>CM039126.1:15232798-15842423 GCA_022036555.1 Microstegium vimineum | reverse complement strand
CGTATCGCCGTTGTCTTGTTTAGATCTTATTCTAGTTATCGTCCTTGTCGATTAACTAGTCAAATCGACTAGCACACCTTTGGATATCGAATTTCGGGTAATAGCCCAAAGTGTTCGCATATCCTGATGCTTTTTGTGTCAACACGTATTTTCCTCAGGGAACGAGAAGTGAGTTAACTAGGATTATGGATATGTCCTATGATAAATGAAGGGAGACTATGATAACTGGGTTGAGAGGTTCGATATAGCAAAGATATCTAACAAGGTATAGCTAGTTATACTAGCTTTATTAGCCCTTCTCTTGTAGGGGCGATGGGATAGATCAGAAAGAGGACAAAACTCTAACTGGACCGCGCCACCAAGTTGTACTGAGGCCCTACCTTTTAAGAACTTATCTAACACGTGTGGTGGAATACGAAGACTAGATAGAGCTGTCACCTTCTACTAGCATCCACAAAAAATCCGCGCGATAAGTTGTTTACAAAGGTAAGATCTAGCCTAGACACCACGTCTACACTTATCTTACTACTTTAACCTTAGCCTAAGATTAAAGCACTTTACTCAGAGCAAAGCGATGATCAAGGGTGAAAAAATGTATAACAGCTAAACCAGATTTAGAATACTGAATACTATAAAGAACTCAGAAGAAGTCACTTACAAGAGCTAAACTTACAAGAGACTCGCATCCGCTGAGGAAGAACTCCGGAGAAGATTCCCGACAGATCCGAGGCTTTCTCTAGAAGAATTCCTCACTCTCCTCCAACTAGCATAACACTACTGAAGAGCTCCGCTAAGAGACTAGAGAGTAGTATTTCTCCAATGAGGCATGAATGAGAAGGGAGCTCTAGGGGTCTATTTATAGGTAGAGGTGGAGTAGGGGCTACTTCGGTGCCACGTCAGCAATCCGTGTCACCTTCATCAACCACCATAGGATCCATCCGACTTCAGAACCGCCTTAGGATGAAGGGTGATGATTTCCACCATGTGTGGAGTGAGTGAGGCAGTTGAGGGGGTTGAAACCGCCATAGGTGCGGTCGGCCGACCCCCTACTGGCCTGTGGGTCCCCCTCTGCTCCTCCTGGTTGGTGTCCCACTAGTCAGGGACCAAGTGGGGGCCTGTTGGGCCCACCTATAGGTCGGCCGACCCCTATAGGGGTCTGTGGCCCACCTCTCCCTCTTGTATGTTGGTCCCACCTGTCATATATGTTGGATGTTTGTTCTGGGTTGTTTGTCACACTTATTTCCTTGATGTGGGCCCATGGATCCTCGTGATGTGAATATGAACCGTTGGAAGGAAACACACTTGAATCCAAGGGGTAGAAAGTGCTCTAGAGGGTGTTGCTTGGATCATGGGGGCTTGGATGCCTAGTGGCCCCACAGGGTGGTCGACCGACCCCCTAAGTGGGCCCACTAGCTCCCAAAAGTCCCCATTTGTCATTACCTGCACTCAAATAGTCAAGGGATATGTAGAACTAGTTATTGGCTAAAATATATTCATGTTATGCTTGTTTTCCTTCGAATATGAGGATGTTGACGGTATTTTGATGGTGACAAAAAGGTTCATATTTACCGTCAACACTTAGGCCAAGGTTAAAGTAGTAAGAATAGTGTAGACGTGGTGTCTAGGCTAGATCTTACCTTTGTAAACCGCTTATCGCATGGGTTGTTTGTGGTAGCTAGTAGGTAGTGACAACCCTATCTAGCCTTTGTATTCCATCACATGTGTAAGATAAGTTCTTAAAAGGTAGGGCCTCAATACAACATGATGGCACGATCCGGTTAGAGTTTTGTCATCTTTCTGATGTATCCCATCGCCTCCTGCAAGAGAAGGGCTGATAAAGCCGGTATAATCAGTTATACCTTGTTAGATATCTTTGCCATATCGAACCTCTCAACCTAGTTATCATAATCTCACTTGATCCATCATAGGACATATTCATATTCCTAGTTAACTCACTTCTCATTCCCTATGGAAAATACGATACCTGGAATACTCCCGGTGAAAGCTACACTTGACAACCGTATGCTTGCGGTCTTTTTCTATTTGCCACCTTTGGTGTCAACACAGAGTTCTATGAAAGAGGCTCTGGACCACCTGTCCGGAGGGCTCTGGACCAATGGTCATTGGTTCGGTTGCCAGTGAGTTGTGAGCGAGCTAGACCAAGAGCTCCGGACTAGTCCGACGGCTTGGGAGACGGCTAGTCCAACGATACTCAGAGAAGCTGCATTGCTATGCAGTAAGTACCAGGGCTCCGGGCCAAGGCTCCGGACCAATGCAAGTGGTCTGGAGGTGCCTAGTACAGTGAATGTTCTTCTGTTGTGTGAGCTCCTGACTAGTGTGCATGGTCCGACGGTCTAGTCTCCGGACTAGTCCGGTGGCTTCGCAGAAAGTTGTAACACCCGAAAAATTCAAATTTTGAAAATAAGTTTAAATTGATTTAATTATGAATTTTATGCTCATGAAAATATAGAAAAATAAAAACTTTTCAAGTTATTAAAATTTTCCTAAAGCTAGTAACGTGTTTGTGCATTCATGCCGCTGCATGTGATTTAATGTGTTGTGTGTTTTGACTAAAACTCAAAAGTTTCGAAACATGTTTTTATAAGGTTTATCTTTATCCAACCTGTCTTCGTCTTTTCTATCATCAAATTTATTGTTTTCTAATTTCATACTCTTGTTTAGAGTTACCCAAGATTCTTTTTTTTGACTCTAAATCATTATTTAGAGTCCATCATTCATCAACATATCTCTAAAATCTTTCGGAGAATTTTTCTGTCTTTTTCTGAAACCTTTTCTCATTTTTCAGTGAGCTTAATCTAATTTTTAGATGCTTCAAAATATCTTTTCATGAGCTCTAAATGCTTTATTTGGGTTCATCATATTCCAAAGTGTCTCCGAGAATTTTCCCAAAATTTTTGGAGCCTTCGGAATATTTTTCGTGGCTTAAATATCAATTCTAGAGTATTCTGGAATTATTTTAATCTCGAAATTAATTAATTCCGAAAATAATAAAATATCTCGTTTTTGTAACAACTTCAAACTCTAGACCTATATATATCCCAGCGTAGCCCTCGACGCACGGAGTTCAGAAGTACGGTCCGTTTTTCCATCTACGAACTCTCCGACGAGCTTTTTCGGCCAACTCCGTCATCCCATGCAAATTCCGAGAACACCACGAGGTTCGTCTCCTCGTTCTCTTTGCCATAGTATATTCATTTTATCCAATCCATCACCATTTGACTTTTTCATCCTCGTTTTTCTTTTTCCGGTCATCTCCTCCGACGAGAAACTCCATGGACAGAGCTAATTTCTTTATCTTTGTCAGTACCCTGCACTGCCGGTCGCATTTCTCTTCTCCCGAGCTAGCAAGCCGGTGCCCCTGCAGCCGCACCGCCGCCTCTACCGCGCTCAGCCTCCTGCCGCTCGGCCCTGGCTGCTTGCTGCACCCACGCCCCTGCCTCCCCTGCAGGCTGCAGCCCAGCCGCACCCTGCGGGCCTTGCAGCTGCTCAGCCGCCGCTGCTGCTTGCCGCCGCTTGCTGTGTGCTGCCGCGCCTCTGCCTCTCCTTCCTGCTGCCGCTGTTTTCTGCTTCTTCCTCTCCCTTTCCCTGCACCATCGAGCAGCAGCAACTCCCTCCCTGCTCTTCACGTAAAGAAGTGAAGGAAAAAGAAGGCCTTTATTTATTTTTCGTAATTGCAGTTAAGTCCCCTATCTTCAAACCTCTGTTGTTTATTCGTTTTAATTCTGTTTTAGTCCGTTCAAATTGCGTTAGAACCGTATCATCGCGCTCTACGTCGTAGTGTTAATGTTTTCATGTTGCTTAATTATTAATTTTCGTTAATTTAAATATTAATTTAATTAATGTTTAATTGATAGCTTTTAGGGTCTGTTCGGCAGGGCTCCTTTTGAGGGGCTCCTGTAGAGGAGCCGGAGCTGTTTTGGAGAAGCCTCATTTTGGGGCTCTTCCGAAACGGCTCCGGCTCCTCTATTTTTTGCTGAAAAACGACTTCTCCAGAAAACTGTTTGGTAGGGCTCCACCAGAGGAGCCAGAGCCGGAGCCAGCGAGAAGCCCTGCCAAACAGGCCCTTAATTAATTAAAAGAAAGTTAGGTTTAATTGCTTTTTGCACCATTTGAGTTGCATTAGATTCATAATGATATAATACATGGTTTTAAATGGTGGGCTATAGAAATTAGCGGAAGCTTGGCCAAAACGCTATAGCGGCACTATTAGCACGCTATTTGGCGCTATAGCACGCTATATCGCGCTAATGGCGTTGCGGTAGATCCCTTCTGGACGCTATTAGCGCGCTATTTCGGCGCTATATCGCGCTATTTTTTCAGTGATATAATCTATAAGATAGTGTTAGTGTTCGTTATATCATATGCTTTTCAATATATATTGTTAAATATTAAATTGATAATTAAAATCAATATACGTTTTCTACTTAGATATTTTATGTCTCAGCAAGTTATATACAATATTAATATGATTAATGACTAAGTATTGATATGCTTTTAAATGTAATTTTTCTTAGTATAAACATGCATGTTAATTATGACTTATTTGTTGTCACATGTCAAATTTTATTTATAAGTAAAAGTTGGATTGACAAAAATGAAATCTATTTATAAATAGAATATGAATAGTTTTATTTTATTTCTCTAATTCAAATATAATTTGACTTAATTCATATTGGGTATTTCTCTAAAACATCCTATTCATAATTTTATATAGATAAAATAAATGAAGGTTGTAGATTTCCTTTTCTCATATAAAGTTAATCTTTCAGTAGTCGTTTCTCGTTCACCGTAGCTCCGATTAGTGTGTTTATCGCTTCTGTGTGTCCGTAGCAATACGCAGGTTTGTTTTCAAAAATATTTTCATTGATTGGTTTATTGTTCTAATATAGGTATGTTGTATGCTATGCATGTCTGTTTGGATGCTTGTGTGGTGCTTTATAATCATGTCCAGTCGGTGAGAATTACGTGAAGATCAAGAAGAAGTTGTCTGGAGATTGAGAATCAGTTAAAGAAAGGATCTAAGCGTTTAAGGCAAGTATAACATGGGACCATCCTTGTTACCTATTCACCCTAATTTATCTAGTCATTTTGAATGTGTCTAATTTAATTCCTATTAGATCTATATCATAGCTTTGTTATCCTCTTTTACCTTGTCACCAATGGGTTACTATGCATATGGGTAGTTTCGCTATGCTTTACTTAATGAATTATGAATTGAATCTTGATTAATGATAGATACAATGATGATCTAAAACTGGCTTTTATAGCAACATGGAATAGGACCACACTGTAGGACAAAAGTTGGGACTTAAATGCAACCATGAGTGCTATAATGGCTCTAGCGTTAGTTAAGTATAAAGTTTGGACTAGCATGCTTGTGGTTCGTGAAAGGCACCTTTGCCGAGCTGGTTATGGGGTATAGCCTGTGTGGGGACCGTTGTGGGTGGTACCATCGGGAGGTCCCATATACCCCTTTGCATTGGGTCCGTAGGGTCCGCTACATGCTAGAAAGAACTTTTGAAAGACTTCGTAGTGTACCCTGCCCGCTCACCTTGGCAGTGTTTTGGGACTAGCTATCCCGGGCATATGGGCAACACGGCTTGTGGGTAAAGTGCGTAACCTCTGCAGAGTGTAAAACTATCATGATAGTCGTGCTCACGGTCACGGGCGGCTCAGAAAACTCACAGTGTTAGATACTCATGTTGTTATAACTACTTATGATGGTAAGTTTGGAGTTATGAGATAAAAGGTGGTTTCATTAATGATCATGTGGATACCAACTGGGTTAAGCATAACTAAAGCTAATTGTGGTTAAAACTTAACCATGTTAAAAGCAACCGCAGTAAGCTAGCGTCGGCCTTTTGAGCTTCATAACCCTGTGTTATATTGCTGAGTACGACATGTACTTACAGTTGCTTTATTTTCAATACTTGGATAAAAATCCCGGATGGGTACCAGATTGCAAGATTCTAAAGGAGTTAGGCTTGCGATCAACCAGTCAGTTGTCCCTATGAAGTTGGAGCCTTCGCCCGAAGATCAGAGTTGTTTTTCCACTGTTTGCTATCGAAAGGTTATCCTTTTACCTTATATGTTATATATTTAAGTATTGCCTTTTGATACTACCTTAATTTGTGGCTATATGTGAGATTTGACTTCCTGGGCTCACATATGGTGTATATTTGGTTTTGTCCTTAAAACTGGGTGCGACAAAAGTGGAAAAAACAGAAAATGGCTAGTTGGAAAGGTGGGGGCTATTTATAGTTGCTCATCTCGTCCCAATTAGCTCTCTTGGCCATTGTTTCAGCTGAAGGAACCTTGAGAGAGTTCTTAGAGAGCCAAGTGCCTAGTGAGGAAGATATTTGAGATCCTAAGCTTGTTCTTCCTCCCTAGAGTGATTAGGAGTGACAAGTGTGCATCCATCCACCTTCCTAGCCTTGAGTGGGTCAAGTGAAGGTCTTGTGCTTGTTACTATTGGTGTTCAACAGCACCTAGACGGTTTGGTGGTAATCGGAGGAAGGTGATCTCCGGAAGCTTATTGGCGGCCCTTCTCCAACTTCGTGTGATCGGTTGTGGGTGGTTCACCGAGCCGGAGTGGCGAAGAATCAGCCCGTAGAGAGCACTCATCCCTTGCTCGGGATTGAGGGGGAGCTATACCTTGCGAGGTGCTCCAACGAGGACTAGGGGGAGTGTCGAATCCTCGATACCTCGGGAAAACATTGCTGCGTCAAGAATCTCTTTCCTTAGCTCTTTACATTTCCGCATTAACATTCTGTCTTTGTTGTTTTGTTTCCACTAGAATTGCGTAGGTTGTCTTTCAATTCCATGGCCTGCTACCGCTTTATAGCTAGGACACACTTCCGGTAGGCACTAGGGGGTGATTGGCATTCGATAGGTTTTCATATTTGCTTTAGAAATTTAAAACAAACCCAATTCACCCCCCCCCTCTTGGGCATCTTGATCCTTTCAATTGGCATCAGAGCCTTGTTGCTCTAAATTAGGCTTCACCACCTAGAGCAAGATGTCCCATGGGGATGGACCGCCACCCATGTTCGGGGATGACTTTCCTTATTGGAAAGTGCGGATGGAGGCCTACCTTGAGGCCGTGGATGTCGGCGTTCACAAAGCCGCCACCATTGGTGGAACCGTGTTCGCTGAGGATCCCTTCTTTGAGAAGAACAATTCTAAGGCAAAGAACATTCTTTCCGTGTGCGAAATTGCAAAACCGCGCATGATGTTTGGACAAACGTTTGTGCACTTCACGAGGGGACCAAATGTGAGCGTGAGGAACGCTACCATTTGGTCATGGCTAAGTTGAATTCCTTTACCATGCTTGCTTATTAAAATGCAAATGAGATGTACTCACGTCTTAACATTCTTGTAGAGGAATTGAATGGTCTTAGGCTCACCCAAATGTCTCCGCCAGATGTGGTGAGGAAGATACTATGTGTGCTCCCCATTGAAAAATATGGGCACATAGTAACCGTGCTTCACCAAGGGGATCTCTCTCTCTACACTGACACAAGTGTTGGGGAAGATCAATGCCCATGAGATGTATATGAAGATCAATGATGGCTCATCTTACTCCACCAAGAAGAAAGAGAAAGAGAAGGATTTGTCCCTCAAGGCTTCCACCAAGGAGAAGTGCAAGATCCAATTAGTGGTTGAGGACTCAAGTGAAGATGATGAAGACAACATCGCTCTCATGGTGAAGAAGACCACCAAGATGTTGAAGAGGCTAAACAAGAATGGGGTCAAGTTTGACTCAAAGAAGAAGAAATTCTTTACAAGCTCTTCACGGAAGCCAATCTCTCAAATGAAGTGCTTCATTTGTGGCATTCTTGGTCATCTAGCTCATCAATGTACCGAAGAGAAGAAAGACAAGTTCAAGAAGAACAAGTTCAAGAAATACAAGAACAAGAAGGGTGCACAAGATGACTCAAGTGATGAAGATGACAAGAAGCAAGACAAGCCATTCAAGAAGAACAAGAACTTCAACTTCCACAAGATGAATAAGGATGGCAAAGCTTACATTGTTGGTGATTGACTCACCGACATTGAAGACTCAAGTGACTCCTCCGGTGATGAGAGTAAAGAAGAGAAGGTGGCCGCCTTGGTCATTGGTTCTTCTATTCCACCACCACCTCCTCCTTCATCGTCGGGCTCATCCTCTACACACCTATTCCTCATAGCTAAATGTGACAAGAAGGTACAAAAGGAGGATGAGGATGATAGTGATAGCTCATGCGGCAGTGATGATGAATATGAAGCACCTTCCTATGATGAACTAATAAAAATTTGCAACAAATATGCCAACATCATAAGGAAGTACAAAGCTAAAAATGTCAAACTTCTTGAGGTACAAGAAAACTTGCATGCTAAGCTTGATGCCTTGTCTAGTGCTAATGATGATTTGAAGCTTGAGACTAACACTCTCACATCTAGCACTAGGGAGATCAAAGCCTCACTCAAGCAAGCAAATGAGAAACATGATAAGCTTGAGAGGTCATCACAAGAGCTCCACACAAGGTATAACTTGCTAAAAGATGACTACAACCAAGTGAAAAATGAACATGGCACACTAGTGGTAGCAAATGAATTGCTTACTCAAGATCTTGCTACACATGTTGCTACGAACCCGTATGCTAAGTGTGCTAGCACCTTGTGATATCTTGATTGATGATGTGGCTCTTGAGTAAAGTGCTAAGTGCAAGAGCAAGAGGGTTGTTGAAGCCGACAAGTATGATGACTATGTGAAGATGAGGGAAGAGAATTCAAAGCTCAAGGAAGAGCGAATCAACCTCAAGTCTAACAAGCCCGTTGTCATCAAGCAAGCTCAAGAAGAAGACAAGGATGCTATCACCTTGATCAACTCTCTTAGAGAAGAAATTGCCAAGCTCAAGAACGACAAGATCAAGCTTGCTAGTGGGATGGAAAAATTCACCAAGGGCCATAACCTTCAAAGTGAGCTCTTGATGAACACCGCCATGAAAAATGACAAGATGGGTATTGGGTTCAAGGAGAACCAAGTGATGAAGGCCAAGGTCAAGATTGAAGCCAAAAACTAAGAACAAGTAGAATGGCTACAATCAAGAGAAGCCAAAGCCAAAGCCAATAAGATGCTTTGAGTGTGGTCAAGTTGGTCACTTTGCTTATGATTGCAAGACTCCACTTCCCAATACCTTGCCCAAGCACACTAGGCCGTTTGCTCATGATGCTCACTTTGTCATCAATAAGGATTCCAAGGGTAGACCACTAGTAGTGTTTCTTGGTCCACCAATGAAGAACAAGCCTAGAGTACTTTGGGTTGCTAAGGAGTTGGTTGACAAGGCAATGGGGCCCGCACTAAGGGGGTTCCCAAACAACAAGCTTAACTCCAAGTTGCTTGTGTGTACGTGAACTACAAGACCGGTGGAAGTCATTGGGTGATTGATAGTGGTTGTACTCAACATATGACCGATGACCCTCGGATGTTCACTACACTTGATGAGGATTGTGCAAATCAAGACAAGATCACATTTGGGGATAATTCAAAGGGAAAAGTTCAAGGCTTAGGCAAAGTGGCTATCTCCCAAGATCAATCAATTTCCAATGTCTTGCTAGTGCAATCTTTGAGCTTCAACTTGCTATCAGTTGGTCAACTTTGCGATCTTGGTTTCCAATGTATATTCACTCCAAGTTAGGTTGTTGTGACCAAGGTGGATGATTCTTCACTGATATTCAAGGGCTTCCGGCACAACAACTTGTATCTAGTGGACTTCACTTCCAATGAGGCTAGCTTGCAAACATGTCTATTCTCCAAGAATTCATTGGGTTGGCTATGGCATAGAAGATTAGCTCATGTGGGCATGTCAACTTTGAAGAAGCTTGTCAAGAAGGAGATGGTTATAGGAATCAAGGATGTAGTGTTTGAGAAGGACAAATTGTGTAGTGCTTGTCAAGCCGGCAAGCAAGTGACAAACACTCACCCAACCAAAGCTTTCATGTCAACCTTAAGAGTACTAGAGTTGCTACACATGGATCTATTTGGACCTACCACTTATGCTAGTCTTGGAGGAAATCTCTTTTGCTTAGTGATAGTGGATGACTACTCTCGGTACACTTGGGTGTTCTTTCTTCAAGACAAGGGAGAAACACAAGGAATATTCAAGAAGTTTGCCACAAGAGCTCAAAATAAATTTGATGTGAAGATCATGAAAATTAGAAGTGACAATGGCACCGAGTTTGTGAACACAAAGATTGAAGAGTATTGTGATGAAGTGGGAATCAAGCATGAGGTGTCCGCCACCTATACCCCTCAACAAAATGGTGTTGTAGAGAGAAAGAACCGGACACTAATCACTCTTGCTAGATCTATTCTTGATAAGTACAATACCCCAGAGAAGTTTTGGGCCGAAGCAATCAACACCGCATGCTATGCGGCCAGCCGGCTATTTGTCCAAAGGCTTCTCAAGAAGACCCCCTACGAGCTTGTGAATGGGAAGAAACTGGATATCTCATTCTTCTCGGTGTCTTGATGCAAAGTCTACATCTACAAGAAGCACCAACACTTGGGGAAGTTTCAAAGGCATTGTGACATTTGTTTCCTTGTTGGTTATTCTCTTAAATCCAAGACATACCGTGTATTTAACAAAGCCACCGGCTTACTTGAAGAAACATATGACTTGGAGTTTGATGAAACTAATGGCTCTTAAGGAGCGCTTGAGAATCTTGATGATTTAGGTGATGAACCTTTGAGGGAGGCTATGAAGAATATGCCTGTTGGTGCTATCAACCCACAAGAGGGTGAAGAAGGTGAAGCTAATGCAAATCAAGAGCCTTCTCCACCTCGCACGCCTCAAGTTGATGAAGAAAAAGAGAGGGAAGCTCAAGAATATACCTTCATCCCTCAAGATAAAGCTGAGGCGGAAACTCACAATGTTGAAGCACCACATCCCCCTCCTCAAGAGACAAATAGAAGATCTACACATATACTTCAAGCTCGTCCACAAGAACTCATCATAGGGAGTCCATCAAGGGGGGTAACAACTCGATCCAGACTTGTTTCTTATGTTGAGAATCACTCTTTTGTTTCCTTTGTTGAGCCTACTACTGTTGAGGAAGCACTTGCGGATCCGGATTGCGTGAATGTCATGCATGAAGAACTCAACAACTTCAGCCGGAACCAAGTGTGTACACTCGAAGAGAGGCCAAAGGATGCAAGGATCATTGGCACCAAGTGGGTGTTTAGGAACAAGCAAGATGATCAAGGCGTGGTTGTGAGGAACAAGGAAAGATTGGTGGCAAAGGGGTTCTCACAAGTTGAAGGCTTGGATTTTGGTGAGACCTTTGCCCCGGTTGCAAGACTAGAAGCCATTCGTATCCTTTTGGCGTATGCTTCACATCACAAAATGAAACTCTTTCAAATGGATGTGAAGAGCGCTTTCTTAAATGGTTTCATCAATGAACTTGTTTATGTCTCACAACCTCCTGGGTTTGAAGACCCAAACTTGCCTAATCATGTGTATAGGTTGTCCAAGGCACTCTACAGATTGAAGCAAGCTCCAAGGGCTTAGTATGAGAGGCTAAGGGACTTCCTACTCAAGAAGGGCTTCAAGATCGGGATAGTGGATACCACACTATTCACCAAGAAGCTTAATGGAGAGATCTTTGTTTGCCAAGTATATGTCGATGACATTATATTTGGGTCAACAAACCAAGATTATTGCAAGGAGTTTGGTGACTTGATGTCCAAGGAATTCGAGATGTCAATGATTGGCGAGCTAACCTTCTTCCTTGGCTTACAAGTGAAGCAAATGAGGGAAGGGACCTTCATATCTCAAGAGAAGTACACTCATGATCTACTAAAGAAGTTCAAGATGGAGGATTGCAAGCCAATCAAGACCCCCATGCCTACTAATGGACATCTCAACCTTGATGAGGGAGGTAAACCAATTGATCAAACTCTCTATCATTCAATGATTGGTAGTTTACTTTACCTCACCGCATCTAGGCTGGATATCATGTTTAGTGTGTGTATGTGTGCTAGGTTTCAAGCAAGCCCTAAGGAGTCACATCTATGTGTGGTTAAAAGAATCCTTAGGTACATAAGTCACACCCCTAGCATTGGTCTTTGGTATCCCAAAGGAGCACCCTTCCAACTAGTTCGCTATTCCAATTTGGATTATGCCGGGTGTAAGGTTGATAGGAAGAGTACCTCCGGCGGGTGCCACTTGCTAGGAAGATCTCTTGTTTCTTGGTCCTCAAAGAAGCAAAACAGTGTGGCATTGTCTACCACCGAGGCGGAATACATAGCCATGGGAGCAAGTTGTGCACAAATATTATACATGACCCAAATACTTCTTGATTACGGCGTGGTTTTAAAAGATGTTCCACTCTTGTATGATAATGAAAGTGTCGTAAAGCTTGCTAACAACGCGGTTCAACACTCTCGCACCAAGCACATAGATATTCGCCATCACTTGCTTAGAGATCATGTGGCTAGGAAAGACATATCACTAGTTGGAGTTAAGAGTGAAGATCAATTGGCGGATATCTTCACTAAACCACTCGATGAAACAACCTTTTGTAGGTTGAGAAGCAAGTTAAATGTGCTTGATCACTCAAACTTCACTAAAAATGACTTTGTGTGACCTCCATGCATTCATATGTAAAATAACATGTTTAATCTTTAGTAATGCACATAGGCTTAGCTAACGCGGTTGAGATAACCGTCCTCAAAGTGCGTGACAAAGCTTAACCGCGTTTTAAACTTGCAAGCAACCTAGATTCAAATTCCATATTGCATTGCATTTGCATGAGTGTTGCTTCTTGCTTTCTTTTTGGTTAAGTTTGATCATCCGCTGGGTTCGTCTACTTAGGGGGAGCATTCCAAGCTCTAGTTGTTACTAATACCCTTCTTGTGGCCCTATGATGATCCTTGCTCTTCTTTTGAACTATCTTCATATGAAACTAAGTCTAGCCTATGGCAAACTATTTGCAAAATTTGAGGGTTTGAGAGATGGTTCTTATGCCAAGGCCAACAAGTATTTCTCTCTGCTTCTTTTGTGTTGGTACTTGGCTAGAAGAAAGATTAGAGAGAAAAACAGGAAAATTTCAAAGCAAAACAAGCTCTGGATTACCCTCCGAGCAACTTTCAATAGTCCAGCGCATACCTTCGGACCAAAGTCCGGAGCTCAGGCCCTTATTGTTGCCAAAACTCTCACACCAGTCAGCCGTCGGACCACCTGTATTAGTCCGACGCCCACCTCCGGACCAGTGTTCGGAGCCTAGGTCCTCACTGTACTCTTTTGACAAACTCAAGGAAAGACCATCGGACTACCGCACTTTCTCACCTCCGAACCATTGGCCAAGTGTCTGGTTGGCTGGTCAGCGCTGCACAGTGCAAGTCAAGCACCTCCGGACTACCTGGCATAGTCTGACGCTCACCTCCGGACTAGGTGTCCAGAGCTCGGGTGCTCACTGCTTGGTTTCTTTGAAAACCAGAAATATCGTCGGACCACCCTGTCGGACCCACCTCCGGATCAATCTAAGTGGTCCAACGCTCGTTTTCACCGCGCATAACCCCCGCAGGGTGCTCTGTTCCTGGCAGTTACGTTTTTACACCGTCTGTACACCGCACCGCCATTATCGCCACTGCTTGCCCTCGCCTGCGCCCTCGCCACTCTCACTGCCGGTGAGACCTTCACCGGAGCGTCGCCGCTCCATCGCGTTAGCAGCCGCACCTACTCCACTGCTCTGCTCCTCCTCGCGCGCCTCTATGCCTCAAGAAGCACCGCCGCTGCCTCCACTAGCTCGCCGTCGGGACCTCACCCGCCGGCGACCACACCACACTCCACCCTGCCAAGCACACCACCCTGCTAGGGTTTCTTTCCTACCCTTCACCAAACATCCCCTCTTTAGGGTTTTCCTAACCCTAGGTGTTGGGTTCATCGCTGTTTCGTCTCGTCAATCCTTCGATTTGGCCATCCACGACTTCGTCACTTCACTTAGGGTATGGTTTCGACTTGTGATTCGCGTTTTGTTGAGTCTAGGTTTGAATTATGCCCTAGGTCAATTCCTTGCAAATTCATGTGATTCAATTCCACTCAATTCAATTCCAATTCACTAAATACATTTGCCGATTGTTATCCGCAGTTGGTGAAACATCCTTGTGGAGTTTAGCGAGGAGATTGGTTTGCTTTGATTAGACGTGCTCCCTTACCTAAGGTATCATGGAAGTATTCATTCTCATTCTTATCTAGTTGTTTGCTTCCATACGGTATCTTATCTCTAGTGACTATATATGCTTATATATCCCTGTCTAATCTTTCTAGCAGCAGTCAGTGGCACTTAAAACTCGGGGCAAAGCTTGCGAGTATGGATTGAGGCAAAGCCTCAAAAGGTTCAGTCTAGTGGCTCGGCAAGCCCCTTTGACAGTTGTGGTTGATCAGTGATTCAGTTGCCTACAGTGGGTTTCTTGTCAGTTAGGCAGTGGTTTCTAGCAGTGGTTCTTGACATATTGATAGTGATTCTACTGCTTGATCAGATGGGTCATACTCTAGCGGTCAGTGGTTCTGGTCGTGATGCTCCTCCTCCTCCTCGTCCTGCTAAGGACAAGGGGAAGAGCAAGCTTGTTGAGAAGCCGAAGAAGAAGAGGCGCAAGTTAACCGAGGCCGAGAAAGCTGAGGCAGTGGTAGATGCAGCGGACCACGCAAAGAGAGGTGGTGGCCGAAGCATAGTCCATATCGGCTCCCCTCCACGGGATCTTCCTACTCAGACAACGTCAGCTGCTTCTCTAGGACCGGTAGTACAGTTAGAGCCTGCCGATGAGGTTCTTGCAGTGCCACTTGTGGCTCCCTCCACTCGCCGCTCTACCTGCTCTCGGGTCTCTCAGGATTCCACCCGTACTGAGGATCCGAAGCGTGGTGGTCGTGTGTCATAGGCCACACCGGCAGCTGCTCCTGCTCCAGCAGATACTACTACTCTTGAGCCTCCAGTGCACCTCGATCTGAGGAATATTACAGCAAAGCAAGTTCGCAAACTCCATTTCATTGAGCTTGAGAGATGGTGCCCAGATCAGTGTAACCCCAGAGCATCACCGGGTTGGAATAGCCTACTCATGGAGGATTTCTATCAGGCAGCTCAACTCACGAGCATTAAGATACGCCCTCACAGAGTTTGCTCCTTGGAGAGCATAGTGGACATAGCCGGAGAAGAGATCCGCCCTTTCCTCACATACCTTCCGGGACTCTCCAACCTCCTTGGTCATTCCAAAAACTACGTTGAGCGTTGAGTGAGAGAGTTCTATGCTTCTGTGTGGATCAAGCCAACGCGCAACTACCTTCAATACACGTTCTGAGGTCGTCCATACAAACTGTATCTCACTGGGCTGAGGGAGGCTCTTCGCTTGTCAGTTTCAGGTTATTGCCTGCACGATGCTTGCTATGTTGGCGTTCAGTTACCGCACCGTGCTCGAGGAGGCCGTACCCCCACAGCAGAGTTCGTGGCTCCCCTCTTCAGGCCACCCTTCGGGGAAGGGAGTTGTCGTACTCCAGCGGAGCTTCTACCAGTTGTTCACCGGTTGAACGATGTTCTCCGGCGGACTTTGCTACCCCGCACAGGCAACAAGGAATGCTTGACGAACCTCCAACAGTTCCTTCACGCTCTCGTGGCATAGACACCATTCAATATTGAAGACTTCATCGTATCAGAGATAGAGGATGTCGTGTCAGATGGGATACGAGCTAGGCGACAGATGTCGTATGCTCACTGGATTAGTTTTATCCTTGCTACCCGCCTTCTAAGGTCCCACCCTGGGATTCTTGATGAGTATGAGCACTCACCGACAGTTTTCCCGTACTACAAGATACTTTCTTCGATTGACAGTCGGTTTGGCAGTCGTGTGTTATGTTAGATCAGACTCAGAACTGCACCGGCAGATATGGATGATGTGGATGCCTAGGACGAGGCTATCAGGGGCATTGAGCAGCAGGAGCTCCACGACCTTGAAACTCAAGAGGCAGAAGGTGCAGCAGTTGACACCTCCTCTGACAGCTCTGACGCGGACTACCAGCCCATACCCCCTATGCCCCCATGGGCACACGACGCCAAGGCTGGTGGTTCCGACGCAGCTTATGCACCTTCTCCAGACTCACTTGTTCTGAAGATTCTTGATTGCATATCTGAGCAGCAGGGCTCTCTAGTATCAGCTGTTACTCAGGTCCAGCAGAGACAGGATGAGATGCAACAACAGGTGATGGCGATGCAGCTTGAGTCCCAGCGCCTTCAGCTTCAGACACAGCAGATACAGGCGCAGAACATGGCCTTCATGACCCATATGATGAGGTGGACCGATGCTCCTCCACTTGAGTTCCCAGCTGCACCTCAAATCCATATGATGAGTCAGACGCAGCCCTCCCAGTTAGCAGGCCCGTCAGTGGCCCCGTTACAAGCAGTCGGCCCCTTTGTGGCCCCACAGCAGACAGGAGGCTCATCGATAGCAGACAGGTATCAGCCGGTCAGTCTATCACTCCCACCCCATCCTTCTAGTCCAATGGACTTCCGGGTGCAGGTTTGACCACCCCTTTCCAGTCACCGGTGACACAAGTTACTCTGTGGATGGATCAGCTTGGCACCTCTCAGTAGTTCTCCCCTCTCACTACCGAGTTCACCCCGATGTCAGCTACCGCTACTTTTGGGTTGACTGCTAGAGATCTTCCAGCGGCATTCAGTGATATCACAGGCCAGCCATCTCCCACTAGTGAGGACATAGCTGCAGAGGTAGTTGCGGAGCTTCAGACGACAAAGTTAGTCACGCCTATAGCAGGTCAGCACCGCTCCTCTGTCGCATCGTCTGAGGCAGCTCAGGATAGTCAGGCACCTGCAGTTTCTACTCTGCCAGGGGCTATCCAGACAGATGCCACAACTGTCACTACCACTCCACTTCACCCAGAGCAGCCAGCGGTTCATGAGACGCCCGTCGAGTCAGTGCACGAGGCACCACCGGCTTCAGCGGCTCCAGAGGCATCGGCAGACTTAGTGGCCGCGGATTCTACTACTCCAGCCCCAGCTTCACTTCCAGCTACTTCAGAGGCTAACTTAGCAGGCCCATCAGCTTCCACTCCCCAGACCACTCCGCTTCCAGCTCCAGACACTCAGGGGGAGGACTCAAAGGACGACGAGGCTTACCTCTCCGAGTTCAAGGTTCTTGACCATGCCGCGACTGCTCCATCTCCGCCTCTAGATGCTTAGACTTTGGTGATAGACGCCAAAGGGGGAGACAGGAGAGTCGAGTATGCTAGCTTCAGGGGGAGCTAGTAGGATTCGTTTCTTTTGTTGTGTATATACTCTATCATGCATCACGTTTACCGTCTTTCATGCATTGTATGATATGTGTGATGTTTGAGAATCTTGGATGTTTGTGTGACATGTGTGTGAACTCATATATATATGTCATGTCACTTGGATGTTGCTATATTGCTTCTGCGCTAATCTCTGATCTTTTGGCTATAGCATATCCTTTGAAATCAAGTACTATTCTCAAATTCCTATCTATATTGTGCTTGTCATGGCTTGAATGGTTTAGGCATGTATATGTCTTTCTTATCACTAACCCATGCCTATATCATGTCAAGTCATGTTTCACCAATCAAAAGTCACTCTTATCTTATACTCGAGCTTGTATTATTGTCAATCACCTAAAAGGGGGAGATTGAAGCATCTAGGCCCCATTGGTTTAGGCGATTAACGACAATGCTAGGTCACTATGACTAACGTGTGTTTTGCAGAGGCAAACTTGAGTGAGTTAGGTCATATGTGATGAATGTGAATGGCCTTAATGGTATTCATGCCCCCAAGATGGAATTCATTTTGGTATTCAAAGGATGAAGCTACAAGATGAAGACTAGGCTAGCTCTTAGTGCCACAAGGTGTGAGAAGGGCACTAAGTATAGACTAGGACTCTGTTTTTCCTTTGACCGTACTATTAAGGGGGGTATGAGGTTAGTAGCTTGACATAGGAGAGTTTGGGAATGTTGGTGTATGAACATTTGTCACAATCTGTCCTAGAAGCCCTACAGATAGCCCTTGAGTTGGTAGGAGCAAAACCCCTTCAAGAGACTTGATGAAAAGAGGTGGAGAAGGGGGTGATTCAGGCTCCGGGCCAGTTGGCCTAGGAGGCGTCGGACCATTGGAAGAGGTCCGACGGTCCTGCCTTAGGCAGAGTTCTGTGGAAGAGGCTCCGGACCACCTGTCCGGAGGGCTCCGGACCAATGGTCATTGGTCCGGTTGCCAGTGAGTTGTGAGCGAGCCAGAGCAAGAGCTCTGGACTAGTCCGACGGCTTGACCGACGGCTAGTCCGATGGTACTTAGAGAAGCTGCATTGCTATGCAGTAAGTACCAGGTCTCTAGACCAATGCAAGTGGTCCGGAGGTGCCTGGTACAGTGAATGTTCTTCTGTTGTGTGAGCTCCGGACCAGTGTGCATGGTTCGATGGTCTAGTCTCCGGACTAGTCTAGTAGCTTCGCAGAAAGTGGAAAAAGCAGAAAACAGCTAGTTGGAGAGGTGGGGGCTATTTATAGTTGCTCATCTCGTCCCAATTAGCTCTCTTGGCCATTGTTTCAGCTGAAGGAACCTTGAGAGAGTTCTTGGAGAGTCAAGTGCCTAGTGAGGAAGGGATTTGAGATCCTAAGCTTGTTCTTCCTCCCTAAAGTGATTAGGAGTGACAAGTGTGCATCCATCCACCTTCCTAGCCATGAGTGGGTCAAGTGAAGGTCTTGTGCTTGTTACTCTTGGTGTTCGACAGCACCTAGATGGTTTGGTGGTGATCGGAGGAAGGTGATTGTCGGAAGCTAGTTGGCGGCCGTTCTCCAATTTCGTGTGATCGGTTGTGGGCGATTCACTGAGCCAGAGTGGCAAAGAATCAGCCCGTAGAGAGCACTCATCACTTGCGCGGGATTGAGGGGGAGTTATACCTTGCGAGGTGCTCCAACGAGGACTACGGGGGAGTGTCGACTCCTCGATACCTCGGAAAAACATCGCTGCATCAAGAATCTCTTTCCCTAGCTCTTTGTTGACACCAAAAGTGGCAAACGGAAAAGAACAGCATGTGTACGGTTGTCAAGGTAGCTTTCACCGGGAGTATTCCAGATATCGTATTTTCCACAGGGAACGAGAAGTGATCTAACTAGGGATACAGGTATGTCCTATGATGGATCAAGGGAGACTATGATAACTGGGTAGAGAGGTTCGCTATAGAAAAGTAATCTAACAAGGTATAGCTGGTTATACTAGCTTTATCAGCCCTTCTCTTGCAGGAGGCGGCAGGAAAGATCAGAAAGAGGGCAAAACTCTAACCGGACCGCGCCGTCAAGTTGTATTGAAGCCCTACCTTTTAAGAACTTATCTGACACGCGTGGTGGAATACAAAGGCTAGATAGAGTTGTCACTTTCTACAAGCATCCACAAACAATCCGCGCAATAAGCGGTTTACAAAGGTAAGATCTAGCCTAGACACCATGGCTACACTATTCTTACTACTTTAACCTTGGCCTAAGATTAAAGCACTTTACTTAGAGCAAAGCGATGAACAAGCAGGAAAAGTGTATAACAACTATACCAGATTTAGAATATTGAATACTATAAAGAACTCAGAAGAAGTCACTTACAAGTACTAAACTTACAAGAGACTCTCATCTGCTGAGGAAGAACTCCGGAGAAAATTCCCGACAGGCCTGGGGCTTTCTCCAGAAGACTTCCTTCACTCTCCTCCAACCAGCATAGCATTACTAGAGAGCTCCACTAAGAGACTAAGGAGTACTGTTTCTCCAATGAGGCATGAATGAGAAGGGAACTCTAGGGGTCTATTTATAGCTAGAGGTAGAGTAGGGGCTACTCCGGTGCCACGTCAGCGATCCGCGTCACCTTCATCAACCACCGTTGGATCCAACCGACTTTAGAACCACCTAAGGATCAAGGGTGATGATTTCCATCATGTGGGGAGTGAGTAAGGCGGTTGGGGAGGTGTAACCGCCATATGGGTGGTCGGCCGACCACCCATACTGGCCTGTGGGCCCTCCTGCACCTTCTAGATGGTGGCCCACTGGTAAGAGGCCAAGTGGTGGCCTTATGGGCCCCACCATTAGGTCGCCCGACCACATATAGTGCTCCATGGCCCACCTCTGCCTCCTGGCCACTGGTCCCACCTGTCATATGCCTTGGATGTCGGTTCTGAGTTGAGTTGTCACGTTAACATCCTTGATGTGGGCCCATGGATCCTTGTGATGTAAATCTGAGCCATTGAGAAGAGATGCACTTGGATCCAAGGGTAGAGAGTGTTCTAAAGGGTGGATCTTGGATCATGGAGGCTTGGGAGGCCTAGTGGCCCCACAGGGTGGTCGGCCGACCCCCCTATGTGGGACCACTAGCTCCCAAATGTCCCCATTTGTCATTATCTGCATCAAATAGTCATGGGACATGTGGAACTAGTTATTTGGCACAATATGTTCAGGTTATGCTTGTTTTCTTTTGAATATGAGGGTGTTGATGGTATTTTGATGGTGACAAAATAGCTCTTAATTACCGTCAACACTCTTTACATTTCCGCATTTACATTCCGTCTTTATTGTTTCGTTTCCACTAGAATTGCGTAGGTTGTCTTTCAATTCCATGGCCTGCTACCACTTTCTAGCTAGGACACACTTCCGGTAGGCACTAGGGGGTGATTGACATTTGATAGGTTTTCATATTTGCTTTAGAAATTTAAAACAAGCCCAATTCACCCCCCCTCTTGGGCATCTTGATCCTTTTAATCTCAATCCGGTGTCTGATGTCCTTCTTTCTTCCCTCAGATTCCCGATCAAGGAGGTCCAATCGATCAACGCCCGACACGACATCGTTTGGAATGGCGAACAGTGATGAACGGCATTGACAGTCGGCACTATCTCTCATGTACTTCAGTTTCCTCCATTGCTGTAATTTTATTTTGCCTCTCTGATTTCTCCCCTGATTGACTTTGATTCCTATTCTAGGGTTTGGGCACTAATGCTTGCTGCTTCACTGTTCGTCTTCTCCTTGTTCGCCCCTGGTAGGCAGGGACTAATTCTCAGTTCCTAGCTCATAGCCACACAATTGCTATTTCACTATTTGCTAACTGACTCATGCCCGACTATCTTCTAGCCTCTGGTGAGGTGGTTATTGCTCTCTGATTTAGTTATGCTCCACTGTTGCATTGCTCTCTGGTACCTTACCGTTGTAATTTTTGATACAATGTCAATAGGCCAAAAACATACAATTCCATAACAAGGTAAAGATTATCTCATATTTACTTGCAACTTTCTTATGAAAAATATATTCGCAACATATTTAGCCTCAATCGTCCTAGGTGTACATCATACATTTTTTTTGCAACCCATCCTATTTTCCGATGGTATAAGGCCACTAAAACACAAGTATAAATGTATAGTTTTTCATTGGGGTAAAGATTATCTCATATTTACTTGCAACTTTCTTATGAAAAATATATTTGCAGCATATTCAGCCTCAATCGTGCTAGGTGTTCGTTATACATTTTTTTTGCAACCCATCCTATTTTTCGGTGGTATAAGGCCAGTAAAACACATGTATAAATATTTAGTTTTTCATTGTCCTCTACCTTTGAAAAAGTGATTTCAGTGAGTTACTTGGTGGTTCAGTGTAGTTGCTAGATGGTTTCTTCAGTTGCACCAACTGCAATTGATAACCACTAGTCTTCATAGCTGTGTTGGCCACTGATCTTCTATATTACCTTAGATATGTTCCAACAATGTTGGTGATATGTCCATATCATGTGCCATTATTTTTAGTTTGATTTTGAGTTATAGTCCAAAGATATATTTTCTTAGTATATGTCTTCTAAATTCCTTTGTTTGCCTACTTTGTGCTTGTGCACATTGACATCAATCAATCAGGTGTATGCTGTTCTCCTATTTAATGCTATATGGTTGTAGATATTTGGACGGTTTTTGTTTAGAGGATGATCAGGTACACGTTATTCTCTGATGCTCTAGCCTCATATCCATGTAAACAAACATGTTTATTGATTTCCATATTATATGGTTCCATTTAGACATCTCTCTATGTATTTTAAATCAGTTAAATTTATGTATCCAGTATCCAGTTTCAGCAATCCAATGTGACGTGCACGGTCTCACCAACACCAGTGCGACTGCTCCAGAGATCTAATAAAATCCGATGTCTATTTATCTATTCAGCACACCTAATCCAAAGTACAGCTATTGGCCTGCAATATTATATTTATGGTACGTGATCCTACAATAGCACCCACCTTTGATGCCTTAATTCTTTTTTATTTATATATAGGTCTTTGAAATGTTACTTTGCTTTTCTATGCTTCCCTATTCTCAATGTGGAGGATGCTTTCTATGCTTATCAATAATTACCAATGCGCTGTCATAGGATGCTCTAGACCACAAAGGGGCTATACTCTTCAATGCTAACTCAAAAATCTTTTGGTCACAAAAAAAGGGTTAGTGCATATATGCAGGATAAACTGTTAACTAGCTTACTGCTTTTCATGCAAACTCTTTCGTAAAAAGTGCATATGAGGTAAAGACACTCCAGTTCTTTGTAATTAACCACATGATGGAGGTTACATTTCAATGATTTTTAACTAGCCCATTAGCATATCCCATATATGCTATGCGCTGATAAAAAAAATATTTCTAATTTTCTTTATGCAATTTTTTATTCATTTATGTGTCTAAATATTAGTCATCGTAAATGTTTTTTAATTAGATGAACCTCTTATCTCTTATTGAACCTATATATAATGGACATTTATGAACGACTTAATTTTTTAGGATCTTGATTCGACTCTGTATAATATGTTATCTTTGCTCTTTTTTACTTCGATGCTATCTTCCTTTCTTTGTTCATATGCACGGCTGCACGTGTAGCAATGTTCTGTCATTAATATGTTGTGGGAGACAAGCTGCATTGTTTTGCAAGGATGTAGGATTCAATATGAAGTTGGTTTTCATGTATCCCAATTTATAATCTAAATTCTAACTATATGAATTGATTTCTACTGTTTTTTTTGCGTGTAAATTCAAAACTTCCAAAAATATATTGCTTCAAAGAATACTATGACCTTTCTAACTATTCTTTGTGTTTCCTCTCATGTCTATATTGTGCATCATACTGCACAAAGTTTATCGATGCACTGGTGCAGTGTGTGTGAATCAAAGGTAATTACTGACCGCCACTCCACCGGTTCCATTTATGGACTCATTTCTGTGATCAATTTTTTATGCCCTTACGATTTACAGCTGCTTCCATTTTGTTATCTTATTCAGCATACAAAGGGGACATCTCAGGTTGCGATAAGCAAAGAAAAAATCAGTTTCAAGATAGTTTTGTGCCAATTTTTTTTTATTTTCTGTATTCTCACACATGTATCTCGATTCTCAATCATTGATTTTCTCCGATCAAATCATGAATGTTTAGCCAAATAATCTTATGTGTTTTCGTTTGTTTTTATTTGTCGTACTACTTTTGTATGAGCAAGAGAACTGGCACATTCATGTCATTAACTGATACTATGTGTTGCTGCCTACTTTGTTGTTCACACTGCATCAACTACTATCCATCCCTATAAACTGCCAAATGACGATAGTTATTACTGCTTACTCTATTGTACACAATGTTCACTCACTTTTACTGGTCACTTGACAAAAACCGGCACAGCGTAGCGTGCCTCCCGTGCTAGTAATTTATAATTTAGGATGGAGGGAGTATAAAACTACGGCAACGATAGAATTTTGCTCACAGGACGTTGATGATTTTTAGAAAATAATTATAACAAAGAATTTTGCATTGGAAACGGGCGGCCTTGCCCCTACCTTACTCAAGATTCATGCTTGAGGAATGAGTGATCCAAGAGTTTTTTTTTTGTCTACAGATTCTGGACCCTTAATGCTTAATTCACTTTAATCACATCCACGACACAACACAGACATTTTTGAAAGAAAAAAATCGGCATGAGATGATCCAATAACGTTCTTATCCTTGGTGTCTTTCGTGTAGGGTACTACTACAACCATTCAAAGCGGACTATGCCACCATATGAAAAGGAAAAGTAACTCTGTAGGCCATCAAACACCACGCATTGATCACTCCATCACAACACTATTCATCTTTGTGCAGTCACCCTAACGCTGGTCCAACCATGTTCCGCGGCAGGTTGTTGTAGTAGTACGAGTTGGTGATCCTCGTACATGCTTAATCGGATGAAGCCGGCGATCCATCGTCTCCGTGGTGAACTTCGCATACGGCTGTCGGGGCACCCGTGAGGTCCACGCCTGCATCCTGCCATCCAACCGGACTCGCTCCCCCGGACCCAGTGGGTGCGCTCCACGCCGCGCACAAGGGGCCTGTTTGGATGCTGCCTGTCAGGCAGCTCCCACTCCAGGCAGCACTCCCAGGTGTTGGATTTTGATCGCCTGAAGCTAGGATCACTTGCCCAGGCCAGGGCGCCATTCAAACAGGCCCAAGGAGCGGTGCAAGCTCAGGACGCTCGGATCCCCCAAGGGGTCGTGCTCAAGATGATCGGCCTTCAATTCTGCTCATGGAAAAGGCGCTCAACGTTGATGCTAAGAGGAAGACCGTCACTCTCACTCACAGAGCTAAGGAACATGGTCTCACGCTGCATAAGCATAACTTCGAGCCTATTCAAGAGAAGCAGGAATATGACGTTCGTCCATTCAGATCTATTGCAAAAGAAGTACTCTGATAAGGTCAGTGACTGTCTCCGATGCGGACTTCACAAACATGGCCGCCTGACTGACTCTGTAAACGTGGGCAGAACGGTGAGCGGGCCGATTATATATATATGGCGAGGCTAAAATGCACTACAGCAAATGCACAGACCCTCCCGGCTGGACTCGCGCTCGCCCCCGCGTCCCCCCCCCCCCCCCGTCCCAGCTCCCGAGTCCGGCTCCCGCCAGCAAGCACGTGGCCCCGGTCGCCTCCTGGGCCGCGACGCCCCGCCCCGCCCCGCGCTCTCCCCCCGGGTGGGACGCGCGCGCATCCGACCAGAGCTCGAATTCGTGGCGAATGCGGCACTCTGCGCTGCAGTACCTGATGATCCTGGGTAAGTTGTTGTCCTGTGGCCGTAACGCCTACATTCTTCCCAAGTGCAGACATGGGGGTCATCGACAAGCAACTCCGGCGTGACTTCTGGATAACGAAGCCTTTTTCTTTGCCCAATGATGTGAAGATCTCCACAGATGTATTGGCGAAGCTTGCCTAGACCGTGGTTGCCCCACCTGCTGTCTTGTAAAGCACCACCGCTGATTCTGTTGATGATGGCAAGAGCTTCAGGGTCCGCCGGGTTCGCACAATAACGCACCATAGCTTTGAAGTACCCTGCACAGTCGTCTCCAGCCGCAACTGCTTGGTTGATGAGTGCTTGGCCGACATGATCCCTTCCCCAGGACATCAACCTTTCCATGTCGTGGAAGCACAGGGCCTCTTGATGGTTGGCCCTGAGGAAACGCTGCACGAAGTTGGACTCCAGTTGAGTACGGTAAGGTTGGCAGCGCTCTTGAATCTGTCGGAGTGGCAGGAGCTTGATCATCGTGTCGTCATCGCAGATCCTTCAGAAGACGCGGCAAACTTGACGAAGCTTCATGTACTCGAATATGTTGCCACCATTATCGATGACGCGGAGTAGGATTTGGAAGATGAAATCCTCCGGCAGCATCAGCAAGGCGCCGAACGCCGCAGCCAGGATTGCGCGATCAACGTCCATCTTCTCTAGCAGAGTTGGCGCCCACCCCCCCCCCCCCCCCTCCTCTTGCTCTCGGTCCCTCCTGATGAAGATGACGCCCTGCCTCTTGCTCTCTATTTTTGTTTCTGTTTGATGAATGCAAATAGACGGGGTGTGGGGGGGGGGGAGCAACCGAGAATCTCCCTCTGTTAATAATACAATCCGTCTCTTCACATTCCGAACCCGACTCTCTCCCCTTTTTCTGCGCGTGCGCAACCGCCGCAGAGGCGCGTCGGTCGTTGCCTCTTCGCATTCCGAAACCGAGAGTTAATTGCAACATTCTGTGACTCGTGGTTGCCACAAACAAAGCGCCGCAACTACAAAACAAAATGTCTCAGTCGCTTCGTCGGTCGTCTTCGTGTGAAGCGCCGCCTCTCCACCTTCTCTCAACCACGTGGGCCGCGCGCTGCAGCCAAACACGTGGACCACTCGCCTCTCCCCCTCCCCCCAAAAAAAATAAAGAAAAAAAGAAAAAAAGAAAAAGAAGAAACACATCACCCCCTTCTTCTCGCCAGTAACGACGCCGCCGCCACCGCCCTCGGCCTCGCCCCCGCCCACTGCCTCCCCGCCAAAAAAAACTCGTCAGATGGGACCGTCGCAGCCGTCGGTAGTCGATGCTGGATCACAAGCCCTAGTGATCCCATCGGATGCCGAAGAAGATCGATTCGTTTGTTCGCCGCCGGGCCAGCCCCCGCCTCACGCCTCCCGCCACCCGCCTCAATTCTCAGCCAGATAGGGCAATTGCCACCATCGCTCGTAGATGCTGTATCACAAGGTCCCCTGGCCGCAGCAGGGGCTGTTGGTGATCTCCTAGCTATAAAGGAGAAGATCGCTGCTCTGATTCGAGCTCATCAGAGACAGCTAGCTCCGACATCGCCACTGAGCCTCCCCCAGACGACCCCGTCCACGAATCCAGCTCCAGCTCCTACAATTCAAGCTCATCAAATAGAGCATGCGCCGATGGCGACGCCCAGGGTTCCAATGACGACTACGACTGCGATTCAACCTTATACACCAATTGCGACACATGGATGTGCTGATCCCCTCCACCATACGACGACACTCACGCCACCAGAGACGTTGGCTCCAGGGGACATGGTAACTCCAGAAGCCAACCAGCTGTTCTACCCGGTAAAAAAAGCATATCCACCTCCCCCGTCCCCACCCCCCCCCCCCCACACACACACACTATGTTGTTACTTGTGATTACATGGGATTAGCTGAAAAAATCGCTTGATAAACAAAAGGTGTGGTGGGTGCAAAACCCATCACCTGCCAAAAAATGTCTTTCCATGAGCCTGAAAAAAATGAAACGAAATGCAACACTCACATGGTGGTAGTTGTTAATATTTTGTATGCATCATTTTGCGTGTGATGTGGTTTGTAAAATGTAAATGTGAAAATAATAATAATTGTCCTCTACATCTGTTGTACGCCATTTTGCAAAACATCATGAGTGAGCCTATTGCAACAAGGTTAATTAAAAAAACAGAATTGCAACCTGGTTAGATTATGTTACTTCAAACATGGTTAGTTGTTACATCTAATGTATACAATTTGCAACAACTTGGTTTCTGTCAGGAACCAACTATACCAGTTGAGTTGGTGCCGAGAGTGGGGCAGCGATTCCCTACTATGGATGATGCTGACGTATTTTACAAAGATTATGCAAAGTTGGCTGGGTTCATTCTGAGGACATTAAGAACAAGCAAACAAACAAACCATTGGGTCTGCAGTAGAGAGGGGAAATGTCAGAGGAAAAAAAGGATGAGACACCAAAAACAGATAAAAGGTCGAAGAGATGCGGCTACCCGGCTTATGTGAAGGTTAAGATGGACGGAAAGCATAGATTCTGGTTTTTTGACCATGTACAAGAAGTCCACAACCACAAGCTTGATCTGTCTCCTAGGATGACGAGATACATGCACGCACACAAAAACATGGCAGAAGGCATGAGTGACTTGTTTACCATAATGATGAGAAATGGAGTTCCACATCAGGCAGCACTACATGTGATGGCGGATCTATATGATGGTCGACATATGTGGGGGTTTACTGAGAAGGATGTAAAGAATATGTAAGTGATGTATTTTGTTTCCAGTGAATTGCAACAGCTGATATATTTTGATTGCAACATGTCACATGACTGAAATTGCAAACCTAACATCTTTTTAAAATGTTCACAGGAAGGCAGCGAAGGCTAGAGAGGACAGAGAAGATGATCTTAACAAGCTTCTACGGTTCTTCAAAGAATGCAAGGAAAACAATGAGTATTTCTACTAGGATGTAGATGCAGATCCAAAAATAGGAGTAATCAAGAACATATTCTGGAGTCATGCAAGCCAGAGAGCTGACTACATAGATTTTGGAGATGCCATCACCTTTGACACAATGCATAACACAAACAGCAAGAAGATGCCGCTGGCGATGTTTGTTGGAGCCGACAATAACCTTAAGAATGTGACATTTGGACAAGCTCTGATTGGTGATGAATCGATTGGATCATTCAAATGGTTGTTTCAGACGTTCAAGAGTTGCATGGGTGGACGTGAACCTCATGTTATCCTAACAGGTGAACCTTATTTCCTTTCCTATAAAACACTGATTGCAACCTTGGCAAAAATTCTATAAACTATAAGTTATATGTGTATAAATTTAAAAACTATATGATTACATCTCTGAAAACACATGTTTGTTTGCTTTTTGAAAAATTATTTGATAGTTGTTGGTTCTGGTCAGTTCTGCGTCAGCTGAAAAAATAGTTAGTTGTGTGTCTATTGTACACCATTTGCAACATGGTGTGTTGCATGATTGCAAAAGAAAAAAAATAATGTTTTTTGTGTCACTGAAAAAATTGCAACTTGGTTTCTGTCTTTTAACAGACGAATATTCTGCGATGAAAGTAGCAATTGAGCTGGTCTTTGTCAAGTCTCATCATAGAAACTGTCGTTGGCACATAGTAAGACAATGGGAGTTCGAGTTGGACCAGCTGTACGCCGAGCACAAGGATCAAAATTTGAAGGAAAAGCTTGAGTCCTTGATAAACTATCCATTGGGCCCGACTCAATTTGAGGTTGAATGTCATAAGCTAGTAGATGGGTGTGGCATTGCTGAAAATCCTACAATTAGAGCCATGTGGGAAAAGAGGGAGAGGTGGATTGCTGCTTATTTCAAGGGGATGTATCGTGGTAGGATGACGTCGACGCAACGATCGGAGAGCCAGAACAGGGTTCTCAAAAATGGCTATGTTGGTGAGAGCACTAGCCTGCATATGTTTGCTAGAAGGATGCTAGACTCACTACAGCACGTTGACCACATGGACGCAGGAGAGACACATTATGCGCAGGTAAAAAAATCACATGGGATTTGCAAAAAAAAAAAAAAAAATAGTTATTGTTCCCTAGTTATAAAACATTGTCCATATCCTGCAAAAAATGATTAAAAAGAGTGCTAAAAATGCAGGTTGAGGTGGTTCAGGCTTGCAAAGCAAAATTTGATGAGCAACTATGCAGAGTGTATACTACAGCTGTACACCAAGAGTACAAAAAACAGTACAATAACAGCACAGCATTTGTGATTCGCCCTAATCCAGACCCACATGTGAGTAATGGGTGGTTGGTGAAGTATGAACAAGCTGGAGGGAGCTTCTGCTGGGCACAACATGAATTCAGGGTGGTTGCTCATAAAGACAATGGAGAATATAGATGCGAATGCAAACAATGGGAACACACAGGTATCAGCGAAGATCTGAATTAATTTATGTTTGGTTTGAAGCTCAATTACAACTTATTTGGCAAGTAGTTGCAACATATATCATAGACTGACTGCAACATCTGACATGTGCATCTGTTTTTTTTTAAATATATGCAGGGCTATTCTGCATACATATTATAAGAGCCTTCACTCACCTGTAGGTCAGAAAAATTCCAGAGAAGTACATCCAAAAAAGATACACTCGTCTTGCAAGACACGAAGTTCCGTGGGATAGGCATGACGGCGTTCGAATTGGTCCATCAGCAAGCCAGGAGCAGACCCAAATGTCCAACTTGCTGCCTAAGTTGATGATGCTTGGAAGGGCAGGAAGTAGGTCAGATCGTGCTTGTCAAGAGACAAACAGGCAGCTGGATAAGATCATACCAGGGATTGAAATGTTCCCAAGAAGCGTGGAGAATGCATCGTCGAGCAGTGGTGAAGAATCATGGCCCTATTGGTTTCGGTGATTAACGACAAGTTAAAGATTATTATGGCTAACGTGTGTTTTGCAGAGGCTATGCGTAGCTTAGTCATAGTGATCAACATGAATGGGCGTAAATGGTTATCACTTAGCCCCCACAATGGATATCATTTCGGATTTCAAAGACAACATGATGAAGACCCTAGAATGACAGGTCTAGGTGCCATAAGGAGATGAAGGGCACTTAGAATTGGATAGGGCTTTATTTGATCTTTTACCGTACTATCAAGGGGGGTCTAGACTAGTAGCTTGACTTAGGAGAGCTTCATGACTTAGGTGTGGTGCACACATGACATCCTTAACTCTAAGCAAGCCTATGGTGACCGTAAGATAGCCTAGAACAACTTCCATATTCATCGCGACGAAAACCGAAGTTGAGAAAGCTAGTTTCGGGGCGTCGGACGCTAAGGCCAAAGACGCCGGACGTTGTCTGGCGCGCTAGACGCTGGCACCGAACGCTGGCGTCAGCATGACGCAGCGTCCGTCGAGCCAGCAGAGAGCTCCAGAGAAGGCCAGTTTGCGATGGACGCGTCTGTCGCATGGGCGTCGAACGCTTGCGAGCGTCCGGGAATATTTTCCCAGAAACCCGAGAGCAGCCAGTTGGCGCCAAACGCTGGGGCTCAGCGTCCATCGCCAAGCGACGGAGCGTCCGTCGCCTGCTAACGTGATTAGGTTCTAGCCGTTGGGGCTAGCGACGGAGCGTCTGTTTCCTAGAGACGGAGCGTCCGTCGCCAACTTAAAATTCCTGTTTTTCTCAGCCCGAGAGCTGAGTGTGTGGGGGCTATAAATAGCTTACCCCTTTCTCTCCCACCTTGCCTTTGCTCATTTGGTTTGCTGATTGCTTTGAGAAGGTTGGGAAGAGAGCAAGAGCCCTAGAGAGAGAGTGATTTGCGAATCCATCCATCTTTCTCTCCTCTAGTTCATCCAAGAGTTCAAGTGTGCATCCACTCTAGTTGTGAAGCTTGAGTGAGTCAAGTGAAGATCAAGGCTTGTTACTCTTGGTGATCGACATCACCTAGACGGTCCGGTGGTGCTTGGGAGGAAGGTGATCGCCGAAGGATTGTCGGCGACCCTTCTCCGTCGACTTGTGATCGGTTGTGGGCGGTTCACCGAGCCGGAGTGGCGAAGAACCAGCCCATAGAGAGCACTCATCCCTTGCGTGGGATTGAGGGGGAGCAATACCTTGCGAGGTGCTCCAACGAGGACTAGGGGGAGTGTCGACTCCTCGATACCTCGGCAAAACATCGCCGTGTCAAGAATCTCTTTCCCTAGCTCTTTCATACTGCATTACATTCTATACTTGTTCTTCAATTCATACTAGAATTGTGTAGGGTGTTTTCGCTTTCCTTGGCTTGCTACCGCTTTCATAGTCTAAGGCACACAAATCGTTAGGCACGGGGTGATTGGCACTTGATAGGATTTCATATTTGCTTTAGAAATTTGAAATAAGCCCAATTCACCCCCCCCCCTCTTGGGCATCTTGATCCTTTCAAATGGTATCGGAGTCTTGTTGCTCTAAATTAGGCTTCACCGCCTAGAGCAAGATGTCCCATGGGGATGGACCGCCACCCATGTTTGATGGGGATGATTTTCCTTATTGGAAAGTGCGGATGGAGGCCTACCTTGAGGTCGTGGATGTTGGCGTTCACAAAGCCGCCACCATAGGCGGATCGGTGTTCGTCGAGGATCCCTTCTTTGAGAAGAACAATGCTAAGGCAAAGAACATTCTTTTCTGTGGCATTTTCAAGGATGTGTTCAACTGTGTGCGGAATTGAAAAACCGCGCATGATGTTTGGACAAACTTTTGTGCACTACACGAAGGGACCAAGTGTGAGCGTGAGGAGCGCTACCACTTGGCCATGGCTAAGTTGAATTCCTTTACCATGCTCTCAAATGAAAATGCTAATGAGATGTATTCATGTCTTAACATTTTTGTAGAGGAATTGAATGGCCTTGGTCTCACCCAAATGTCTCCGTCGGATGTGGTGCACAAGATTCTTTGTGTCTTGCCAATCGACAAGTATAGCCACATCGTCACCATGCTTCACCAAGGAGATCTCTCAACATCTACACTGACACAAGTGTTGGGTAAGATCAATGCTCATGAGATGTACATGAAGATTGGTGATAGAGGCTCTTCATCCTCCTCCAAGAAGAAAGACAAAGAGAAGGAGGAGAAGAAAGACTTGGCCCTCAAAGCTTCCACTAAAGAGAAGTGAAAAATCCAATTGGTGGTTGAGGACTCAAGTGATGAAGATGATGAAGACAACATCGCTCTCATGGTGAAGAAGACCACCAAGATGTTGAAGAGGCTAAACAAGAATGGAGTCAAGTTTGACTCAAAGAAGAAGAAATTCTTCACAAGCTCTTCAAGGAAGCCAATCTCCCAAATGAAGTGCTACAATTGTGGCATTCTTGGTCATCTAGCTCATACATGCACCGAAGAGAAGAAAGACAAGTTCAAGAACAATAAGTTCAAGAACTACAAGAACAAGAAGGGTGCACAAGATGATTCAAGTGAAGATGACAAGAAGGAAGATAAGCCTTACAAGAAGAAGAACTTCAACTTCTAGAAGAAGAAGGATGGCAAGGCTTATATTGTTGGTGATTGGCTCATCGACATTGAGGACTCAAGTGACTCCTCTGATGATGAGAGTGAAGAAGAGAAGTTGGCCGCATTAGTGATTGGTTCTTCTACTCCACCGCCACCTCCTCCTTCATCACTGGGCTCATCCTCTACACACCTATGCCTCATGGATAAAGGTGAGAAGAAGGTACAAAAAGAGGATGATGGTGATGTTTCCTCTAGTGATGAGAGTGATGATGAAGAAGCACCTTCCTATGATGAAGTAATTAAAATTTGCAACAAATACTCGGACATCATAAGGAAGTACAAAGCTAAAAATGACAAACTTCTTGTGATACAAGAAAACTTGCATGCTAAGCTTGATGCCTTGTCTAGTGCTAATGATGTTTTGAAGCTTGAGAATAACACTCTCACATCTAGCACTAGGGAGCTCAAAGCCTCTCTTAAGCAAACTAATGAGAAACATGATAAGCTTGAGAGGTCAACACAAGAGCTCCAAACAAGCTATAACTTGCTAAAAGATGACTACAACTAAGTGAAAAATGAACATGGCACACTTGTGGTAGCTAATGAATTGCTTACACATGATCTTGCTACACATGTTGTTATTAACCCGGTTGTTAAGTGTGTAGTGCTACTTCTTGTGAGGACTTGCTTGATGAAGTTGCTAGTGAGGAAAAAGCTAAGTGCAAGGGCAAGAAGATAGTTGAAGCCGACAAGTATGATGACTATGTGAAGATGAGGGAAGAGAACTCAAAGCTTAAGGAAGAGCTAATCAACCTCAAGGAAAACAAGCCCTTCACTATCAAGTCGGCCAAGGAAGATGATAAGGATGCCTCTACCTTGATCAACACACTTAGAGAAGAAAATGCAAAGCTCAAGAATGAGAAGATCAAGCTAGCAAGTGGTTTGGAGAAGTTCACCAAGGGACACAACCTCCAAAGTGAGCTCTTGATGAACACCATGATGAAGAATGGCAAGATGGGCATTGGGTTCAAGGAGAACCAAGTGATGAAGGCCAAGGTCAAGATTGAAGCAAAGAATTACTACAAGAACAAGTACAATGGCTACAATCAAGAAAAGCCAAAGCCCAAGCTTAGAAGATGCTTTGGATGTGGACAAGTTGGTCATCTTGAGTTCCAATGCAAGACACCACCTCCCAAGACCTTGCCCAAGCACACAAGGCCATTTTCTCATGATGCACACTTTGTCATCAACAAGGACTCTAAGGGTAGACCACTTGTGGTGTTTCTTGGTCCACCCATGAAGAACAAGACTAAAGTGTTGTGGGTTGCTAAGGAGTTGGTTGACAAGGCTATGGGTCCTCGCAATGTGTGGGTTCCCAAACAAATAGCTTAACTCCAAGTTACTTGTGTGTAGGTGAACTACAAGACCGGTGGTAGCCATTGGGTAATTGATAGTGGTTGCACACAACATATGATCGGCGACCCCCGGATGTTCACCACACTTGATGAGGATTGTGCAAATCAAGACAAGATTACATTTGGGGATAATTCAAAGGGAAAAGTTTAAGGGCTTGGCAAAGTGGCTATCTCCAATGATCAATCAATCTCAAATGTCTTGTTAGTGCAATCTTTGAGCTTCAACTTGCTATCGGTTGGTCAACTTTGTGATCTCGGGTTCCAATGTCTCTTCACTCCAAATGAGGTAGTTGTGACCAAGATTGAAGATTCATCATTGATATTCAAGGGGTTTCGGCACAACAATCTCTATCTAGTGGACTTCACCTCAAATGAAGCTAACATGCAAACATGTATATTCTCCAAGAGTTCTTTGGGTTGGCTATGACATAGAAGATTAGCACATGTGGGCATGTCAACCTTGAAGAAGCTTGTCAAGAAGGAATTGGTCAGAGGGGTTAAGGATGTGGTGTTTGAGAATGACAAACTTTATAGTGCATGTCAAGCCAGCAAGCAAGTGGCAAACACTCATCCAACCAAAGCTTTCATGTCAACCTCAAGAGTTCTAGAGCTACTCCACATGGATCTATTTGGACCTACCACTTATGCTAGCCTTGGAGGCAATCTCTTTTGCTTGGTGGTAGTTGATGACTACTCTAGGTACACTTGGGTATTCTTTATTCAAGACAAGGGAGAGACAACCGAAGTTTTCAAGAAGTTTGCAACTAGAGCACAAAATGAATTTGATGTGAAGATCAAGAAAATTAGAAGTGACAATGGGACCGAGTTTGTGAACACCAACATTGAAGACTATTGTGATGAAGTTGACATCAAGCATGAAGTGTCCGCCACATATACTCCACAACAAAATTGTGTAGTTGAGAGGAAGAACCGGACTCTAATCACTCTTGCTAGATCCATGCTTGATGAGTACAACACCCCCGAGAAGTTTTGGGCTCAAGCAATCAACACCGCATGCTATGCGGCCAACCGGCTATTTGTCCAAAGGCTTCTCTAGAAGACCCCCTATGAGCTTGTGAATGGGAAGAAACCGGATATTTCATTCTTCCGGGTGTTTGGAGGTGGTTCTTCTTCGGGAGTTCCCCTCCTCAAGTGGATCCCTGCTTTCCCTTTCAAGGTGACTCTTTGCACTGCATTAACCCTGATCTTTGCTCTAATCCATCCACCAAATTCCACCTAAATCCTAAATTTGCTCATCTCTTGTTCCTTGTTTAGGTTTGCGGACTGTGACTTGACTTTGATCGAGGTTTCTTACCTTACTCTTTTGTGTCACCCCTAGTTTGAGGTATGGAATGACAACAACGATCTACTCTCTTATCTAAATTCATGCTTCCTTTCATAGTCTCTCTTATCTCTAGATTATGTGCTTATAATGTTATATATCCCTATCTATCTATCGTACAGCTTGAGCAGTTGGCAGTGAACTCGGGGCAAAGCCCACGAGTATGGAATGAGGAAAAGCCTCGAGAGGACAGTCCAGGGCCGTCGAGCCATTCTTGTGTGTGTTTGGGATTGTCAGGAGGCAGTTTGGTTGATCAGAGGCAGTCTCAGAGGTTGATTGCTTGACAGTGTCAGTTGTTCTTGATTGGCAGTTGATTCATTGTGACAGTGATGGCATGCACGAAGAACGTTGGTCCCGTTCCCGGTGGTGGCAGTGACCCTCCACCTCCACGTCGTCCACTCACCGACCAGGACAAGGGCAAGAAGAAGCTCATTGTGAAGAAGAGGAAGAGGCCGATGATGGATCCGGATTCAGTGGCAGCCCTCGCAGCGGTAAGAGCAGCAGAGATAGCTGAGCAGGGTGGACGTCGCGCCGGCTTGAGGATTGGTTCACCACCTCACCGTGGAGCGCATCGTGGGTCCACTGCTCGTGCTGAGGAGGAGATAGTGCCAGAGACAGAGCCCTGAGAGGCTACAGAGCCAGAGGAGACAGAGCAGGCAGACCCTTCAGGGCATTCATCAGTTCAAGAGTTGATGTCTCGACGTGTTACATGTGCTCGTGGTTCGGAGCCTCCTCCTAGGCCCGATGGTTCACGGCGCAACAACAGACCTCTGCCACACTCCAGTCTGCCAGATCCAGTGAGGCACCAGGTTACAGCTCTGTCAGTGAAGCAAATCCAGCAGATGAGGTTTGCCAATTTCCAGACGTGGTTTCCAGCAGCTAGAGACCCCCATGCCAGTCCAGACTTCTATACCACAGTGCATGAGGACTTCTATAGAGGATATGTTCAGACCCGTGCACCGCTTCGAGCTCACCGCGTGTGCCCTCTTTAGTCAATCATTGAGGTCGGTGGTCTAGAGATAGCCTAGCATCTCGAGTATCTTCAGGGGCTAACAAGATTGGTTGGCAGGATTGGGACATATCAGGAGGATTGGGTCAGACAGTTTTATGCTTCTCTATGGGTCTCTCCGGATCACAAGTTCATCCATTTTGCCTTCAAGGGCAAGGATGTGAGGATCTTCGACACTCGGTTCAGAGAGATCTTCCACCTCGAGCAGTCAGACACGAGGATCCACAGCTTGTGCTACGAGGATCAGGAGGCCCCTCGACGTCCTCACGAGGGGAATGTGCCCTCAGTTGACTTCGTCCGTCCTTGCTTTAGAGAGCCGTTCGGTGAGGGTTCCAGTCGCAGCGTTCGTGACCTCACGCCGACTGCCCGGATCCTGAACGAGGTTATCAGGAGGACTATACTTCCTAGAGCATGAGCCCGTGAGACTCTGACACACCTATAGCTTTGGCTCCTAGCTCACCTAGTCCGGATGGACAAGTTTGACCTTTGGGACTTGATTATCAGCGAGATGGAGGACATTATAGCCTCAGGGTTCAAAGGTCACTGGCAGTTGCAGTATGTGCACTGGATCTCTTTTCTGCTTGTGTCTCGTGGTGGTTATGTGTCATATCTCACCACACTCACTCGCTCTGACACAGTGTTTCCAGAGTATAACATGAGTCAGCTGGTGAGTCATAGTGGCAGAGGTCGTCTGAGGCGTCAGGGTCCTCATACCCACCAGACAGGAGTACCGCCACAATTAGAGGAGCAGCAGGACACTACTGTTCAGGGCCTAGTAGAGGCCGAGCTTGCAGAGTTGGATGCTCAGATTGATGCTGCTGCCGATGATTCTTATCATGATGTCTTAGCTTCCGACAGCTCTGATGATGATTATAGACCTATTCCAGAGTACGCACCCCGGTCTCACGACCATGAGGTCGGTGGGTCAGGTTCAGCTCCAGCTCCAACCTCAGGTTCCTCAGAGGCCACCATACTTACCATCCTTACGAGGATACAGGAGGGGCAGTCTCGTCAGGCAGAAGAGCAGAGGAGGCGAGCTGAGGAGGTCAGGAGGCTTACAGCTCAGCAGCTAGCAGCTCAGGCTCAGGCACAGGCTCGGCAAGACGAGTTTCAGTTACAGTTCCTGGTCTTCTAGAGGCAGCAGGCCGAGGTGCAGTGATAGCAGACAGAGCTACTCAGTCGGCTCCTTGGGTCCAGCTCCGGTCCATCTTTGACACCACAGCTAGTTTTACCAGAGACCTCCCAGCAGCAGCAGTTTACCTTGTAGCCCCAGCAGACTTCAGTGGTTGTGGTGCCTACTCCAGCATTACCGTCTGGAGGACTTCAGAGTCAGGCACCAACTTCACCTGCTTACCAGACCGGATTCATCACCTACCCGGGGAGCCACACTTGCTAAGGCGACTCAAGACCTCACTGCCTCATACAGAGAGATCACCGGAGAGGATTCTCCAGTTCCAGCAGCTCAGCCTAACACTCCAGTAGCAGAGGCTCAGGGTGATCTTCCAGCGACAGGCACTCACCTCTCCTCAGTCGCCTCGTCAGAGATCGCATCGGATCAGTCAGCTCAGACAGTCACCACTCCTCCTGCTACGGTTCAGACCGATGCCACCTCAGTAGCAGCAGAGGAAGTTGAGTTTGCGACACCAGCCCAGTCAGAGGGTCTGCCAGCTGAGTTAGTGTCAGCAGTTTCTCTTGTCAAGTTAGTTGTGACTCCATCCCCTCAGCCTTGCGTTTACGCTCGTCGGGTCGCAGTGCCCGCATCTACCGAGGTAGGACCGTCAAAGGCACCAGCTGAGCCTCAGGGGGAGCCTGTAAAGTCAGCAGTTGCTCCAGAGTCAGCCGAGCTTGTCACCGAGTCAGCATCAGTTGAGCCTACCCAGACCGCTACACAGAAAGCGCCAGCTTCAGAGGGTCAGGCAGCAGATGGTGACAGTGATTCGAGCCCCAACTACTCCCAGTTCGACCTCCGCGCTCGTCAGCCAAGTGCTTTAGCTCCAGACGCTCCAGATGCTCCAGGTGCTTAGAGCTTTTTGGTGCTTGGCGCCAAAGGGGGAGAGAGGGTAGTCGAGTATCAGAGATAGGGGGAGGGATTTGGAGTTACTTGTGTGTTTTTTCTTCCCCATTCTCATGCATCATGTCTACTTTTATGCACTTATGTCTATGTGTGGTGGATGATATGGTTGATGGTTGTGTGTGACAAACTCTTATGCTTTCTCTAATATATCTTGTGAGTTGTCACTTGTTTCATGATATGTCTCTATGATCTAATGGTATTTGAGCTTCCGCACCATACTCCGATTCATTTGTGAGAATATCATGAGGTACTCCGATTCTATTTCACATTCTTGAGTACCATGTTTGTGGCTTGGTTTGGATGAGCAAGTATTGTTCTCTCTTATTCACTAACCCTTACTCAACCCACCCAAGTCACTTGAAGTCCTAATCTTTCACTCTTATATCCATAATCGAGGAGTTATTGTCGTCAATCACCAAAAAGAGTGAGATTGAAGAATCATGGCCCTATTGGTTTCGGTGATTAACGACAAGTTAAAGATTATTATGGCTAACGTGTGTTTTGCAGAGGCTAAGCGTAGCTTAGTCATAGTGATCAACATGAATGGGCGTAAATGGTTATCACTTAGCCCCCAAGATGGATATCATTTCGGATTTCAAAGACGACATGATGAAGACCCTAGAATGACAGGTCTAGGTGCCATAAGGAGATGAAGGGCACTTAGAATTGGATAGGGCTTTATTTGATCTTTGACCGTACTATCAAGGGGGGTCTAGACTAGTAGCTTGACTTAGGAGAGCTTCATGACTTAGGTGTGGTCCACACTTGACATCCTTAGCTCTAAGCAATCCTATGGTGACCGTAAGATAGCCTAGAACAACTTCCATATTCATCGCGGCGAAAACCGAAGTTGAGAGAGCCAGTTTCTGGGCGTCAGACGCTAAGGCCAGAGGCGCCGGACGCTGTCTGGCGCGTCGGACGCTGGCGTCGGATGCTGGCATCAGCATGACACAGCGTCTGTCGAGCCAGCAGAGAGCTCCAGAGAAGGCTAGTCTGCGACGGACGCGTCTGTCGCATGGGCGCCGGACGCTCGTGAGCGTCCAGGAATATTTTCTCAGAAACCCGAGAGCAGCCAGTTGGCGCCGGATGCTGGGGCTCAGCGTCCATCGCCTGCTGACGTGAACAGGTTCTAGCCGTTGGGGCTAGCGACGGAGCGTTTGTCGCCAACTTAAAATGCCTGTTTTTCTCAGTCCGAGAGCTAAGTGTGTGGGGGCTATAAATAGCTTACCCCTTTCTCTCCCACCTTGCCTTTGCTCATTTGGTTTGCTGATTGCTTTGAGAAGGTTGGGAAGAGAGCAAGAGCCCTAGAGACAGAGAGTGATTTGCGAATCCATCCATCTTTCTCTCCTCTAGTTCATCCAAGAGTTCAAGTGTGCATCCACTCTAGTTGTGAAGCTTGAGTGAGTCAAGTGAAGATCAAGGCTTGTTACTCTTGGTGATCGACATCACCTGGACGGTCCGGTGGTTCTTGGGAGGAAGGTGATCGCCGGAGGATTGTCGGTGGCCCTTCTCCATCGACATGTGATCAGTTGTGGGCGGTTCACCGAGCCTGAGTGGCGAAGAACCAGCCCGTAGAGAGCACTCATCCCTTGCGCAGGATTGAGGGGGAGAAATACCTTGCGAGGTGCTCCAACGAGGACCAGGGGGGAGTGTCGACTCCTCGATACCTCGGCAAAACGTCGCCGTGTCAAGAATCTCTTTCCCTAGCTCTTTCATACCGCATTACATTCTGTACTTGTTCTTCAATTCATACTAGAATTGTGTAGGGTGTTTTCTCTTTCCTTGGCTTGCTACCGCTTTCATAGTCTAAGGCACACAAATCGTTAGGCACGGGGTGATTGGCACTTGATAGGATTTCATATTTTCTTTAAAAATTTGAAATAAGCCCAATTCACCCCCCCCTCTTGGGCATCTTGATCCTTTCAAGTGGGCCATCAGCAACTGAATCGGCAGCGACAGCAGCGCACCCTATTGATGATGATGCCACAACTAATGGGTCGCCTAGCGGTGGGCCATCGGCCAATGGATCAGTGGTGACAACAACGCAACCGGGTGATAGTGGTGCTGGATCGCAGCCATCATCAGCACTGTTGCATGATGGATTGTTGCTAGTTGAACCCAGTGTATCGCACACAAAAGGGAGAGGGAAGAAAAGGAAAAATGAAGTTCAGCCTCCAATTGATGGTAACCCATTCAGCACGTATGACAAGGACAACTATGGTGACAGACAATGCAGCGGATGTGGGGTCCGGGGTACACATTACGTGACGACATGTCCAGTAAACCCCAATCGATGTAAGGCAGCAGAAAAGCGTAACAACGAAAAAAGTGCTAAGTCAAATGATGGGGCTCCAAAGAAGAGAGGGCGGCCAAAGATGGTCAGGGAACTGCATGAAGATAGTGATGTAGATGTTGATGAAGTTGCTATGACATAGCCGAGCGGATCTGTGCGCAGAGGAGGCGCGAGAGGGAGAGGAAGAGGTTCAACAACCAGAACCAGTGTGGGGGAGCTGCGCGTGCCGTATGCAACGACTGAAAAAAAAAGTCATTTGTGGGGTGTCAAAACACATAGTATGAGTGTCTAGATTAAAAACCTCTATAAATTATAGGTTACATGTGTATAAATTTAAAAACTATATGATTACTTCTTTGAAACATATGCTAGTTTTGCTTTCTGAATACATGCTAGTTGTTGTTTCTATAAAAAACTATGGTTAGTTGTTATATACATCTACTGTAAAAACTTGTTTAATTGCAACATGGTTAATTATAACATGGTTAATTGTTTCTGTGCATCTACTGTAACACCATTTGCGACACGATGAGTAAAGCTATTTTAACATCGTTTGATAATGGATTGCAACATGGTTAGTTGCAACCTGGTTAGATTATATTAGTTGGAACTTGGATAGTTGTACGTCTAATGTACACCATTTGAAACATGGTGTGTCGCGTAATTACGACATTATGTGTAACTCAACTACAACTTGGTTAATTACAATAAATAAAAAACAAAAAAGGGCTAGTCCAGATGCAAGTAAACATACACAGATATCGTGAAGATGAAAATGAAAAACACGTGGCTTGGAACAAAAAACACAGTTGTTAACACAAAAAAATGTTCCCGAGGGGTTGCAAGTTATAACACAAAGTGCTAGAGGGGTTGTAACACACAAGCTAGACTAGTTTGTGAAAAAAGGGTCTTCGATCAGTTACAACACATAAAGTGCTCGAGGGGGTGCAAGTTATAAGACAAAGTACTAGAGCGGTTGTAACACACAAGCTACACGCCTTTGTAACAAAAGAGTATTCGATCCAGTTACAACACAAAAGTTCTTGAGGGGTTGCAAGTTATGACACATGATGCTGAATGGAGTTTTCATCATTCTTCAGAATCACAAAGTATCTTCCTTCCACCAATCCTATAAACATCAAGTTCGTCGGGTAAGTCAGCCTGGTTCATTGGATGAAACACCAAGTAGTGCATGAGCTCTACCCTATATATCATGCCCTGAACTACAAAAACACAGAGAAAAAAGAAAAAGAAAAGAAAAGAACATGTTAGAATGAACATTTTTTAGGGCAGAAAAAAATGAACATTTTTTGGAAGGAAATACTCAGTGGATTGATATCAATGTTCAACTTATCACCATCCCAAAATTCCATATACTTCCAAACGAAAAACATGCAATCACTGGGCCCGGCTTGTTTTGGGACGTCAATGATTGGCCTGCTCCAATTCTCAATGTTAGGGAATTTTTTCCTGCTGACCTTCTGGAATGCAGCACTTATAATGGGGATCTTCTTGGCAATGGCATGTTTGACGCTCTACTCTTCCACCAGATTCTTCTTCATCATCTACCGAATCTTCGACGATAACTTCTTCGAATCCATCTCCATCAAATCCTTGATCAGCAAAGTCATCATGGACGAATACGTCTGCCACCAATTGCAACACGGATATAAGACGGTGATTGCACGAAAAAAGAAAAAAAAATAGGATAACAAAAAATGCGAAACATAAGTACCTGGTGGTGGTTCATAAGTTGGAATATCTCCTCTAGGATTTCCCCCAGCAGTTTCATCTCTTGAAGCATCTGCTTCGACATCTCCTGCTTCGTGTTGATCTTGATCAACAGATGATTTAGTTGCTGCTACGTAAACAAAAAAATGTGAAAGAATAAACAAACTGATAATAATTGGATAGTAGTAATTGCAACACATATATAGTAGTAATTCCAACACACACGCACGCGCGTGCACACACACACACACATATATATATAAGTCAAAAATGTGAAGATTAAAACATTTGTTTGGTATATAAAAAAACAAAACTTGTATCAGACACCATAATTACAACACATTTATAGGAGTAATTGCAACACATGTAAATAAGTAATTACAAAACAATGTGAAAAAAACAGTTTGTTTTGGTATGGACAAAAGGTACCTGATGATGCAGGTTTACTCTTCGTCTGTTTTCCCCTCCTACGCTCATTAGCAGCTTCCTTATAAGTACGAGAGTCATCTAGCAGCTTCTGCATAGCGCTGAAACACTCCTGGTGACTTGTCCTCATGAGATCATTGGTCGTAGTAATGTACTTTGCAGCCTTGGTTGCGTATGCCTGAGCCATGGCCGTGTTATTATCAAAAGCCTTAAGTATCTTAAGTGCCTCTGACTTCCTACTTCTTCCAACTACATCAGCAATGCTCTAGCCGAAAGCAACTTTCAAACTCGGATATTGGTGTAGAACTGGAGGCTGAAAATCCATGACAACATGACCACCAAGGGCATCATGTGTGCCAGCCGCGCCAGCTGAACTGCCAGCAGTATCAGGGCGAGGGGGGCAGTGACAGATGGGGCAAAAGTAGGGGGGGGTGTAACATGTACCGGCGATGCTTCTCAACTGCAAAAAGTTTTTATTTAAAAAAAATTGATCATAAACGTAAAATCACACGCTGGGAAAAGAGAAAATAGAAAAAGGCAAACAAAAACAAAACAAAAAGAGAAAAAACCCTGATTAATAACAAACTTACCCTGAGGTTGACATACTCGGTAACATCGTTTGCGACGTCTCCCCTGCGATCCAAATTTGAAATTGAATCGATTGTCTTACTGTCCAGTATAGCACATCGGGGCAGAGGGAACGGGTCTACATCAAGCTCATGCTGCAAGTGGTCCACATATAGCATCTGCAAGAAAGTATAAAAAAAGATAAATACAAAAAATATAGAAGACCAATTGCAACATGGTTAAAAAAATCTTAGGTTCTAATATAGTTGGTTGCAAATTACAACATGTGTTTGGCCCAGTTACAACACGAGTGTTGGATGAGTTGCAAAAAAAAAGAAAAAGGTACAAACAGAAAAAAAAAAAGGACTTACTATCAGGAAAATGTCGCAGCCTGTCATAGGTGCTTGGGCGCCCTTCGCCGGAAAGTCCTTTCTATACAAATGTGCAGCTTTACAAAGGTTATCCACAACTGCTTTGCACCAGTTGATCTTGTCAATATCCTTCAAATTCTCAGTATTTATCACATCCTCGAGCCTGATGCAACTATCAGTGTTGGAGAAAAGTAAAGAATGGAATAGAACCATAAAAATGCCCTGAGAGCCAAATCCCCCATGATCGCCTTACTCTTCAGTCCATCCACAATATCTGAGATCCTAATACCGATATTTTTGTATGTGCTGGGACAGATTAGTTGCCCCAACTCGTTCCGCTTAATATGAGCTTCCGCATCAAATATGGAAGGTGGGTCGCCACCAACTTTTAGTAGCTGGAACATGCACCAAACTGCATGCTCAGTGACTGGAACCTCTTTGCCACCACCAAGCTCTACTTCATGGTTTCTGGATTGAACCTCGCCATAAGCCAAGTTAGCAACTTCATATCCAAGCAGGTTGGTTTGAATTGTAATATTCCACCAAACCCAAGTGCCTTTGCTTTGTTGATGACATCAACAGGGAGAGATTTGAGAAGCTCTTTGATTTTTTAAGGTGAGCATCGAAGTGCGGGAGGCTGCTTGCGGCATCTCTTCTGACCAACTACAAGCGCTGCATCACCATCAGCACCATCGGCGTCACTGCTGCCAGCCTCAACATCATGATCAGGGTCAAAATCTGGATCTTGAGCATGTGGTTCAGCATCCTCTCCTTCCTGTCCTTCATCTACCTGACTCTGAACATCAGCTTGGCGGGGGGTGAGGGCAACCTTAATCTCTTCTTCCTCTCATTCCCCCTATGCACATTATGTTGTTGCTGCCCCTGCAGAGCAACACGGGGCGAACGGCGGGGCATGCCACTTCCCTGAGCACCTGACTCATTCCCTTCCGTGTTCATTGAAATAACTGCAAAATTTTGAGGGGGGGACAGTCAACCAATTGAACCTTAAAAACACATACCCCGAGTTGCGCCTAAGATAATAACATAGTTACACAAAAACTGTACATGTTATTAATACTGTAGAAAATTATAACTAAAGAGTATTGTAACTAATTATAAAACAAAAATGCACCATGAAAAAAACATCGTTGCCCATTGTCGCTAAAAAAAGGTAATAAACTAATAGCAAAACACCTAAAACACACTATAAAAAATAGTATGTCATGTGCATCATTTTACTTCATCATCACAGATATGCAACGTGACCAAAAACATATTCAAACCAATACAAAAATAAAGCCAACATGGCGTACTAACTGGCACAAAAAAAGCAAACTCGCTTACTTCTTCATCGCAGATATGCACATGACCTATTGCAAACTGGAACAGCTATCCGGTTACAACAAAAAAGTAATAAACTAATGCACAAAAAATCAACTAGGAAATATAAATCAGGGGTACTGATATGCACATGACCAATTGCAAACTGGAACAGCTATCCGGTTACAACAAAAAGTAATAAGCTATTGCACAAAAAAAATCAACTAGGAGATAAAAATTCAGGGGTACTAACTATAGTTGCATTATAGATTCATCTACAAAATAAACACATATAGCATCGAAAAAAACAAAAAAAAAACACATCCAATCGATGGGGTTACGGTTTGAAATAAAACTTACATTGAAAATGCGAGGAAGCTAGAAGCCCGGCGACTCAAAAAATGGAGAGCACTCCAACGCGTTGGAGCTCCAAACCCTGAGTCGGAGAGGATGGGTCCGGGCGAAATCGTGGAGTCCGCCGGGCCGAATCAAGTCGGAATAGAATCGCTCCCATAGCGGGGATCACGAGCGGCGCAGCGACAACTGCGCGGGCGAGCGCTATGGTACGGCGGAGTAGTGGTGCCTATGCGCGGAAATGGGGTGGGTGGAGTGGGGTTTTCGCGGCAGAGCAACCATCCGCGAAAAACGACGAACCGCGCGGAGCAAATGGGTGGGGGGGAGCGGGTGTGGGAGGGGGGATGCGAGATGAAGCACAGACAGTTCCCGCGGCGGAGCAAGATGGTCGCCGCCAGCGCACTCGCGGTGGTTTCCTCTCCGTCTCAGCGGCGCAAACGGTGGAAGGAGCGGGTGTGGGCGGTGAAAATGGTGGAATGACGGTCGGGAGGGCGCGCGGGTCCAAGACAGAAGTTGAACGGTCGGGTTGCGTGCGGTTGCGTGCGGGTTGGCGGTCGGGTGCGTGTGGTCCGGTCGGCCTAGACAAGTTTGTGCCTGGGTGCATTTGTTCGGGATATTACCTCGGCATATCCCCAGGAACCTTATGGGTCTACCGACCAGAAGACGGTCCAGCCCGCGAGGCCTTGCGGCACGCGACCAGCCCGTCGTGCTCGCCAAGGACTCTGAAGAAGTCTTGCTCACCAAGGAAGATCCTAGTAGATAGACTCCGATCCCTTGCCTTAAGGGACCGATTGTAATCTATTAGGATATGGAAACTGTAACCCTGCTCACTGGCTATAAAAGGCGAGCAGGGACCCCCTCCAAAATCTCTCTCTCATATCATCTACGGATCTTGTAACCTAATTCTCAGATCAATCCAGCCACCAAAACACAGGACGTAGGGTATTACGGTGATTAGCTGACCCGAACCTGTCTAAATCGTCGTGTCTATGCTCTCTTTGTTACGCTTGATCGTCGTCGCCATACCTCCGCCTACAATCTACTACCGTAGGGTACCCCCTAGGTAGACTGCGATGCATATTTCGTCGACAGTTGGCACGCTAGGTAGGGGGTGTGTGCATCGACTTCATGGCTCGTCAAGCGGTTACTTTCCCAGATTCGATGGTCCTCCCGGCGACCGGCACCATGCTCCATATCGGATCTATCTCCTGGCTGTCGGAACTACTCCATGCGGCGTAGACGCGCCGTCGCCCGTACGTCGTTCCGCCACGCCAATGTAACACCCACGAAAGAAGATCGACATCAACGATCTGGTCGACGCCATCGATCCCTCCAGCAACGGTATCATGGATTGCCTCGACCTCCTGCGGGCAGCACGACGCCGACTCTCCGGCTACCACGGCCGCCGACCACGCCGTCACCGAGCCCCAACGAAGGCGATGGCTGCGACAACCAGGGACACCCGCCCTCCTCCGATGATGCCTCATGGACTCAGCAACTAGGCGGCAGCTTTCCAGCGTCAAATGTACCGAACGGTCTCCGACCAGATCCCGGCAGCCCCCATCGTAAACACCGTCGTCATCTCCATGGTTCCCAGTGACTCCGACCAGGCAGTCACCCTCGATGGCAGGATATCATCGGGTTCAACCGCCGCCGCAGGGACGGAGGTCGCCGATTCCTCCGGGTTGACCAGCAATTTGTCGGAATTCCCTCCGGGCTTCGGAGGATTAATTTTTCAAATCTCTGCAGACAGCGTCGCCCCCGACAACGAGACAGACGCCGACCGCATTGCAAGAGAACAGCACAACGCCGAGCGTGCGCGGAGGCATGAACTGGAGTGCCGCGAGCAAGAGAAGCGCGACGAGGAGCGCCGCGAGCACGAACAACTCGCACGCGAACAACGTGAGCAGGCTCAGAGGAATCGTGAAGGCCCGCCTCGATGCAACCTCCAACAAGATTTCGACAAGGTGGGTGACGTTCCGGTCTACCCGACGCCCAGCGCCAATCTAGTGGTAGCCGCCTGCGAGCTGTCTAAGCTCCCTTCCACGCCCATGATCGAGAAGATAGAAGCCCACATCATGGCGGCGGTGGTCCAGGTTAACAAAGCGGGTCCTCCGCCCGAATTCTCCGCCCAGTCCCACAGCAGAAACCACCTACGAAGCCCGCCGAGGGAGCCCAGGCGAGGATCCCCACCTCGCGACAATGAAGAACTCGACGGGCCCCGGCGCGATCGAGTGCCTGCACTGCCACGCCAAAGCCCTCCGAGGGAGCAGAGGCGACAATCACCACCTCACAATGACGGCGAGCGTGAAAGACCCCGGCGTGATAGATCACCACCACCGGCGCGCCGAAGCCCTCCGAGGGAACGTCGACACAGATCCCCATGGTACGATGATGGTAACCTCCGACGTGGTCGGACACCACCACCAGCGCCAAGAGCAATCGGGGGCCTGCGCCCCTTCTCCGCACGTCTGCGTACCATCCAGTGGCCCCCGAATTTCAGAGTTATGTTGGTGGAAAAGTATGACAGCAAGGCAAACCCAGAGCAATGGGCGTCTACCTATGAGATAGCCGTCTACGCCGCTGGAGGAAATCAAGACGTAATGGCTAACTACCTTCCGGTGATGTTGTCGACCTCCACCAACAGCTGGCTCCAAAAGATCCCAGAAGGCACCATCGACACCTGGGAGAAACTCAAGGAAATCTTCATCAAGACGTACAAGGCCACATGTATCCAGCCTGGGACGAGGTACGACTTGGAGAGCGTCCGCCAGAGGAGCAACGAGAGCCTCCGGGAGTACATCAGGCGCTTCTCCGACAAGCGACTGAACATCGCAGAGATCTCCGACCCAGAGGCCATCACCATCTTCTCCAACGGCCTGCAGACGGACGATCTACGAAATAAGTTGGCACGGAAGAGCATAACAACCATAGAAGAGCTCATGACGATCGCAAATCCTTACGCCAATCAAGACGACGCCACCCGCAGCAGGGAAAATAGGCGGCGCTACTCTCGATCCCCGGAACATACAAGGGATAGCGACCGCCGACCAGATTACCGCAGCGAAGGAAGGGCCGGCGACCATTGGGACTACCGATCGGGCAACTCCGAGCGCTACCCACAGAGGTACGACTACAGGCGCGACAACCGCTACGTCGCCAACACGAACGCCTGACCAAAGAAGAACTACAACGCTAGCTAGAGAAGGTCCTCGACGGCCCGTGCCCTATACACAAAAACACCAAACACTCCATGCGCAATTGTGAGCTCCTTGAGTCAGCAGTGAAGGGAAGAAGTGACAAGAGAGCAAAGAAAGATGACTCCGACAAGGGCAAAGACCAAGAACCACCGGCCCCAGAGTTCCGACCAGCTTCAATGACGTACTCCATCTTCGGGGGTAGCGTGGTTGTGGAAGGAGAAAGGAGACGTCGCCAAGTTTGCAAGGATGTCTACTCGGTCGCAGCAATAGGAGATGATTCAGCCAACGCTCGCTACCTCGACTGGTCGGAACAACCAATTAGCTTCTCCGGAGAAGACGAGTGGATAGATACCCCAGGCGCTTCCCACTCATTGTTGATCCAACCATCGCCACGTGCCGCTTCAGGAAGGTGCTAGTCGACGGCGGCAGTGCCCTCAATATCATATTCGCCGATGCATTCCGCCAACTCGATTACTCCAAGAAGGACCTCCTGCCCACGAATTTCTCTTTCTGTGGGATCATCCCCAATAAGGCATCAACGCCGATAGGCTGGATCACCCTGCCTGTGCAGTTTAGCGACCAAAACCACTTCAGGGTGGAGAACATTAACTTCATCATCGCATACTTCGAGACAGACTACCATGCGATACTCGGTCAACCAGCACTCGCCAAACTCATGGCAGTCCCGCACTACACATACATGGTTCTCAAGATCCCGACGCAACAAGGCATCCTCAGCCTTCGTACCAACCTAAAAATCGCATATGAGTGCGAGCAGCAGACAATAAACGTCGTCGAGAGGCCCCGTATCCAAGATACGTACAAACCGAAGCCAGCGACAATCCCGCCGCAAAGAAGCAGAAGGAAGCAGAACAAGCAGCGACCGCCGCTGACCTCCCCTGTGAACAAGCATAGAAGACTGTCTGCCCCGGGCAATGTGAGAAGATGCTCTAGCATAAACATAGTCCAATAAAAGCTCGTATTGTGTACTCTTCCAATAATTAATAAAGGCTTCTCATTTCCCATATATTTTTTTCTAACAGCACCTGTTGAGCAAGTAAAACGCTCATGGCGTACGACGACCTCTGCAAAACGCTCACGGAGTACGACGACCTCTGCAAAACGCTCACGGCGTACGACAACCTCTTCAAAACGCTCACGGCGTACGACGACCTCTGCAAAACGCTCACAGCGCACAAAGGCCACTTCAACAACCACCGCGGCGTATGGCGACCACGGCAATGCAGCTACTAAACGATCGGCGAACTCTCCAAAACACTCCCATAGTGTTCGACGACCTCTCCACAACGCAAATAGAGCATTTTTCTCCAAACAGCCTGGCCATAACCAGAAAGCACCCGAAGCTGGTCTGTTAATGAACCATAGCGAATAGAAGTAGCTACCCTAAGCGCTATGACTTCATTGACAGGCCTCCCAAGTGGCATTTCCCCAGAAGTCGAGCGATGTCACTTGGGTTAGGAGCCGTGAGGTTGTGTGCCCAGAATCTGTATACGACCATGGTACAGTCGACGACTCTACAAGCAGCATGGCTTTTCGCCCAGCGCCTACAGGAACGGTCTCCACAGGCCCTAGTCACACCAAAATCGAGCCTCTCGGAAAAAAGACCCTATCACTGGCATCTCCCTAAGCGTGCATGAGCTGTTGGGCCTCTGCGCTGCGGGTTGCCCGCAACGTGCCTCCTTGGGAGTCCTTATGTATCCTACGCGTGAAGTGGCTCTAGCCCTACGATCTGGACCATTTGAGACCCAAGGCCGAACGATTCATCGCTACGGCTCACGACTTAGCAGGCACGACAGGACATACAAGTGAAACAAAAGCTCACCGCCCTGAATATATTACAGCTTTGTAGTTTTCACTTACACGTCCGAACACTTGTATCCGAGATACAAATTATCGCTTTCTCGCAGCAAAATAGAGCATGACAATAAAGTTGAGACTCCCAGGCAGAAGAAACCACACCTAAAGACTAGTCATTCCGATGATTACAACTTCATCCTGCTGATGCGATAAGCGACTACCTCACTAATGTTCCTAGTCCAGAGCTCGAATTCATGTCAAATTCGGCATTGCCGGCTATAGTACATGATGATCCCAGGCATATTGGTGCCTGGCGGACCAAAACGACGACACTCCCCCCAGGTACACACAGAAGCACTGATGACAAAATCCAGCACATCTTCTGGGGCACGAATCCACCATCGCCGTTAGATGATGTGAAGATCATCACAGGAGCGCTCCCGAAGATGACACAAGCCTGGATTACCAAACCGACCATCTGGAAGGGAACCTCCGCTGAGTCGATCGACAATAGCAAGCGCCTCCGCATCTGCTGGATCTGCATAATACAGCGTCATGGCCCGGAAGTACATGGTGACTCTATCTCTAGCAGCCACCGCCCGCTTAATAAGCAACTGCCCATCAGGATCTTCCCCCATAGCATCAATCTCTCCACACCACAAAAGAACAACGCCTCTGGATGATCGGCCTCAAGGAAGCGACGCTCAAAAGAAGACTCCAGTGCATGGTAATAGGGACGACAAAAGTCTTGAATCCGCAGAAGAAACAAGAGCCGAATCATCGAAGCGTCGTCACAAACCCCCCGGAAGACGCGACAGACCTGGTGAGCCTTCACGTACTCACACACATTGTCTCCATCATCGATCACACGAAGAAGGATACGGAAGATCAAGTCCTCCGGCAGAGCCAGCAAGGCAGTGAAACCCCCCGCAAGGTGCGCACCGTCACCCTCCATCTCCACTGACCAAACCCTAGCACCGATGAACCCCCCTTGCTCTTCGCTTACCCTTTGCGGCCAGCAAGCGTGGAGATTATTGAACAAGGTGGACAGAAATCCTCTCAGATCACCAGCATATATAGCACAGAATCGCCGGCTCTTCGTATCCTCAGTGTACTCGGTAAGGCAAGGAGACGCGACCCTTCCCGTTCCGCCAACCGTCGGAGTTGTCCTTTATACCGAGCGGCGCGGCGCTTCGCCATCCAGGGTTTTTGGGAAACCGCAACGACCGAATACGGAACCACCACGCCGCCCACTCCTTGCGCCTCAAACACGGGCTGTTAACTGCGCGGTTAATTCGTCCCATTACTTCCTCTTCGTTATCCATGACATATTACTTCTAGTTAATTCCCCAATTTACGGCTAATCATTTCTAAAATACTATTAACACTTCAGTCCCGGGGACTGGACATGCAACTTTGTAATGATTTCTTTTCTACAGCTACAGTAACATGGCTACAGTAGTCTGGTCGGCAAAGTGCGAGAAAATTGGCCGGCAACAACGATACTCGGGGACTTCGTCAACGGCAACCACGACTTAGTTGTCTGGTCGCGTCCCCGGCCAGGCTCGGGGACTTCATCCATTTTACACCGAGCGAGGCTCGGGGACTGCGCCCACGGCACAGAAGGGCGGCGCAAAGAAGGACAACACCCGAGGACGACACCCGGGGACTGCGAATCAAAAATATGACCCTGATACAAGAAGCTTTCAGTTTCTTACATCAGGCTCGGGGACTACGGGTATTCGCAGTCATTTTGTACAAAACTCATGCTTCAATCTTTAGTTACACACCTTGTGCGTCTTTTTATAAAGCATGGCACCACGTGCATACTTCAGGTGTTGCTCGCGGTGAATGTACTGGTTTTCTTCTCGACAAAGCTCTACCGTTTTTTGTGTTGTTTCTCGACCAGCCCGACCTGGTCGGAAGGCTTCTCCGAGCAGCACCTCGACCAGGCAGCATGGTCGGGGCTTCACGACGACCACGACGCATGATGGAGACCAGCTGAACACCTTCAAGGACAACGCTGCGGGCTCGCCAGAAGAATATAACGTGCTCGGGGACTTGTTGGGGATATTACCTCGGCATATCCCCAGGGACCTTATGGGCCTACCGACCAGAAGACGGCCCAGCCCGCGAGGCCTTGCGGCACGCGACCAGCCCGTCGTGCTCACAAAGGACTCCGAAGAAGTCTTCCTCGCCAAGGAAGATCCTAGTAGATAGACTCGGATCCCTTGCCTTAAGGGACCGATCGTAATCTGTTAGGATATGGAAACTGTAACCCTGCTCACCAGCTATATAAGGCGAGCAGGGACCCCCTCTAAAATCTCTCTCTCAGATCATCTACGGATCTTGTAACCTAATACTCAGATCAATCCAGCCACCAAAACACAGGACGTAGGGTATTACGGTGATTTGCCGGCCCGAACCTGTCTAAATCGTCGTGTCTACGCTCTATGTGTTACGCTTGATCGTTGTCGTCACACCTCCGCCTACAATCTACTACCAGCAAATCATCCCTATTTGAGGAAAGTGAGACAATAGCTTCATTGTTAGGATGGGACGGATAGAGTGCCCTTCTCCTCTCTTGCTTGTCCGAAGACTGGTCTCCAATCCACTGACTCGCGGGAGAGTTTGGAGGAAAGAATCGCTATGAATTAGAAGACAGTAGCACCCGGAACTCAAGTAGGAGATAAATATAGCGTTGACTCAAACCGGTCTGAAGAGGAAGATATCCCCCGTGCCTCTTCCTAAGGAACTTCTCCAACACTGAAGCAGTGAGGAAGCGAAGCTTTTTAAAAAGTACTCGGACTTCTCTCCTCACAATCTACTACCGTAGGGTACCTCTAGGTAGACTGCGACGCATATTTCAAAGTACTCGGACTTCTCTCCTCACAATCTACTACTGTAGGGTACCCCTAGGTAGACTGCGACGCATATTTCGTCGACAGCATTCCATACAGAGAATGCACCCAGGTTTATATATATATATATATATATATATATATATATATATATATATATATATATATATATTCTACACCCACCCATGCAACCAGCAATCGGTCTAGCTTGCACCTGCCGGCCCACTCGCGCTAGGTCGGCAGCGGCCAGCCCTCAGCGTCCGTTAATTACACGAGACACAACCAGCAATCGGTCCAGCTTGCACCAGCCGGCCCACACGCACGCCAGGTCGGCAGCGGCCAGCCCTCAACGTCCGTTAATTACACGCGACACCCACACAGGAATCGAACCGGCGACCTCAACACAGCGACCATTAACCAGGCGAGCATTAATTTGTTATTGTATCGAATGCACAAACAACTTTATTTAATAGGTCTAGACATAGAAAAATATCCTATAATTAATCATATAATATATGCAAGTATTTTTTAGATATAAATACTGATTAGGATTGCAACATCCATAGTGGTTTAGGTGTCACAGTACGATACTAATTAGGGTTTCAATATGCAGTATTTTTTGTTCCAATAATTGTAAATATTTGTTAGTATTTATTAGTATTTTTATTGCCAATACCGATTAGAGTTTCAATAGTCATTATTCTTTCTAGTAGTTGTCAGTATTTATTAGTATTTTTTATTATGAATAGTGATACGATGTCAATATTTAGTATTTTTGTTTCTTATCAGTATTTTTATTACGAATACTGATTATGATGTCAATATTTTTATATATTTTTATCAGTATTTTGTTCGATATCTTCAAGTATATATTTGGTATTTATCTTAAAGTTCAGTATCTTCGAATACCAGTATCTTAAGTATTGTTCGTATCTAAAGTATTTTTTCGTCTTACAGCCTATCTATAGCTTCAGTAGTTCTCAGTATAGTCAATTATTTTGTCACGAGCTTGGCACGGCGCGGGAGTGCGGGCAGTGGGCACGTGGGCCCATGGGATGGGCGGGAACGCATGCGTGAGCGTGCGGGGCAGCGCGGGGAGGGACGGGTCGGGCGCGCGCTGCAGATCCAAGGGTGCTGGTTGGGTCGGTGAATTGGTCCATGATATAGAATAATTATTCTACACCTTATGTGTAGGATAACATATATATATATATATATAGAGAGAGAGAGAGAGAGAACGAAGAGAGGGTGTTTGGCTCCCGTCACATCCTACCAGCCTCAACTGCAGTGCACCACTAGTAAAATGTTGTTGTTTAGTTTAGACTTTAGATGTGGCATCCAAAGGCTTTGTAGTTGAAAAACATACCATAACTGAAATTAGGACCCCTTTAGAACATAGGATTCATGAAGAAATTTGTATGATTGTAAACCTATAGAAATTTTTCCTACATGTCACTACAAAATTTCTATGAAATGGCTCGATCAATAGGAATTTTGCACAAAATCTAACGTGGTCCAACCTCTTGAGAGCTCTCTTTTCTGTCTGTTTTTCTTTAATTCATGTTGTTTCTCCTATGCTATCCAGATGCTCCCCGCCCCCGCCCCCAATTCTATTGTTTCTACTATGTTGTATCCAAATGGTCCACTTAAAACTTTTCTACATTTCCAGTTCGCGTACAACTACAAGTGACGTGGAAGTTTAGAACTCTGATCCTATATGTTTCCTACTTCCGTGTTCTGGAAATCCTGCGTTTCAAATTGGTGCTTCTGGAGTTTACGCCCAAAGCGAGAAGTTGTTTGGGGCTATAAACGTGTCCTTAACTCTACACCAACTCCAATCCCCTCCCTCGTTTACTAATAATGATGCATAGCAATCTCAAGTAATATTAACATATGTACCCGGACATTGGCATGCGACCTAATATTTTCTTTCTAAAAATATAGAGTTTTAAAATATAGGAAACAATTTTACATCAAATCATATGTTATTTCTAAATTATCCTAATCACTTTTATATATTCTCTCTCGTACATTTACATATGAAATCATTTCCTACTCTTTATTCGTTTCATGCCCTTCCATCTTTAAATTGCTCGATAAGCATGTCGAGAAAAGAAAAGATACATGAAACAGCAAGTTCTAAAGAATAAAAATTAGGAAGATGGATTAGAAGCAGTTGAAGAGGAATTTTTCCTCATCCACCTAAAAACAAGGATGAAGAAGAGATTTAGAGAACTCTTTGCACCATATTTTTGCTCATAAAGCGATAAATGACACCATCAACAGATCAAAACATTGATGGCAATAATTACACTTGCAAATCGTGAGAACTTTGTTGTCAGCGGACCAGAGGCGCGCGCACACACAACCAAAGCAAAAGATATGTATATACATACATACATATTTACATCCGCACAACTCAGAGAGCAACCACATAATGTACATCGGGGACCGTCATGCAAGCCCTATGGTATCTTCCTAAACTAAGCGAAGAGGGATTACAAAACTTCCACGTGCCTGCGTGGTGGAAAAGATGAGTGGTACTTAAACCCTTGTGTGCTAATTTACAGTGTAAGGCTTTGATGCCACATATAATCTGTCCTACGATGTGTACACCTGCGCAGTTGGATCAAAACGTCTGTAAGAACACATCAGATAATGCTGATTTTCAAAAGCATTAAAGTTCTACAATGTACAAGTTGGCACTTCACCATTGGACGAGACTGGCACAGGAGCTCCTAAACCAGTTTCAGAGAGATGGTGTAAGGCACGCCAAAGAATGAACTGACCACCCAACTCTTCTCAGTGACGTCTATGCTTGAGAGGGTCCCTGGTATTTGTACATGGATTCTTTCTTGTGCTCAGGATCAAGACTGCAAATGTGTACAAAAAATGTTTTGCTAACACAAATTAGCAGCAAAGACATAATTCCTTTCACTAAGTGAAGGCACAATTGATCCTTCAAAAATATGTTTCTTGGTTAGCCAGATTGCGACAAAAAATATCAAAATTACCCCATTTCGTGAATTAGTGAATAAGAAGTCCGACTGCTGACTTTATCATTTTCTGGAGCTGGATTATTTTTATAACAGACTAAAAGCAGAATATCAAGTTTATATGACCTGGAAAAGTAATTTCTTGTGTGGTGTTTAAAATCTCTGCTGACAGGTCCAAGCTCATTGGTACTCACATATTACGTGGATAAAATTCTATCGATGATCTAAGGCGTAGTGTACAAATAACAATAGCACAAATACTTAAGAATGAGTTGAGAACGTGCAAAACTGACCTGTTCCTTAGCCCAAGAAGTGCATAATGTAAAGCACGAGCAGATGCCGAGACTGGAGCTACTGCAGCAGCTGGCGCTCCACAGATTGCAGTAGCCAGAACTGATCCGACCCCAGCCCCTCGGTTATAAACTTTAATAGGATTGCCAATGAGAGCAGAGGCAGTCCTTCCAAACCCATCAGTTAAACTTTCATATGCCTGCATAAATTTTAACTAATGTTAATAACACTAAAGCACTACACGGAAGGTGTTAGTAGTTGTTAGGCCCTTAGGCCTCAGGGCTTTTCAACGTTCAGACTTCAGTCATTGGGAAATATTTCAAACTTAGTTCCAAATCATAAATTATAGTTCTAAGTGATGCAAAGAATTAAAAGCAGTCCCAAACAAGAACAGCATTGTAAGTAATTATCAAAGATCCAAATTGTTATGCAAGGACGAGGAACTCAGTACTTGTTTCATTCCTTGTTGTGCACTTTCAGGTTGGTTAGCTCTAATGTTGTGTTTTGTTTGTTTTGCTTCACATGAGGCTAAAGGTGGCGGAACAGTTATAAGGGCGCGTTCTGTCTTCACAAGCATATCATGAGCTCCTGCAGCCAAATGGACTCCAAGTCCTACTGCTTCAATGGTAACACTTCTAATAAAAGCAACTGCGCCTGTCAAACAAGAAATAAAACTGTCATTGTTAGTTGTAACATAAGATGGTGTCACCATCAAGCAGTTCATAGTACCACTGCATAATCACAATTCCAGCAGAAATGCTAGCTGATATGATTTGTATATTTTGTACACTATATATCTATCTTTACCTCTTTGCACTCCCTTGAGCAATTTCCGGTCCTTCTTGTAGCTTTTGATGGGCAAAGAGACCAACTTTCTGGTCCCTGAACCAACAGCAACTAGTGATCTTATTGGAGGAAGCCCTTTTAGCAATTTGTGCACCTGGACAACAGATACTTCAGTTCAGACTACAGGAGGATTTATTCATAAATCAAGTGGAAATTTAGTATTTTCTCTCTATTTGCACAAGAAAATCTAATATTATAGTTATTTCTTGTAGAATTTTTCTGCTATCAAGTTTTTACATGTTCTGTATTCCTCATGCAAAAGCATACATGTCTGAGAGTACAGGTGCACAAGGGGAGATAAGGACCTGATTTTTAGAAATGTCTTCCAACCATTCTGCAGCTACTGTATCGCCTATGCTGTTCCATCCGTAAACACCCATTGCAGAAACATGCTTAAGCTTCAAATCAATTCCCTATGCAAGAAATCTCGTATCAGGGTTATTATGCATAATCACCAGAAAGTTTCTTTGCTACTAAATGTGTTTCTTTCACTAGAGTTTACCTTCCATGGAAGAATGTTGAGAAGTTCTGCATAATTACCCTTGCCTAGTGCAATCGGGTCAAACTGACGGGGTATATAATTAATGTGCAGAACAAAAGGCTTTACATCAACTTTCTGGCATCAGAGAGGAAAAAACAGATCACAATGTTATATACTGAAGATAAATAGCCCTGCGGCTTACAATGAAACTATATATGATTGATGTTTGTCACATGAAGCAAACAAAATTAGCACTTGCTTGGCCTTTTGTCCTTGCTTCACCCGAAATGTTTAACTTAAAAGAATACTTTTGTGACAACATGATTGGTTTCAGTTCATTGAGTGCAATCTAATAATAATAATAATAACAATAGCAATAACAATTCCACCAACACTGCTAGATTTTAAAATCATCTAATGGCCTAGATTAATTCAAAGAGCCCATAACAAATACGACAAAATCCGACAATTGTGTTTGTAGTTCACTGAGCCATCTGTTAAAGTGATGATGAACATGGAAATACCTGAAAGAAAGGAAGTAATGCCTCATCCACAACTGTATTGCTTCCATTGTTTGTGCTCTTCACATCAACAGTCTCATTTTTGCAATGCAAATGAGGGTCGTTGTTACATGAATCATTCTTGAAGAAATTGATTAGGAAGTTAAGTTGCTCTTGATCAAGATGCAACTGTAGAGGCAAAATCTCGAGATAGAGCCTGCAAAAATTAGGATAGTGCAACATGAGAGAATCAATTGTAATAGTAATATCAAGAGAGCACAAAAGTGAGAAAGAGTATTCCATATTGTTTCTATGAAGAGCTCTCTTAAATAAAATCACTAAAAACATGCTTGTAGGATGGTGGTAAGTTTTACAGTTGTGAGGCTTACGAATCAGGGCTCGTACCCTTGTAAGTATGGGTTAAGACCCGGCTTGTGGCAATAATGCACCTGTACAGGTGAGAGCCGGCTTTTGGGTCTCTCCTTTTAATTCTCCCTTTTTAAGCTACAAACATACTTTTTATACTTTTAATTCCCCCAAAGGTTCCCTACACCCACCACTGCCTAATACCTATGCCCTCCTCCCTCACTCTTGCCCAACCCTCCGCCATGACAGACCATGTACCATCAATGTCACCTGGGTAGTGGGTACAAATGCCTTATGCTAACTCCATTGGGACACATTTACAGAGACTGTTACATAGGCTCTACCATTTATATTTACTCACATATGCTAACATAAATTAGCAACTGCATCCTGCCTTATTCCATAACTGATCTGCAGCCACTACATAGGTTTTTCAACTCCAGTCTACCGAACCAAAGAATGTTTTCCTATAGGTATGAATGGCATAATAATCTTTTGAATCAATTGAGTATGGAAAAACTCAGTATGGATTAACAGAAACAAGCTAGGGGTTTTTTTCATCATATGAAGCCAATCTTATGTCGAAATGTAATACTTCATTTACCTGTAGTCTTCCAAAGGTGCCTGTGGCTCAGGCCTCACAGACTCCAGTTCTAACCTGAATGCACTCGAGCAAGACTCTCTTGGGTAATCCTTTGAGTTGTAACATCCAAGAACCTTTTTAAAAGGATGAGAATGATAACAAATCATTAGCCATGGAACTAAAGCTAGTTTGTAAATATAACTTGGTAATATAGAAATACCAGTTTCCACGGAGCATGGATACTTTGATCACAAAGAGTTAAGTCCTCAGAAGCTACGGATAGCTTAGATATAGAAACATCCCCATTTGGATACATGTCAACTTGGATACTGAGCCCTCTCAAGGTAAATTCCAGTGAAGAGCTCCTATCTCTTCCATTTGCCCATGTTGAGCTAGTCGAATCTTTCTGAGGTAATAACCAGTCATCTCCAGCATACATCCGCCACTTTACATCTATATCATGAATATGAACCTTTCCTTTCAGATTACAATATCCATCAATATTCAAACTGCAAACAGAAGCCACTTCGTGTTGAAGTACTTGCTCTACTTGCTTGTTTTTCTTTTTCAAAACATGATTCTCATCTATTGTTAAGGGAACATTGTTATACCATCCAGCATCTTCACTTTCCAGGGTTCTACGAGAATTGTCACCAGATATACATTTATGCTCTTCATCACATATAGTTAATAATGATTGATGGAATTCAGGCATATAATATGAATCAATGATTTGATCAGGACAGGCGTTCCGTTCTAGTGATGTTTGAGTAACATTGCCTTCCGGAGTAGATCTAAGAAATTCATGTGAAGTGGCCGCATGCAGCTCAAATCCATCATCCATCTCACTGCTACTAAATAACTGATGGCAATTGCTCTCCCAAAAGTTGTTGTCCAAGCCGTCCTCTGTGTAAAAAGCATTTTCAATAATATCATCAAGCAGTCCATCTGACTGGTAATCCCCAGAATCCGCCGAAATCTCCAAACTGCTCTCAGACTTGTCTGATGCATCAGCAGCCATATTTTGCCTGTTTGCCTGCTGAACACTATTCCACCTAGACTGTAGATGATCTAGAGCATCCTGCATATCTGGACCATATAGCTGCTGGAGTTGGGATCCCAAACCAATAAGACCATAAGTAGTGTCATGACATGTACCAATATCAAATTGGGAATCAGATATTTCAAGCTTCCAAAAGGAAGAATCTAATCTTAGAGAAGCTTCAATGAATGTGTTTTGGGCAACCTTAGTATAACCTGCTTGATGAAGGTAATCTACACCATAACTGCAAGTGGCATTTGTTGAGCCAGATGCTTGAGAAATGAGGACCCCAAGATCACGTAACTGGATATCAAAATCAGTAGCTGCAGAGGCTGATGCAGATTTATTATGGAGTTTAAATGATGATGCAGCTAAAAGGCATGAGAAAAACTTGCAGTCGGCTGCTCCAGCACTGAGAGTGGAATTTTTAAAATGAGGTTCATAGCTAACAGCAACATCAGCCAACTCGAGAAATAAAGATGACGAATAAGGTTCACCAGACTGATAGCTATTTACTGTGTTACTATCATCTGACGTTTCAGTTCTATCTGAACCTGAACTGAACAGCAGGCATATCGCATTGATCCAATCCATACGGCCACCAGGTGCTACAATTGTACCAGAACGAACATCAACAGAAGTGTAGTTCTCTTTTAGCTTTGGGTTCCTGATGTGGGTCACAGAACAGCCAGCAGTGCCAATAGACAGCACATTAGTACCTTCACCATCACCCCGCCTGCAAGCAGAGTCTTTGCAAGCCACTAGAAGAAAATCTTTACTTTCTCCAGGGACTTTATCATTCTTAGCACTAACAGAACCCCAAAGCTCACCTTCACCATGATTCACCCAAAGAAAACTGGCATTGTTGAGGCCTCCAACATTTGAACAGGAGAAAAGAGAAAATTTTGAAACTTTCAATTTAAGAGAGTTCCAGGATCCTTTTAGTTCCGCCTGTAATAAAGGACCAACTTCCACTGTCTCATTCAATTCAGTGCAAATTTCCAAGATACTGCATTCAAAAAGGAGAGATGTTTGAATGTAGATATCATTGATCAGAACAGATTGGTTCTTGGAATTTCCAGAAATGCTTGTTTGTTCATTTGATATCCCCTCAATGACATGATCTAGAAGCTTATTTAGTAACTCACAATCCTTTTTACTAAGTTGTACTGAGACACAAGAAAGTTGAACATGAAATAAGAGCTCAGTGCTCTTAAGGAGCTCTTGGCGCATACTAGATCCTGTCTCTGCAAGATCATGTGTTGAAGAAGGGGAAATACCAGCCCATTTGCTGTTCTGTTTTTTATTAATCTTTTCATCATGCAGCTTTGGCAAACTCCAAGCATTGTTCAAAATGTCAGGCTCAGTTACAGGATACTTTCTCCTGATCAGTGTGATGCCAGAGTCATTATAACTGGCTCCAGTAACAGAAAGAATCTTCATTGTAGAGAAAGTTTGCCTACTTGAAGAACAGATTCTACCAACCAATACATTATTGACTGGCTTAACCAAATATATGTCTATGTTCCCTAGAGCCAAATGGATTGAGGTACATGGCTTGCTAAGATGAGCCTCATTTTGCATTTCATTTGGAGGGTGTGATGCAGTTCCTACCATGTTCAGACATGAAGTGTGGTCAATCACCAGGAACTTATCCAGGGAAGATGGGTGGCTCAAATCCCATGAAAACTCAGATGGAAAGCACACGATGATTCTTGCCGGTGACAGGGACATCTGAACTTTTAGGCTTCCGCTTGAGGACATGTTTGTGCTGGATCTGCTTCCTTTTTTGTCACCATGCTTTTGAATTTTATGCTCTCCTTGTGACAAATCAGACTCAACTTTGCTTATAAAACTCAGTAGCATGTATATCGTATGGAAGTGCACCCATAAAAGCAAAGGAGCCAAATGGATCGACATAGAAGTTGAGCTTACTAAATTGCCATCTTGATCTTTGGTACTGACATCATAATAGAATGTGCACTCGCCAAAAGTTTTTAGCAATTCAACTCTAGTCAATTCACTTGAACTGTTGCCACAAAATTCATAGGTTTCCACCGAGTGATCTCCAGCAGCAAACAGGCACTGAGGGAGGGAAGCTTGAACTCCTTGCCGCAAGCTGTTGTTCAAGAAGTGGTTACCAAGGTTTGAATCATTTGAATTATTGTTTCCAGCGTGGTAGTATTCATCAAGCTTAATTTGGGCAATTGATGCCTTGAACCTTACATTTTTTGGATAAGTCTGCAGATATCAACAAGAAAAAATATTAAACACCAAGCTTGGTGAAACTAAAAAGATGCATGGACTAAGAAGCACTGCTGTACCAGTACAGTCAAAATGAATACCTGTAGATCAAGGTGAATGTTCTCACACTTGGCTTTGAGATGATGCATATTTAAGCTGGAAGCTGTAGCAGGAGATATAATTGATTTCTCAAAATGCTCAGAGGAAAGGCAGCTCGAAAACATTTCAGAATTTCTCATATCATCCAATGCGCTGACAGGAACACTGGAATTTTCGATATCTGTGTCATCACTGAACAAAAGAAGAACAGATACCTCGGTGATGGAGGCTCGTAAGGTCCTCTCGACAACTGGTTCTGTTACCAAATGAAAAGTAAAATAAGCATAGTCATATATATGGATGATTTGATCATTTCAGTGGCAAAAGTAAAATACTACAACATGGTTCCATAATTGAAATAAATTCAATGGTTTTGTTCATGCCTGTGGTACTAACAGATGGCCATGATAGTGTCAATAAGCTATTATTCTTAAGTCACTTCTGTTACTATTCATGATAAAGAAGTGTGATCAACATCATAATGGGCGAACTTAGAACATGGTCTACAAGCTTTGATTTGATGAAACACAGTCTTTTTTGCATGAATTGAGAAGTGTGTTCAATGTTAACTGTGTTTTTTCAGTACATTCAGTCAACTAGTTTAATCTATTGGTTTAAATCCGTTTTTCAATTTATAATTACTAATTTGAAAAGAAAAAAAATTAACAATACCATCAATTGAATCAGAGGTCCAGAGCATGTCCAAACATCGATATGCTTAGGTGCTAACAATCTGATACATATTCCAGTCACAAAAAAAAAAGTTGCCCTTTTGGGACACAAGCAGTAAATGAACTTTAAGCTTGACCAACAATATCTCGATGAATGTTTAAAGTTTAGCATGTAAAGATTCAGCTTGACAAGTATTTATCATAATTTATTGGTTCGGAACATATACATCAACAAAAGTTGATGGGAAAAGCTGTGTTTTGGAGACTGTCCATGTAAAGGATGCCACTTTTTTTTCTAAGAAAAACAATTTATTTAACATGGATAGTTTCAAGAGTAATGAAAGATGAAGAAGCCACATTATTCATTTGTAACCAAAACCAAGAAGAGTGGAGGACCATTAGTAAACTGAAAGTAAGACCAAAGTTAGAATGAATACCTTTAGGAACTTGATCAGACCCAGAAGCTAAAGTGGATGCAAAACTTATGGCATTGAACACTGAACACGTCCAGTCCCATATACCACTGTTTCCTAAACTTGACTGGGAGTTCCTCAACTCCTCAAAACATTCAAAGAACTGATCAATGCTGTCAGAAATAACAAGGCATTAGTAATTATTAGAACAGCCCAAAAACAACTTTTTAAAAAAAATAGCATGCTTCCCACAACAATATAGATAAATGAAACTTAGAAAACAGCAAGAAACTCTTATGGAAGAATTACTCAAGTGCCAAAGCAAAGGGAAATTTATGCTGAAGCCAAAGAAAAGAACTAGTGCATTTTACCACTAAATCTCCTGGCTATATATCAAAGGTGCAGATAAATACTCAAGCAAATAATGTCAATGGCCCTCTGCAAGTTGCCCTGTTTTATAAATTATAATACAGGACTTCAAAAATGCAGTAAAGAACAATTCAAGAAAGAAGATAGCAATAAGTGGGTTCTGTGGTGGCCACAAATGAGAAGAAATGAAAGAAAAACTGTTTAGTGTTTACAGTTGGAAAGCATGCACAGACCAATGGACTAATTCTGAAGACCTTATAGCTGATCTAATTCACAAAATACAGAAGCAGAAGCAAATTGTGGCATAGCAATATTTTTTGACAATAATATGGCAAAATTAATTTCAAGGTGCCCTATGAGAGTTAATTAGAATTTCAAGGAATGAAATGTAGGGCAGAAACAAACCTTTCATCACAATCTGAATCAGGGTCGCCTAGATCCTTACGGGCAACCGGCTCCATCCAGTCTGTTATCACGTGTGCCCTTGTAAGGAAAGAATCCTGAATTTTATCCTGCCTGCTTTGAGATAATGTGCTCTGTGCCAAGTATTCACCGGTGGCTATCACAGAATCTGAACCTGGCTTCAGATAGCTTGAAGCAGGTGGACAGAAGGTAGAGCTGGAAGAACTAATAGAGATACTCTGTTCGTCCACTGGCTTTCTTTGGAGAGAATCTAATACATTCATGATCCACCAGATGCTACTGAATTGTAACCGTAGTTCTAATGAATCAACTGATACATCTGCATTGATTTTCTCAAAGTTCAAGCACCCCTTATTCCACGGGATGCTTAAGTTGAGCTTTCCTGAAAATCCACCAGTGGAACCGGTTAACAGTGCAGTAGTACTAGCAGTTCCTCTAATTGTATCATTTTGAACCAATGCGTCGACATCATCCATCTTCAAAAACTCAATAACCGCCTCATGGAAGGTTAAAAAGTTATCCAGTTTAAATAGACCAAGTTGGGTTCCGAATTCCACCTCTTTAATTCGGAAAACTAAAGATCGACTATTCAAACTGATTTGAGGATCAAAGACCACATAGACATTCTTTAACTTGACATTAAAGCTTGTCAGAAACCATTTGACAGCACTGGCAATTCTCTTTACTCCTTCATCCACATCTCGAGAAACATAAGTGGAACACTGATTACTATTAGATTCATCTCTTTGGGTTAATGTCGGTATGTCACTAGTACTACTAGAGACAGAGCATTCAGCATCAACTTCACTTCCAACAGATGGAGCAAGCACAAGCTCCAATTCTTCAATAACAATCTCGCAGCTAGCAACAAATCTAACCAGAAGGGATTTTATCGATCCTTCTTTCATCATAACAGGGGATCCTGATAACTGAAATAATACATAAAATTAACTGATGATTTCACTTTAAGACACGAAGCCAAGACAGGAAGCGAAAAATTTAACTTGTGCAGGTTCCACAACTTTTTTGATGGCATTCAAATAAAAGATGATCACAATGAATCAAATTAAACGAAAAACAGTAAGCAAAGAGTATTGAAGCTACAAAGGACAGCAAGTAAAATCATAGACAACTGGCCAATAATACTTTCTGTTAAATTAAATAGCCACACTTAGCATTCGGTGTGTACACGCTTCACATTGCAATGTATTTTGATTTAGGATGCTTCGTATGAATGAACTGCAACAAAGGTTAAGGTGCATAGTCTCTTCTCCTGCCTCCAAGATCAGATTCTACAGCTATTCCATAAACTTTTAGGTACAAACTAAATAAACTAATAAAAAAACTACTGAACGAAGTATACAATAGAACAACAAATTGAGTTTAACCAAAATTGACACATACATCCATAAAAAAATTATACGGCTCCACTTCTTTTCCCCACCACCAATCTTCAGCTCCAGCACCAAAATAGCCAATACCTCTGCCTCAATACCAACTAGAATTTGCGCCACAAACAGTGGCCAATCACGATCATAATTTAAAATGAAACAACTAAACCCACACGGCAATCAAATTAATTATTCCTAACTTCAGTACCACGTTCTCAACTTCCCCCACGCCACAATCTGATCATTCAGAAAACAGGCGAGCCGCAGTCGGCGATGGAAGAACCACCACAAAACCTAACCTCCCTCTTCGCCTAATCGGAAGGCGACAACGACGGCTCCAATACACATACACATGGGAGATACACATGGGAGAACAGGACGCCGGAACAGCGAGAGCAGGCGGGAGGGCGCGGAAGAAAAACGCACCTTACGGTTGATGAACTCAGCGTTGAGGGCGAGGTCGTTGAGCTGCAGCGTGCCGCGGCCAAGCTGGATGTCGAACTGATCGAGGTCGAGGTCGCCGAGGATCAGATCCCCAAGCCGTTTCTTGAGCAGAGACTTGCAGACGCGCTTCAGCAGCGTGTCGACACGGAGGCCATCCAAGAACCCCATCGCTTCCCCTTCCGCGGCGGCGGTGGAATCGGCGGTCGGAGAGGAGGCGGCTCGCCGGCGACAGAAGCGATAGTTTTGCTTGGCTCGATTGATAACAAGTCGAGGAGGCCTTTTCGTATTAGACCCAGAGTTATCGCACTTGCGTCTGCCCCCCTACGAAACCACGGATTTGTATTGATATGCGCGCACAAAGGAAGTCTGTGCCACGTCAGAGTCCAATCGGGTTACAACCAGGGTTTTCCTAACCGACCGGTGGCCGAGAACCGCTCGCCGGCGGTTTGTCGGTTACCGACGGTAACCACCCAAACCGGTCCCAAACCGAACGGTTTGAAATTTGAATTCAAATCCCGTAGTTGATTCGGTTTGGGACCGGTAACCGGTCGGTTAGGGCCGGTTACCGTCCGGTCCTAACCGCCGGATGAGTTTTTTTTTCTTGAAAAAATCAATTTTTTTTGCATTACCTTTGCACATAATGATGTAAATAGAACACACAATTCATGGAAAAATAGTGTGACACAAATGGACAACCCATCGAAATATCATAGTGATGCACTAGCCACAAATTCACGACGGAAATAACGTAGTTCACCGTTGCAACAACAAATCGTCCATGAAAATACCTTGTGTCGTAGACATGCGAACATTATGGTCACTGTCGTTGAATATAAGGGAAGATCCCGTTTCGGCACCCCTCCTCATACTCCGCGGTGGACATTAGAGCGATACCGCGCAACTGGAGCCCAGCCTTGTAGTCTATGCATGATTGGCCCGTCCAATGAGCTGTGGTCTCCCATTCCTGCACTAACATGTTGTAGAAATCCAGGTCTTGCCATTCGTAGACCCATCTAGTGGTCGGCTGCGTGCTGATGTCAGGAACGGGGTAGGTATAACCACCACCGTACGATGTATCACTGTACGAGAAAGAGGAGTATTGTGGCGTGCCGTAGTAGTCCGTCGGGTCGTAAGCTCTCCTCTACGATTCCGACTGCCCATAGTCGCGGTCCTGAGTAGCATGTGTGAAGTCCGTCTCGCCTGCAGCCGACCATAATTACTACTAATGAATAGTCATAGACATAAAAAAATATCTGTAGCAATCGATAACTGTAAAACGAAGTCCACCAGCATCACCAACACCACTACCACCAGCACCAATTGCAGAACCCCCAGCCCCACCACCACCAGCAGCACTACCACCAGCAGCTCCAGGGTCATCGTCACCACTATGACCGTCTCCACTATCATTTGCTGAGCTGCTGTCATCGGACTCCTGGTTCCGTGGACTTTCCTCATCCTCCTCGCCATCATCTGTCGAAGCATCGCTGGTGACAGGTTGTTGCACTCGCTTCCCCTTTCGTTTCTGACTTTTGGGGTCCTCCTGCCTAGGTCCTGTCTGGTATTTTCTTGCTAAGATGCGTGTCACCCACATGTCTACGGGCCCAATCACTGATGGGCCCAAGATCGTCGGGGTCCACTTGGTCTCTGTCATCACAAAGAATGAATCATATTATTAAAAGTATGGTTCGTTAGTGGCTAACAAAGTACATCAACGTACCTCACAATATGGGAAGGAAGAGGGATGTCCGTTTCTTCATCTTCTTCGTCGAGAACTGGAGCCTGGTTGGATCTGTCATACTCCATCCAGTCTCGGACCGGATTATCCCTTTCGTAAAAGGATATCTGCGTGAACTGGTCAATGAAGTCTTCTTCCTCACGCCTAGGTAGTCCGGAGACATCCGCGAGTCGCAGGCGAAAGTTGTAGTTCACATACACTAGCTTGTTCAGTTTTTTGTGGGACAAGCGATTCCGAACCTTCGTGTGCACTAAGGCAAATGTACTCCAGTTGCGCTCGCATCCACTGGAGGATACACATTGTGCAACAAGCCTCAACGCAAGTTTTTGCAGATTTGGAGTGCGCCTGCCGAACAACAACCACCATTGAGCTGCAAGTGGAACCCATTATGTTAGGTATGCGCTCAAAAAGACAAAAAAAAGTTCAAAAGTACTCTTACATGGGGTTGTCTTGGGGTCCGTGGCCATTTTAATGGCTAGCTCAGTGCCAAACTCCCCAAGGTGTAGGCGGAATGTTTCTGCCTCCTGTAATGCCAAGACAGCGGTATGCACATTCGTCATTTTCCTAAATACTTCCCTGAGGCCACCAAACATTTGCGGAGTTGGATTGTAACGATATACAAGCCTTGGGTTCAGGACAGCAGCTGTAACATACGATGCACGACAAATTAGCAAATGGTAAATACTCAATATGTAGAGACTGCTATTTTAACAATGGTTGTGATCGCACCTGGGTCCACATGCGTGCCATAGTACACGTCCGTAATCCTGTCATCCATGATAGCCTTGTACTCACGCCATGTTTGGACATTTGTTCCAAAGAAGATCTCCATCTCCTTTTTGCACTCTTGGAAGTTGTACACTACATCACACAGGTTAGGTCGCTTATCTTGATCAGCGAATCGAAGGAAGCTGTAAATTGATGCCACTGAATCGATGATGTATTTAAGTCCTTCCCACCACTGTATACTAGACAATCTTGCGTGAGCATAATGTCCTTCCTTGGATTTTCCCCACCTACTATGCAAGAACTCGGGAGATCCCATCCACTCCATAAAATGATCACGCTTCTGATGGAAGCTCTCCATGAACATGTAGTTGGTCCCAAACCTAGTGACATTCCATTTGACCAACTCACCACCAATGGCTTCCCTCATCATTGCATTCAACTGGCCATGGTTGTGCAACCAAGTTGAAATGTGCTTGCATACAGAGATCATACCTGCATGCTCCGTCCTTTGACCAATGTCCTTCAGCATCAAATTGATGGTGTGTGCAAGGCAAGGTGTCCAAACAATATGTTCATACTCCTCGTTCAATCTCTGGCATGCTCTCTTGAAGTTGGCGCCGTTGTCCGTGACGATATGCACGATATGCTCAGCACCTATCTCTTCAACCACCTTGCGAATCAGCTGCACAAGTAGACACAACATTTAGTGGAACCGAGAAAACATAGTGCATGTGAACTGGCACAATATTTTGGACGTACCCCAACAAATAAGATGAATCTTGGCTTCTGCCAGTCGCATCAACTGACTTGTGGAACCACATGACGCCATTGCAATAGATCAAAAAAATGATGACATTCATTCTTGTCGGGCCCGTCCACGAATCACACATCAACGTGACCCCAAACAAGGGCCACTCCTCCTGAAACTTTGCGTACCGGCTCTGCAGGTCCTTCTCGGTCTGATCGAGGTACTTCCCATCTATATTCTTTCCACTGGGTGACGCGATGCCTTCACCTGCAATCGTAAGCGAATCATGAGAATAGAGAAATATACGTAATGACATAGGTCTCCAAGTATATGTACTTACCCCACTTCTGCGTCTCCCTGACCACACTAACAAAGTACGGATTGTCCGCCTGTCTCCCGGGGATTCCTGCAGTATGGAAAAACTTTCCCCAAGCTTTCCCAATTGCGTCCTTCGCGTTCCTTCCCCTCTGCGTCCATGACCCTGTATCAATCCTTGTCTGTTTCAGTCCACCCCTCATACCGGTTGTCAAGTTGTAGTCATCCACCGCCGCAGGAGTCTGCCTCTGTGAACCAGACCTTCGAAATATCCTCTGCAAAGGATTGCCCCCCTGCGAAGCAGTACCACTACCACTGCCACCTTCACGCTCGTAAGCACCTCCTCTCTGCTGCACCCCCTCTTGGTACTCATATTCTGCTCTGGACTGATTAATGGCTGCCTGCAACTGAGCCTCGTACTCGTCATCGTCAAGGGGTGGTTGCCCTCCGCGGCAACAGCCTCTCGTGCAACCCTCTGCCGAGAGCGGTCACTAGTTGTCTGCCTAGTTCTGTCGATGTCCTGCTAAAAGTAATCCCGGACTTCTTTGGGCACCTTGCTGCAGTGGATCACCTCCGTCCCGCGCGCAGCCAAATGCTACTTCAATCGGGAAGCACCACCCCCGGCTTTTTGTGTACGACAGTAATTGCATCTCCAACCGAGAGCAAGATTCTCACCATGCTCTCATACCACGTCTCTCGGCATTGTCTTCCTGCACAGATGGACAACACAAACAAATCGAACACATGCATCAAATCATACCGCAAATAAACCTAAATCCTAACATACACCTAAATCCTAAATCCTATATCAATAAAATCCTAAATCCTAAATCCTACATACATCCCATCCCTAAATCCAACCGCAAATCCTAAATCCTAAACCAAATAAACCTAACTCCTATATACATCCTAAGTCAAATCCTACCTAAATCCTACAATAAATATTTTCTGCATCCTATACTCCATCAATCCTACATCCTAGAGCTTGTTATAACTAAATCCTACAACTAAAACAACTACAAATGCAAGGAAATGAAAAAAAAAACTTACCGAAGCAACCCGGGCGGTTACCGTTCGCCCGATCGGTAACCGCCAGGGGGAGGGAGGCCTGGCGGCGGGGTCGGTAACCGACCGAACCCACTCGGTAACCGCCGCCGACCGACCGGTTACCGAGGCGCGGCGGCGGATGCGGGCGGCGCTCGGGCGGATCGAGAGCTGGAGCGGGCGGATAGGGTTTGGGGAGCCGACAGCCCCCCCACGCCGACAACTCCCTTGTAGGAGGCGCCAGGACCAAATGGGCCACATGGGCCCTTAACGGGCCGGCCGGTTTTTTTTCTTTTTTCTTTTTTTTTTCAAACTTAAACACGTCCAAAAAAATAGCAAACGAACTCCAATTTGAAAATTTTTTACACCATTCGACTCTATAAATCGTGAACTATGTTTAGGAATTTTTTCAATTTTTTTTTGAAATTCAAATTTGAAATTTGAATTCAAACCGGTACCGAAACCGAACCGGTCACCAGCGGTTTGTCGGTAACCGCTCGGTTACCGCGGTAACCGTTCGGTTTGAAAAACCCTGGTTACAACTGGACACCGGACACCGTTTTGATGATGATGGCGGGTGACGGTACGGTGTGGCGCAATTCTCTTCCCGTCCTGCCCAAGTTCGTGCCGGTCCAGAACTCCAGATCCTCCCCGTGAAGGTCGCGGACGATGTGACGCGAGCAGGGCGGCGAAGTGCTAGGGGTGGGGGAGGGCGACGCGGTGAGGGGGAGGGAGAGGGTGAGGCAAGACGCGGTGGGGCGGGGGGGAGGAAAGGCGACACAGTGGGGGTCGACCGGTCGAGGTCTGAAGGAGACGAGACGCCGGGTGGACGTAGCGGAGATAGTGAACAAGGATTGACGGCGAGAGAAGGAAGAAGTATAGACGGTTGGATCCTAATCCCACGGTCACCGTCGTCGGTTGAAAAAAAAATACCCATGTGGGTATCATCGTGGTCATTCGGCTCTCGGTTTGGTTTTGGTTCGATTCTTCGGCTTTTGAAGAATTTCAATTCCTAAAAAATAGGAACCGATCAGTTCCCAAAAATTAACTGGCCATTTTCGGTTCGGTTCCGGTTGTAACTGAACTAACTGAAGTTTTCATAAAAGGTCAAAACAACAATAAAGATCTGTTTGGTACAGCTCATCTTCACTAGTGAAGCTGTTTTTTTAGAAAATAGCTTCACGAGCAACTCTCTAGGTGAAGTTGAGCTATTTTGGAAAAAGTGTTTGGCAAAACAACTTCACCAACAACTTTATACATGGATATGAGAGAGAAAGAAGAGAGAGAGCTGTGATAAGCTACTATTTCCAGCTTCACCCAACTTCATATCTTTGTGAGAGGGGAATAAAAACAGCTTCATGGGTAAAACTGTTTTGAAAAGAGGTGTTTGACAAAACTGTTGTGAGCTGTACCAAATAGGTCCTAAATATTCTAAAACAAATTTATGCAATACTATATCTATTTTTAATAATGATAATTCATTAAGGAATATTAGCAATATAGTAACACAAATATATATTAGTTTATATAAAACACCACACATAAAACAAACATAATTCTTACAAAATACAAGTAGGTGGGATATAATTCCTGCAATTCGTTTAATTCGGTTAACCAAGAGTAGGAACCGAATTTATTTCGATTTTAATTTTTTTGGTTCGGTTTTTCGATTTCAGTTAATTTTGCCCAGGCTTATCTAAGAACATCTCCTTTTTTTATCTCGTGTGAAAAAAGGAGATAAACTAGAATTGGTCTACCATCTCCAAGTTTGATCTATTGCTACTGCTACCGAGACAAAGCTTGCACGAAATTCTGAGCCTGCCAAGCGTGCAGCTCGGACCACCGCAAAAAACTATTCCAGGTCTCAAACTAAAACTTAAAACTTTTGGAATGCAATTTGTTATTCTAAAGTAATCATGAGTAAAGGCGTCGGGCCAAATAAACACTAAGGAACTTGCCATTACAATACAATCTCATGCGCGACGTATTTTTCATGATTTTTCTTAAGAAAAGCTCTATTTTTTTTTACTTAACTTTTGCGAAAGTCCATTTTTCTTCCCAAAACTTTCCCAAACTTTAAAACCGGGCAAACCACATCCTTTAACTTTTGAAAACATGTGTTTTACCTCTCAGCCCTGCTATAAGCGGTTTTGAAGGTTGTTTAGTTTTTTTTATTTTCGCTGAATCTTTCAAAAAAGTAAATAAAAGATCATAAAATGGAACATTTAATTTGTTGGACTCCACGTGAGTAGATCTGTGAACATATAATATGGTCTGCTTTAGTGCAAAGTTTTGTTGTAGATTTAGATATTTTTTTTGTAATTAATTAGGATAATTCATAACTTCAATTTTTATATTTCAATTATGATGAAAATTTTATGGTGACCTAAATATTGTATGCTTGAAATGTAGCGTGTAAATCAACTAATTTATACATGATCCAGTGAATATGAAACTTTTACTGGAATTTAAGAGTATAATAATTAGGCTATCATAAAAAATTCACCACAATTCAACCATAGAAACTATAATTGTGATTTTTTCAATTAATTTATAAAAGAATAGATCTAAATCTATCATAATTTTTTTTACTAAAGTATATCATATTATATATTCACTATGTAGATCTACTCATGTAGAGTCCAAACAAATTATATTTTTTATTTTATGATTTTTTTATTTACTATGATATTTCAAAAATTTATCCCAAAGAAATAATAAAAAAAGAACAAAACTGCCTTCAAAACTGTTTATAACCTAACCGAATCAGGAGGTAAAATGCATGGATTGAAAAGGTGAGAGATTTTACCTTGTTTTAGAGTTTAGGGAGGGAAAACAGATGTTGACAATAGTTAAGGGAATAGTTAAGGGAGGAAAAGTGAATTTTTTCATTTTTTTTCTTATTGGTAGCAGCATAAGTGGGCAATAGAGTAAACAACATGGGCTCAGTCCGTATAGTACAGCACAGTTTTCACTGGATGGCGGCGTAGTCTGTTGGGCCGTACGGCTGCAGCCACTCAGTGAGGAGGCCGGCCTTCCTCCTGGGCCGGTGGCCCATGTCGCGGCAGAGCTGGTCGTGGTACCACGTGGTGACGGAGGCGAGACACGACTTGAGGAAGAAGCCCCCGCACGCCCGCCTCGCCCACCGGCCCCACCGCGCCCACTCCTCCACGCCGCGCTCCATGTCGCGGACGGCGGGCAGGCGAACCGCGCCGTCGAGCAGGTGCGCCACCCACTTGGCCATCATCTCGTAGGGGTAGATGCTGGAGCCGCTCTCGGCGTACCCGACGACGGCCATCTGCGGGACCCGCGGGTGCACGCAGTGGCGGTAGAGCGGGAGCACCGCCGCGGCGCCGTCGTCCGGCGCGACCATCTCGCCGTGCCAGGGAGAGGCGAACACGTCCCGCAGCGGGCGATCGATGTGGAAGCCCGTGGAGAGGATGACCACGTCTGCGCCCAACACGACGTCGTCGTCGTCGTCCAGGACGAGGCCGTCCGCGCAGAAGCCGACGACGGAGCCGCGGCACCTCCTGAGCTCCACGCTGCCGTCGTCCACCCTGTCGTAGAACCCCTCCGGTAGTATGCCTAGGCGCCAGCCAAGGCTCCCCTGCGAGAAGCTGCAGTCCGGGACCATCCCGTGCTTCTGCATCGGGATGCTCCTCTTGTAGTAGACTTCGGCCAACTTCGAGATAAGCCATCTCTGAAGGATGGATGGAGAGACATGAGTCGATCGATCAGATCATCAGAATGGACGTATTGTGTGTGTTTGCATGACATGATGAGCTAGAGCTAGACTGATACTAGCTAGTCACTCATACCAGTGGAGTCAGTGTCGTGGCGAGAAGGCTGAGCGCGAACCCCTCTCCGGGCTTGTGAACCATCAACTCGGTCCATCGAGCCGAGGTGAACGTGAAGAATTTCACGCGCCGAGCAACTTTGGGATCCACCATCCAATGGGCGCTTCTGTAGACCATTGTGCACGGGTACCTGCTACCTGTTCACAGCAGGCAATGACGACGATGGTGTGACGATGATGTGCTTTAGTGTGATTTGCAAAGACGTAGAAGCAGCAGACAATATACAAAAACATCTGTGTTCGATAGATCCATCTCAGTCTCACCGTTTGCCTCGGCGCACTGCGCGACGATGTCCATGGCCGACTTGCCGGCGCCAACCACGGCGACACGCTTGCCCCTGACCAGCTCGACCGCGTCCGCGTGCGCCATGGCTGAGTACTCCATTGAATGCAGCACTCGCCCGCGGAACACCTCGGGGCCTCTTCCGTCAGCAAACCTGGGGAGCTTCGCCACGCCATACCTCCCGACACAGAGGATTAAGAAATCGAACCTGTACGTCTATATATGGAACAGATCGATCACCAAGATTGTTATTACTAGGATCGATCGATCGGAATGTGCCATTTTTTTTTTGCATCAATTAATAATTGGTTCGATCGTGCACTACTTCTACTGCCTTCCATTCCATCGGCATCTTCCCTACTGTTTGAGGCATAGGATAATATGATAGACTCCATCAGGAGGTGAAATAAACTAAATATGTTTAACAGAGGTCGTCTCCAACGACTTGAAAAAATTGACTTGCTAAATCTTATGGTTTGATAAGTTGCTAAATTATTTGGCAAGTAGAAAAAATCCATCTCTCCAACAATTTGCTATTCTAACTTACCAAACTTTTGAAAAAAAAAGAAAAGGAAAGACGGGAGGACCGATAACAAGTTAGAAAAATAACAAGTTTATACTGAATTTTGCATATCAAAAGACTAGGAGAATTCCACCTCACTAAGAAAAATTAAATATTCTTGTTGTGAACTATATATACACAATAAAGCACATGCACTAAGTAATGTGAAATTCTAAATTTTTTTTGGCCACCTCCAAAATTCATAAAATTTTCGCAAAATTTTGAACCCATGACATGGTAGTATTTTTCTAATGAAACATTGTACTCCATCTATTGGTATATTAATTGTACCAGCCTCTGGCAAAATTTTGAACCCATGACATGGTAGTATTTTTCTAATGAAACATTGTACTCCATCTATTGGTATATTAATTGTACCAGCCTCTGGCAAAATTTTGAACCCATGACATGGTAGTATTTTTCTAATGAAACATTGTACTCCATCTATTGGTATATTAATTGTACCAGCCTCGTTCTTAAAATACTAAGCTAGCGTTCAAATATATTTATAGTACGTACAATAATATGATATTAAACAACCTAACGAAAATAGTGAGAAGTTGATTTACATGCATGCATGCATGAACGGCCAGGGGGACAGAGTTGGATAAGAATGAAATCATAATTGACTACCGAGACGAATCCACCCCTAACCACACATCAACTACTTTTGCTTTGAGATTCACAAACTTTTTTAGGTAGGGAGTACCTGAGCAGACCTCCTACTGTTCACGTCTGTCTGTCCAAGCTATCCACCGCTTCTTCATGCTACGATATTTCAACCACCCATAAATCGCTTCCTTCTCCTTGATTCAGACACTGTTCCTATGCAGAGTAGTAGTACTTGACTACTGTTCACGTCTGTCTGTCCAGGCTATCCACCGCTTCTTCATGCTACGATACTACTGTTTGTGGGGGCCGTACTCGAGTGTTCCTTCCGCCGCTTGGGACTCCCGGTCAAAAGCTGATATTTTGTGGTAAAAAAAGAAGAGTTAAGTCTACTTTAGGACCTTCAACTATCACAAAAGCTTATATTTCAACCTTAAACTTCAAAATCGGATAACATTGACCCTCTACCTCTTGAAAAAGTTCACTTTTCAATCTTGAGCGGTTTTACATGCTGTTTCAGTGCGTGAACAGTAATTTTTGATATTTTTCCATAGTACTGATATTTGTTTATTTCATAATTAATTATTGGTGCATGCTAAATTCATGAAAATTTTTGTGTAGCCTTTTCATGATGTACTATACCTAGGAAAAATATGAAACCTATAAAATAAATAATTTTAGCATGTTTTAAAATTACCTCTTTTAATTAATAAATATAACTTCTATGATTTTTTGTAGGACAAAATAAATATCCAAAAATTATGAAAATTGATTTGTAGCTATTTTATGATGATATCAATCTGTACAAAAAATTTAGGATGAATTTGAAATGTTTAAATAAATTTTATTTCATGTTTAATTAATTATTTAATTAAGAAAAGGGGATTACCCTATGTTTAAATAAATTCTTATTTCATGTTTTATTTAATTAAGAAAAGAGGATTATGGTTAGTCGAAGCTGATGGAGAATTGCAGGGGTGGTAATGAGTCGTCTACTTGTGTAGAATTGTTGTTAGTTTTCTGGGCATATAAGGATATGGGTAGGAGAAAGGAAGTGGAAATGAGAGGAGCAAGGGGAGGAGCTACGCGCTGCTGTTATTTGCAGCTGAGGCCATGATAGCTTCAAGTTTTTTTCAGGCACAAGTGATAGGGAGGTGCCCCAGTGTCATCAGATGTGTATTAATAACAGTTGTGAACACAACTGCGATGAGTCAATGTCTCCATCAGTTTCGACTAATCCTAATCCCCTTTTCTTAATTAAATAAAACATGAAATAAGAATTTATTTAAACATAGGGATTAATCCCAATCTCCTTTTCTTAATTAAATAATTAATTAAACATGAAATAAGAATTTATTTAAACATTTCAAATTCATCCTAAACTTTTTGTACATTGATATCATCATAAAACAACTACAAATCAATTTTGATAATTTTTGGATATTTATTTGGCCTAAAAAACATAGAAGTTGCATTTATTAATTAAAAGAGGTAATTTTAAAACATGCAAAACTATTCATTTTCTAGGTTTCATAATTTTCCTAGGTAGAGAACATCATGAATAGGCTACACAAAATTTTTTATGAATTTAACATGCACTAATAATTAGTTATGAAATAAACAAATATTAGTAGATGAAAAAAGTCAAAAGTTACTGTTCACGCGTCGAAATAGCATGCAAAACCATCCAAGGTTGAAAAGTGAACTTTTTCAAGAGTTAGAGGATTAATGTTATCCGATTTTGAAGTTTAAGATTGAAATCTGAATTTTTATGATAGTTGGAGGTCCTAAAATGTACTTAAAAAAAACCAGCCCCACGTAGTAGTAGATATCATCGCCAACAGCGAATCCATCCATCCCAATCCTCTTCTAAGCCTGTCACACAAAAAAATCCTGTTCTAAGCCTTTGAGCCTGCGCTCCGTCACCTAGCCTTCTCCGCTCCAACGGCCTGCGTTGGCGGCCGCGCCTTCTCCGGAGACCTTCCTCCTCTTCCCTCCATCCCGCCATCGCCCTGGCTCATACGGCGCAGGTAGGTACTGCCACCGCCTCTCCTCCTCCCTCGCCCTGGCAGATCTAGCTTAGCTGCCGCCACAGTCTGCTCCTCCTCCTACACCCGGACAAGAGCACCGTCGGTGGTGGACCTTGGAAAGGAGCTCTGTAGCGCAGGTCGGGACTCACGCGGCCAATGATGGATAGGACGAGCAGCGGACCTCCGGGCCGGTGGTTGCGTCCTGCTCATGTTCCGCTCTCCCCGGACTCTGGCGCGGCGGGACGACGAGACCCAGCCAGCCTCCCCTCCCACACGCTAGGCTCACCAGGTACTCAGGTGCGCATTTCTTCTTCTTTCATTTCCATGTTCTTTCTGAACTACATCTGATTTAGTTTTTGTCTTTGCTCAATTCGGTTTCTTTGGGTGCCTTCCACATTGACAACCAAAGAACTGAGCAAGCATGTTTACTCCTTGCTGTCCACACGAACAGCGACGTCGCTTTTCTGCAAACTTTCTCAAGACAATGTAGGTTTTTATGCTTAAACTTCCCCCAACAGCAGAGGAGTGATTTCATATATTCACTATCCCCGTCATGCTTTTAGATTCATTTTTATACCTTCCATTGGTTTCCTTTTCCAATATACTATCCATGATCAATATTTAGTTTTACTTCATTATTTGCTTAATGGTAAAACCATAGTCCTATAATCACCGTGTGCTAATCTGCTCTGCCATTCTGCCCTCATCTGCGTAGGTATGCTACAATTTACACACTGCTTCACAAGTTTGTCATTGCTTTGTAAGATTGCTTCGGTTGCCGCATATTTTAGGATATTTGTAGGATCTTGATTCTATGACCGGCGCTCTATCTAACCACTTCCTTTTCTGTTTTCTAGGATAAAATGGTACTCATATCATGATGGTAAACCTCATATATTATATCATACAGGGTTAATAACTATCGCATGCATTCTTTAATTTATTATGCTCAGCACCATTTAGGAGAGCGCTTTGGAGATTTCAATTCCCATTTTGCATCTAAGGTTCTTATATGATGCCTCTGAATTATTTATCTCGATTGCTTTTTGTTTGCTTCTCAACAGCAGCCAAAAACTCAACGGTTGTGTCTTAGTAGCTGCAAGTTGGCGACCAAATAGGCATGTGCTACCTGCTAACAGCCTACTACCTTTGTGCTTCTGCGGCCCAACATTGGTCAGGTATCCCGCAATTCTCCCTCATGACTTTGGTGGATATTGAGTCTGTTCAGAGCGGTCATCAAGTATACATACTATCCTCATCTAGCTCGTGCTTTGGCCACAACATCACCAGACCAAACATGTTCTTGAATTCTCACATGTTATGGCATTTTAATTCAGCCATCCATTTAACTCAAAGGATGTTACTTTCAGTGATGTAAAAAAGGATTAGTTTGCTAATTATTTTTCTTATCTTTTTTTGTGCTCTTCTGAAGTTTTTGGGTTAAGAGGAGTAGAGGACATCCTCCCGTGTGCTGATACTTGATGGATTCAATTTGACATCTGCCTCTGAGAAGAAAGCAAAGGTAAAAACAAACAAATTAAATTCCACAATCACCTTTGCTGCCGATTGATTCCTTGATTTTGGTCACTACAAATTACTCTTATGCTATATTGTGCCTCCTTATCCTATAGTGCAATCCACACCTTTATTTTATTAGGTACAAACTATGGTTACAGGTTGGCAAATCAATGTTCTACCAACCTTTACCAAGTGCTTTTCCAAATCAATGTCCTATCATTTTCCCAAGCCTTAAAAACTGTGTGTGCTCAGTCAATAGGATATTTCAGGATCCATCTTTACTTGGATACATTTGCTGCCACTCCTTTCTATATGTACTACCTGTATGGTCATGGAGCTCCCTGTTGTGTTGCCTGTTGATCCATCACTTTTCATCCCCATGCTTCAGAGGGGTATCAGATGCTGACAAGGTGAATCCCTGAATTAGTTTATGTTGGTGTTGTTGTCTTTACTCAACCCAAGTTATTGGTTAAGTTTATGTCCTAATCGATTTGTCTCTTTGAGGCGCAATCTATTAATGGAGGTTGTCCATGTTTCCAATATGTAGGCCATCAATGCAGTTCCAATTAATTATCCAGTTTATGATCCATACATATGTGCATACCACACTTTTGAAGTAGGTCTTGTGCTCTACTACTCGGTCCATACATACGTGCAGAGTCATTAAATGATTTCCTTCTCTAGGCCATGTAGTTGCAAATCAGGTCGTGGGTAGCATCAATGCTTATTTGAATACATTTTTGGTACATGTTTCCCTCCTACAAATTTCGACTACTTTTTATGGTTAGTACAACAACACAAGAATTTAGATAATACAAGGTTATTCTACTTCCTAAATAGCAGTACGTGTGGTTGACCAAAAAAATGCAAACGAAATATTCAAAGTATTTTTATTTTTCAATAACATAATTTATTAGGCATCATAAAAGGATCGTGTGTTACCTATAAATCTTTAGTTGACCTGAAAATTTCCAGATGGCAAAATGGATGTATTAAAATTTTCTGAACAGCTGATTTGCAAAGAAAAATATTGAATAAATTGTTTTTTCTCCCAATGTGTTATCACTATAACAGTGCTATGCTCACAATTATTATTCTTACATTATACCATTCAGTTTCCCACCTCTAAGCAACCGGTTCTTACACCTACAAAGCAACTGATTCTCACACTTGTGAAGGCGCAACCAATAAAAGTTGGTGTTGTTTCATTCTACTAGGACATAGTCACTTTAGTGACACTACTAACTAGCATTGCAATCCTTGCAGTGTATCGGAACACTTTTAATATATATATATATATATCTAGGTGGCATGCACCACATAAGCCTCAGGTATGGCACTGTTGTTGTATTTGTACTGTTGTGAGGAAACACATACTGCAACTTTAGTTTGTTTGCTTTGCTATTTGCCATTTTTGTATTGTTATCGGATCACATTTTCATAGAACAACATAATGATACATTAAGGTAGTACGTTTATATTCCAGCTGCCAAATTTTGGCATAGCTGAATCATTCAGTAATTGTCCAGTATTTTTAGTCTTCTATGTTTGCCTTGCGTAAAGGTTTGTTTAAAAACCAAAATGCAATAGGTATGGTTTCACGCAGTTAATGGACCTTAGATGTTCATTTATAAATACTTCCCTTCTTTGTTTCATACTCCGTGAATATATTTGCAGTTTTTTTGCCAGTAGAAAGTGCTACTATCGCACATGTTTGTGATTCCTAAGAAGCATCCTATTGTTTCAGAAATAACCTCAGCTGGTGGATGAGTTCGTAGTATCTATTTTGGAAGATGTGAACGGAGGCTGGGTCCTAATTTTTCATTGTTCATTTTACTATTTTTAAGGGCATGTTAATAGCTTCTACTATAGTTTTTTTTTTTCTTTTTTGCCATTTAGCCTCTTGTGTTGCACGGCCCTTGAATATAGTTTATGTGTTACAAATGATGATAAAACAGTTTGATGTTTTTTCCTCCAAAGATCTCCTTCCTCTGTCATGTACACATGCTTACAAGGTTGCCTCTTCATAGGTTCTCTTGATGTGTTGTATCGGGTTTTAAACTTTTAGGCTGTCAATATTCTTTTTTATGCAGTCAACCACATTGAGCAAGTTCAGCTGAAATATATTTTTATTTGTATCCTCTTTGAAAATGTATCTATCTGAACTCGACATTTCTTCCATACCACCACCATGTTTGTTTCAACTGAACAATGAAATTTCTATTGTTTTAGTTTCTTTTTTGTGTATTATGTTTTCAAGGTTCGTATTACTCATAGGTAAATAGCACTACTACAGAATACACCTTTCGTCGATTGCCAAAAACAGCTTTAGTCCCGGCTAAAATTACGCTCAGGGCTAAAGGTACCTTTAATCCCGGTCGGTAACACCAACCGGGACTAAAGGTTCACCTTTAGCCGCGGTTGGTATTACCAACAGGGGTTAAACCTTTAGCTCCAGTTTAAGACACAAACCGAGGCTATTTCTAAGCCTTTAGTCATGGCTGGTTCTATGGACCGGGACTAAAGACCCCTCCTATTTGAACTCTCTTCCTCCTCTGTCCGAGCCCGAGAGCTCCATTTCTTCCTCTGTTCTTGCTTGTTCTTGCTCTGTTCTTCACTGTTTTTCATCTACTCTTCGATCATTGCTTCATTTGATCTCTTCTACGTCTCCATCGACTCGTTGAAAGGTTACTATCTTCAACCTCTCATGTTTTACGGTAACATATATTGTTTCTTGGTCTATATGTGATTTTTCTTTATGATTTTCTCTTTTTTACCATTTTAAGCTTCATTTGACATTGTTTTGAATATTTTGAAGAAGACAACTAAAACTAGTATTCTAAGTATACACCTTTCATTTCTAGGGAATATGTTCCACATTTCAAGATTAGTTTAGCTTAGTTTGAGAAATATAGATTTTTAGGATATTATTAAATGATGAATTTATGGTGGATTGTTCTTGATTTATTTTTTCAAAATAATTATATATTTAGATTAAGAAGGTAGCTACCTAAAATACTTTAGTTATATACATAGCACATTTGATCATTTTAGAGAAATGTAAATTTTAGTTGTTTTATTTTTTTATAATATGAGGAATTTATAATATCTAGTTTGAAAAATGAGTATAGAGAGTAGATGACAACTGCTTCGGGGCACTCGGTCTCTGATCGGGTTTCAAAGCGACTAAGGTCAGACCTCCTTCTCATTACCTGTGGCAAGTGTATGCAAAAGACTGTGAAAGAGTACCGAGTGGGAAAGACGGGTCCTAACAACGGTCAGATCTTCTATAAGTGTCCAGAGTTATATATTTTGTCTTATTTGATGGTTATAGTTAATTTGTACCTATATTTTCTGATGATTTTGATTAAAGTGTTGATTTTTTATTTCTATTTTCAGTGGGATGGCACTAGATGCCGCGGCTGGTACTGAGAGGAAGATTATGTTGAACATGTGGCGGAGGCTACGAAGGCTGATGAGACAGCGAGCCAGCTCAAGGAGCTCGTCGATGTTGAACAAACGAATAATGATCTGTCTGTTTTAGTTAGAGTTGGTCGGGAGATCATTATGCTACTGAAGTGTATTTTAGGTTTTCTGTGTATAGTGCTAGCGGTCTTAGCATACGCTATGTCGAGGCTTTCATAGAACATATATTAGTCTTTGTGTGACTCGAAAATGACACAGGATGGTGTTCCATCTTATGTTATTTTAATGCAGATCTTTCGGTATTTTTATAATATCATTTTTTGATCAAAATGAGAAATTTAATTATGTTTTGGGTCATATAATGCAGACGATGACACGCGATTGGATGTACAATGTAGATCGTCGCTCCAAAGAGTTCATTGATTGCGTGTATGATTTCTTAAGAGCGGCTGAGGTAAACAAGCGGGGTGATAATTTCATATGTTGTCCATGCACCTTGTGCAAGAATTTGAAGGAATATTGTAGCTCAAGGACTCTTCACTCACACTTGTTGAAGTCGAGTTTTATGTCAAACTATATTTGTTGGACCAAGCATGGAGAAACCAGAATTATGATGGAAGAAGACGAAGAAGAGCAATTGGACCCTGGCGACATTATTGTTCAATATGGTGACTTCGATGATACTGCAATGGTGAAAGTAGAAGAAGAGGCAGGAGCAGAGGACACACTCTCTGAAGATGATGGTCTTGATAAAGTCATTCGTGATGCACAAAGAGATTGTGAAAGTGAAAAAAGGAAAGTTAAGTTTAACCGCATGCTAGAGGATCACAAGAAACTACTATACCAGAGCGCTGAAGATTAGTAAAATAAGTTGGGTATAACACTGGAGTTGCTACAGTAGAAGATAAAAAATGGCATATCCGACAAGGCATTTGGGCAATTACTCAAGATCCAAAAAAAGATGCTTCTGAAGCCTAACGAATTGCCTGCCACTACGTACGAAGCAAAACAGGCCGTGTGCCCTCTGGAATTAGAAATCCTGAAGATACATGCATGTCCTAATGACTGCATCCTGTAGCGTGGCAAGGACTACGAGAATTTAGATGAATGCCCCGTATGTAAAGCGTCGTGGTATAAGATCAGGTGAGATGACCCTGGCGATGTTGAGGGCGAAGAGCGTCCTAGGAAGAAAATCCCTGCCAAAGTTATGTGGTATGTTCCTATAATACCACGCCTGAAACGTCTGTTGAGAAACAATGACCATGTAAAGTTATTACGATGGCACAAAGAAGACCGTAAGGCAGACAACATATTGAAACACCCTGCTGATGGGTCCTAGTGGAGAGCAATTGACAGAGAATTCCTGGAGTTTGCAGAAGACGCAAGAAACTTAAGGTTTGGTTTGAGCACCGATGGTATGAATCCTTTTGGGGAGCAGAGCAGTAGTCATAGCACTTGGCATGTTACTCTATGTATCTACAACCTTCCTCTATGGTTATGCATGAAGCGGAAGTTCATTATGATGCCGATGTTGATCCAAGGCCCGAGGCAACCTGGTAACGACATCGATGTCTTCCTGAGGCCCTTAGTTGAGGAACTCCTGCTTTTATGGAGCAAACTAGGTGTGTACATGTGTGGGATGAGTACAAACAGGAACACTTCGACCTGCAAGCATTGTTATACGTAACAATCAATGATTGACCTGCCCTAAGTAATCTTTTAGGACAGACAAACAAGGGATATAATGCATGCACACACTGTTTTGATGACCTTGATTGTGTATATCTAAAAAAATGTCAAAAAGGTCGTGTACCTTGGCCATCGTCGTTTTCTTCCTAAGAATCACCAAGCCAAAAAGAAAAGGTAAGCATTGTAAAGAAGAAGTGAAACGAACCAAGCCTCGCAACCGAACCGGAGAGGATATACTTGATATGGTCAAGGATGTGCAAGTAGTCTTTGGAAAGGGAGAAGGGGCCCTACCAGTTCTAAAAGATGCTAATGGACGCGCACCTATGTGAAAGAAGAAGTCCATATTTTAGGAGCTACCCTATTGGTATGTCCTAGAGGTCCGCCACACGATCGAAGTGATGCACTTGACCAATAATCTTTGTGTGAACCTGCTAGGATTCATGGGTGTGTATGGAAAAGCCAAGGATACACTTGAAGCACGACAGGACTTGCAAGGCATGAAAGAACGAGACAACCTGCATCTAGAGAAGACAGAAGATGGACGCCATCATTTAAAGCCTGCTAGCTACACTCTTAGCAAAGAAGAGAAGGAAAACATGTTTGAATGTCTAAGCAGCATCAAGGTCCTATCTGGATTTTCCTCCAATATAAAGAATATAATAAATGTGTCAGAGAAGAAATTCCTAAACTTAAAGTCTCATCACTGTCACGTGCTAATGACGCAATTGCTTCCGGTTGCGTTAAGAGGAATTCTACCTCCACATGTACGTCTCGCCACTGTGAAGCTATGTACATTCCTCAATGCAATTTCTCAGAAGGCAATCGATCCAATGGAACTAGCTACTCTACAGAATGATGTGGTTCAGTGCCTTGTCAGCTTTGAGTTGGTTTTCCCTCCATCCTTCTTTAATATCATGGAACACCTCCTAGTTCACCTGGTCAAGCAGATTAGTATTCTCGGTCCTGTGTACCTGCACAACATGTTCCCCTTTGAAAGGTTCATGGGAGTCCTGAAAAAATATGTTCACCAACATGCTCGCCCAGAAGGAAGCATCGCCAAGGGCTACGGGACAAAGGAGGTCATTGAGTTCTGTGTTGACTATATTCCCGAACTTGACCCGATTGGTATTTCTGAATCAAGACACGAGGGGAGACTTAGTGGGAAAGAAACACTAGGGAAGAAAACATATGTCGGTACGTGGGAAGATTATTTCAACAAAGCACACTACACAGTTCTTGAAAACTCCCTCGTGGTGAAGCCGTATGTCGAAGTACACAAGAAGTTTCTACGATCACAATTTTTAGGGAAGAATAAAGCTTGGATTATGCGTGAACACATGAAAACTTTTGGCGATTGGTTGCGAAAAATGTCTCGGTGATGACAATATTGATGACCAACTGTATTTGTTGGCTAGACAACCATCATGGCACATCCTCACGTACAAAGCCTACGAGATAAATGGAAATACATTTTACACGGTAGACCAAGATAAAAGGAGCACCAACCAAAACAGTGGTGTCCGCATAGATGCCACTGACCCAAACGAGAATAGACAAACATATTATGGCCGCATAGTTGAGATTTGGGAACTAGTCTATGCATCTATTTTTAAAGTCCCTTTGTTTAAGTGTCAATGGGTAAAGATGACCGGAGTCGGGGTAACAATTGATAAGGATTATGGGATGACAACAGTGGACCTCAACACTATTGGGTACAAAGACGAACCATTCGTCCTTGCTACTGATGTGAATCAGGTGTTCTATGTAAAATACATGTCTACAAAACCAAAGAAAGGAAAAAATGATGACAAATCAAGCATCAATGAGACCAAGCGTCACATAGTTCTTTTAGGGAAAAGAAACATTTTAAGAATTGAGGACAACTCAGACATGTCAGAACTTTACGAAAGGGATGACTGAATTGTGTCATTCAGTGTGACCAAAGACCCAAGCATCCTTCTAAATGCCGAGGACACTCCATGGTTATGACATGATCATAACCAAGGGACATATGTCAAGAAGAAGTTCACTACTGTGCCCGCTTGATGTAGCTAGCAGTGATGTCAAGTGACATGTGTATTAGTTATTTTTGCTAAGTTTAGTCAAATAAATGAAGATCTACATTTGTATTTGGTCAATTTTGTATTTAATGACTAATGTTTACTAATACTTCTTTTGTAGTCATTTACTGACTAATGAAGATCTACATTTGTCAGATTCATGATTCATATGAGGTCATTTAGTGTCTCATTAATAATTTTCTATTTAATGATAAACTTATTTGTCGTATAATTGGACAATTAAAGGTGAAAAACAAAAAAAATTAACGTTAAAATAATGCAGAAACTAATTTCCTGTTAGTAACCAAGCATTTTAGTTTTTTAATTTAACAATATACTTTTGCATTAACCAAATACTAATGTTTAGTTACATTTATATTTGATATTATAAAAAAGGTAAAAGATTTGTTATTATACATTTTTCTAGTAAATAATAAAGCAAAAGGAAATGCAATGGTTATTTTTTAAAAAAATGTGCCATGTATTTAATTTATTATGCAATTAACAAGAAATAACAATTTATACATATATTCAACTATATGCAATACTAAAACAGCCCAAATAAGCCCCTGAAATTTCGTTTGGCGCCTAAAGAAGCATTTAGCATACCAACCGTGGCAAAGGTTACCCTTTAGTCCTGGTTGTTAATACCAACCGCGGCTAAAGGTTGGCTTCCTATATAAGCCTCTGTGTTCCTCCCCCTCATCTTGCCTACTATGTCTTCGACTGTCTCGTCTTCCTCGACGCATCAACGAACCGCCGCCGTTCCTCCCCCTCATCTCGCCTACTATGTCTTCGACTGTCTCGTCTTCCTCGACGCATCAACGAACCGCCGCCGCGCGCGCCTCCACGCCGTCGTCGCCATCGGCCCCCGCGCCGCACCGCCGCCGTCGACCCCCGCGCAGCACCGCCGCCACGCGCGCTAGCCCCAGCCGGCGTCTGCCGTCGTCCGCGCGCCGCCACCGCCGAGCCGCGCGCTAGCTCGCCGTACGGCGTCTTCGCTCCGAGCGCGCGCCACGCGCACCGCCGCCGTTGACATCCGCCGCCACCGCGCCTCCACCTCTCTGCATTCGGTGGCCACCACCGAGAGATCGATCGAGATCGATCAAAAGAGAGAAGAAATTGGAAAGAAAAGAAAAGGAGAGAGAAGAAGGAAGAAGAAGGAACCGGAGAGGAAAAAAGAAAAAGTAAAAAGGAAAAAGGAAAAAGGTTGATTTAGTAAATGAATTTTGAGTAATTTGTAAATGGATTTAATTTGTTAGCAAAAGAAAAAGGAAAAATAAAAAGGAATATTAGTTGCTTGTTTATAGTTTATTAATGGATTTCTAAATGGAAAATGGAAAAGGAAATTTCTAAAAATATTGTTTAGAAAATGAAAAAGGAAATTTGATAATACTATATATATATCATTAGTTGCTTGTTTTCACACACACTAACATTTTATACATGTTTTTCTAGGTGGAAAGGACGATCGATCGAGGAGAAGAAGGAAGAAGAAGAAGAAGGTGAATTGTGTGTAATAATAGAAATATATTTTAGTTTTAAAAATAGATTTTTGTTAGTATTATAATACCTTCAATTATTACATTCCATTATTACACCTTCCATTATATATGGATTTGTTAGACATATATAGACCTTCAGTTATTGCTATATATATATATATATATGATTTGATATATATATATATATGTGTGTGTGTGTGTGTATCTTCCATTATTGGTATATAGATACGTATACCTTTCATTATTTCTAGTAAAATGTATAGAGCTTTAATTTGTTAGAGAAATATATATCCTAAACCCTAAACCCTTTTATTAGTCACACAAAGACTAAGTGTCTACCCCAAGTGTGCCTAACTTAAGTGTCTACCCCAAATGTGCCTAACTTAAGTGTCTACCCTAAACCCTAAACCCTTTTATTAGTCACATAAAGACTAAGTGTCTACCCCAAGTGTACCTAACTCTAAGCCTAAACCCTAAACCTTTTATTAGTCACACAAACCCTAAGTGTCTACCCTAAACCCTGTTATTACACACATACTAAGTGTCTACCCTTTTGGTTACTCTAAGTGTTACACACACTAAGTGTCTACCCCTAGGGTCACACACACACACACACACACACACACACACACACACACTAAGTGTCTACCCCTAGGGTCACACACACACACACTAAGTGTCTACCCCTAGTGACTAAACCCTAAGTGTCTATCCTTTTGGTTACTCTATGTGTTGCACACTTAGCTTGTTTAATTACGATTTACACACACACTAAGTGTCTAAACCCTTTTACTATATATAGTTGAAGAAATGAACGACCCGAATAACAACATGGACGAGGATTTCTTGTTCTCAATGATCAACGACGGCATTGAGCAAGTATTTGATGCCACCAATGAAGTAGTAGATGGTGGCGCCAATCTAGTAGATGACGGAAGTCAGTACTTTACCGAAGATGTTGAGCAAGAAAATATTGCGCAAGACAATGTTGACGAGGTATATATATATATGTCTACAATCTCTTGTGTATACATGAAAATCAAAATAATTACATTTGTATAATTATATTTATAATTTTTGTGTTTCTACATACATAGCCGTCTGCATCAACGACAACTACGGGGAAGAGTAAAAATGTACGAGGTCCGAAGACGCCATTGGAGGGTCGGTACATTATCTCGCAATTCGAGGAGGAAACAGGGAGAGTACTTGGACCACATGTACATACATTTGTCAACCACTGTGGTTACCTTGTAAGGGATAGGCTTCCGATCAGTGCTCGTGAATGGCGGCAAAGGAAAGAACGTCCAGATGTTAGTTTTGTCTCTGATCGTGACAAGGAGCTAATTTGACGAGATGTCCTTCAACATTTCTCGCTCGATACAGAAGATGAAGCTTTGAAGGGGTCAATTATGATGGTATGGAGGAGTTCTTGAAAGAAGCTGGTATAACTGCGGATCAATTTCTAGAAAATGCACTTATCCAAAATGCCACTGTAGTCGATGAGTGGAAGAGAACTTTTGTACGTGGCAGAAGTCTGTACAACCCATGGGCCCTCAGCGAATTTGGTACGCAAATGCGCTCGTTAAACTCGTGGTACATGGAGGCATGTACCAAAAACTCAGATGACTGGATTTGCGTCAGAATTAGAGATGAACATTACTTCCAGGGCGATGACCTTATGTTTGTTCCGTATAGTGAGCTCCACCAACTATGCCATATGAACGCTCTAGATAAATCTCTCATCAGCTGTTACTGTCTGTAAGTGATCATTTATTTTAGTAATCTGACTATAGCATATGTATATGTATAGTAACTAACTATCCTCAAACATATATATGCAGATTCTTGATGTTATTGCTCAAACGTAAGGGAGACACGGGTATTGGTTTCATTGATCCATCAATCATATTCTCGGATCCAAATACTCCCCGCGATCAATGGATACCTCAAACGGAGAGGAATCTTCGGAGGTTTTTGGTCAACCAAAAGACCAAAGAGTATATACTCTTCCCCTACAACTTTGGGTGAGTGTTGTTATCGTTTGCACAATTTGTCTTAATTATTACTCAATTCAGCATAAAGATATATATGTTGACTTTATAAACAAATGCAGTTTTCACTGGATACTCATAGTTTTCGATATGGCTAGAAGTCAATTGGTAGTCTATGACTCATTGAGAAAACCACTGAGAGATTACCAAGATATGATAGACATCATCAAGGGGTAACTTTGATATTTAAATATAGATTTCTGCTCTTTAACTACACTGCAAGAGTTAATTAACTAATGATCCAATTATTGAGTAGGGTTTGGGCTTGGTTCGTCCCGAAACACCGTCCGGATCTGGAAGTGGCACTAAAGGATCCTATCCTGCTAAATGTAAGTTCTACTAGCTCTCATAATCTATTACCTTAGCATGCTTTAACATATGCGTATGATGACGATAGTAATCGTTTTATATCTTACAGTGGGTTCTGAGGTAGCCACTAGACAACAATCTGTGTGGATACTACGTTTGCAAGTTCCTCACGGTGTACACAAGAAAAACTCTTAATCATACACTACAAGTATGTGATATGTATATATAATACATCCATTTTATTTTTTTAATGTATATTAACAACTGTTTCTTTATAATGCAAATTGAAGACGCTATGGTTGCAGCACCAAGTGTTGCAAGAAGTCCGCCTCAAAGGAATTCAAGAGACACTTGCTGGATTTCTTCTTGAAAAAGTGATCAACCTTAAAGACGAGTACTATTTCGACCCGACCGAACCACCGAAGCCAAATCAAGATGAACATCTGTATGATATTTAAGTGGCGAGAGCGGTTGTGTCCTAAGTCAAATATGAATGGACAATGATGTAAATTTTATGTGCATATATATATTATAATTATGTATATATATAGCTCCATAATATATTTATATATAGAGTTTCATAGTTTATTTGTGTTTAATGCTTGAAACTAACTTATAAGTGCGTGAATACATGTATTATCAGCGAATACATGTATTAGAAGCGAAGAATACACACATTTGAATGTCTAATCTAATTGGAAACCAAAATAAGAAATATCAAAGGGTGCTGCCCCGCGTGGCCCGCCTGCGCCATCTGACACACCTTTTAGTCCCGGTTGATAATACCAACCGGGGTTAAAGGTCGGGTTTTAGTCCCGGGCCTCCGAACCGGGACTAAAGGTGGGACATTTAGTCCCGAATCCTTAGTCCCGATTCAGAAACCGGGGCCAAAGCCCCTTACCGACCAAGGACAAAGGCTGGTTCTGTAGTAGTGTAGTCTACAGATTAGTCGATGTGCCTAATGCAATTGGGAACCAATAATCCATCCTCATTCGTCATCTGTAAGAGCTGGCGCAGCGTAGCGCGCCAATCGTGCTAGTTATTATAATTAAGAAAGTAATTAACGGGGACTTCGGGAGGCAGCTAGCCGATAGAGCTGTGACAAGCGAAGCGTCGAACCAGCTTGCAATTTTCACGGTGGAGTAGACGTACACCTCTTATTCCTAAGGCTTTGTTCCGCGATTCATGCAGATAAATAAAATACTGGTGTACGAATCTAAAAACATCGTGTACATATTTAAAAGCACTCCAACATAAATTTTAATATGGAATGGATGCTAGAAAATAAGAGGACACACCCACCGTGTTATGATTTGCAATTTCTTGTGACGAATAGCGAACGGGTCGCAAAGGATGGCTGCTGTGTCGTATTAGCAGCATGGGAAACGCTTGAAAATTTGAGTCTAGCAAGAAAGAGAGGCAGGAGGAGACATTGACAAGGATAGGAGGGAGCGACCGCCTGCCGGCACTGGCAAGTAGCGCGTTCTTTATTATGCGAGGAGGGGCCGGCAGTGACGACTGACGAATGAATACATGAATGGTAAACACTCATTTTGGATTGTTGATTACAAACGAATGGCTGCTGTTCGTTCATCGGCTAAGGCATGTTTGCTTAGAAAATTTGCTAGGTAAGAGAGCTATAATATAATACTACCTTCATCCCTAAAAGAAAGCAATTATGAAAATCGTGTCGGTCAAGTTTACTGTTATTTGACCAACTTTATATTAAATACTGTTAACATTTATGTCTCTAAATAATTTTATTATTAAAATATATTTTTTATAACTAATCTAATCATACTAATTTCATATCACGAATCTTTATATTTTTTTATATAAATTTAGTCAAAGTTTAAATTATTTGACTTCTAAAAAACGATAATTACATTCTTTTGAGGACGGAGGTAGTATATATTTTTGTTGTGCTATCATGCTGAGCAAATGACAGCCATCGACGAGTGCACCAATGTTTGCGGTGGTGCCGCCTAATGCGACCATCGCCACTCGGTTCCACGAGGCGTTTCAGGAGTCGTTGTCATCGTCCAAGCGCGCGGCAATGCGGGAGCTCTTCCCATGGCGGGTGTTCGTGGGTGGCGGGCAGCGATGCAAACGCCTTGAGCAAGGGTTTGCTCAACGCCGCAAGCTCTCTGCTCTCCGGTCACACATTTAGATTCTTAGTTAGTTACAACAACATGTGTTCTAATACTAGTGGTGCCTTGTGTTTGTGTTTAACCCTATTGCTCATGACATCTCACCGTAATATGATGTTGGACGTGCAACGAAAACTTCTAACCTCCTAACGAACACGTGCTAGGCACGTTCTAAAAAAAATGCAATTTAATTTACGCTGATATAAACTTATGGAAAGTAACTACTATCAAAGTCGACTATCTAACGGTAATGCAAAACTTTAAAAAACGTCGAATAAACACATAATGCTTTCTAGTGTAGCACGTGCCGGATTCATGGATCAGCGACCAATCCATGTGCGCTTGCAGTGGATAACAACAAGTTTTCCTTTAGAGTACCTGCTTTGGGACGCAAACTCTCGGCCTCCAATCACCATTTGGGATCTTAAGCAGACCAAAGATATCAAATTCGATCGGGGGTCTCTGCTGGCTCGTCGATATGCCATACGATTTGATGCGATACGTCCAAACGCAAGGAACAAACATGCACTATCCCCGACAGTGCATGCAACACCTACCACCACATTTCATTTCTGGTAATAAACTAATGATGAACTTAGCCATATCACTACTAGAATGATAGACTTCTCCTAATGTTTTTAATTAATAATAAAATACTAACATTAGTTATGGCACATGAGAATTCTCACTAAGAGATATTTAGTAGAGAAAATCACTAGCAGAACTCTACTAAATTTTAAATACCAAAACATTAGGAGAACTCACCTCAAAATGCCAATACGAAGTTAATTTCTTCGATTAGAGATATAGAACTCCAAAAAGGAGTAGAAGTATTGAAAATAAAAAACCCCTGGTTTTTCTTTCTGGAAAGACAATATTTCTTTCATCCTTTTGCATTGAAATAACAAAAAATCCAAATAATATGATTCAACCTCAGACCCTTTTAAATGTAGCAGATAAAAGTGGAGCTCGAAAATTGATGTGTATTCGAGTCATAGGAGCCGCTGGTAATCAGCGATATGCTCGTATTGGTGATGTTATTATTGCTGTAATCAAAGACGCAGTGCCCCAAATGCCTCTAGAAAGATCCGAAGGAGAAGTTAAAGATTTTGGTAGTGTAGTCATACTCATATACCTGAGTGCCGCCCGCCGACTCGCCGTCGCCGTCGCCGTGCCGCACGGTGAGGTGCCACTTGCCCGTGCCGTCGCCGAAGGCCTCGCCATTCCCGGACCACCGTTCCCACGCCGCCACCTCTTGCTCACTTGCGCCGACGTAGCTAGCGCCGAGAACCTTGCAGCCGAACCGCACGCGCTCCAGGACGCCGAAGCGCCGCGCGTACGCGGTCAGGTACTCCGCCACCTGGTCGTGGCGCGGGAAGAGCCCGTCGGCCGAGGCGGCGTCCGCGGACGCCGGCCACGCGAAGTCGGAGAACCGGTAGGCGGATGCTGGCGTCTGCAGCCTCGTGGAGGCCAGCGTCCGATTCCACACGCCGCCGACGGCGGTGCCGGACTCGAAGACCACGGGGCGGAAGCCCTTGGCGAGCGCGTGCTTGCATGCCGCCAGGCCGCTCGGGCCGGCTCCGACGATCGCCACGCGTTTCTTCTTTGCGTCCATTAGGCTGTTGCTTGTGTTAGTAGAAGAGCAGATCGAGTGTTCTCTTTTTGGTTTTCACATTTCGGAAGCCCCGTCTGCTGGTGTGCTTGTGTATTTGTACTAGCTCTGTTGACAAATGAGGCTATGAGTTAGGACAACGTCTGAGCAACTTTCCCTACATTTTGCTCAGATCCCGTAGATTGTGGGTAAGAGCGACAAACACATCACATAAAATGATTTTTTTTAGAGGCGGCTATGATAATTTAGATGTGGTTGCCATAAGAAACCATTCATATAAATGTTTAGCTAGATTCAAACTTTCTAACCGTCTCCAAAAAGCGATTTTCAGTGACAATCTATTTTTTTTTAAAAAACTACACGGAGCGGCTTAGGTTCACACACGTACACGCCCCTAGTGTTTTAGAAATTTGGCACACTTCATTTATTCTAAATTATATTATGATAATTGCTCTGTCCCCAAAAATACAATTTTGGAACCGTGCTGATCAAAGTGGCTCATGTGTTTAACCAATTTTATATTAAATAGTATTAGTATTTATATCTTTAAATAGTTTTATTATGGAAATATATTATATAAACTATATAATATACTAATTTCATATCACGAATGTGTTAGTACTTTTTTATACAAATTTAGTCAAAGTTCAAACTGCTTGACTTCTCGAAAAACAGAATTGTATTCTTTTATGGATGAAGTAGTATGTTTAATGAACAATTTAACAAAATTAAATTGATATTCTAGATATATTGGTGTATATTTTCCATAAATTTAATTTAATTAATCCAGTCTTAGTTTATCAAAGGTACTCGTAGGTATAGAGTGTACACATGTGTTTATGAGGATGAGTGCATTTGTATGTTCAAATGTCTATAGTTGTGCTATGATTTGAAAAAAAAATAGTAATTTAGAAAAAAAATCATAGTGAATTTCAATTTAGCACCGATTAGTGGCCACAGGCGGTGAGTGAGATGAAGTGTTAATTTTAAGAGGAAAATAAAACTGAGGGGTTAAATAAAAAATACATTCCACTCTAGCGTGACATGTTAGCAAAAATGGCACATGGTTGGCATGGATCTACGATGTAACATTTAACAAGTTTAGTGATTCATTAATACATTTTCAAAGTTTATGGATTTATGTGATACATGCTTACTAGTTCGAATACCTCTGGTATATTTAACTCATCTAACAATTGTTTTATCATCTCTTCATTTTAAATTGAGTGTGTACTTTTGTAATTTCATAAAAAAAATATAATTTATTTTATTTTTTTATATCTTATACATAGCAATAACTGCATATCTAAAAAAGATAGAACATCTTACAATTTAGAATGAAGAGAGTAAGTGATAATCCTATAAATAATATTAGATTATTGTATCATGACACCAATGAGTTGATTGTAGATCCGCACTTGCATGGTTTGAAGTCACCTCTCGAGTCACAGCCTAATTATTTATTACACCGGAGAGTTTTGTAGCTTGTTTGAATAAACCATCAGGTGCAACCGTGCAGCAACGAAAAACTTCTGTTGGCTCGTGAGCGCCCGAGGTGACAGTGAAGGATTGGCAGTTTGGGACCAAAGTGATGTAGATGAAACAACCCAGCACTGTCGTTGAGCGCCCCCCCCCCCCCCCACCCCACCCCAATTAAATTTACATGTTCAGAACAAAAAACAATTGTAACTAAACTTTTGCTAAAGGCCTCAGATTTGAGAGAGCACTTCAAATCCTTATGTAAAGAACCCTATTCCTAAGGGCTCAACTTCTACCATGCGAAAAGATGTTTTAGCCCACAACGGTCCATCCCTTTCCCTCCCTTCGGCCCCCTCCGGCAATGTGGTGAAAGCGGTGGCGCGCCCTTGCAAAAAGCTATTTTGGCCCATAGCGACCCCTCTGATGGCCCCTCCCCTTCGGGCGGCGCTGCGGTCCGACCAGGGTCGCAACGAGCATCACGCCGTCCACCCAAAAATAATTTCATATGGTATAGTTAGGCCATTTTTGTTTCTGCGGCCCGTGTCACAATTTCTAGCAACAGGCTTTTTGCGGCTCATGTCACTCTTTCCGTCACAGTCTCATGTTTTCGATACAACAATACAACCCCACTTTGGTTTCTGTTTGAAAAATAGAAATCATTCATTCACTACCGCAGTTGGGCTATTTCAGTTCGGTGGCCCATGTCGCGATTTCTCGTAAAAGGCTTTTCTCGTGCTTTTATGCATTCATTCACAAAAACAATGAATATGCAGAATTGAACACAAGACCCCATAGTCTAGATGTCAATTCTCTATCGTTGCACCATATTAGAGTTTTGCTATAAATACAAGATATTTTCATTATTATACATATCAAACCATTTAAGTTCAAAAAATATATATCACATAGATATTACTTGGACCTAAAAATATACTGTGTAGTGTCATGTAATTCAAGGGGAGGGGTGGGTCGACGCGTGACTACTATCCGACTGGTTAGACATGAAAATTGGCGCCCCTCTCTTCCCTCCAGCTCCCTCTGGCAAGGTATGCAGCGAGTAGGGCCCGCACAACCTTTCCCTCGCTGCATGTGTCCTGCAATCCCTCGCAGATCTCCCTCCCCATGTGCTCGCTTCCCTGTGGCAATGTTGATGAGATTCGATCTTTTTCTTGGGCGGCTCCTCCAGCCCCTAGCGGATCTCCCTCCCCACACACTCTAATGAGCAAAGCGCTCCTTGTTTAGCTGGGTAGAGCACTCTTTGCATTCTCTACGTTGAGATAGCTCAGGTAGGTAGAGCGTTGAGCATGACGAGTGGGTCTCGATTGTCGATGTCCCAATTGGGTGAATAAGGGACTAGCCTAAATTCCCCTCAGCTGTTTTCAGCGCGCGCCCATTGCTGCATCCATGAACTGTCTGCAGGCAACCTTCCTTCCACCCACTAGCACTAACAATTGCTTTGACAATGCTTCCCGTGCCTGACCTAGCCGCCTTGTCCAGCCCTATGGCGCCCATCCGTTGCCATATTTCTCGAGCTCCCCTAGAGCCTACCATGGGTGGTACTCGCCTGGCATGAGCTCGATTTCCCCGACGACTCTCGCGGGCGGCTCTATCCCAACATGAGCTCAATCTTCCTGGCTTCACCGTGCAAGCTCAATCTCCCCGTAGGCAGCCCTCCCTCAGCGCGAGCGGCCGATTTCACTAATGGTGACAAGATAAGGAGAAAGCTGACATGTTGGCCTGACACGTCATTCTCTACAAGGATGGATTCAGAAGGCTTGCTTTAGGTAGTGTTTGCGAGAAAAAGAGTAATATAAAAATAGTTGCTCATATTACCTAGTTACATAGTTGTCGGTGTTTAGAAACTACCAACGAGTAAATTTGTACGCATGTCGGGTTCCGAATGGTGAGACAAAGAGACAAGAGGTTTATACTGGTTCGGGCAAGAAATCCCTACGTCCAGTGTGTAGCTGCTCGTGTTCCTTATCTCTGCTTGGAGGGGGTATACAAGCTAGTCGAGAGAGGGAGCGTGAGTCCGAGGTCTCTGAATGTTGCGGTGAGTGAGTGTTCTAGCTCTATTGTTATGCGATGTCTGGCGTCGTCTCCCCTTTCTCTCCTTTTATAGTCGTAAGCAACTCAGAGGAGTTACAAATATGCGCCGAGAAGGATCTACCTGGGAGGTTGTGCCTTATCCTTGTCTTCTTCAGGAAGGAGAGCTGACACCCAAAATACTATATTCCTATTGCCCTTGTACTTGGTCAGAGGCTGGGTGTCGTGTCGGCCCCTCGTTGCACCGCCGGAGGATACAGGGGGGGGGGGGGTCCGGTTGAGCCCGTAGTAGAATAGAGGCATGGTAGTCTATTGTCCCATCGGCGGGTACACCATTGTACCTTCCTCCAATTCTTTTTGTATACAACAAGATTCCTCCGCGCCTGGCCAATGGACTCCGTTATTCGGAGGGTCCCCCTGTACCCGACGTACCCCCGTTCGGAGAGTGCCTATAGGGGCCGGGGGCGTGTGAGACTGACTCCGCCCCCGTGAGAGGCATGATTTCTACCTATCCATGAGCCCTGCTTCGTCCCGTCCCCGATTGGGGAACTCGACATGTCTCCGTTCAGGCAGGAGCCAGGGCGTTATCCTGAGCCCCAGATTATACGGGGTGGACGACTCTCCGTGGTTCTGTACCTCCGTTCTTATCTGTAAGAACCTGATTAGCCTAGAGGGGGGTGAATAGGCCTGTTTAAAACACTTAGCAGCTTTCTGTTAGCACAGAGGCCGACACTGCTGCTCTCAGGGGCAGCACTGCTGGTCACCTGGACAGACCTGAGCACAATTCAAAATATAAAGAGAGAATGAAAATTGTGCTTGAATAGAAACCTTCCTAGATGTGTAAGGAACCTCTAGCACCACTTTAAAGTGGTAGCAACACACCCACGGAGTAGATCGGTTCCAAACCCTAGAAATCACCTTGCAAACAATATATATCACAATAGACAGACAATCACAAGGAGACACAAGATTTGACCCGTGGTTCAGCTTGCCACCAAGGCTTGCCTACGTCCACGTTGTTGAGGTGCGCCACACAAGGCTCAAGGCCACCACAAAGGCTAGCTCTTTCCTCGGTCTCAAGTCAAGAGAATGAACTCTTGAGATGAGGGGCAATGTATTAGCAAATTGGTGATGTTACAAACCTCCCTAGGCTGCCACACAAGTTGGCAAACTCAAGGGGACGCCTAGCCGGCTAGGAGCAAAGCTCCAAGAGTAATAAACTCAAACCACCGGCCACCACGCAAACCAAATTCTTGTAGGAGTTGAAGATCCGAGGGAGAAGCTTCTTCTCAAGCTTGGAGGCTCAATCTCTCAAAGGTTGATTGCAAAGCAATGGAGGAGAGTGGTTGAGCACCAAGGGAGAAGAGAGAGCAAGAAGAGAGCTTCTTTGTTCTATTTCACGAAGTGAGAAAGAGAGAATGGCAGAACTAGCCGTTGGGGGGAAAGTGAGGAGGTGTTAAATATCCCTTCACTACCAACCGGCAGATCAAGTCGCGGCAGTGCCGGCCTTGGGCCCGGCACTACCGGCCTGGAGGCCAGCTGTGCCGGCCTGGCAGAAACAGCAAAGGATAGGATCTTGAATAACTGGCTGTTTTGCCTACTATGTATGTGGAGGTGTATGATATTTGGATAGATATTGCATTTGGTTCACTTGTTGGCATGCGTGTTGAATCCCTCTTAATAGTACGACATACCTAACTCAATTTCAAAGTATAAAATGAATTTAAACTCCTTTGAGCTTGTTGCCATGCACTTTTGTAATTGGAGGGGTCCGCCAACCTGTTCATCAACCTCCTTAAGTTTAACCTACTTGTCATACTTGAAGAGTCTCATTAGTTCTCTAATTGCGTTGTCATGTCACCAAAACCCACTTAAGGCTTGATTGCACTTTCAATCTCCCCCTTTTTGGTGATTGATGACAACACACTTAGAGCTTACAAAAGTGAAGTAATAATCTGAGACAATGCAAGTCATGGGTGTAGGAGCTCCCCCTAAATATGTGAATAGGAATTTGAATTTTCAATTTGGCATGAAAAGCCAAAATTCACACATTTGAGTGAAATAGGGCTCCCCCTACATCCATGGCTGTTGTGGGGTGCTGAAAAAGTGTCACAAGAATATACATGATGCATATGAACCTATATCAACACAAATCAAAGGGCTTGTTGTCAGAGCAGCCCGGCACTGCCGGCCTAAGCCCGACAATGCCGTCCTGACTACAGACAGCAAGACTGCGGAAGCTGGAGCACGACCACACAATACAATATAAATATGAAATAAAAGCATACTAAGACAAGCATGATATATATGAGAGAGTACATGTCCACAAATGACACAAATCAAGTACTTAAGTGGCAATATTACAATAAAATAATTTTGATGTTGCTCTCTCATCTCACAAACTAAAAACTAAAGAACTAAGATAACTAGCAGCTGCTCCTCCATGACCGTTGAAGATTTGTTGTACCCCTTTCAGTAATTCTCCCCCTTTGGCAACAAGTCACCAAAAAGAGAAAAGAACAAAGCAAAAAGAATACAAGTTGGTCGCTATCCTTGTCCATATGGTCATCATCATCATCTTCATCTTCATCTTCATCAGCATCATCATCATCATCAGGGGCTGTGAAGTGAACACTAGGAGCTAAGGCACGCTTACTGCACCTCCGAGTCTGCAGCTGCTGAATCTCCTCCTCATCATCATCATCCTCCTCCTCCTCATCATCCTCATCCTCCTCCTCCTCATCATCCTCATCATAGGTAGACTCCTCACTGAGCTCTGGTGGAGGAGTAGGTGGAGGTATCTGCCTGAGGCCCTGCTCCTATCTATGCTGTCTGATCTCAAGCCTAGTCTGGTAAGCATGATCATTTGCATAGCAGATGCCAGCAAAGATCTTCTTCAGAATCCTACCAAGCTTACCTTTCTTCCTACCTCTGGTAGCTACTGCTTTGGAGGACTCAGGGCGATCTGGAGCTGCTGCCCTGGTGCTGTCCCTGGGAGGAGTCACTATCTCCTGAACTGCTGTAGAGTGAATGGCCTTCTCTGCTCTGAAGGCTCATGAGAAGAGTCATTGTTGTAGATCCGGCCTGTCACCATCTCAATGGTAAACATCAGGTAAGTTGCATAAGGAAGCCCCTTCCTGGCATCATCAGCTGCAAGAAATATCTCATCTTAAAGAAAGTGTGACACTGAAAAGGGTGGTGCTCCACCTCTCATCCTCCTAAGCACATTCTTCGATGAAGCATAGAGGTTGGAGGCTGATCCCACCTTGGGATAGAGTGTGGTCCTAAAGAGGTTGTTAAGAATGTAGTACTTTCTCCTCAACCCCTTCACAAGACCATCTACATGCTCAGGCTCAATGTAAAGCTAGGAGATCTCTTCATTGGTCAAGCCTCTCTCATCATGGATGTTCATGCACTCTCTATCATCCTCTCCAAAGCCAAGAAGATGAGCAAAAGTCACAAAGTCAAGCTTGTAGTGCATGCCCTCTGTTATCCAATGCATCACCATGTTCTCTCTGTCAAGATAGTAAGTGGAGTAGAACTGGTAGATGATCTATGTGTTCTAACCATTCTAGAATCCCATCCAGTGATACATGCCTAGCTGCCTACACTGATCAATGACTCTGTCAAATACAGGGTCTCTCTTGTTCACCAAGTGCTCCCAATCTACATACTTCATCTTGATGATCTTGGGTTTGGCAGCATGGAAGAGGACAGTGGAATAGTAATCAGAGTGAAATACATTCCAAAACCTGTAGTCCACTCCCATATCCTTTGGCACATCATAGGGATAGATGGCCATTTGCTCTTGGATAGACCGCCACTGATTTTGATAGCTTACCCTTGGCCTAGCACGACTGTCCTGAGGCTCTCTGACAAGTACCTCCTCAGCATGATGAGCAAGATGGAAACCATTGAACAATCCCAAATCTGGAGGTGTCCTAGGGCAAACATCTTCTCTGATTGTTCTTCCTGCCCTTTGTAACTCTTCCTCCTGAATAATCCTTTGCCTTGGATTAAGGCCATCATCAGCTATGGGAGTACGAGCCTTTGTCCTTGGCCCCTTTCCTCTTGCACCACTCCTCGATCCTCCGGCGTCCATCTATGCATTTAAAAGGATAGAGTGTTAAGTTGCTGCACTTAGAATGGTAACTGAAACTCTAGCGGAGAGATTTGATAAAAAATGAGAGTCTATGGTTGATTGGAGAAGCAAATACATGGGTGCTGCTGCCCAGAGCCCGACACTGCCGACCTGGTGTAGACAACACCTATGCATGCTTTTCCAATCCACCATGGAATCTAGGTTTTGACGAAATCTAACTACTGGAGGTACATAACCATACATAATGCAACTACTAACAACCTAAATTCCATCTCAAAATCCATACATTGCATAGATCGACCTAAGTTAGGGTTTCATGTTATTACCTTTGAAATAGAGGGAAGAGGATGAAGAAGGTCGGGCTTGAACGGAGCTTGACGCAGGGAGGAAGATCCTCCACACCTCCTCCAATGGAAGCACCTCCGAAGGGAAGCACTGCCGGGAAAGCGGAGAAGGACATCCGGGCTCCTTGAGTCACCTTAGGGTTGAGAGAGAAGAGGAGAGGTGTTTCTATTGGGGGGATATGACTTGGGATGGAGTCCCCTCGGGTCTGGGGTAGGAGATAAAAGAGAACCCGAGAGATAGGACTTGGGCCCGACAGGCTTGGGACCCTTAAGTCGCGGCACTACCGGCCTACAGGCCGGCACTGCCGAGCACCCCGGCACTGCTGGGCCAGGGGCCGGCACTGCTGGCCTGGCCAGGCAGTGAGGTACTATGCCACCTTTATACTATATATTTATGCAATTGTGGACACATACCCCTTGCCATATGCTGGTCAGTAAGCAAATCAACAATCATACTATGACCAACACATTCAAGTTTCTTTCAAAATTGGTTTTGAAACACATAATTGAAATTTTCAAAGTTTTGCCTAAGTCGCTAGGTGGACAAACAAATGTGTGCTATAGATCAAACCACATTACGAGAATCAAGTATATTCAGCTCACTACGCAAAGCACAAAACCTTGTCTCATTGAGAGGCTTAGTGAAGATATCGGCTAGTTGCTTTTCGGTGCTCACATGGCGAATTGCGATATCTCCTTTTAATTCGTGGTCTCTCAATAAGTGATGACGGATGTCTATGTGTTTTGTTCTAGAGTGACTAACTGGGTTATTTGCGAGTTTGATGGCACTCTCGTTATCACACAAGAGAGGTATCTTGGTGAATTGACATCCGAAATCTTTTAAGGTTTGCCTCATCTAAAGTAGTTGAGCACAACATGCGCCGGCTGCAACATACTCAGCCTTGGCGGTGGAAAGGGCTACACAATTTTGCTTTTTAGAACTCCAAGACACTAGGGACCGTCCAAGGAATTGACAAGTCCCCGAAGTGCTTTTTCGATCTACCTTGCAACCGGCGTAATCGGAATCCGAATACCCAAGTAGATCGAACTTAGAGCCCTTAGGATACCATAAGCCAAGGTTAGGAGTGAAAACTAGATATCTCAAGATTCTCTTAACGGCCACTAAGTGGCACTCTTTCGGGTTAGCTTGAAATCTAGCACACATGCACACACTAAGCATTATGTCCGGCCTAGATGCACATAAGTAAAGGAGAGAGCCGATCATGGAACGATATACCTTTATGTCCATGGATTTCCCTCCTTCATCAAGATCAAGATGTCCATTAGTTGGCATGGGAGTCTTGATTGGCTTTGCATTTGCCATGTCAAACTTTCTCAACATATCATGGGTGTACTTGGTTTGGCATAAGAAAGTCCCTTCCTTGAGTTGCTTGATTTGAAAACCGAGGAAGAACTTTAGCTCACCCATCATAGACATCTCAAATCTCTTAGTCATAATCCTACTAAACTCATCACAAAAGGATTGGTTAGTACTACCAAATATTATGTCATCGACATATATTTGGCACACAAAGATATCATTATTGACTTTATGAGTGAAGATAGTAGGATCCTCTTTGCCTATTTCAAAGCCTTGTTTGAGTAAGAATTCCTTATGGCATTCATACCATGCTCTTGGTGCTTGTTTAAGCCCATAGAGCGCCTTATGGAGCTTGAAGACATGATGTGGGAACTTGGGATCTTCAAAACCCGGTGGCTGCTCAACATAGACTAGCTCTTGGATAGGGCCGTTGAGGAATGCACTCTTCACATTCATTTTATATAGCTTGAAATCATTGTGGGTAGCATAGGCTAGAAGCATTCGAATTGCTTCAAGTCTAGCCACCGGTGCATAAGTCTCTTCAAAATCCAAGCCCTCCACTTGAGTGAAGCCTTGAGCCACCAATCTTGCCTTGTTCCTTGTCACCACGCCTTGCTCATCTTGCTTGTTGCGGAAGACCCATTTGGTTCCAATCACATTGGTATTTGGTCTTTCCACCAAGGACCAAACTTGATTTCGCTCAAAGTTGTTGAGCTCTTCTTGCATAGCCATCACCCAATTCGGATCATCTAGAGCTTGATCAACTTTGAGAGGTTCCAAAGAGGAGAAAAAGGAGTAAAATTGACAAAAAATTGCCAAATGTGAACGAGTAGTTACCCCCTTTTAGAGACTCCCAAGTATGTTGTCGACGGGATGATCTCTTTGAATTGTTTGCTTCAATCTTGGGTATTCTGTGGCTTCTTGTTGCTCAGCTTAGTCATCATAGTCATGCTCTTCAAATATAGGTTGTAGGTTCATCAGGCTTGCTGGTGAGCATGGTTCTGCCTGTTTGCTTGGTCCGGCAGTGCCGGCCACAGGCACAGAGGCCTGACCAGGGAGCACTGCTGGCCCTTCTTCTTCGAGTCTTGGGGTAGTAGCTTCTTCACTTTGAGGTTCCACTTCTGTGGCCTAGATTTCTTGTGGCCTAATGTCACCAATAGCCATATTCTTGATTGCTTCACATGGTGGTTCCTCATTACCTACAATCACTTGATCAATTTGCTCTACTTGAGAGCCATTAGATTCATCAAATGTCACGTCTATCGTGATTTCAATTTTCCCTAAGGTCTTGTTGAATACACGATAGGCATGATCATTTGATCCATAACCAAGAAGAAAACCTTCATCAACTTTAGGTGCAAACTTAGAGGTTTTGGGTTTCTTGTTAAGTATGAAACACTTGCACCCAAAAACTCTAAAGTATGTCACCTTTGGTTTGTTACCGGTTAGGAGCTCATATGAAGTCTTCTTCAAGATCTTGTGTAAGTAGAGCCGGTTGATGGCATGACAAGCGGTGTTGACGGATTCGGCCCAAAAGATATCCGAAGTCTTGTACTCATCTAGCATTGTCCTTGCCATGTCAATGAGTGTCCAGTTCTTCCTCTCTACTACACCATTTTGTTGAGGGGTGTATGGAACTAAAAATTCATGCTTGATGCCCTCATCATCAAGAAACTCCTCCACTTGAGTATTCTTGAACTCGATTCCATTGTCACTATGAACTTTCTTGATTTGGAAGCTGAATTCTCTTTGTGCTCTTCTAATGAAGGTTTTCACCTTATCTTGCACTTGTGCCTTATCATACATGAAAAACACCCAAGTGAAACGAGTAAAGTCATCAACAATAACTAAACCATGTTTGTTACCGCCAATGCTTATGTAGGCCACCGGTCCAAAGAGATCCATGTGTATTAGCTCCAATGGTTGCTTGGTGGAGACAATGCTCTTTGATGGGTGAGGTGCACCTACTTGCTTTCCGGTTTGGCAAGCGCTACAAATTCTATCCTTCTCAAAATGAACATTTGTTAGTCCAAGAATGTGTTCATCTTTTAGGAGTTTGGCCAAGTTCCTCATCCCAACATGAGCTAGTCGGCGATACCATAACCAACCCATGCTAGATTTTGCCACTAAACAAGTCTCAAGCTTAGCCTTACTTTTGTTGAAATCAACTAGGTAAAGCTTGCCCTTCAAACGTCCCGTAAAGACAATAGAGGAATCCTCCCTCTTAAAGACTTCCACACCCTTATCCGTAAAGAGACAATTATAGCCCATCTCACACAATTGAGAAACGGACAACAAGTTGTAACTCAACGAATTCACATGTAATACATTTGAGATAGAATGCTCATGAGTAATGGCAACTTTACCAAGACCAATCACTTCCCCTTTGGAGTTGTCACCGAAGATGATATTCTCACTTGCATTTGAAGTTGGGGAATATGATGAGAACATACTCTTCTCTCCGGTCATATGATTTGTACATCCACTATCAAGCACCCACTTGATCCACCGGAGGAGTATGCCTACAAAACAATTTAGTTCCTAGATTTAGGTCCCCAATCAATCTTGGGGCCTTGCATGTTAGTCACAACAATTTTGAGAACCCAAATGTTCATGCTTCTCTTATCATGTTTCTCATCACCCACAAATTTAGCAATGACTTTACCACAGTCATTGCACTTCAACACATAGCATGAGGACAAGCTTCCATGGGGTGACCTTGTCTTGGGTTGATAGGCAAACTTGTTTTTGGCCACCCAGATTGAGTCCTTGGGTTTTTGAGAAACCTGCTTTTGCTTGGGCTTCCTCTTGGCATGGGCTTGGGCTTGAGCTTGATCAGGTGAAGCATTGGTAGCCTTCCCTTTAGTGGGGCGCGACACTGCTAGCCTCTTGTCCAGCAGAGCTACTGTCTGCGCAGGCTTATCTGCACCAATGCTTCCCTTCTTCTCAAACTTGACACACTCAATGTCTTTCACTATTTTTCTTCCATTGGTTTTACCTCCTTGAGTGTGACCAAGCCCATCCTTGATTGATGGATGCCTTCCATCCTTGTATTGAACCTTCTTTGGCTCAACTTTGTCTTTGTCATTTTTACTATAAGCTGAGATAACATTGTTGAGCCTTGCTATCTCTTTCTTCATGGACTCCATGTTAGCAAGGTTAGTGGAATAATCATTCAAATCAAGATTATAACATTTTCCACAACCTTGGCTAGTGGATGGATAAGAGGCATCATTTGCTTTAGAAAGATGTGAGTTGCCCTCCCAAAGAAGAGAGTATTGTGCCTCAAGCTCTTGATGCTTTTCAACTAAGCCACAATTCTTTTGCTTGAGGTCACCACACTCCTTCTTAGTGAGAGCATGAGCTTCTTTTTCCTTAGCCAAAGCCTTGGTCAAAGAGCTCACCTCACTCCTCTCTAAAGCAAGTGCTTCCTCACTAGCAATATAAAGATCCTCTTGTTTGATAAGAGTCTTTTCTCTAGATGCTAGCTTAGCCTTGGTTGCCTCTAATTCATCCATTAGATTAGCAATGAAGATTTTGGTCTTACTATCCATGTTTTTAGTTATAGCATTGATTTCTTCATCACTAGATTCATCATCATTAGAGCTATCACTAGAATCACTACTAGAGATGTCCTTGGGGGGAGGAGTTATGGGTTTCGGCTTTGGTTTTACCTTCTCACCCTTTGCCATGAGACAAATGTGAGGGGAGCATTCATCATCATCAGACATGTTGTTGAAGAGCCTTGGTGAAGTGGATGACTTGTGAATAGCAATTGTAGCCATCTCTTCATCTTCACTTGTGGTCTCTTCTGTTGAGTCCCACTCATGCCCAATGTGTGCTTCACCCACATATCTCTTGCTCTTCTTGTGGTCACCCTTGTATTCTCTCTTGCCTTTGCCAAACTTCTTGTCTTCCTTCTTATTTGGGCAATCGGCAATGAAATGTTCGGTGCTACCACACTTGTAGCAAGTTCTTGATTTCTTGTTTGGGAATTTTCTCTTCATGAGCTTGTACCCATTCTTCTTTAGGCCCTTGTTGAATCTTCTCATGAATAGAGCCATGTCATCAATGTTTTTGGCTTGCTCATCTTCACTTTCACCATCACTTGATGTTGGAGCTTCGGGTTGATACTTGATGGCCTTGGTTGCTTGGGCTTTGCTTGAGGAAGCTTGCTTGCTGTTTTTAGGACAGCTAGGGGTTGCTCTCCTTGAGCTCTTGTTGGCTTTGAGAGCCACATCCTTGATCTTCATCCCCTTCATCCTTGCTTGCATCTCTCCAAGCTTCTTCCTCTCCAGTGCTTCTTCTCTTTGTAGATCAAAGGTAATTATTCTTCCAAGCACATCACTTGGTGTGAATTACTCAAACCTCTTCTTGTCTCTAATCAATGTCACCACAGGTTCATTTCTTGGAGAATAGGCTTCAAGCATGATCTTGACAACCTTGTGGTCATTGGCTTCTTCACCACCAAGACCTCTAATCTTGCCAACAATGGTCATCAACCTATCAAACATTTCTTGTGGCCCTTCACCTTCATTGATCACAAACCGGTTGAGCTTGGCCATCAACAAATCAATCTTGGACTGCCTCACTTTACTTACACCCTCATGTGCAAGGTGGAAAGTGTCCCAAATTTCCTTTGCAACCTCCAAGCCCATCACCTTGTTGTACTCATAACCATCCAATGCACTTAGCAACACACTAGTTGCTTGTGCATTGAGTTGAATGCAGCGAAGCTCGGTGGTGGTAGGACTTGTAGGGTTCACCAGAGGCTCACATCCTTTATGGACAATCTCTCAAGCACCGGGTGAAGACCTACAATATAAGCTTTCATCAAGTGTTTCCACTTGGCAAAGTTGGTCCCATCGAAATGAGGCAACTTGCCGGCGGGAACATGAAATAGAGGTTTATGCTCATGTTTAGAAATAGATGAATAATCAAAGCATATGGTGGAGTATTTCTTGCTGCCATCATCCTTCTTCTTATTCTCATCCTTCTTCACAATCTTGGAGGCTTGGTATGATGCATCATCATCACCATCGGAGCTACTTGATTCAACCTCCATTTGAGAGGCTTGTTCTTTGCTCTTCTTTAGCTCCTCCTCCTTTGCCTTGAGCTCCTTCTTGAGTGCTCTTACTTCTCTTCTATAAAGCTTCTCAGCAAGCTTCAAGCTCTTGGCCTCATTGATTGCATCTTCTTCTTTTTGCTTTTTCTTTGCTTCTCTTCTCAATCTTCTTTCTTCCTTTCTTTTTGCTTTCTCTCCAGCGGACATAGCAGGAGTGGTCAAGTAGTTTTCCGAGTCCACACTCTCATCGCTGCTGTCTGTGGAGTGCATGTCCACCTTCTTGGGGTCAACCATCTTGGCTTTTCCCTCTTCGGTCATTACCTCGCATGGTGAAGTGCTTACTGAGGTAACCTTGCTCTGATACCACTTGTAAGAACCTGATTAGCCTAGAGGGGGAGGGTGAATAGGATTGTTTAAAACACTTAGCATCTTTCTGTTAGCACAGAGGCCAACACTGTCGGGCTTGAGGCCGACAGTGCTGGGGTGGTCGGCACTGCTACTCTCAGGGGCAGCACTGCTGGTCACCTGGACAGACCTGAGCACAATTCAAAATATAAAGAGAGCATAGAAATTGTGCTTGAATAGAAACCTTCCTAGAGGTGTAAGGAACCTCTAGCACCACTTGAAAGTGGTAGCAACACCCACAGCGTAGATCGGGTCCAAACCCTAGAAATCACCTTGCAAACAATATATATCACAATAGACAGACAATCACAAGGAGACACAAGATTTGACCCGTGGTTCAGCTTGCCACCAAGGCTTGCCTACGTCCACATTGTTGAGGTGCGCCACACAAGGCTCAAGGCCACCACAAAGGCTAGCTCTTTCCTCGGTCTCAAGTCAAGAGAATGAACTCTTGAGATGAGGGGCAATGTATTAGCAAATTGGTGATGTTACAAACCTCCCTAGGCTGCCACACAAGTTGGCAAACTCAAGGGGACGCCTAGCCGGCTAGGAGCAAAGCTCCAAGAGTAATAAACTCAAACCACTGGCCACCATGCAAACCAAATGCTTGTAGGAGTTGAAGATCCAAGGGAGAAGCTTCTTCTCAAGCTTGGAGGCTCAATCTCTCAAAGGTTGATTGCAAAGCAATGGAGGAGAGTGGTTGAACACCAAGGGAGAAGAGAGAGCAAGAAGAGAGCTTCTCTGTTCTGTTTCACGAAGTGAGAAAGAGAGAATGGCAGAACTAGCCATTGGGGGGGAATGAGGAGGTGTTAAATATCCCTTCACTACCAACGGGCAGATCAAGTCGCAGCAGTGCCGGCCTGGCAGAAACAACAAAGGATAGGATCTTGAATAGCTGGCTGTTTTGCCTACTATGTATGTGGAGGTGTATGATATTTGGATAGATATTGCATTTGGTTCACTTATTGGCATGCGTGTTGAATCCCTCTTAATAGTACGGCATACCTAACTCAATTTCAAAGTATGAAATGAATTTAAACTCCTTTGAGCTTGTTGCCATGCACTTTTGTAATTGGAGGGGTCCGTCAACCTATTCATCAACCTCCTTAAGTTTAACCTGTTTGTCATACTTGAAGAGTCTCATTAGTTCTCTAATTGCGTTGTCATGTCACAAAAATCCACTTAAGGCTTGATTGCACTTTCATTATCTTGTGGAGAGTGTATCGTCGGCAGCTAAGGACTAGTGGCCTCTCCCTTCTAGGTAGGGGTAAATAGGTCATTCCTCTGCCGCCAATGTGCCTCCTAGAACCCATGGCCCATGGCCTTACTGTGAAGATCTGGGCTGGTTTAAGGTAGTGAGACGTTGGTACGGGTGGAGATGCGGGCACGTCTTCCAGGGTTGCGGAGCCGCCTCGCTTTCGGCGTCGGGCGAGGCGGAGTCACGTCTGCCCGGGGCACGTCTGCCTACCTGGGCCGGCTGGGTCATGACCCCCGCTCCTCTCCCTTCGTGGGTCTGCGACGATTTGACCCTGATGGGCCTATCATCGTTTCTCAGATGGTTGTCGATGGATCTTCGGTTGTTGATTGTTTTTGAAAGTTTTCCGTTAAATTAGGTATCCGACAGTAGCCCCCGAGCCTTAGGAAGGGTTTTTGATTACCTTGCTGAGGCTTTGTATACCTTGTTGAGTTATTTGTTTTATGCTTCGCCGAGAGGGTGCGCGCGAGTGCACCCGCCAGGTGTAGCCCCCGAGCCTAGGTGAGAGCGTAGCTCTTGCGCAGGCTTTGTTTTGTTGTCTTCATTTTGCGCGGCAGATACGCTTTGATTACTTCGAATCGCAATCTGCTGATAGCGTGCGCACCCTAGGTTGGATCGGATTTGGTTTTTCAACTTGACAACTTACTGCCGCTGCCGATAACACTGTTTAGTAATGATGTTGTGTGCCACTTGCCGCCGAGCCTTGTAACTTGTCCACATCTTGTTTGTCGCCACGTATTGTACGTTCCTGCTGTCGACACCTCAGCTCGTCTATCGTAATTAGATGTAGCAGGGAGGTTGTCGCGCCTTCCTACGCATCCATTAACGAGCTCTCTGCGTATGGTGATCTTCTGCCACATGAAGCCCCCAGGCGTGCGCTGATGTCGTTTGGTCGGGCCATGAAAGGACCGTGATGCCTAAGAGGGGGGGTGAATTAGGTCACTTAAAAACTACTCTCTATTCTATGGCCTCTTTTTCTAACCTTATTAAAACTTATGCAAAAGGTAAACTATCTAGTAGTGCAACTAAGGTTTTGCTAAGTGTTGCTATATCTACCGCAAAAAGAGTTAAGCAACCTAGTTTCCAAACCTATCAACTAGCCTATCAACTAAGCTAGGAAAGGTAAAGAACACAAGGTAAACAAAGTAAGTGCAGAAGGTAAAGAGCAAGGTAGAGATGCAAACTCCGTCGACGACTCTGGTATTTTTACTGAGGTATCGAGAAGAGCGCAAGCTTCCCCCTAGTCTTCGTTGGAGCCCCTCGCGAGGAATCCTGTGCAAGGGCCAAGCTCTCGGTCGGGTAACTCCGTGGATAGCCTCGGGCTCTCCCCACGCGCAAGTGGGTCTCCGACATGCCTTCCGGCAAGCCTCTCCCGGATGCTCTCCGCCATCTTCACTATCAAGCTTCCGGCCGAAACGCCACGGGCCTTGTTCCCTTCGGTACACCGGTGGCGGCCACACCACAAACGCGGTTGGTGTGACCGCGCAAGATTACAAGCCCCACCGAGTACAAGCTTGGTGTGCGCAAGCACCCTTTGATCAAGAGGTTTACAAACCTCAATAACACTAGGCTTACACCTAGAGCAAGCGCATATGAGTGGTCTAACTAACCTAAGCACTTCGCAAAGCACTTATGCTAATCACCAAGTATATCTCTAAGCACTATGCATACGGAGAGCACTAGAAATGTGTATCAACACCTTGGAATGTTTCCTCATGTCTCCTTACACCCATTTGGCCGGCCAAAGGTCATATATATAGGCCCCAAGCCAAATGGAGTCGTTGGTGCCCTTGGATTGCCTCTCTGCGTACCTCCGGACACAGACAACAGCGGGGGTCCGGACAATCGCGTGCGTGTCCGGACCTTCCAACGGTCTTCTATGCGCTGCGACTGACAGTGGGTCCAGACGCTGTCTATGGTCCAGAGTCCACAGTCCGGACAGCGTCCGGAGTCTTCGTGCGCCTCTGGAACCTCTCTGCATAGAGTCCGGACGCCACTGTTGGTCCGGACCCCATGCTCCGGTTAGCGTCCGGAGTCCTTCGTGCTCTCGGGTTCTTCTCTGTGTGTGTCCGAACGCAAGCACCAATGGTCCGGACACGTACTGTTCACAGCGTCCGGACTCTCTGAATTTCGCAGACCAAACCCTAGGCGTCCGGACGCATACGCAATGGTCCGGATCCTAGAAATCGTAGCGTCCGGAGCTCGTTTCTTCACTGTTTTCCCCTCGGGTGATTTCCAAAAGTCCGGACGCGAGGCGACGAGCGTCCAGAAGACTTTGTATCTTCGCGGTCTTGCTTTCGAGTAGGTTCCATCCTTCATGCTTGGACTATGCTTGATCTTTTAGGTCTTCTATATGCTTCAAATGTCTTGCTTGCGGTGTTGTCTAAGTCCAAAGCATGATTGCACCCTATTGGACTACAAAATAAACACTTGCAAATAAGTTAGCCCAATTTGGTTATGTTGATCATCAAACACCAAAATCCAAACTAAATGGGACATGAGGACCATGTTCCTTACAGGCCATACGGATCAGTTTGTGCCCGAACCAGAGTTGGAGCCGTGGTAGTGCTTTGTCAGCGACTGAAACATAGATATGGCAGGCCTAATGGTTAGGGTGACTCGCGTCGCACCCTAGCCTGGTGGCGTTTGTCGGTGATCCGCGTGTCACGCTCTCAGCATGCGTGACATATCGGCTGTCTCGTCGTGACAAGACTTGTCACAGCGCCCCTTACGCTTCTCTGACCATCCCTGCAAGTTGAAAATGGGAATGGTGGGTCCCGTCCGGTCTCGGGGTGATCCGGGCTTTGCCGACTCCGTTCCTTAGTCTATTTAAAGTGTATCAACGAGTGAGTTGGTTCGCTCCATCTTGCTTCTTCATTTCCACTCTCCGTTTAAGCTTTTTCCCGCTTGGGTTGCTGCTTGTTGGGCTATGGACCATGGCAAACGCCCCATGGAGGGTAGCTTCGTCGGGGGAAGCGTGTCCGATCCTTGGAGCCTTTGTTGCCGGATGACCAATGTAACACCCTATGTGTTAATCTTGCATTGCATATAATTTCATGAGCATGAACACATGCATCATTGCATTCATGCATTTCCATGATCACATGAGATGATAACCCTAAGTGATCATCTTGTTTGGATATGTGTATGTGTTAAACCTACACCTAGCTTTGTATGAGTTATGCTTGTATAACCAAGTGCTTGATGTTTTGATCACTAATGACCATCTAGAATTTCTTAGGGATGAAAATGGAACCATGTTTGTGTTCATGATCAAGTCCAAATAAGCTTCTAGGGTTAAGTTTTAATGGTTGTCCCTAGAAACCCTTTTATTTGATCTAACATTTTGACCTTGTTAATGACCTTGTATGAAAAAGTTGGTTTAAGCAAAGTTGTAGAGTTTTTAATTCTGAACAAACTTTGTTTAACTACCTTGAGGTGATTTGTAACCTAAAATACCCTAATTGGTCAATTAAGGCTGAATTTGGGGTGGTTTTGGTTTCTGAAATTGCCTAAGTCCTATATGCGTTTCAGTTTGAATGTTGCCCTATTTGAGTGCTTGTAGTTTGAAATCTAAACTGTTTCAGTTCAAACCAAGTACACCAAAGTTGGAGTTCAACTATAGATCTATCTACTGATGTGCTTGGTTGAAGCTAAGACACAGAGGTTAGGGAGTTAATCGCGTTTGAAAACGCTCTGTCAGCCGGCCTGATGGCCGTTTCAAATGGGAGAGCCCGCCGTGCGCCCGGTCGGTGGCCGACCGCCATAGGGGTTGGACACCGCGTGGCAGCTGAACATCGACGTTGGACCCGCGCCGGCCACGAGTTTGGATGCCCGCACACTCCACCGCACGACCGCGCCGCTCACTCGCCCCGCTCTCTCCCTTCCTCTCTGCCTTGCGCCCGAAAGCGGAGAGCAGCGCCATTGCCGTAGCCGCGCAGTCACCGAGCTCCACCGTGAAGCACACCGCTCCGTCGTTTGCACCACACAGCTTCCACGCTAACCGCTTAGGTGAGCCATACCGTGCAGGGCAGAGCCGCCATTGACGACCTAAGCTTCGCCGAGCTTTGTGCCGCCATGGCCAGCCCAATCCAGAGCCCCTCCCTTTCTTCTAGCCCTTGTATGCGGTAGCCCAGAGGGTGTAGATGCTCGTCGAGGTGTTGGTTGAAGCGATTAGGGTTAGGGTTCGCCGGAACGGGAACTCCGCCGCGTGCGAGCGCATGGCACCCGCAACGCCGGCGAGGTTACGCTGGGCTCTGTAGTGCTTGAGCTCGTCTCCGTTGCGTTAGGGTTAGCTGGTTAGGTTGTGGTTAGATAGCCGGAGTTGGTTGAAGCATCCATGCCTTGCCACCGTCGGAACAGAAGCACCGCGCCGCCGTGAACTCGCCATCGTGCCGCTGTGCATGTGGCCGAGCTCATCGGAGGGTTTGCACCGCCCCAATCCGGGCTAGATCGAACCGCTAGGGTTCAGTGTAGGTGTAGCCACCGCCAGTTTGGCCGGAGAAAGCTTGCGCCGGCTAGTGCAAGAACCGCAGCGCCGCCGTGCCGCCATGGACGCCGTCGAGCATGCTCCGGTGAACCTGGGGTACAGCCAGCTACATGGCTCGATGCGTGTTGCGAAGGGGAACACGACCATGGGGTTGGTTCAGCTGGAAACCTCACCGCCGACGAGGAACCGACGGTCGAGCACCTGTGGTGCATCGGTTCAGGTAGAGAGAGGGCTGACTAGTGGGTCCCATGTGTCATAGACTGTGGAGTGTTTCTCTGTTTTATCTTTTGCAGTTCTGTTTGTTAGCTTTGGAAATTCATAACTAATTCCAGAAAAATGCTAAAAATATGAAACCAGTTTTGTTAGCTTTTTTATATTTTTCTATATGCATCAAAAATGTTAAGCAGCATGTTGTTACTATTCTTCTGTGTTGTTTTAATTAAAATGAACAACAAGCTTTATATGCTTAGTTTATCTTGTTTAATTCATAACTAGAGTTTGGTATGTGCTAAAATCATGGTTCTTGTTGTGTTGGGCTTGCCTCAGCATGCACTTCCCATGAAAAATGTTAAAGTACTAGTAACATATAATTATGTTGCATGTTATAGTTCTTTTGTTTAAATGCTTGTTTAATTGAATGCAACCTTGTTTATTTTGTTAATCAATTTTTATGTGTTTTCTGTACTTGTTAATTTTTGTACATGTGTTACTTTCTTAGTATAAGCTAAGAAAAATATGAAATCTATTGTTTCACACTTTTCAAATTGTTTAAGTGATATATGTTTAACTTGTGCTTGTTTTCCCCATCACCAGCAATGAAGTAATTTTCACTCCTTTTTATATGTGTTTTCTGTTGTTGGTGTGAACACCAAAGTGGTAGATAAATATGTAATCTATCCTGTAGAATTTTATCACAATTTTTGGATAGATTCTTTAAGGATTTATAACTGTTCTAAGTTATATCTGTTTGCTGTTAAGCAGCTGAAGCATGTCTTCTTGTTAGATTTGTTTAAGCTATTTATGCTTAGTTTCAGCAGTAGCTATAATATACTTTGTTGTATATAACTTGTTAATCTATCTGGTGTTAAATTTTCATAGCCATAACTTGTTTAGTTTAAACTGAGTATATTTTACAAGTTTAACTTCAAATCTGTGTTTTCCTGTTTTTCTCTAAACAGCCTTGCTTGATATGTCTGTTAGACTTTTTTAATGTTAGATTTATCTGGGGAGTTTATGGAATATTTTGTAGACAATTTCATGAGATTTTCAGAATGTCTTAGTTTTTAATTTTTGGTTGTGTGTAGCTCCAGCTACACAGCTTTCTTTCAGCTGCTGTTTTAGTTGTTTTGTATGCCTAGTGTGTTGTTTAATCCTATAGCTTAAAGTTAAAGCATGCTTAGTTGCAGGTGTTAGAGAGCTGACCAAGGAGGAAAAGCTCTACTACAGGTTGTTAGCTAAGGGTAAGTGTAAACCTCTTGTCAAGAGAGGAGATTTGCACCTACTCGGTGAACGAAATAAAATGATGCATAATAACATTCATCATGAGCATCCATTCATGTGCATTAGACATGTTCATTTCTAGTATATGACTTGTCATATATGTGGATCATCATACATGTACACATGCATCCAGGATCGCCGGAGGGAGTAACCTTGCTGGAGTTCGGGGAGATCGAAGGAGGAGTCCCACCGGAGTTGCAAGCTTCAGAAGCTCCAGAAGAAGGAGAACAGGGTGCTGACCTTCCTGAGTGCCCTAACCACCTTCCCTCTACCTTCGTGAAAGGCAAGCCCCAGAGCATTTATTCACCTCCCTTATTCTTTTTAAAGTATTTTACTTATAATACCACCACTTGTTTGTGCATTAAGTTAATAGGAGTTGAGATGAAACCCTTTGCTGCATTATATCTCCTTGTCCACTAAAAGAACCTTGTAGGCCCAGGATCGAAACCCTTGCTTAGCCTTGCTTAGACCGGTAGCGTGGGAGATCTATCATCCCCCACAAAGATAGGATGCTGGTCACGGTTGGCTATATTTGCTATCGTGGAAAATAACCATGTGAAAGTAATAAATCGAGACCGGGCGGACAAGGTGTGGTGAGCCACTTGACTTGGAGGTCTTGTGAGCGGGTTCTCTCCGCCTGTGTCGTTAGGTACTGGATCATGGTTGGACATCTGCCGAGATTGAACGCATGCCTTCTTTCATAGCTGGTTGAATAACTCGTTTCGATCACGAAGCCTAACTATGTGGGTTCGGGCCGGAATCTCCCCCTACTTGGGTCATGAAGACCGCGAGCGGCATACTAGACCATGGGCAAGTATGACCTGAGCTACCTGGCTGGGACCGTGGGCGGGATCTACTTGAGCTACCTGGCTATCCGTGAGTCGCTACTCATGCCTGTACATGGAGATCCGCGGGCTACCCGAGCGACAATGAAGGTGACCCGCATAAGTGTGTCGATAGGTGTACTTGGGTGTGATTGAGGAATAAACCTCCAGCTGGATAGGAATTCGATTCGAATTACGGTCTCTCCTCGTCAGTGAGAAACTTGAAAGATCTTCCTCCCACTGTAGAAACCCGAACCCTAATAAGTAACCAAAAGATGGTTATATGGTTTTGATGCCAAGCACAATATGGTTATTATTGTTTGATAACTCAGTGATTGCTCTAGTACATGTGCTAATGAGATCCGATTAATGTTACTTAATCTGCTCCCAAATGTTGTTTTCTAATGATGAGAATACATGAGTAATTAGGATGCTCTTTTATCCAAATTTATGCTATCTCATGAGATACACTTGACAAAGCCTTGCATAATCCTTGAAGTGTCTATGGTTATGTATCTATCTCTCTGTCGGGTAAGCCTAGCTGAGTACAATTGAGTACTCAGGGTTTATTTACCCTTGTTGCAGATGGTATGGTGTATTCTGGCTATTGTCAGGCATGCCTCTACCCTGCATGTGATGATGAGTGAAGACCATGGGCAATGGTGGATCCTGCTGTCTCTCCTTGTTGCTTTTGATGGGACTGTACTAAGCCTGGCACTATAATTATTCTAAACAGTTTGCAATGGGTTTTGTGAAACCTAAACTTCCGCTACTTTGATTTGAACTCAGTGTTGTAATAATAATTCTCTAAACTCTGTTGTAATATTATTTTGTTTCTAACTTATCATTGTGGATGTGCGGTTACTGAATCTAGTGTTCGATCTCGGGTTGTTACTAATTGTGGTTTGAGATCCTTCGAGATTTCTAGGACTACCGGGCTTATATGGGCTCTAGTGTGACAGTGTCGTCAGAAATGATGATCATTACACTAGTACTCTTATATGTTGGGCGGTTCCGTGACAACCGAGGCGGGATGGTGCCCATATCGTGCCGCCCTTAATCTCTTTTTTCCTGTTATGATCCATGTACTTACTAATCTTTCATGCTTTGATTAGGAGGCTTTATCCGTCCTACGACGCCTCTCTCCCTCGTGGCTTCGAGGTGTGGACAGCGCCATCCGACATGCTCGCGTCGGCCCGTTTGATGCCTCATGCAGGTTCAGGAGCCGTTCTTCGTCTGGTTGCCGTTGCAGCCCCACCGAGGTCTGCGCCCACACCTCATGCGCGCAGGTTCCGGAGCTTGTTGGAGGAGCTGCTTAGTCGTCCAATGCAGAACCTTCGCCGGATTCAGGACACGGAGCTGCTTTATTGGATGCTCGAAGGTTTTCTCCAGGGCTTGTTAGGGTCCGTTCAGGCGGGCTACTGTCTCCGCGATCAGCTGGCTGAGGCAGACAGACGTGTCGCGGGTAAGCTTCGCTGCTCTTTCCTAAGTATGTTCCGTTACGACCTGCTTGTGATGTATCGTATTGCTTTCTTTTTGTAACACTGGAGGAGGAACTGCAAGCGCTCCGTTCTGCTACGAACGACGTCACCGGCCTTCTCCGTGCGCCCGGGAGCACCGCGGTCGACCATCTTCAGGCTGCTCCCGCACGCATCCGCAACGTCATCGCGTGTGCCTTCTTCCGCGGGGCTAGGGTCGCGTTCGCCATGGAAGAGGTCCGTTCTGGGATGGACATGGTGGATGCCGCCGGGTTCCCACACGGGCGGAGCGTCGACCAGTATGTCCACCTTATTGAGCGTCTTTCTGATGCAGCTGAGGCCGTTGTCGACGTCGTGCCTGCGGAGGAGGTCCTGGCGGAGAGGCCGAGGGCGGAGATCCCGTAACCATTAGTTAAGTTGGATGCGTTGCGCCGGTTGAGGCGCCTTATCTTGCTTGTATGGACTGGGCCTGCTGAGCCCCCCTTTTAAGCTCCTGTAATCGTCGTTTTAGCTATCATTTCCATTTCCTAGGCCTTCGTTCGTTACCTATCATGTTTGTTGGATCATGCGTTTGGGGGCCGCCATCGTGTGGCTCCTGTATTTCTTCCTCGCACCACCATGATCTAGGATGTGGAAGTGAGCGGTCTCGTGTCTTTCCTTGATGGATGAGATCGAGTGCTCGACGAGCTACAATCGGGTAGTTTAGGGGAGACCCCGGGTCCTCATCCACGGAGGCTCACACCGGCATAGGTCCATCGCGGACCGATCTCTAATCTCCAACAGTCGATACGTATAGTACCCGGATCCGTTCGCTGGGATCCGAGGGCCCGATGCCACCCCTCGAGGGGTTTACCACATATTCTCTTATCTGTTGAAGCCTAAACACGTTTACTAAGCGCGTTCGACGTGATTACGTCTACGTTCTGGCCGCTAGGGCCCGCTTAGCAACGTCCCTCACTCTTCGATTTTGGCCGGGGAGGCTGTCGAACCTATGAAGTCTTGGGCCAGCACACGATCCCACGGCCCCTGATAACTCATTTGGCATATGAGTGTAGTGGGTAAAAGACGGTCTTTCGACCGTTCCCTCGTTGCCGTCCCTGGATTTCGCACAGAGGGGATAAAAAGAATTGAACGTTCTTTGGATGGACGTACTTACCGGTCGTTCTCACCTTTTTTGTTGAGCATGGTGGGTTGGTTACGCTCTCGTAGTGCCTGGCCTGTCTGTTTCTGGGAAGTTGACGCCGTTTGCGACCCGCGAACCTTTGTAGTAGCCATCGTTTGGTTCGAACGAGCGGCCCATATGTCACTGGTGGTTTGCTGATGTTGTTCACGCCCGAGATACGAGGAGTCGCATCTTTATGACCCTGAGGGGCGCGCACGGGGTGCGAGGAGTTGTGTTTTTCGCGACTCAGGGGGCGTGTGTGCGGAAGGCAGAGGGACGGCGGTTCTGTGTTATATATCCTGGAGGACTGGGGTGACTCTCAACCGCTCTCTTTGGTTTCTTCCATTCACCAACTGAGAGGGGTAAGAAAGGAGAGGCTTCGTCATCGCCAAGAGGGGTCGCGGGAGGCGCGTCAATCTTGCCTGCAGGATGGATGCTGACCGCGCTCGCCTTGCCATGGCGTTCAGCGCTCTTCTGATGCTGCCGGAAGAGCTTCTCTTCCAGATCCTTCTTCACGCCATCAATCATGGAGGTAGCTTTCTTGACTACATGCGCCTTCGCCAAGTCTGCGGTGTTTTCCAAAGGATCTACAATGACGGCGCGATGGTTCAGTTTTTGTCCCTTCGGGAGATGCAGCGTTACTGTCGGTCCTGCTACCGATTTTGGGGGATCATTCTTGAGCAGCGCTTCTTCGAGGTCGGCCATCGGGAGGCCTTGTGCTTTCGTGGCGTGGAAAGGTTGATGGTGTGGGGCGAGACCCCTCCGGCCGGGCGCTCATTGGTCAAGCGATCCTAGCCAGGTATGCCGGAGCGATGTACTTCCGGGCCATGATGCTGTACTTCGCAGATCTGGCGGACCCTGAAGCTCTCGTTCTCATCAACCGGGTCACCGGCGGCACGTTCCCAAATGGTAGATGGGGCAACCGTGGCTTAACCCCGCTCCGTTACGACTCCCGCGACGATCTTCGCGTCATCGCGTGGCGGAGGGGGATTCTTTGCCCGGAGGACGTGCCGGCGTTAGCATTCGACGACCCCCATGTCTGCTTTTGGGAGTTGTGCAGACGCTTTGGGCCAGCGAGCGAGGGTCTGGCCAGGGCCATTATGTACTGTAGCCCGGAGTGTCGCCTTCGTCATGAGTTCAAGCTCTGGACTAGGAATGCTCCTGATGTGGTTGCCTATCGCATCAGTAGGATGAGGTTGTAATATTCAGCAACTTATCTAGGCTCTGACCCTTTTGCTTTTGATGTTTTGGAATGGTTGTAATGAACTTGGGTTATGTACATTTGTTCAAATTTTTCTTTTATTTCATACGTATCGGGTAGCCCCTGGGTAATAGGTTTCTTTATATGCTGTGTGAGAGAGAAAATCTCTTACCCAAGACTTTATGATGCATAAAAAATTTCTACTAGAATGCTGTAACGAGGAGTTTTTAAGGGGTAGAAACGACGTAGCTGTTGTATGTTCCAGGCGTTGATGAAGATTTTGCCGGCGAAGGTCTTGAGTTGGTAAGCCCCTGGTCTTATCACTTCGTGGACAATGTAGGGTCCTTCCTAGGGTGATGTGAGCTTATGTCGTTCTTTGTTGCTTTGGATTCTTCGGAGTACTACGTCCCCCAGCTGAAAACCCCTTGGTCGGACACGTCGATCGTGGTATCGTCGTAGCGCCTACTGGTACTTGGTCGAGTGTAGGAGGGCGGCGTCCCTGGCCTCATCGACCTGAGCTATGGCATCTTCTAGGAAGGTTTCTGCCTTCTTAGGGTCGTAAGCCTCCACCCTTGGGGACCCGTACTCGAGGTCGGTGGGTAAGACGGCCTCCGAGCTGTAGACCAGAAAAAATGGTGAAAAGCCGGTGGCTCTGATTCGTGTCATTCTGAGACTCCACAGAATGGAAGGGAACACTTGGAGCCATTTTTTACCGTACTTGTTCAGTCGGTCGAAGATTCTCACCTTGATCCCCTGTAGAATGAGCCTGTTGGCACGTTCCACTTGCCCGTTGGATTCCGAGTGCGCGACGGAGGCCCAATCAACCCATATGTGGTGCTTGTCACACCACTCTAAGAATTCATTTGCCTTGAAGTTCATTCCGTTATCGGTGATGATGGAGTTGGGCACTCCAAAGCGATGGATGATGTTGGTGAAGAAACTGACAGTTTCCTCAGCCCTGACGTTAGTGATGGGGCGTAGCTCGATCCACTTGGTGAACTTGTCTATGGCGACCAGCAAGTGAGTGTAGCCCCTGGGTTCTTTCTCGAATCGACCGACCATGTCGAGCCCCCAGACTGCGAATGGCCATGTAAGCGGGGTGGTTTGGAGTGTCTGAGCGGGCATGTGGATCTTCCTGGCAAAGAATTGGCAACCCTCATAGGCGCGGACCAAGGCTTATGCGTCGGCCACAGCCGTCGGCCAGTAGAAACCTTGTCGGAATGCGTTCCCCACGAGGGTTTTGGCCCCTGCGTGATGTCCGCAGCCCCCCTGGTGGATGTCCTGCAACAGTTTTTTCCCCTGCTCGGTTGGGATGCAACGTTGCAGAACACCAGATGCGCTTCGCTTGTGAAGCTCACCGTTGATAAGGACGAAAACCTTGGCTCATCTGGTGAGCCATTTAGCCTCCACCTGATCCGTGGGGAGCTCGCCCTTGGTCAGGCGATCTACATACGGTCGCCTTCAGTCTCTCTCCTCTGGCGTCAACTGTTTCTGCTCTATGTTCATTGCCTCTGCTACTCCGTCGCTACAAGTGGTTGAGGACTCGGTGACCCTTGAGGCCGCCGAGGAGCTAGTGCCAGGAGAACTGGAGACCTCTGTCTCCCTGGTGTTGATGGACGGCTATGGTTGGTCATTTGCAAACACTCCGGGAGGCGCGGGTTCCCGGCTTGAGGCCGCCCTGGCCAGTGCATCGGCCTCTTCATTTTGTCATCGGGGTACGTGATTGAGCTCGAGGCCATCAAACTTGGACTCGAGTTTTCGCACCTCCTGGCAATACGCGACCATGCGCGAGTCGACGCAGTTGGATTGCTTCATGACCTGGTTGACTACCAGCTGGGAGTCCCCGCGGGCATCGAGCCACCTTATCCCCAGGTCGATCGCGATCCGTAGTCCGTTAAGCAGGGCTTCGTACTCTTCCTCATTGTTGGACGCCGGGAACAACAAACGCACCATGTATTTCATTGTCACCCCGTGGGGTGACGTCAGGACGATCCCTGCGCCTACGCCGGTCTTTATGAGGGACCCATCAAAGTACAAAGTCCAATACTCCTGCTCGACAGTCGGAGCAGGGAGAGTTGCATCTGTCCATTCCGCAATGAAGTTGGAGAGGACCTGTGATTTGATAGCGCTTTGCGGGGCGTAAGTAATATTTTTGTCCATCAGCTCTAACGCCCACATGGCGATGCGATGGGCGGCGTCCCTGTTCAGGATGACCTCTCCCAATGGCGCGTCGCTCATGACTGTTATTTAGTGTGATCCAAAGTAATGTAACAACATTCTTTTAGTCACGACCACCACGTATACCAGTTTCTGCAGGTGGGAATACCGGGTTTTCGAGTCGCTCAACACTTCGCTAACAAAATATACAGGTCTCTGTACTTTGAGCACGTGCCCTTCTTCTTCTCTCTCCACGACTAGGACCGTGCTCACCACCTGCGTCGTGGCGGAGATGTATAGCAGGACCTTCTCTTCGTCATGGGGTGAGACCAGGATAGGCGCGTTGGTCAACAACTGCTTGATGTGGTCAAGAGATGACTGAGCCTCGGACGTCCATGCTAATCGCTCGGATTTTTTCAGGAGCCTATACAGAAGCAAACTTTTCTCGCCGAGACGGGAAATGAAATGGCTAAGCGACGCGAGGCAACCGGTGACCCGCTGCACCCCTTTCACGTTATGGATTGGACCCATTTTTTCGATGGCGGTGATTTTTTCGGGTTTAGCCTCGATCCCCCTTTCGGAGACGACAAAGCCCTGGAGCATGCCCTTAGGTACCCCGAAGACACACTTCTTCGGGTTAAGCTTGATCTTGTTCTTTTTGAGTTTCGCGAAGGTGAGCACGAGGTCGGCCACGAGTCCATCCGCATGCCGGGACTTGACGACAATGTCGTCTACGTAGACCTCGACGGTTTTGCTCACGAGTTCGTCGAAACATCGGATCATGGTTCGCTGAAAGGTTGCCCCAGCGTTTCGAAGCCCGAAAGGCATGGTGACGTAGTAGAAGGATCCAAATGGGGTGATGAACGACGTCATGAGCTGGTCCAACTCGTTCATCTTAATTTGATGGTACCCCGAGTATGCGTCGAGGAAGCAGAGAAGTTCACACCCTGACGTTGCATCGACTATTTGGTCTATGCGCGGTAGCGGATACGGGTCCTTTGGATAGACCTTGTTGAGACTCGTGTAGTCAACACATATTCTCCATTTCCCGCTCTTCTTACATACTATTATAGGGTTGCGAGCCACTCTGGGTAGTATACCTCCTTGATGAAACCTGCGACGAGGAGCTTCTTGATCTCTTCTCCGATCGCAGCGCGTTTCTCTTCGTCAAAACGGCGCAGCCGTTGCTTGACCGGCTTGGAGCCCGGCTTGATATGCAGGAAGTGCTCGACGACATCCCTAGGTATGCCTAGCATATTCGAGGGCCTCCATGCGAATACGTCGATGTTCGCGCGGAGGAGTCGATGAGCTCGCTTTCCTATTTGGGGGAAAGGGAGGTGCTGACGTGCACGGTCCTCTCTTCCCCGCCCTGGGTCTCAAGCGCGACTGCCTTTGTAGACCCTGTAGGTTCAAACGATCCGACCCTTTTGGTGTTTTGGGCCTCTTCTCCCGACGCGCTGGCCTCGGCCGCCGTTTCGGCCACGAGTTGCTTTGAGGCTACGAGCGCCGACGCGTACGTGCAGCACTCGACGTCGCACTCGTACGTGTGTCGAGGTGTCGTGCCCACTGTGATGACGCCTTTCGAGCCCGACATCTTTAGCTTTAGGTAGGTATAGTTCAAGACAGCCATGAACTTCGCATAACATGGTTGCCCGAGTATGGCATGGTAGGTTCCCCTGAAGCCGACAACCTCGAAGGTCAGTGTTTCTTTGCGAAAGTTGCTCGGTCCGCCGAAAGTGACGGGCAGATCAATCTGACCAATGGGATCTGCCTTCTTGCCCGGGATCACCCCGAAAAACGGAGCCACCGAGGGTCGCAAACACGACCGTGGTCTCCTCATTGCATCGAGGGTCTCAGCATAAAGGATATTGATGAGGTTCTTTGTACCAACGATGGGATCAACAACTAATGGATATCGGCCAGGGTACGGTACATAGTCGGGATGATCGTTACGGTTGAAAGTAATAGGAGACTCCGACCAGTTGAGGAAGGTGGGAACAACGGGGGTGGTTGCGTATACCTGTCGACGGGCGACCTTCTGCTGATGCCTAGAGCTGCACGACGTCGGGCCGCCGAAGATCATCAATGTCTCGTCCGCCGGGATGTAGTCATTGTCCTTCCCTCCGCCGTCTTCTCCATCGTCCTCTTTCTTCTTCGCCCACTTCTTCTTTTTCGCGCCGCCACCGAGAAACTTTTTCATGAGGTTGCAGTCCTTGAGGAGATGTTTGACAAAGGTCGCGTGGTTCGGACAGGTCCGTTCCAGCATCTTCTCGAAGTGGTCGTTAACCGGTCCGTCCTGTTGCCCGTTGTCGCGATGAGCGACGGATCGTACCGTGGTCGGTTGCGCCCGTTCTTGTGAGGACGAGTTGAGGGTCCCTCATCCTCCACCTCATCGCGCTTGCTCCGGCTAGTCGCGCCCTGGAAGATGGCGCCGACCGCTTTCTCGCCTGAGGCGTGGTTTGTGGCGATGTCGAGCAGTTCCTTTGTCGTCTTGGGCTTCTTACACCCCAGTTTGTGGACCAGAGACTCGCAAGTCGTCCCTGATAGGAACGCAGTAACCATGTCGCCATCGGCTATGTCCGGGAGCTCGTTGCATTGCTGGAAGAAGCGACGAATGTACTCGCAAAGGGTCTCGCCTCGCTTCTGTTTACAGTTCTTGAGATCCCAGGAGTTCCCGGGCCGGATGTAGGTTCCCTGAAAGTTCCCGACAAAGGATTCTTTCAGGTTCCTCCAGCTCCGGATCTTTCCTTTCGGGAGATGCTCAAGCCACACGCGCGCCGTGTCCAAGAGGTAGAGCGGTAGGTGACGAATTATGAAGTTCTCGTCGTTCGCCCCGCCTGCCTCGCAGGCGAACCGATAGTCTTCCAACCAGAGGCCAGGGTTCGTGAGCCCCATGTACTTCTGGATGTAGGTTGGTGGTCTGAATCGCGACGGGACCCGCGCAGCATGTATGCCCGAGGAAAAACATCGCGGTCCGGTAGGCTCCGGGCTAGAGTCCCAGTCCTCATCAGGGTCGTGTCGTCTGCCCCTGCGTGGATGTCGTCTGCGCCGCCTGTCGCCGTCGTCGCTGTCACTCTGCCCGCGGTCGTCGCTTTCGAAGCGCGCTCCACGGCCGGGACGCCGCCTGGCTGGCTCCTGGTCTCTTGCGAGGGTTGGCCTTGGTCTCTGGCGAACGGAGTTCTCGGACAGTGGTGTGTTTTTTACACTAGAGAGAGCCCCTGCTCACTGTCGCACAGAACTCTTCGCCTGCTGAGCCGCCGCGTGGTCCAGGAGGACGCGTAGCTCTCCTCTGAGCTTCTTTTCCTCGGGCGCCGTGGGCTCTGGAAACTGTCTCATGAGCATGGCGGCGGCGGCTATGTTCTGTTGCGCTCTTGGGAAGGTCGGCGGGGACCCATCATCCTCGACTATGCGGCGGTGCACCTCCCGAGCTTGGGCTTGGGGGCCGGCCGCCGACCGAGGGTTTACCTGTTGCTCGAGGAGGGCGCGCTCGTTGTCGATCTGATGGAGGGCATCGTCGAGCTCGTCCTGCCGAGCACGCATGGCGTTGAGATTGATGTGCGGTGGGGTGAGAGACTCCTGGTTTTCGGGGAGGATTTCGTTGCCATCCTCGTTGAGGTCGCGCACGACTCCCTCGGGGGTGGGCTCTCTCCCGTCGCACATGAAGCACTCCCACGAGGGGCCCTCACTGGCCTCGGGAGTGACGCGCTTGGTTCCCGTACTGTCAGAACTGGAGAGAGTCAGTTCTTCCTCGGTCAGGAGATCATAAAATGACTCGATGGTCCCCACGAACTCGTCATCAGGGGTGTCGGTCATCTTCAGAGTGATGAGCCGCTCGAGGATGGACGCAACGCTGACAAGACCGAAGGGGTATGTTGCAGGGACACCTTCCTCCAGCGGCGCGCCTCCCTCGATTTGGATGGCGACGTCGACGTAGGAGAGCTCCTGTTTCTGTACATGGTTCAGAGAGGATCGCGGCGCCCGGCGGCCTTCGGCGCGTTGATGCGGTCTGCGCCTGCGGAGGACGGGGCGGTCGCTGCCCTCGGAGGACTGTTCGTCCGAGGCATAGTATGTCATCCGCCTCTCGGCGGGTTCTCTCCCCGCGTCGGGGTCAAGGAGGAGGTTGTCAGCGCGTCCCTCGGCGTCCTGGTGGACCTTCTCCGTCATGGTGACGGTTCTGAGGCAGCTGTCACCTGGCGGCGTTTCGTTGCTGTCGGAGTTGGGGTCCGAGTCCAGGAGGTAGTCGTACTGGGAGCGCACGAAACGCGACACAGCATGCTCGGCCGCATAATCGATTTCGTGGCCATCGTCGTCAGAGTCCCCTATGCCGCTCATGAACGCCTCGAGCAGGTGGAGTCCTCTGTCATCGTTCCGGGGGGTTTCTTCCCTAGGTCCGGTAAGGTCGGCTCTAGGGCCTCGCGGCCCGAGGGCCTCAACCGGTGCGTCCCTGCGGGGAGCCGGGGAGTTCTTGTCCGGACGAGTCAGAACGTCAACGACCTGGTCCGGCGAAGGCAGCACGCGGGTGAGGGTCCCGTCTAGGGAGCAAGCGAACTCCAGGCTTCCAAAGCGGATGAAGGAAAGCCCAGGGTTGTCGGAGTTGCGGGAGGCCATTCGGAACCACTAAGACATCGCGATACGCGATGCCCCCTACCTGGCGCGCCAACTGTCGATGTTTAGAAACTACCAACGAGTAAATTTGTACGCATGTCGGGTTCTGAATGGTGAGACAAAGAGAGAAGAGGTTTATACTGGTTCGGGCAAGAAATCCCTACGTCTAGTGTGTAGCTGCTCGTGTTCCTTATCTCTGCTTGGAGGGGGTATACAAGCTGGTCGAGAGAGGGAGCGTGAGTCCCAGGTCTCTGAATGCTGCGGTGAGTGAGTGTTCTAGCTCTATTGTTATGCGATGTCTGGCGTCGTCTCCCCTTGCTCTCCTTTTATAATCATAAGGAACTCAGGGGAGTTACAAATATGCGCCGAGAAGGATCTACGTAGAATGTTGTGCCTTATCCTCGTCTTCTTCAGGAAGGAGAGTGGACACCCATAATACTATATTCCTATTGCCCTTGTACTTGGTCGGAGGCTAGGTGTTGTGTCGGTCCCTCGTTGCACCGCCGGAGGATACAGTGGGGGTCCGGTTGATCCCGTAGTAGGATAGAGGCATGGTAGTCTATTGTCCCGTCGGCAGGTACACCGTTATACCTTCCTCCAATTCTTTTTGTATACGGCAAGATTCCTCCGCGCCTGGCCAATGGACTCCGTTATTCGGAGGGGCCCCCTGTACCCGACGTACCCCCGTTCGGAGAGTCCTTGTAGGGGCCGGAGGCGTGTGAGACTGACTCCGCCCCCGCGAGAGGCATGATTTCTACCTGTCCATGAGCCCTGCTTTGTCCCGTCCCCGATTGGGGAACTCGACATGTCTCTGTTCGGGCAAGAACCAGGGCGTTATCCTGAGCCCCGGATTATACGGGGTGTACGACTCTCCGTGGTTCTATACCTCCGTTCTTATCTTGTGGAGAGTGTATCGTCGGCAGCTAAGGACTAGTGGCCTCTCCCCTCTAGGTAGGGGTAAATCGGTCATTCCTCTGCCGCCGACGTGCCTCCTGGAACTCATGGCCTTACTGTGAAGACCTGGGCTGGTTTAAGCTAGTGAGACGTTGGTACGAGTGGAGATGCGGGCACGTCTTCCAGGGTTGCGGAGCCGCTCTCTTTTGGCGTCAGGCGAGGCGGAGTCACGTCTGCCCGGGGCACGTCTGCCTACCTGGGCCGGCTGGGTCATGACCCCCGCTTCTCTCCCTTCGTGGGCCTGCGACGATTCAACCCTGATGGGCCTATCATCTTTTCTCAAATGGTTGTCGATGGAGCTTCGGTTGTTGATTGTTTTTTAAAGTTTTCCGTTAAATTAGGTATCCGACAATAGTTATACATGAGCTATAACTAAAGCAAAGTTATCTATAAATTCTGTCTTTCACTTTTATAAGAATAATATAATATTTTATTCTGTTGATAAATATCTTATCCTTTTTAGAATGATAAATAATATATCCTTTTAAAAATATCTAATATTCTTTATACCTGCCAATTATACATACAAGATACACATCAATATATAATAGAGAAAGTTAGGTATTTTATTTTGACTTTCTTAAAAAACAAAAAATAAATATATAGCCAAAAAAAGATCTAGAATATATTCAAAATCAATATTATATAAAATGCAATCCTTCTTTTTTGAATCTCCTATTTTTTATTCTTCTTGAATCATGGTAAAGTATTCTGATCCAATAAGGATTTCATGGAAGAATATTTACTGTAGCCAAACATAGGTATGTAGTCTATTTTAAGTAGCATTGCGGAAGATGTTCCAAGATAGATTTGTTTCCCAGACTCGCTATACAAGAGCTGAAGAGAAGGCGAGTGCCATTGCTTCATTGTTTATAATTGAAAACTTATTAGAACATTTTTTCCCCATCTCATTATGCTGTGTTGTTATGGCTAATATATGCTTCTGTTGGTTTAACCACGACCTGCATGGAAAGAAGAGACTGAAATGCCAATCCCTTAGATATTCTAAAATTAGTAGAACAATACCCATTCCAAACAGGCAATTGGTCTGCCAACTAAAACGAGGATGTTTATTACAAAATGTACAAGCTGATGCAACCAAGAAAGACCAATCTCACACTGAACAGTACTGCACGGTTGGTACAGCATGATTCCTCGGCCTTTCAAATTTCATATAAATCAGTTCATGTGCACCAGAGCAACTCAATGCAAAAGGGAGACCGCTGTCGGTGCAGATTTCACGGCAGTCTCACAAAAAATAGATCAGCTGTTTCTTCATGTAACAAGCGGTGCCGATAGTGCAGCAGAGCAGCGTCAGTCGTCAGTCATCTTGCCACCTGCCCATGTTGTAAAGCTATCCTGTGAAAAATCCTGCAGGCAGACGTCAAGTTTAGCTAGGGGGAGAAATGGAGAACCGGACATTTAACGGATGGTACCGGAACCATACAATTTGGCTCAGTCGAAACTCATTAGTGTTGTCAAGCTCAAGGTTTGAGTTATCTGTGGGCTCCAAGCGTTGGCACTCTTCTAAATCCTTCTTGAAGTCCTCTGCTGACAGGTGGGCATAAGCAGCCAGGCAAGGCTTGGTCACTCTAGGTTCATCTCCACCACCACAGGAGGTCTGAGACTGACTCAGGAGGAACTCGTCACAGAGAGCAAGTCCTTCTGCCAGCTGCTGAGAATCTAACAATTCAAATTGGGAATCACCTTCCCACAACTTTGGATCTTGCGATTGAGGATTATCTCCATCCTCTGTTTTTTCAGAGGGTGGGACGACAATAGTCTCTTCAATGTTTATTTCACAGTTTCTGTTAACCTGTACATTAGGCAGAAAAAAAACGTATTTTCTAAAATGTAGTTTCAATTATCAAAAAACAAGTTATCAGTATATGTTTATCACCTACAAATGCGCGCCACATAGAAAATATAGATAAGGAACACAAGAATATTCAATTACCTGGTAATGATTATGTTCAGGATTATGGACAACTTGGATTGTACCAATGTGTTTGTCAGCAGGCAATGTAGTAAAATCAGGGACATCTGCCTCAGCAGCCACTGATTCCAGATCATCCGATGTGGTTAGCTCTTGAGCATTCTTGTCCCCAGGTTCTGCCTCAGCAGCCATTGATTCCATATCATTCGATGTGGTTAGCTCTTGAACATTCTTGTCCGCCGGTTTAAACTGTTGCTGAAAAAATAATTTGGAGACGACATATTCACCATCTATCTCATCCTCTCCAGTACCTAGGTGGTACTGGTGCATCACCCAATTGGTCTTCTCAGCCTTCCCACCCTTTGCCGGGCTCATATAAAGCACCATTATTTTCTTACAGCCAAGGTGTTCTCCATCAAGTAATACTGGCTTTGTCTTGCCTGTCTTGTGCCAACGGACATCAGCATCAACAGTGTTTATCTTTCGACGCTTCCTAGTCCCAGTGTTGTAGGCCTTAAATGTTCTGTGGAAGAAATGTGATACACTTCCATTTTGCTTAACACCTGAAATGGACCGAGATGGCTTTTGAGTGTTGAAAAACAAGTGGAGTTTCAAAGCTAGAGTGTTCTAACAAAAATGTGAAATATCTATTTCAAAGAAAGCAGTAACAATTCAAGAGTTGTACAGGTTGGTCGCATAGCAACATGGTGAAAAACTAAATGAAAAGTAAAATAAGCCTTTTTCCCTATCTGCAGTTTTCCTAGGCTAAATGCAGGCCATAGGGTGTGATACTGTGATCAACAAAAAAAAGTCCCACGGACAACAAATTACTACAAAGGTAAGCATTTGATTTGACAGTAGCGGTAAACTGCATATTTTAAGATTTGATCTTATCTGAAAGTAAAAGTTGTTAATTAAGAACCTTAATCCTGAAAATCCCATAATCTTTCAGAAAGAAGATAGAAGTACCTGGAAGTTTCTGTGGATGAGTATAGCAGATGCCTTCATCTTCCTCAACTGTTGGAATAAATTCGTCAATGAATGGATGAGGTTTTATACCAGATTTTCCATGTTTTGCTAGTAAGTGCCAGATTAATTCCTGGTCAGAAGGATCAAATTTTACACCTTTCGGCAAACCGGGCCACTGGTGAACAACCTGCAGCAAGAACAGTCATGAGCTGATCACACTTTAATGGAACCTTTCAGACATTGTTTCTTAATGTTGATTTGTAGCAATAGGAGCTAAAGCCCCATACTGTATATGCAAAAGTCAAAGCATTTCAGAAATAATAGGTCTACTAAACATATAAGTTGGTCATGAGCTGGCTCAAAAGAAAGGCAGTTCAAGTGACAAATACAGTTATAACCATACATATTTATTCCAGTTTCATAAACAAGTTGACCACCTCCTTAATAAGATATGCAAATTGTTAATCTTTGTCAATTGCTCATATACCATTTTTTTATTTACTCCGAACCATGCTTGAGTACAGAGAAATGGAAATGACATATCTAATGGAGAAGTGGAAATATTGTAGCTAGCCCAATTGTACTTCAACATAATGGCATTGCACAACTCTTACATCACTGTTATCAATGACATGGCTGCACTTTGGGCACTCTTTACTTGGGTTGCTGATCCATTTCTGTCTACTGGGATCTGAAGAACCAGAAGCATTTTTTATTTTGGTGGCAAATCTCTGGCTGTCAATTATCCAAGTTGTCCTGTAGAAAATATTGAAAGGAAAAAAATGAAGCAGGGTTACTACAGAACAGAAACAGCTACGCCAGAATTCAGTCATTTGTTAACAAATAATCATTGATCATTAACCAATAAGAAAGACAAAAATCAAGGCCACACATTAAATGCAACTAAGGATTAAGGAACGGAAGTAGAGCTATTTTTTTGGTAGGAAGACAACAATTCCATTGCTAGTAGCCATTGTCTACTGTTGAAACAAGCATTGAAACAATGGTAGCTGTGATATCCCTTAATTGATACCTGCACTCTTACACAGAAGTGGACATACTATAACTACAAACAGAACATATACATATACTTCATTTGCACTGCAGAACACATCCTTATCACTAAAACCAAAGTACAGAAGCCTCATCAGTTGTCCAGGACTGCCGCTAACTGCAAAAAAGTCGCAGCGGCATCCATTCAGCTGAACTGAAGGGCGCAAGCAACACTGTTTACTCACCAAATCGAGCCCCAACACGACAAATCTTTGACAAGGTTGGAGATCCTATCACCTTTATAACATGAAAAGACGTCTCCTTTTGATTGAAATCAATGGGAAAAAACCAATGCATATAGGACCCCAAACCAAAATCATCTGTTTTGAGTTTTGACTGTAGCACAACTGCTGTGCCCAGTGGAATCGTGCATTCCCCCAAATCACCCATACTGCAAAAGATTAGCATCGATTGATGACGGATATCAATTCCCCCAATCACAAATGCCAAAAGGGCACATCCTCCGTAGCCCCTGAGGCCCAAGGCGCCCCCTTTTCCGACATAAACAGATGACATTCCTTCCTACGGAGAAACGCGGCGGGACGAGAGAAGATGGTCGAATCAGAGATGGGGGCGCACCCTGTCATGGCCGCGGCAGCGCTTCCCGCCACGTTCGCAGGGTCCTAGGGTTCCGGCGAGCACGCGGCGGCGGCGGCAGCGGCGTAAGAACTGGTTGGAGCTGGGGCAATAGTCTTTTGTTTCTTTGAACGAGCCTTGACTTGACTGGGGGAGACACCGACCGAGTGAGTCAAGTGCACGCCTAGACGAATCACAGGTTCACACGATCAAACAATTATGGAATTTAAAATATTTTGGGTTTTAACTCTTCAGGTCTTGTTTAGTTTCTCATAGAATTTAAAATATTTTATATTTTGATTTTTTATTTTAGAAAATTGAACTAAAGACCACCTAAAATATTTGGAAAAAAGTGATCAATTCTCTATTTTAGATTTTGGACTCAAGAGATCAAAATAACTCAAACTTTGCATTGGTTTGTGTGCCACCCTCACAATCCCTATTATTAGAATCCAAAATAAACCAAACTTTGGTTGGAACTAAACACTCCCTTGAAATATTTTGCATTCTAAATTTTGGAATCTAAAATAGTTGGGATTTTGGATTTTGGGATGGAACTAAACAGGCCCTCATTTTGCAAAATGGAACTAAACACCACCCAAAATATTTGGTAAAAAGTGATCCATTCCTCATTTTGAATTTTGGACTCAAAAGACCAAATAAGAGAATCTTTGTATTGGTTTATGTGTCATCCTCACAATCTCATCATTGGAATCCAAAATAAACCAAATTTTGGTTGGAACTAAATAGTTCACTCAAATATTTTGCATTCTGGATTTAGGAATCCAAAATAGTTACGATTTTGGATTTTAAATTTTGGTTGGAACTAAACAGGCCCTTAGGCTAGTTTCAGTGACAATTTTATTAAAGTTTTGTTGATATTAAATGTATTGTTATATAGGTATTTTGATGATATGATAATGTATTTATAAAAATAGAAGAGAAATAGGTTTCATATAGACGAAACTCTCTTGGCACGAATACCAACTCTCTCTGAGTCTTGAAATTAAAGGTCTATAAAATTATAAAATAAAACTCTTTAACGAGAGTAAGCTTAATAATACTGCTAGCATGTCAGATGTAAGGATCTCACAACTTACCTCTCAACCTACTTGTATAATGATTAACTCTTCAATTTTAATACATGACCTACTCATTGTCTCACAGCGTGTCTTGATTCTTGTGCCTAACCACTTTTCATCTCTCTCATTCACCTCAGCATTTAGCATTCTTACAGTTAGCTATTATACTTGCTTTGAGAGTGGGTGTTTCGTCCGAATTTCATTTTATTTCTATGACGTGGCAGCATTCAAAACAATACAATGAAATTCGCAATTGAGACCAGTCTTAGCAGTCGGATGGATAATGGTCGGTCCTGATTCGTCAATATTATGAAGTGGGCCCAGGTGATTCGACCTCCTGTATGCCCTGTTGCCCGGAGTGGGACTAAACTCTGCTCGCTTGAACTCTTGTTCGCTTGAATTACTTAACTTATTTCAGTTTATTTCAAGCTATTCTTTCTGCCGGCCGATTAGAGACTAGGTCATCGTGCAGTTTTGGAATCCGTAGGCGCTGCTAGTGACTGCTACGAACGTGCTGGGCCTTTAGAGCGTCGAAGCTGCAAACTGGGCTACAACCGATAAAAGATAGGTCAGGCGTGATGACGCTTAGTGTGAAATTTGGCCCAACCTTCTTTAACCGGTCTTTTTTTTTCATTTCTGTTTCTTTTTGTTCCACTCGGTGATCAGCTTGGTTTCTACTCCCTCTGTGGCTCCGTTTCAAATTATATTTTATTTGACTTTTTTACCTCAAGTTTTGACTACCTATTTTATTCAAAAAATTTATATAAATATAGTCAAATTTAAGTTATTTTTATAGACTATTTATTAAATAAGTAAATCATAATAAAAGAAGTGATATTTTATATAAAAATTTAAATAAGACAAGTGGTTAAATTTAGGGTTAAAAAATTCAAACGAACTATAATTTAGAAGGGGAATATTTTCCAATTAATTTTTGTTCCGCTAGGTTTTTTATTGCAATTTCTTTGTTTCTCTCGGTTTTTGTACTTTTTTTGACAAGGTTCCTTCGCTACAGTGGTTTCTCGTACAAATGTCAAAGCGATATAATATTAGACTTTTGTATCATTGACCTTTGCATATTGCTTTCTCTAAGAAACAAATATTTTCACGACTAAGGTCCTATTTGACACGATTCCTTTTGAGAGGCTTCTTCAAAAGAGTCGGAGCCGTTTTAGAGAAGCTACAAATTGTGGCTCCAGCTCCTTTATTTTTCGCTCAAAAAATTGTTCCTCTTTAAAACGTTTGGCAGGGCTCCTCTTATGGAGCCAAAGTCAGAGTTAGATAGGAGCCTTGCTAAATAGGTCTTAAGTTATTGATACAGTTTTGATTTGACACAAAATCTATATTTTATTAAAATCTAGATTAGTTGATGATTCAACGAATCAAACCATTTTCTGAAATTTTAAATAGTTTGTTTAATTCCGTTTAAATAAGTATATCTCTTCAATGTCCGATAAGAGCTACACCATAACGACGACACGCCTACGATGTCTAAGATTTTCCCTAATTTTTCAGGGTACAAATAAATTTAGTTAATTCTCTTCTGATTATTTTTTCCGATCAGGTATATAAATAAGACTGCAGCAAGCTATCTCTGATTAAAAAAATTAAAAGTACGTACTCCATCAACAGCACGGTGATACGTATTCTCAATGATTGATTATTATACTTGAGCAACTAGTCTAGAATAGCAGCAGCTATCTGACCAGAGGAGACTCACGCCCAGTAAAACAATGTAAACAATTCTCATGACTTGTCACAAAAGGTACTTCGTCGACTTGCCGACCAATCAGAGACAAAAGGTTCACACGAGAGGTCTCCCGTTATCCACACCGAGTACTGTAAATCTATACTGGAGTAGAAGTTTACACGAAAAAAGACTGCAGCGGGTACGCTACCCAGCACGCTACGCGCCCGCAACTCCTGGCGGACTTCTAGGTTGTGCGGTATGCCCCACGCGGGCTCGCGCGTCCTTGAGCTGCACACTGCTACTATTTTAACTAACTAGAAAAAATTATAACTCACAAACTAAAAATCAAATTAAATTCTATTTACTCTATTAATTTTGTTTCAATAAATCCTTCATAATAATATCTCACATGGATATATTTAAATAAAGTGATAAGTATGTCCCACTATTGATAGTTACTATAGAGCATGTGATATAGAAGGTGATAAGTGCGGAAAAAAATTGTATAAAAGAAAGAATCTTAATGACTAAGACACATATATGATGAATTTAGAGGACGATGAGTGCAGACAGTCTAACGATGGGCGGACACAGTAATCCTGGATATGTCCGCAACTAACTCCATGCTAACTTTAATAAGATATAAGAATTTACATATTTTTATGGCTTCTCAAAGAAAGTTAGGAAGCTCAATATTTAATTATAGCACCACATGAATAATATGAAAATTAAAGTTATGATATATTTATATTTAAATATTTCTTTACTTCGTTTAATGGGAGAAAAATCTATCTAGTTTTATTTTGAGTCACTATAAGAATAATAAGATATTATTATATTATTATCAACTAGCAAATATGTCGTGCCTTACAATGGGAAAAAAATACCAAACGTCTATGAAAATGAGAATAGAATTGATACATAATATTTATGTTTACCTTTTTTTATTATATATAAGCTTTCAAGTTAATGTTGACAATAATATGACAATGTAGTGTTGACCCCATATATGGAATTAAAATACAAACTTGATTTTTTTCCTTCTATCGTAAAGCACACAAGTATTTAGAACATGAATACACCGTAACTTTATTTTTTATTATTCATGTGTTGCTATTGTTAGAGTTCCGTCATCTGTGAGGACCTACAAAACTCTGTAATTTTAATCTATGATTAAAGTTGACAAGAGTTAGAATCGTTAGGAATTATTTATTTAGACTAGGCTAGACTAGATAACAAACTGCTCAAGATTTCAACTCATGTTTTAATTACTTGAACTATCAACTAATCTAGGTTTTAATAAAAATAAATTTTATTTCTAATTAAAATTACATCAATGGGATTTCCTAAATTTCAGGTGCCTGAATTTTAGTTTTATTTTAGGCGACAGTTATTGCATATCTTTTATACTAAAATTGCAGTTTTAGCTCGTTGCAATTTATATGGACACAATCTGTATTTTTTTTCAGAAATAAAAAATATGTTAGACAAAACTACAAATCTAATAAAATTTTATATATGTTGGCACAAAAACAATTTAATAATTACAATTATTTCTATAGGAGGACAACTACAAAAATTTAATATGTTATAACACAAAAATACAAATAACAAAATATAAAATTAACAACTAACTTATACTAGGTGATATATTAGTGTTGCCTGAAATTATCTTAAATTTTAGGCACCTGAGCCTAATATTCTATACTAAACCGAGTGTAAATTGATTGTTTGAGCCACTAAAGTAATTCAAATGAAAAAGTTATGAACTACAAATTTTCATAACTTTTTGAGATCTACAACTTTGTTGTAGCAAGTTTTTTCATCCGAGGTAGTTTACAAAAATTTGAATTTCAAATTTGACACATTCAAACGTATTTTTTGATGACAAGATGATTTCAAATGAAAACGTTGTGAACTACAAAGTTTCATAACTTTTCGAGATCTACAACTTTCATGTACAAAGTTTTTCCATCGGAAGTAGTTTACAAAAATCAAAAAAAATAACGGTACAGATATATCACTGTCGGTTCCAGCCATGAACTGACAGTGATCTTCACTGCCGATTCATGGCTGGAACCGACAGTGAAAGTGGCCATGATATCACTATCGGTTCCAGCTACGAACCGGCACTGGTATACCTGTAAAGTTGATTTTTTTATTTTTGTAAACGACCTTGGATGAAAAAACTTTATACATGAAAGTTGTAGATCTCGAAAAGTTATAAAACTTTGTAGTTTACAACTTTTTCATTTGAAATCATTTTGTCATAAAAAAATACGTTCGAATGTGTCAAATTTGAAATTCAAATTTTTGTAAATGACTTTGGATGAAAAAACTTTGTACATGAAAGTTGTAGATCTCGAAAAGTTATGAAACTTTGTAGTTCACAACTTTTTCATTTGAATTCGTTTAGTTGCTCAAACAATCAATTTACACTCGGTTTTTTTAGAGAGGCTTCACTAATTTTTTAAATTACGAACCGATAGTGATGAGAACTTTCACTACCGGTTCGTGACTGGAACCGGCACTGAAAGACATCACTATCCGCCTAAACAAAACCGACAATGATAGGGCCGGCAGTGATGTCCTATTCTGTAGTAGTGTATCTAAGTTCCTGCTCATTTCCGTGGCGAGTAGCATGAAGGGGCATGTGACGGTGGTCCGACCATTGTGATTGGCAAAGAGAAACACGGTAATTCCTTTGTTTCAAATCATAAGATTTCAAAAATCTTGGAGACCGAAAGCATTTTAAGTTTACTAAAAAATACTAGGTATAATATGAAAATATAACTAATGGAGAGTCTAATAAAACTTAGTTGATATCATAAATGTTATTATCTTATTATATAAATTTAATTAAATTTGAAAAAAAAAATTATCTCTCAAAGATTCTTAGAATGACTTATAATTTAGGACGAAGGGAGTATTAAAAAAACTAAGAAAAAAAAGAAAAAAGAAAAAGAAATTAGTGGTTTAATACTAGTGTAAAATTATATATATATATATATATATATATATATATATATATATATTTCTATTCTTATTTTTTTCCATTTAGATTAGAATTTCTATCATGTTAGTTGGAATTCCTATTCAGATTATATGGGATCAGATGATCATTTGGATTAGAATTATGATTGGTAGCCATGTGGGATTGAAGAGATCAATTTTGATTAGAATTCCTAACTATCAAAGGTATCTAAAGAAGTCTTCATATCTCATATATATAAAATAGAATGGTTAATGGTTATAGACATAACAACAGATACAATTTCCACATTCATCAGAGTTTATTAGAAGAGGTGGACCAAAAGATATAGATATAGATATAGATATAGATATATCTTTTATAAAAACAAACCCCAATATGTTTCAATCTCCACGTGCAAGTTATTCATGTGTCGTATCCAACTAAGTGCCACATCATCCACCTGAATATATGCGACATCTTCCACCTAATGTTGTTACTATTTTGTCATTTATTATAAAAGGCATCCATGTTATACTATTTGTTTGGTTATCACATTTCTATATTTCGATCTAATATTCTATAAGCATTTTATTTATTCTTCCACATTAGCTCATATAGTTTAATAAAATATCTCGTATACCCAAAGATATAACTATTATTTATAAGAAAGTCTCCTAGCAACTCGCGGGATATTCTTCTAGTTAACTTATATTATGGATATCATGATCACTGTAAAATAACTTAGCTTCAATTTTTTGTAGAAAATATAAAATGTAAATAGACATATAACATGCTCATCATTGTTTTGTTTGAATGTTTGATAGTTGTTACAACCGTTGCAATGCACAACATATTTTGGTAGTAAAAAGGTAAATGAACCTAATCAAAAAAACATTTACTATCTGTATAATTACTTATTAGTTAATAAAATGTTGCTGATGGATTTTATTTGTTAGCAAATGGAGTATTCAATGAGAATATCACTATTAGATATGCACCAGGATGTCCACATATATATGAATATATGATATATGCTAGCTTGTACATATTATATTTGGTCATGCTTTGCAAAGAGAAATGCATCTTGTAGCATAATTTTCATTATTTTAAGGAACACTGCCATATATTTGCATATGATCAAATCTTAGAGAGTTCAAATAAATCCTATTATTCGGCATAATAGAAAATTTGTCTAGGGAATATTTTATTTATTTCATCCCATCTCAGAGATACAAAGATTTTCACCAACAAATCATTGATATAGTTTTGATTAGACATAGACACCTATATGGTTATTAAAATCTAGAATAGTTAATGATCCAACTACTCAAACTTTGAATTGAAATATTAAACACTTTGTTTAATTTAGTTTAAGTAAATGTATCTCTCCAATGTCAGATTAGAGTTGTCATGTGGAAAATCGAGAGAGGTCACTAATCCTTGTTCCTTGACCTATCGCAACGAACCCCTTGTTGATTTTAATCATATATAAGAATTTACATATTTTTATGGGTCCTAAAATAAAATCACACAGCTCGATATTTAATTGTAGAACCATATGAATAGTATGAAAATTTAAGTTACGATATATTTACATCTAAATATTTCTTTGCTTTGTGATGGGAGAAAAATCTATCATGTTTTTTATTTGAGTCAATACAGGAACAATAAGACATTGTCATATTATTGTCAATATCTATATCTATATCTATATCTATATCTATATCTATATTTTTTATAAAAGAAAACACCCACTATGAATCAATCTTCACATGCAAGCTATTCACGTGCCGTACCCCGCTAAGTATCAAATCCATTGAATATATGTCACTACATCTATTATTTATAAGAAAGTCTCCGGGCAACTCGCAGAATGTTCTTCTAGTTAACTTTATATTATGGTTGTTATGGTCATCGCAAAATAACTTACCTTTCATTTTTCTAAGAAAAAATATAAAATGTAAATAGACATATAACATTCTCATGTCGTTTTGTTTGAACGTTTGTTGCAACACACGATATATTTTGGTAGTTAAAAAGTAAATGAATTGTATAAATATTTTTAAATATAAATACTTATTAGTTAATAAAGTCATATTGATGTATTGTATTTGTTGTCAAATGGAGTATTTAATGAAAAATCACACCAGGTTGTCCATAAATATAACATATGCTAGCCTGTACATACTATATCTGGTCACGCTTTGCAAAGAAAGACAAATCTTGTAGCATATTTTTCATTATATCAAGCAATGATGCCATATTTACAGATGATCAAATCTTTAAAAGTCCAATGAATGCTATTAAGTCCCATTAAGTGCCACATCATCCACCCGAATATGTGCTACAACATCTTTCACTACAAAATCTAGATTAGTTTATGACCCAACTAATCAAACTGTGAATTGAAATCTTAAACAATTTGTTTAATTCAATTTAAAATGTCTGATAAGTGCTGCCATGTAGAAAATCGAGAGAGGCCTGATGTTATAATCAGGGGTGGACAAACTAATCCTTGATACATGTCCATGTCCCGCAACTAACTCCTTGCCAACTTCAACCATATATGAGAATTTACATATTTTTATGGGTTCTCAAAGAAAGTCACATAGCTTGATATTTTTTTTCTCGATCACGCAAAAGGTTTGCGCGTCTTTATATTAAGGTAGAGAAAATGTTAAATACAACACGCCTTAACAACGCATAGAGGGTCAATAAGATATACATGAATGCTCAGACCCTCCCTAGTGTACAACAAGCTAAATTATTACATTGGACCTAGATCAACCCAAATTGCGATGCCGACTAGGAGGTCTATGGCCGGGCCATCGAATGGCGGCGACGCTGCTTGCGTGGCCCCACGTCGTCATCCGGTGGGAACAACTCACGTAACGTCTGCATATTAGAGTCACCACAGAATATTTTGTTGTATGCCTCTATGGCCGTCGATGGAGGCGACATGTCGCTACTGAGCCCCAAGCGCTTCAAGGCAAGGTACTCGCCTCACTTGGAGACCGACATATGAGCTATGCTCTGAGGGGCTATCCGCTTGCTTCGCGTAGCTTGATATTTTATTGTGGTATCCACATGAATAGTTAAAAATTGAAGTTATGATATATTTACGCCTCGTTTGTGCAGCCACATAGCTTGATATTTCGGAACAGGAGAAAAAATCTATCAAGATTTTACTTTGAGTCAATACAAGATTAATGGGACATGTCATATTGTTGCCCATATTAACTTATATTATGGTTTATATTATGGTTGTCGTGGGCTGTGATGCACCCTGTGGCTGCACCACAGATGCTACTTTCTACTGTGCAGCCGCAGCCCAACAGCCGGAAGTAGCACAAACGATCAGGGCATAGACATATATACTATATATACTATGTTTTGCTAGCTAAAAAAAAGTAAACGCCCATAATCAGAAAAATATTTTAAAATATAAATACTTATTAGTCAATGAACTGCCGATAGATTTATTTATTAGCAAATCGAGTATTAAATGAGTGTATCGCAAAATCAGATATGCACCGGGATGTCTGTATAAATATGGCATATGCTAGCCAGTACATACTAATCCCAGAGCATACTAATTTTCATTATTTTAAGCAAAAAGCTGTCACGATAATAACAAACGAAGACCCGAGAAAACTAGGGAGCGCTTACCGTCCGTCAGGTCAAAAAATGAAGAACGCCGGCCGCCGCGACGACGGTATAGCAGCGGCTACGATGCTGATCGCCGTCGTTCTTCTCGGATGTGGTCTCGCGACCTCCGTGCGTTGTAAGTGATTTCTTTAGATATATATGCTGGATGTGTGTGCATATATTCTGACGCAATGCAATGCTTGGATATGTATATATATAGGTTCTCGAGTTGTGCCTACAGATGTCACTGGAGAACGCGGGGCGGAGGCGACATTGCCTCGAGCTCAACCCTTTTGCTACAAGACGTGTGGCAACGGGCGCTGTGACTTCTGCTGCGCGAGCGACTACACGCCGACGATCTGCTGGGACAGTGAAGCCATGTGCAAGCACGAGTGCCATCCGCCCATGATGAGCCCTCCCGTCTAAGGATGTGATGATGACATCGAGCGTGGATTAGGGAAAACGGAGCTTTCTTTCTCTCTCTCGTCATGTATGCAGGTTCCTAGCTAGCATCAGTCGCGTTCATGCATGTCATTATTACATCAATTTATTTAGTCTCACGTGCAATGAACGGCCCGATCGACCGCTGTCGTCCTGCGTAACATGTTTCAAGCTACGCAGCACGGATAAGAGTTTGGGAAGGATACGGATATACGGATATGGTAATTTTCTAAGAAATATGATACACGGATAAGTTTTACTATTTTCTAATAAATAATTTCAAAGTGTTAGACTTGAGTCACAGGGAATCTTAAGGTGTGTTCTCTGCTGTGATTGTGGCTGTGGTAGCCACAGCCCACAGATCCTATGCTAGGATTAGCACTAGCCACTAGCACTTAGCTTGTGCTAGCACTACCAGATTTAGAGAGGCCACCTATTGCATGCAAGCAATGAAGCGATCAAGAATGTGCGGAACTAAATCAGGAGGGGGAAGTGGGGAACAAACAAATCAAGCAAGAACTGCATAATAAGCAGAGTAGATCCAGAATAGGAAAGACCTTGCTTTGCTGCTGAATCGTCATCTCCCCTGCATCCCTTGCACTTGCATCACGGGAGCTGGCCGCGGCCATGACAGACTGGTGGGTGCTCCTGGCACGGCGGTCTGGAGGAGGATGGCAGGGAGGGAGCGGAGGCTCGGGGACGGCAGCTGTCGTGCAGTGGCGCATCCCCTGCGCAGCTGAGGTGGTACTCATGTACGCAAGAGGCTGTGCATTGGGGCAGAGGCTTGTGTACAGCGGGCTGGGAACCTCTTTCTTAACCACTTCTCTCATCGCATTATTAAGCCTATGTTGAGGCTCCCTAGAAGCTATAGAGTTTGGATCAATAGGGATACGATGGGTGCATAGAGCAGGGTTAATACCTTTGAGATCTTGGAGCGAATAGCCAAAAATTGATTTATGTTTTTCTAGAATAGTAATCAACCGGAATGTTTCTTCCTGAGAGAGTTTATTATTTATAATCAAACGAGATTTTGGATCATTATTAAGAAAAGCATACCGAAGGCCAGGGGTAACGGTTTTAATTCAATGGGTGGTTTAGGAGGTTCCTCAAGAAAATCTAGAGGATCAGGATCAGGAGAGTGATCTTTCTCTACGAAAAATTGAGCATCTTCTTCTAAATCATGTTCCATTAAGGGTTCAAGAGATGATTCCTTAACTTCTTCCATTGGATCTGGCTTGGGACATGGCTCACTCTCCATATTTAGAGAGCGAGATATGGATATGGGTAGTTTAAGATTTTTCCCAAGACAAATATTTAATTTTCCTGTTGAATAAGCTTTTGTATTGGTTGTCCTATCAACAAGTCGAATTAAGGGATATCAAAGATATAGAAACTTAGGTGAACCCGAACTTCCATTACCTGGATAGGTAGGACATACAAAATTCCCATACTAGGAAAAATGTGTCCTGAAGGGCTTTTGAGCAATTTAGTTGTTGGGTTTAAAGGCATGTATTTTAATAAATCATGAGTAAAAGATGCAGACATGATATTAACACCCACAACTGGATTGTAAAGAGCATCAAAAGAGTCTTTATGAATTTGGCAACGAATGGAAGTAGAAGGTGAGTCTAAACGAATTATATCTAAGGAAAGCTCTGACTATTCTAACCATTCATGGCTTATCACAAAGACTAACTCTTTTGTGGCCTGTTTAATGAAAGCACTCTCAGTTAAGTCTAAAGGTTGTTTAATTGATGATTTTGATTCCCGAGGTTTCCTTGTAGTGTGATAATTTGAGGTATCACCGATTTCGGTAAAATATTCATCCTCGAAATCAAAGATAATCTCTGAAATTGGAGTTTCCTCATCAAAATTAGGGATAGCTAAAGATAAAGATGAATTATGTTGAATTTCAAATTTAGCTATCTAGTTTTCTTCTAAAGTTTCTTCTGATTTAGCTTCAAATGTTTGAGTTATTTGTGAAAGTTTTAGCAGCATATCTCTTGCTTCTACAGTAGGAGTGTGCATAAAAGATCCATTAGAAGCTAAGTCAAGATATTTAGAAGATTTTCTATTCAGGCCCATATAAAAATGTTGAAGAAGTACAGGGCTTGAAATGGATAGAGATGGACCAGAGTGTGTAAGATTATCGCAACGTTGCCAGACAACTATTAGAGATTCATCATCCTCTTGCATAGAGGATAAGATCTCCAAGCGAAGGAAGACGATCTTGGAAATAGGAAAGAAGTCTAGGCAAAAGATAGAACAAAGAGCTTCCCAATTCCCTTCCTTACTTGGCGCGGTTCAAGAATACCAAGTTTTAGCTCTTCCTCTCAAAGAGAAAGGAAAAAGCTTCCATCTTAGGGTTTCGTCGGACATGCCCTTTATATGAAGGCATGCATAGGTCTGCTCGAACTTGTTCAAATGATAATGAGGATTCTCATCTTCCATGTGCGAAAAGGAATGTTTCTAGACCATCTCTATCAAACATGGACGTAGCTCATAGTCATCCGAAAGGATAGGCTTAACTGATTATGGGAGACTAGAACTCTCATCCATATGGTAACAGTAAAGATAAAGTGGTGTGGGATCTGTATTGCTTATAAAAGACTCTACAAATCCATAGGTAAGGATAGAAAGAAATAGGTGAGATGAAAAAGGAAAGATAAAAGTATAATACAAGATTGAGCTAGACTCAAAGATAAGTCAACACCATTCCCCGACAATGGCGCTAGAAATTCTTGTTGGTATAAATTATCCACACTCAAGTTATCCGCAAGCGCACAGATAAGATACAACCGATGTAGCACTTCACCGAGATAACCCAGTTTTAATATCGAACCCAAAGGAACGGTTGGAGTACTGAGTCTAAGCCCTCTCCCTGAGTTGCTAACAAGGCATGTGGAGTTAAAAGGAAGAAGGGATCATTTCTGGCCCTCTGGTCCCGTTTTATCTATATTGATATGTATCTTAATGTTCGGCTAGGGGGATTATTCTAGAAGGGTCGCAAATAGAGTACGCCATAACTAGATAACAATCTAACATGCGAGGTCCTATTAACAGGAGGTGGACTATAGAAGATTCAACAACGCTATAAGAGTCACCTCTGCGAGCTACCACCGATTCGGAAAATAGGGAACATCTATGAGCTAACAAGTCTAAGCACCACGCTTACACTATAAAAGCTACATTACCCCTAGAGCGACTAGAAATAAAGTACTCAAAAGAGTCATAGACGAAGAAGAACAATAATAATGGAAACTTACGTGTAAATGTAACACCCCAAATTTTGCTTTCCGGAAAAATAGAGTTTAAATGATTTAATTGTGATTTTGTGCTCATGAAAATATAGCAAAATAAAAACTTTTTGAAACATTAAAATTTTGCTAGGGTTTACCCACTTGTTGTGCATACATGCTGGTGCATTTGGTTTATTGAAATGAGTGGAGGTTTCAAAATTTTAAAATTGAATTTGAAAATGTTTTGAATCTAGGCTTTGAAGTAAAAGAAAAATAAGAAAAGCCCTCCCTCACCCTCTCTCTGCTTTTGGCCCAGATCCCCTCTCCCGCGGCCTTCTCTCTCCCTTCCCGCGCAGGCCCAGCCCAGCACCTCCCTCCCTTTCCCTTCCTCGCCCGCAGGCCCAAGTCGGCACCAAAGCCTAGCTCGGCCTCTTCCTCCCTCCCCTCCCCTCTTCCCATCCCGTGGCCCAGCAGGTCGGCCCGGCCTCACACCCACGTGGGAGCACCCCGCCTCAGCCTCCATCTTCGCTGGCAGGTGGGCCCGCGTCGTCAGCCGCCCTGCCGTCTTCTTCCTCCAGATGGGAAGAGCCGCGCCGCCTTCCCTCTTCTCCCCGACAAACCCGAGCTGGATCCTCGCCTTCCTTCTCTGCCATGCCTCCGGGCTATAGGAACACGTGCCCCGCCTTCCCCCGCCCCCTCTTCTCCCTCCCCGAGCACCCCATAACCACCAGCCACCACCGCAACCCTAGTCTGCCGCCACCGTCGACGTCCCGACGCGACCGAGCCGCATCACCGCTCCAAGCTCCCCACTGAGTTTCGGGTTCGGGTAAGGAGAGCCCTAGGAGCTCGTTTCCCGCTCTATCCTCTCTGGTTCGCACGCACAGCCTCTCTGTGTACGCCGTACATCCCGAGCCGCTCAATCGCGGGCACCGCCGCGCTCGTCGCCAAATCGGGTCAACCGATAGCACCTAATTGCTCGCCATCACCTCCTCTCCCTCCCTGTGTTTTTCATTCGGCCGAAGAGGCCCGGAACGTCGAAGTCGACGAACTCCGGCGAGGAGCCGAGCTCCCGGCAATGGCGTGCCGCCGCGGTAAAGCCCCGGCCCGGAGTCCTCGCGCCCGCGCCTTCCCTTGCGCCGTCCATCTGATCTCAGACGGCCGAGATTAGAAGTACCCAAGGGGTATACCCTCCGGTCCATGGTGGACCCGTGGACCGCGTCCCCGCGTCTGGTCCACACCGCGTCGTGCACCCGCCCTGTCCCGTGCCGCCACGTGGCACCACGCCGGCCCCGCACCACAGCACCCGCAGTCCCCTCCGCGCCTCCCTCCTTTACGTTTTCTTCTTTGCAAGGCGTATTTCCGATCGGTTTTGTTTTATTTCGAAAATAAATTGAAAATCTTTATTTACAGATCTGCCACTCCTTTTCAAAAGCTTATAAAAGATGCATTTTAAATCCGTTTTCATCCATTCGAGTTGCGTTAGATTCATAGAGTTTTTATCTACATGTTAAAACCATAATCAATCTGTTTTGAAACTTTGAAAAATATTTATTTATTAAATGGTTTTAAATGTGTGTTTTAAATCCCCAAAACTTGTTTAAATCAAATCTTCTCCGTTTTAGATCCGATTCGTCCCGTTCAAGTTGCGTTGGCTTCGTATCGGCGTAACCTTTTTATTAGTGATCTTTAATAACATGTTAATAGATCTGTATTTTCATGGTTAACTCCTAACTTGATTAATAACTATGCAACTAGTTTTATGCATAAAATAACGATAGTCCTACTCTCGTTTTCAAAATACAAATACAAGTTTGACCTAATCTAATCAAAGTATTTCGTTGAAATACTTTATCCACCCTTTTATATAGTTAAAATTGATAAAGCCTTTAGCTCTCTTTTATAAAAGTAAACCTTTCGGTAGATGTATCTCGATCTTCGTAGCTCCGATTAGTGTGTTCTTCGTGACTGTGTGATCGTAGGGATGCGTAGATTTCTCTTTAAATCCTTTTAATTGATTAGTGTCAGACTTTTTGAGCCTCATGAACCCCATATATACTTGTTGAGTACGAGATGTACTTACACTTGTTTACTTTTCAATTTTTGGATAAAAATACCGGATGGGTACCAAATTGCAAGAGTCTCGGGCAGTTAGGTTTATGATCAACCAGTCAGTTGGTCCCTGTGGAGTGGAGTCTTTGCCTGAAGATCGGAGTGTCTTTCCGTTGTTTGCTCTCTTAAGGTTATTTCTTTCGCCTTATATGTTATGTATTTAAGTGTTGTCTTTTGATATTACCTTGTTCTGTGGCTATATGTGAGATTTGACTTCCTGGGCTCACATATAGGGTATATCTGGTTTTGTTCTTAAAACCGGGTGTGACAGATTGGTATCAAATCAATGCTGACTGTAGGACGCAAGCCTAAATAGAATTGGTCATTTTAGCAAGCTCTTAACCTTTCCTAGTTCTTGCTTTCTCTCTAACCTTGATATATGTTTAAAGTTATGCTCGCTCTATCCCTATTCTATTGTAAAAGACCTTGTCCCAAATTCTAACTCTTATCTCTCCATATAATAGATGGATCATAATGAGAAGCCCGTTGACCCAGCAATGATCACATGTGACAAGGAGAAGCCATCAACCAAGCAAGACCCAGATCTAGAAGGAATGACTCAACGACAGGACTTATCACAAGAACAGGTTGACATACAAAGGACCCATAAGAAGCAAGGGCAAGTAAGCAAAGTAAAGAGGAACTACATCCAAGGAAGGTTGAACCATGTGGATATGAGTACCCTTCGTGAAGCTAAGAAGGTTGTGTATGGGTTGATTTCCGTAAGCTCAACGAAGGCCATGGTTCTATTTGACCCCAGTGCATCGCATTCATTCATATCGGCCAAGTATGTAGAGGAACAGGAGATAGTGAAGCTGCCAAATAGGAAACCCTTGATAGTTCACTCCCTAGCAGGAGAAATGAAGGCAAACTACATCTACCCAAAAGTTACCTTGGACATAAAAGGTGTTGACTTTAAGGTGAATCTTATTATTTTGGAGATTTCAGAGATCGATGTTGTCCTTGGAAGGGGATGGTTCTATGCTTGTAAAGGAGTGATCGAGTATGCCCAGCATTCAGTACTTATAACAGGATCGTCAGGAGAAAGGATTGTATACGAGGGTATACGACCTTTACCTAAGGAATATGAAGCTAGCCCATTGGAAGGTGGTAAGATAAATGAGATTCATGATCGATGTCAGTGTTGTAAGCATTATGGAGTTGTCTGTCTTCAAAACAAGTCCCATAAAGGGAAAGTCGAGATGGGTTTAAACTATGAAAGCAATGATGAAAAGAAGAGGAAGGCAAGTTCACTGCAGCCACTTTCGGGAAGCAGTCAACAGTTGAGTTCTACTACGTTGCCACATTCAGCTCGGAATCCTACTCAGATAGAGCAAAGGGGTAAAGAGATAGAAGTTCCTCACGCTAAATCCATTTATGGGGAAGTATGCATAGATGGATGGACAATCACTTGTACGGAGTTCCAACCCCAAAGAGTCAAGCGAAATAAGAAGCAAGCCAAGAAGAGGAAGAACCTCCATAGCTCGCAAGAGAACAACACACCAAGCAACATTTCAGAAAGAGATGACCCTACCAAAGATATACCTCGAAATGTGTGTTATCGTTGCCGACAGGAGGGCCACCATGCATATTGTTGTCGGCAGGAGAAGAAATCAAAGAACCATGGAAGCAATCAAGTCACTACAGGACTATCGTCAGCCAGTGTTAGCGCCACGCAACATGAAGAAAGATCTTGATACCTATCACCTCGCTAGGAGTTTATGTCCCGTGTATAATATACGTTAGTAGTGAAAGTCAAGTCTGTGTGTCTTGTGAACATTTAGTGTTTGGTTGGTTTGTCTTAATGCTTATGCTTGATTTGCGTCTTTGTAATGAGTGCAATGACCTTGTGGGGTTGGCCCACTTGCCAGGATTAACCAACTTAATCCTAACAGATGATCCAAATCTTAATTAGCCCATCAGGCGTCACCACTTTGCAGCGGGTCATCCACCTCTTTCCGAACATGATCACCTTATTACAATCATGACAGAAGTAATACGAAATTTTTATATTACATCAAAGTAGCGGAAATTTAAAGTCATATTACAAACCATAAGTTTTGAAACATAACTTAGTGTCATACGATAAGGTTACATCAAGCTGCTGATAGATGAAAGACAAACAACCAAGTTACTCTTGCCCAAGAGTCAAGCAAAGATAGTTTTATTCTTCCTCTTCATCTACACTGACCATGGTCATGCAGCAAGGAGCCACACAAACCGGGTTGTAATCCTCATCTGCAACAGGGGTTAACAAACCCTGAGTACGGGAGTACTCCACAAGACTTATCCGACAAAGAAAAGTATTTGGTGGACAAAACAGTATGCAAGTAATAGGATTCAAGGTGTGGTTTTACAAGAATCAAGTATTTTGCATAAATGAGCATTTATAAAAGAATTGAAATCATTTATGTTATCCATAAGATTACTCAAGTATCGATCTAAATGTATGATCGATAACAAGGTAATAAACATCCATAAAGGGATCCAACAAGTATCTAGTTAAAGTGTATTACTACGCGGTAGAGGACAGGGTCATGTTTCCATATCCGAGGAACACGACGATTCGAACCGGTTTATCCCAGCTGGGGCTTCCCTATCACATGACATATACAACCGCTTAAAGCACGCATATGACTACCTTTCCCTGGATCCTCTCACCAAGACCGAGGTTCCGCCACCCGAGAGCACAGTACACCTCCATCCAGTTCGCTAACTTGGAGGGTACACACTACTCTCGCCATCTCTCCACTCCCAGTGCGGGTTAACCGTTCTTCAAGCGAGAATAGCCAGAGTCCAGCTTCCCGGAGTATGTGATAAGTACTCCAAAGTCACAACCCTTGGACGTCTACAACGGACGGTTCCTAATTGACACAGGCGGAAAGAACCCACTCACCAGACACCGCTGATGGCTCTCCAACACCGTGTCCGCCCGGTCTCAGATTATTATTTCCATCAACAAGACATAGCCACTTGCCGCAGCAATCCTCTATTCTTCTCAAAAACAGAACCATTGCCGAAGCAATCATGTTATCACCTATTCTCGCAGATGACAGGAAATCATCTGACTCTATCGGTCTAAGCATTGCTAAGCAGCATAAAGCAACATTCGTATTTTTAAAACGGTATCAAGGTACAGGAATAAATAATTCAAGGTAAGGCTATGCATCAAGTAGGAATTTGATTGAATACCGTAATGCAATAGTATAAACATAAGTGTATTTAAAGCAATCATTTTAAATACAAGGAAGTGTTTGAATGCACCGGGCTTGCCTTGGTTGGAGGGATAGACGAACTTGGGCTCAGATTCAAGAGAGAAAACCTCTTCACTGGAGGTATCCAACCCAACCAACGAACAATCTACACGATATAATGACATGTCTTAGATGATGCTCGAATAGTAAACATGATGCTTAACTTAAACAAACAAGCTCATAAGAGAAGACTAAAACAGATTACACCTTGAGTACCACTTCCCTTCATGAAGGAAAGTAACACTAGGTTAGAAAGCAAATTTATTAAACCCTATTTATCTTGATTATCTAAGTTAACAATTACATCTAAAAGAACTGAGCAAACATCATCACATCAAACATGTCCAACTTGTGTTGGTCACTGGACAATGACCATTTGTATCAAATAATCCAAAATCACTCAAGGCCTAAAGTCATTAGGTTTCTAAACATTTTATAATTAAACAGGGCATCTACAGGATTAAAAACACACTAAACTAAACAGGAAACAGGAAAAAACCCTGCACCAAACCCACTGATGGCTAAGACCCGACCATCAGCGGCACAGACGCTCGAGCGACGGCATCGAGAACCACTAAACACGGCGGCGAGTCGCCGTCGGTGACCAAACCGAACGGCTGACCCTCGAACTTGCTTCGGCTTGCCGAGCCGAACCCAACGAGGTACGCCACGACCCAAACAAACCCTCAGAGACACCTCATCGAGGGTGCTGACGATCGGACGGGGCTCGACCGATCGCGCACCATCGAGCACAGACCTCGATCGAAGAACTAGACCTCGATCGCTGAAGAGAGACCTCGATCGAAAGAAACGAGGCCTCGATCGATGAAGAAAGACCTTGATCGACCCTCGATCAGAGAGACTAGGCCTCGATCACGACTCAGAGGACACCCGCGAGCAAGACGCCCAACAGAAAGCAAGACTACAACCTACTCAGCTGACCTTGTCGACGGTAATGGCGGTGAACCGAGCTCGACCGCACACATACCGATGGACACAGGCCTCGATCGATACAACTCTAGCAAGCTAAGCGGCCCCCAAACAACGCGAAACGCGCACGAGACAAATTCAGAGCTAAACGCAACACCCTCGACGACGGCACTGGCGGTCGATGGAGATCTACGCGACGCGCCGAAGAAAACACGCACGCGCTCGAGGGCAACTACCCCTCCAACCAGACTCAGGACGGCTAGACGAAGCTAGCGCAAGACTCAGATCTCGAAAAGATCAACAACAACGGCTAGACAACGAACACACCGCCGCGCCGAGCAAGAACAACGGCGACGCTCGAGGACAGAGCTTGAAGGCTCGACACAAGGATAATCGAGTAGAGCGAAGAGGTCGAGGAGCTCACCCTGGTCACGGAGCGTTAGCAAGCGTGGCCGGAGATGAAGCAGAGACGACCGTCGATGGAGATCATGCCGGCGGAGACAAAGAACTGCGCGGCAACGAAGATGTTCCCGGAGCTATGGTCCACCATTTGCAAAACGGAGAACCCGACAAGACTCAGAGATGAACAAGGAGCAAGAAACACAAGATACAAAGGCAATGCGGCTCCTGTGTAGCCCGGTCGAAGACGGACCAGAGCGGCGGCGGTCGCGTCGGAGCTGAGGAAGACGGATCCGCACTGAACGAATGCAAGCTCGATGACTTCAACCAACTTGACCCGAGGAGGCGCGAGATCAAAGCGAAGACAACGGCGAAGGATTGAGTGATTGGAAGCGACTAACGAGCTCGGACGAGTTCGTCAATGGAGGTGGAGCGCTCGGCGGAGCAGAGCAGAGCTGTGGAGTGGCGTGAAAAGGGGAACAGAGAGTACGGTGTCCCGCTTTTAAAGACGGCAACGGGTTCCGCAAGATCGCCACGTACACTCGACAAGACGTGAGTCCATGGACAGGAGTCACACGGGTGTCGACAAGTGTCGGCCAGGAGCGACGTCGAGCTCAACCCCGCCATGCAACTGCTCGAGGAAAGGACAGAACTGACCTGTGGCTATTTTGCAAAAATGCTCAAGCTTCCAGGGGTTTTTAGGAAAAACTTTGAACAAGAAAGATGTTCAAAATTTCAAGATCTACAACTTTGCTTAAACAACCATAAGCAAAAAACTTTATAGATTTTGAAAATCATGTTTAGGGTTTAATCCATCCCCCTCTGGGAATTAGGGTTTGGATTCAAATTTTAATTTGAGAATTTGAAAAGATGACCTGCATTCAAACAATTGATCGAACACAAGCAAGTAAACTCATTTTAGTTCAATGCATAGCCAGGTTTTCAAACAAATGAATGATGCTTAATGCCTATGATGACATGATCAAATTTTAATTAAGAGATTAACACCCGGGGTGTTACAGGGTCTTCCCACAATTTCATTTAGTTTATAAGCTTAATGTGTAATGCAATAAATAGTTGGGTTTGGTTTCTATCATGTGTTTCTTTATCCTATCTTTCCAAAGCAATCACTCTTTATCAGTTCACATCTCTGTTTCTTGGAAGCCAAAAACAAAATCATGGAGAACTTTTGGACAACAATAGACTTCTCTCTCTCACCACAAGAACCACCTCAAGAACAGTTATGGTTTGTGAGTTATGAAAATCACAAGGAAATGAGGACAATTGACTCACTCAGAAGAGTATGTAAGCTACCCTTTTGTTTCCCTTAGTGCATCTTTCTTAAGGGGGGTAGCCAAGCTAAAGAAGTTCGAAGATAAAGTTACAAACATACTAGTGTTCACCAGGAAGAATTAGTTATCTCTATGGTGAAGAAGTCATTATCAAACACAAGTGTCCTTTGCTCAAGATTGTTAACTTGGATCATACACAAGAAGTTTGAGTACCCATCAAGTTTAGGCAGCGCTTCAAGCTATCCTAAAATGAGAGTCCAACATTCAACATACTCAAGGTAAGTCAGCAATCATGACGTGAGAAGAAGACGTGTAAGTCTATGGATTTGTTCTATGAAGGTTCCGAAGACCACAATATTGCATCAAGCATGGAAAGAAAGTTTGGATGGAATGAAGCATCTAAGTAAGGTTTTGGTTGTGCTCTATACAAGGTATAATTAGGTTTGTTGCTAAAAGGAACTGCTCAAGGAAGCAAAGAATACACAAAGACAAAGTATCTTTATCTTTCTCTTCAGTCTCTTCGAATCTCGAGGACGAGATTCATCTTAAGGGGGGTAGAATTGTAACACCCCAAATTTTGCTTTCTAGAAAAATAGAGTTTAAATGATTTAATTGTGATTTTGTGCTCATGAAAATATAGCAAAATAAAAACTTTTTGAAACATTAAAATTTTGCTAGGGTTTACCCACTTGTTGTGCATACATGCTGGTGCATTTGGTTTATTGAAATGAGTGGAGGTTTCAAAATTTTAAAATTGAATTTGAAAATGTTTTGAATCTAGGCTTTGAAGTAAAAGAAAAATAAGAAAAGCCCTCCCTCACCCTCTCTCTGCTTTTGGCCCAGATCCCCTCTCCCGCGGCCTTCTCTCTCCCTTCCCGCGCAGGCCCAGCCCAGCACCTCCCTCCCTTTCCCTTCCTCGCCCGCAGGCCCAAGTCGGCACCAAAGTCCAGCTCCGCCTCTTCCTCCCTCCCCTCCCCTCTTCCCATCCCGTGGCCCAGCAGGTCGGCCCGGCCTCACACCCATGCGGGAGCACCCCGCCTCAGCCTCCATCTTCGCTGGCAGGTGGGCCCGCGTTGTCAGCCGCCCTGCCGTCTTCTTCCTCCAGATGGGAAGAGCCGCGCCTCCTTCCCTCTTCTCCCCGACAAACCCGAGCTGGATCCTCGCCTTCCTTCTCTGCCATGCCTCCGGGCTATAGGAACACGTGCCCCGCCTTCCCTCGCCCCCTCTTCTCCCTCCCCGAGCACCCCATAACCACCAGCCACCACCGCAACCCTAGTCCGCCGCCACCGTCGACGTCCCGACGCGACCGAGCCACATCACTGCTCCAAGCTCCCCACCGAGCTTCCGGTTCGGGTAAGGAGAGCCCTAGGAGCTCGTTTCCCGCTCTATCCTCTCTGGTTCGCACGCGCAGCCTCTCTGTGTACGCCGTACATCCCGAGCCGCTCAATCGCGGGCACCGCCGCGCTCGTCGCCAAATTGGGTCAACCGATAGCACCTAATTGCTCGCCATCACCTCCTCTCCCTCCCTGTGTTTTTCGTTCGGCCGAAGAGGCCCGGAACGTCGAAGTCGACGAACTCCGGCGAGGAGCCGAGCTCCCGGCAATGGCGCGCCGCCGCGGTAAAGCCCCGGCCCGGCGTCCTCGCGCCCGCGCCTTCCCCTGCGCCGTCCATCCGATCTCGGACGGCCGAGATTAGAAGTACCCAAGGGGTACTCCCTCCGGTCCATGGTGGACCCGTGGACCGCGTCCCCGCGTCTGGTCCACACCGCGTCGTGCACCCGCCCTGTCCCGTGCCGCCACGTGGCACCACGCCGGCCCCGCACCACAGCACCCGTAGTCCCCTCCGCGCCTCCCTCCTTTACGTTTTCTTCTTTGCAAGGCGTATTTCCGATCGGTTTTGTTTTATTTCGAAAATAAATTGAAAATCTTTATTTACACATCTGCCACTCCTTTTCAAAAGCTTATAAAAGATGCATTTTAAATCCGTTTTCATCCATTCGAGTTGCGTTAGATTCGTAGAGTTTTTATCTACATGGTAAAACCATAATCAATCTGTTTTGAAACTTTGAAAAATATTTATTTATTAAATAGTTTTAAATGTGTGTTTTAAATCCCCAAAACTTGTTTAAATCAAATCTTCTCCGTTTTAGATCCGATTCGTCCCGTTCAAGTTGCGTTGGCTTTGTATCGGCGTAACCTTTTTATTAGTGATCTTTAATAATATGTTAATAGATCTGTATTTTCATGCTTAACTCCTAAATTGATTAATAACTATGCAACTAGTTTTATGCATAAAATAACGATAGTCCTACTCTCGTTTTCAAAATACAAATACAAGTTTGACCTAATCTAATCAAAGTATTTCGTTGAAATACTTTATCCACCCTTTTATATAGTTAAAATTGATAAAGCCTTTAGCTCTCTTTTATAAAAGTAAACCTTTCGGTAGATATATCTCGATCTTCGTAGCTCCGATTAGTGTGTTCTTCGCGACTGTGTGATCGTAGAGATGCGTAGATTTCTCTTTAAATCCTTTTAATTAATTGGTGTATTGGTCTAAATATGTATATGTTTGTATTGTTTTGTATGTTTGATCAGATGCTTGAGTGGTGTTTATGAACTTGTTCAATCGGTGAGATTTACGCGGGAAATCAAGAAGAAGTTGGTTTTCTAGAAGATCTTTTGAATGCTAGAAATAGAAGAAAGGAGTTGAGTTTAAGGCAAGTATTATATGGGATCTTCCTTGATGTCCTAATCATGATGTTTTAAATCAAATCATATGCATGTGTCTAATCTTGTTGCCATACGGCTTACCTAGTATTGTTACCTTGAACCTTGGAATCCTATGGGTTACTTGCATCTGGGTAGTTATTGCTAGTGCTCCATTTAACTAAGCATGATGTTGTATATGGATTAATGACTATATGAAATGATAAAGTAAAACTTGACTTTTTAGTAACATGGATTTAGGACCCTATCTGTCAGCAAAAGCTGGGACATTCAATACAACCATGAGGGCTACATGGCTCTGGCTTTATTTAGGTATGAGGGTCACTCTCTCGCATGCGACAGTTCACGAAAGTTGCCATTGACGCGCGGTTGCGGGGTACGGCCGGAGTGGCTACCGCTGCACGTGTGTACCATCGAGGGGTCCCCGTATACCCCTTGCCCGTGGATCCGTAGTGTCTGTTGTTTGTCAGCGAGCCCCTTTGAAAGACTTCATAGTGAACCCTGCCGACCTTCCTTGGATGTGGGTTAAGAGGCTCGCGACCTCGGGCGAAAGGGCAAATCACGACTCATGGGTAAAGATGTACAACCTCTGCAGAGTGTTAAAAACTTATATATCAGCCGTGCTCACGGACACGAGCGGCCTGGAAAACTCACAGACTAATAATGGAAAAGTCACAGAAACTTTATTTACTAGTTGCTTATCTTTATGAATCACTTTATCATGATATTATGTTATTCGTTCATTTGTTTATATGATCTTGCAGTTTAATTTGGGGGCTTAAGCATAACCTTTGACTTACCACTTGCAAAGTTTTGTTATAAATTAAAAATGCTTATCGCAGTAAACCAGTGTAAGCCTTTTTGAGCCTCATGAACCCCATATATACTTGTTGAGTACGAGATGTACTTACACTTGTTTACTTTTCAATTTTTGGATAAAAATACTGGATGGGTACCAGATTGCAAGAGTCTCGGGCAGTTAGGTTTGTGATCAACCAGTCAGTTGGTCCCTGTGGAGTGGAGTCTTCGCCTGAAGATCGGAGTGTCTTTCCGTTGTTTGCTCTCTTAAGGTTATTTCTTTCTCCTTATATGTTATGTATTTAAGTGTTGTCTTTTGATATTACCTTGTTCTGTGGCTATATGTGAGATTTGACTTCCTGGGCTCACATATAGGGTATAGCTGGTTTTGTTCTTAAAACCGGGTGTGACAGTAAATAGAAGTTGATCACCAGAATGAATCTGAGATGAGAGATCAGGGTTAGCGATCTCCAATTCGTAGGTACAAGGCGTAGACAAAGCACTGATAGTCCGGCACCTCCTCCAAGTCCCTGCCTTACCGTCTCTCTTCTAGTTCTAAAATAAGACTAGATTCTACACCTAAACTATAGGGAGAACTAATCTTCTTCTTGATAGCTGACCCTAAACAGGTTATCCATTCAAGGGACAACTCTGATCTTAATCGGAAGATATGATATGTAGAATAGATTAGGATGCCTCTGTGGGGGTCTACCCTTTAATTTATAGTCCTGGATAGCTGGAGCAATCCTTGAACTAGCGATGTGGTACTATTGCGTTGCACCATAATACTTCTGGTGGGATGAAACCGACCTTGGACAACAGCAGAGATTGGATCATTAAGTTGGTTGGAGGCAGACACGCGAAGATGGGCCTCAACGGGCCCAGGCCCAAGCCGGCCGGCCGCCCCCCTAGCGGGCTTTCGGCCTCCCGCCCCCCTAGCGGGCTTTCGGCCCCCACCGCCTCTTGGAGTCTCCTCGATGCTTCTAGATGCTACCCATGTTGGTTTATGCGTCGGTTATGCGTTATCCCGATCCGTGAGAGTTGTAGGTTGATTCCAACTGCTGTTTTTCTTGTTTAATCCCTGGAAAGTCACAATTCACCAAAACTATGGAATATTGTTAGTTTAAACCCTATTCTACTCTGGTGATTGCTTTTATTCCTTTATTCTTTATTTAATTGATGGTTTATAATAGGAGTTAATTACCATCAACACCCATGAGATATAGGTGATTACTTGGATCCACATTGGAGGCTAAAAGATAGTCTAGTAAGGTTAATAAAATGAAGACCAAATGGAGGCTCGCAGTATTTTGGCTGGAGTGACTCCTTTGTGTTAGTTAAGGACTAGTGTGTTGTCATCCATCTGGTCATGTTGAACACATGCCCTAAATTTAACTGGAAGGATAAGTCATTCCGACTGTGAAGCCAGTACACTATTCGGGCCAGAAATGGATGGTGACCCATCGTGTTGGTGCGAGTCGGGGTTCGGACACAGGTGCATGATGTAAGGCTAGAATACATAGTAGCAATTGGGTGGCTCCTAGGTGTTGGTTGTCCCTGTCCGATTTGTGACTTTACCCGAATAGCGTCTTTGGTGACCTGTAACTCACTTTGTGAGTGAGTATGGTTTGTGTAGGGAACACCCCCTCAGCTGAGTAGGAATTCGATTCAAATCTCCATTGCTCCTGGTTATTAGAGAGCACTTGGCTTGGGCAATGACAACATACTCACTACTATGGAATATGAATTGGTTGTCATGTTAATGGAAAGCCTGAATCTCATGCCAGATATCTTTGTGTTCTCTAATCAAGTGAGTGACATAGGCTGCTAGAGGCTAATGTAGATGACAAGTAATAAGGATTAAAATCTTACTGCTATATCTTTAACTAAAGATTAAGAGAATTAGTGTGCTTTTCACAAAAAGGGTCAGCTAATCCACCATAAAGACTTCATACTCCTTGGAGTCTTTTATTTTGGTCTATGACGTGTAAGTCTAGTTGAGTACATCCTCATACTCAGGGTTTTATCCATGTTGTTTTGCAGATGGTCAAATTCTCCATGATTATTGCATTAATTGTCTATACCCCATCGGGGAAGATATCTAGACCATGGGCTTGGTGTTGACGGTAATTTCACCATGTTTTTACACCATCAAAACCGTCAACAAAACATCTTTCCTGGAGCTAATAAGCAAATGTAAAGTAACTTTTGTGCAAATAACATGGCTCCACATGTACATGTCATTATTTGCTTGTAGGTACTCAAAACAGGAGAAATGGAGAGTTGGAGCCTCCATATAGGGGTCGGCCGACCCCTACATGGGCCCACCTCCCAGATGGATAGTCATCCAACATTCTCTAGAGTCTACCTGCAGAAGATGATCCAATTTGGCTCCATATGCAGGTTGGCCGACCTGTGAATGAGCCCAATCACCAGCCCCTCTACACCATTAGACTCCTGACATGTCCAGGAGGTCCCACATAGAAGCCTAGCTCCAAAGGCCCCAAACATAGGTCGACCGACCTAGGTTTGGAGGCTTCTTGGCTTGCCCAGTCACGACAATCCAAGTGAGAGTAATCCAAGACATTTCCAACCCTTGGATCAAGTGGGGATCAAGATTAATGCTCTAGAAGCTAAGCACATGGATCCATGGGCCCATACTAGCGGATAAACATCATAGAAGTGACCACCAAGCTCTATGACACATGGGCTAGCCTTCTAGAAGGCCGATGTAGCTCCAAGGTTCCATAAGGGGTTCGGCCAACCCCCCTATAGGGGCTATAACTTTCCTACATGCTCCCTGACCAGTGGGACATCTTCTAGAAGGTAGAGGTGGGCCCAAGCCCCATTTGAGGGGTCGGCCGACCTGGGTATGGGTGCTCCAAAGGCCCAGGTGCCTCCTCCTCACATTTCCCACATGATGGAAATCAAAGCCATCCATTCTGAGGCGGTTTGATGGCGGTTATGATCCAAGGGCTCCCAGGCAACACCACGTGGATTGCTGATGTGGTAGTAGAGTATCCCCTACTCCACCTTGGGCTATAAATACCCCCCCTAGGTCTTCACTCTCATTCATGACACATTGGAGGAAACCATCCTATATTAGCTTTAGCGAAGCTCTGCTCTAGTGCTATGCTAGTTGGAAGGGAGTGAGGAGAGTCTAGAGAAGAGCGGGCTTGTCTGGCGTCTTCTCCAAGTTGTACCTCAGCGGATGCTATCTTCTTGTAAGTTATACACTTGTAACTTGTACATCTGAGTTCTTTATAGTATTTGATATTCTAATTCTGGCATAGCTGTTATACATCTTTTCACACTTATTCATCGCTTTACTTTAAGTAGAGTGCTTTAGCCTTAAACTAGGGTTAAAGTAGTAAGAATAGTGTAGACATGGTGTCTAGACTAGATCTTGCCTTTGTAAACTGCTTATGGCATGGATTGTTTGTGGTAGCTAGCAGGTGGTGACAGCCCTATCTAGTCTTTGTATTCCATCACGTGTGTAACATAAGTTCTTAAAAGGAAGGTCCTGTTGGTAGTTCTTAGCTTCACTAAAGATAGAGCGAGTCTACTATCCCCGACAGCTGTGTAGAAATGCTTGTTGGCACTTCCAAGCACTACTACCAAAGATATGAAGCTAAAGCCAATCGGGGTTGTTAGTCCTGACACTAGTAGGAGCTAACTAGAGAGATTGCAATCTACCACGAGGAGATTTTGCAAGCGCATAGAACTATCTATTGTAGCACTTCGCCTAGGAGTACCAGGTGTCGATTTATTTGATCCCAAGGGAAGGCTAGGGTGGTGTATGAATCGAGTCAAGGAAGGGATGAGAATCCAAGAATAGAATAGGGAAGATGAGAAGGATGAGAGGCTAGAAAGAATGGATGATGGAATTGGCTAAGTGTTAACACTGGATTTTGGCACGCTTAGGAAGATGACAGGTGGGCCAGTGCGCAGTAAATTTGCAGAGACAGGTGTTCGAAGCATTCGGCAAGTGTCCATGCAGTCGGCTAATTTCCAAAGATTTGGCAAATGATTGTGTGGTCGGCTATTCTGAGGAAGGGCGATTTTCCGTTGAAGAAAGCGATGAAAACGGTAAGCAAGAACCGATCGGGCAACGAAGACCGCGACAATTAAGACAATACAGACTCCGAAGGAAATTAAAGTCAGGGATGTCATGTTTTTCCTTTGGTATTTTGTAACCGTGTCATTTTAGGACTCATGTCATGACTAGGGTATAAATATAAACCCTTGGCCATTGTAAAAAGGGTTCACAACCAAATCAATACAACCGGCCCTGTGCCAACTTCGAGTCTTTTGTCGTGTCGTCGAGTTCTTCAAGAGGAGTCATCGATCCGTCGACCTCCGTAAGTCCTGACAACCTTGTTATCATGTCTAGTATCATGCAGTGGATTTAGACGTTGATGCAAGTAGTCTTGTTTGTTGTCGATGATCGTGCGGCGGATCCTTGCTTGGCAATCAAGAAGTCTTCGCTTATGTTTCATTTACGAGTAGATACCGTGCGGCAGTCATTTGCTCGATATGCTTAGCAAAAGCAAGATAGTTATCGGCTCTATTAGATTTGGCAAGATCTAGTAGATTCACTAACTTATCACGTGTTGCATGTTTTAGATATTTCATATATTTGTAACACTTTTTTGCCCAATCTAGATTGACATGGTTCAGCTCTATTCTTTCTTGTAGATCTATTTATGCTTTAACAGTTATTGCTTTTATGTTGTCTCTACAAATAGATCTTACGTTCATAATAGCCGAATCAGTCTAATCTAGATTGCTACATGTTGTGAGTTCATGCATGTTAACCACGTTTAAGCTTTGATAAGGTTAGGTATCGTGCGGCAGATACAAGCTTTAGATTAGTTTGATCGTGTTTGCTTACATGTTCCTTCACCATGGATCCCAACTCGGTTGGATTGCTGAGCTTGGTTACGCTTCAACTCACAGTTAATTATGATTCGTCCAAACGTACTTTTCTCATGCATGCACGTTCGGCAATCGAAGCTTTACGTACTTTATGTTTGTTTTAGCCGAATGATCTATAAGACTTGTTGGCAGACAACTTCTATAGCTGTATGTCATCGTAAGTGGCTTCAGGGCCATACATATGGAACTGTCTGGTCTCACCCAGCATGTTCTAGTTTTATATCTAATGATTTTTATCCCTTGTTAGTTTTAGGTCAAACTGAATGGCACGTTTCTGGATTTCAAAACAACCGGGCACCCGATTGAAGCCACGCTTTCCGGCTTGCTGTGTGTGAGGCATAGTGCGCCACATTTTGTGTCAACACACTTTTTGGCACGCTCGGTGGGACCACACATTTCAAGATGCCTGAATTCGAGAATAACCAGGTTCTGGACGTGACTATGGATGAGTTGCGAGAAGACTTGAGGAATACGGTCCAGCAAGCATGTGATGAGTTTCAACACAAATGCTTGATGTCCTTTTCAAAGAATAAAAGCAACAAGGTTTTTCAGAAGCAGTCGCTCCCAAGGACTCTCCTTCCACATCAGACTGATTACACCGAAGAGGAAGATGCTCGGAAGCTGACTGAAGTGGTTTACAAGGCCATGAGTGATACTATGAGGAATCATCATACGACTTTCTTGAATACCTTTCGCACGATCATGGTCAGTACTTTCGGTCCATCTGCTGATAAGTACTTTGAGGAAGCTGCTGGTCCAATGCAAGGACCGACATTATTCCATGTGCCAAAGCACCAGGAGAAGACTGCTGAGGATAGCGGGGCACCTGGCATGAACCAAGATGGAATGGTTCCTCACTAGAAACAACAACCTCCCATGACTTATGGCCAGCTCACGTTTAACACGTCGGGAAATGTCCCACAATCGGCTTTCAAGGTGTCTCCAGCAGCGAACGGGTTGCAGAAGAATATGTATGGGGACGTATATCAAGAGTTTGCCGATTATAGTGCTATTGATGCTCTCCCGAATCCAGGGTATAAGAATTCACCAGGGTTGCCTTTTGAAGGGCAAGCTCATGGAGCTCCAAATTCAAATTTTGACCTTATCATGCACAGGATGGCAGACATGATACAGAATCAGTTTGGCTTGAAGCCAAAGAACCAGTCCTATGCATACAAGTCCCCTTACCCAGAGTGGTATAATCGAGTGGCACTCCCTCCGAGAGTGAAGCCTCCCATAGATTTGACCAAGTTTTCTCGTCAGGATGATACTAGCACCATAGAACACATCAGCCAATACTTGATGCAACTTGGAGAGGCGTCTGTAGATGAAGCTTGGAGGATTCGGTATTTTTCGGTGTCTCTGACAGAGCTAGATTTCATGTGGTTCACATCTCTGCCGGCAAATTCCATTGGTACATGGGCAGAATTAGAATGGAGGTTCCATGCGTATTTCTTTACGGGCACTAATGAGAAGAAGCTAGTTGACCTTATGAGCTTGAGGCAGAGGGCTAATGAAACACCCCAGGAGTATCTCCGCAGGTTCAAAGAGACCAAAAACCTCTGCTATTCCTTGAATCTGCTAGATGAACAATTGCCAGGAATGGTAATAGCGGGCATGCAGCCGAATGTCAGGGAGAAGTTGTTCGGCATGGACTTTGATGACCTTGGTTAGTTGTCGCAGTGATTGGCAATGATGAGTAATCAGGCTCAAATGTTCAGGAGAGATAACCGCTTCTAGAAGGGCAATGTGGCTAATGAGATGTATCAAAGCTTCCTGGAAGAAGCAACAGAGTACGACGATGAAGATGAGATAGCCGCAACCGAATTGGTCTGGGCAAAAGAGCCGACTCAGGTTAGTCAATGATGGTTAAGGCAGCAGAAGGGTACTTATGACTTTGATGTCTCTAAGTCAGACAAGCTGTTCGAATTGTTGTTAAGAGAGGGACACATCAAATTGCCGGAAGGACACCCCATGTTGTGCCCTGAAGGGGTAAAAGGCAAGAAATTTTGTGGCTTCGACAATACTAATTCTCATTTCATCAATGATTGCCGAGTGTTCAGAATGCGAATCCAGAAGGCTATTCAGGAGGGGCATCTGAAGTTTGACGGTAAGATGAAAATTGATGCTAATCCTTTTGCATAAAACATGGTGTCTTTCTCTGTGAACAGGGTTGCCATAGAAGACCCCAAAAGCAAGGGCAAGATGAAGGTGTTGACCTCAGACAGAGCAAGAAGAGTTGGTGCTGTTGACCCTGATCGGCAGATTATGAATGAGGAGTTTCGGCAACGGGCTCAGTCCCAAAATAGCCGAACCGAGAGAGGGGAAGATTCCAGGCCTAGGGTTACAACATGGATTCTGTTAAACAAATGGCGACGAGAGCGAGAGCAGTGTCAGAGGCAGAGGTATTACGAGGAATGGGAGTTCATAGAGGAACATCAGAGATACGAGGAAGAGATGTACCGGAAGGAGCAAGAATACATGAGAGAACAGGAGCAGTCTCATTGGGAATGCTCGTTCTTCAAACATTGTTGGAATGAAGGCCTGAAGCTGCCTGCTAGGAACAATTGCCCCGAATGCAGTGATCAATATTAAGGGTATAGGCAGTCTCGGGTCGACCGCCGTCCGGTCCATGAAAGACTTGGAGCACAGTTTCCTGAGGACGATCGGTGTTTAAAAATAGACAACTCTGAGAATCGGCGAGGCAAGAGATTTGTCGATCAAGAGTGGGTCCATTATGAAGAAGGCGCTGAAGAGGAAAAGCACCGTGAATATGTGTGGCAGAAGGGACAATGGTGCCCACCGGGGCTGAGGAAGAGCCAGAAGAGGAGAGTACAACGCTTGAGGAACAGGGAACTGGCACAAACAGTTGCCGAAAAGAAACAAATATGGCGTCCTAAGAAAAAACCCGACGATCACGACCATTCGGCTGATGCATGCATGGCTTTCTTCCTTCCCTCAGAGTTCATAGCTCCCGAAGGCCAAGACATCCAAGAGGAGGTGTATTCAGATTTCGATGAGAGCGAATATCAGGATCTAATGGCCCAGCTTGACCTAAATCAGCGGGCAGTTTTCGATAAGCCGGCCAAGCATCGATATTTGAAGCCGCTTTACTTGAAGGGATACGTCAATGGCAAGCCTCTGGCCAAGATGTTTGTTGATGGAGGGGCTACCATCAATATTATGCCTTATACCACTTTTAGGAAGCTTGGGATGACTAATGAGGAACTGTTGAAGACTGACATGGTGCTCAGAGACTTTGCTGGCAATCCTTCTCACACTCGAGGGGCTGTACATGTCGAGTTAATGATTGGGTCAAAAACTTTGATTACTAACTTCATTTTAATTGATGGCAAGGGGGCATATAGTCTGCTCTTAGGAAGGGATTGGATCCATGCTAACTGCTGCATACCTTCAACCATGCATCAGATTCTCATTCAGTGGATTGGAGATGATGTTGAAGTTGTTCATGCTGATGATTCAGTAAGCGTTGTTGCTACGGAGCCTACCTACTGGGAATATGATGGTGTCGATTGTTTCTCTGGAAAAGTATGGGAGGAAGGTCCTGTGAACATCTTCAACAAGGACCAACAGCCGATCCAAGCAGTTGGCTCTCAAAGCAATTTTTGATGGGGAACCCGATTGATGGCAACAAAGGAAAGTTGGGACGCGGATTTATGTCGGTCGATAAGCTAGAAGAAATAAATGTTGGTGATGATGTCAAGCCAAGGCCGATGTATATCAGTGCTAATTTAGACCCAGAGTATAGATTAAAGTTGATAGACCTTCTAAAGAATTCAAGGATTGTTTTGCTTGGGATTACACAGAGATGCCCGGACTGGATCGTTCTATTGTTGAACATCGATTGCCGATTAAGCCCGGGTATCGTCCTTACAAACAACCTCCTCGGAAAATTTTCAAAGAGGAGGTACTGGCCGATGTGAAAAAAGAAGTTGAAAGATTATTAGAAGCGAATTTCATTCGGCCATGCAGGTATGCAGAGTGGATTTCAAGCATAGTTCCGGTGTACAAGAAGAATGGAAAGATAAGGGTCTGCATTGACTTTAGAAATCTCAATAAAGCCACTCCAATGGATGGTTAACCAATGCCGATTGCCGATTTGCTTGTCGATGCAGCGTCTGGTTATGAAGTCATCAGTTTTATGGATGGTAATGCTGGCTATAACCAAATCTTTATGGCAATAGAGGATATTTCAAAGACATCCTTCAGATGTCCTAGTCATATTGGTTTGTTTGAATGGATCGTCATGACTTTTGGTTTAAAGAATGACCGTATGACTTATCAAAGGGCCATGAACTACATTTTCCACGAGTTGATCGGCAAAATCGTGGAGATCTATATTGATGATGTGGTGGTCAAGTCTAGAAATCACAAGGGACATTTAGCCGATTTAAGAAAGACTTTGGAGTGCACTAGGAAGGATGGTTTGAGGATGAACCCGAACAAGTGTGCCTTTGGGGTCTCAGCTGGTGAGTTTTTAGGATTTCTAGTCCATAAAGGAGGGATCAAAGTCGGTAAGAAGAGCATGGAAGCGATAGACAAAGTTATCCCTCCAACTAATCTCACAGAGTTGCAATCACTGCTCGGCAAAATTAATTTTGTAAGAAGATTCATATCTAATTTGTCAGAAAGAGTTTTGCCTTTCTCTCCGCTATTAAAGCTTAAAAAGGAGCAAGAGTTTGTATGGGGTGACGTACAACAGAAGGCTTTTGATGAGATCAAGGAGTACATGAAGGCGCCACTTGTGTTGGTACCTCCACAACTTGATAAGCCTTTTAAGCTATACGTGGCGGCCAATAACCTGACAATAGGATCGGCCCTCATGCAGGAGTTTGAAGGAAAGGAAAGAGTAATAGCTTACCTTAGCCAAAAACTGCTAGATCCAGAGACAAGGTATTCGGCTACGGAGAAGCTTTGCTTGTGTGTGTATTACTCATGTACCAAGTTTCGGCACTACTTGTTGAATGCCGAATGCGTGGTAGTTTCTGAGTTTGATGTAATAAAACATATGTTATTAATGCCAATTTTAAATGGAAGGATTGGCAAGTGGATTTTAGCTTTGTCGGAATTTGATTTAAGGTACGAATTGGCAAAAGCAGTAAAGGGTCAAATTATTGCTGATTTTGTTACCCAACATCGTGATCCTTCTGCTAACATGATAAGTATTGCACCTTGGACTTTGTTTTTTGATGGTTCATCTTGTAGCAAAGGTGGTGGTGCTGGTATTTTCTTAATCTCTCCACGAGGGGAGATTTTTAAGTATGCCATCCCTATTGAAAATGTGATGGTTTATGACAAAATATGACAAAATGAATGTCATAAACCATGCGCCTTATTCCATGGTTGGTGACGTTTATTAGTTCATAGAATGTCAGAAAGCACTTTTATGACATTCTATGAACTGATAAACGTCACAAACCATGGAATAAGGCGCATGGTTTATGACACGCGATTTATCATGTTTTGTCATAAGCCATCACACTTCTTGTAGTGGTTACTAACAATCAAGTGGAGTATGAAGCACTGCTTAGAGGACTTCGGCTTCTTATCGAAATAAAGGCTGTTGCTGTTGAGATCTTCGGAGATTCTGAGTTGGTAATTAACCAACTGATCGGCCAATATGAATGTAAGAGTGATATATTAAGAGAATATTATGAAGAATGCCGAGAGCTTTTGAAGAGTTTCCAGGTAGCAACCTTGCATCATATCCGTAGGGGGCATAATGAAGACGCGAATAAACTGGCTCAAGCTGCTTCGGGATACCGAGAAGATCAAGAGATTCATGCTTTGAGTAGAATCGGGTAGTTGATGACTGGAGAAACAAAATTGCCGATTACTTAAAGAATCCATCACAAAAGGTTTCCCGAAAGCTCAGATACAAAGCTATCAAGTTCGTGCTCCTTGATGACCAGTTGTACTATAAATCCATAGATGGGGTACTCCTCAAATGTTTGAGTCAAGAAGAGGCCAGAGAGCTGATGTATGAAGTGCATGAAGGGGTGTGTAGTGCACATCAATCGGCTTACCGAATGAAGTGGATAATTAGGAGAACTGGTTATTTTTGGCCAACCATGCTTGAAGATTGTTTTGAATATTACAAGGGGTGTCAAGATTGTCAGAGATTCAACAATATTCAAAGAGCTCCAGCATCAGCTATGAACCCGATTATCAAGCCTTGGCCGTTTAGAGGATGGGGCATAGATTTTATTGGTCAGATTCATCCTCCTTCTAGAAAAGGACATAAGTTTGTACTATTAGCTACAAATTATTTTACAAAGTGGGTTGAAGCTATCCCTTTGAAGAAGGTTACATCAGAAAACATGGTCAATTTTGTTAAGGAGCATATAATTTACAGATTTGGGATTCCTCAAACTATAATAACAAATCAAGGAACTCAGTTCACTTCATCCGAATTTTGTGATTTTGCTGAAGAAATGGGAATCAAGTTGTACAATTTTTCTCCTTATTATGCACAAGCTAATGGCCAAGCCGAAGCATCGAATAAGATCATGATCAAGATTATTCAGAAGAAGATTAATGAGAAGCCGAAGAAGTGGCATTCGGTTCTTAATGAGGCTTTATGGGCTTACCGAATGGCTTGTCATGAGTCTACTCAAGCGTCTCCCTACGAGTTGGTTTATGGGCATCATGCTGTGCTACCGTGGGAGTTGCAATCGGGTTCGAGACGAGTTACATTGCAAAACGATTTGAAAAAAGAAGATTATAAAGACTTAATGATGGATGAATTAGAGGATTTGCATTTAGTTCGTCTCAAAGCATTGAAAAATATTGAGAAAAACAAATTACGTGTTGCCAAATATTATAACAAAAAGGTCAGAGAAAAGCAGTTCGCAGAAGGAGATTTGGTCTGGAAGGCTATATTGCCGATTGGGACAAAAGATAAAGCATTCGGCAAATGGTCTCCAAATTGGGAAGGACCTTTTCGGATAGTGAGGTGTGCACCTGGTAATGTGTATATTTTGAAAACTCTACTAGGAGAAGAGTTTACTAGAGCTATTAATGGAAGATTTCTTAAGAGATTTCGTCCTAGTGTTAAGGTTGGTGCATAAACGGACTTAAGGATCTTGGTGCACAAATAGCCGATGTAGAAGCATCTCCTTTAGCTGAAAAAAATACTCTGAGAAACTTGGAGAATAGCCTACGCAGTATATGTCGCCTTTGGAGCAAAAAATATAAACACAATCAGCTAAGAACAACGCCATACAGTTCAGAAAGCATTCTTCAGATTTGCTGTTCTAAGAAATATTCAAAAAGGAAAGACAAGTAGAAATCACAGATGATATTTCACAAGATAAGAAGTTTTTACATGAAATTCCTAGGTACAAACTACTCCTCAAACAACTTGTTGAGGATAGACTGGGCGTCTGTGGCCTGGGCGAGGACGGTTGCATGGTCCTCATAGCTCTCTAGGAGCTCGTCGATGTTCTCGACGTCTTCCGAAGGTCCACCACCGAGGAAGCTGACTGGCATGAAGGAGAGATCTTCACGAGTATGGGTGGACATTGCCGCCAACCCCAGAGCTACGCCGTGATGTATGCCGTGAATGGCGACTTGGTCGATACGGCCGTCCGCATCATCAAGGCATGCCTCGGCGGTTTCTCCCTGGGCGTTCACCTTGTCAGCGATCTTGTTCGCCGCAATCTTTAGGCGCTCAACCTCTGCAGAGAGCGCTGAACAATAGAATACGAATTGGGTGAACAGATGGAATCAGAAAGGGGGAAATCGAGTGAGATTTATTTTTTTACTAACCGGTAATGGCGTCGCAGAGCTGCTTCCGCTGGTCCTCCCATTCAAGTTGGTCGATGCCATATTGTTTGGAGGTCTTCTCCAGTTCTCTACGGGCTTCGTCCCTTTCACCCTTGAAGGTGACTGCCTCCGCGTGAGTGAAGGCAGCATCCATGGCATTCGAACCCGAATCCAAATCCCAAGGGTTGGAGTGGTAGGAGCCTGAAGAGCCAGAAGGATCGGATGATGGAGTCCCTAGTTGAGTTGCTGTCGCCGGAAAGGGAGGATAGCTCTGGCCGGTGGAGATAACCCTTATCCTGGTGAATAAGGAGAGAAATCGGAGTCAAAGCTAAAAGGATGAACAAGAAATCGAACTGCAAGAGGGCAAGGATTCAATTCTCACCCACGTCGTCGACAACGCCATGCACGGCTTCCTTCGGCTTCTCCCTCGGAAGGGCGCTTGCCACGGTCATCGCCTCCTGCCATTGCTACTGTGGAGGTTAGGTTTTCTCTGGACTAGTTTAAGCAAAGAAGGTGAAGAAATGGAGATGAGAATGCTTGACTAGAGTTAGAGGCTGAGAAAGGGGGTTTATTTATAAACCGAATGGAAGGTAATGTCGTATGTCTCGGAGTAGTGGGATGAGAATGCCAAACGACGAACTAGGGTTTTTTCCCTCTCGGATGGGCCATTACTAGACTAGGCTAGGCTTAGGTAAGTTAAGAGTCATTTGGTTATGTCCCTGAACCAGAAGGATAAGAGCAATTGGCTATGTCTCTGATCGGAAGACTAAAGGCAATCGGCTATATTCTAATCGGGGAAATAAAGGAGTCGATTATATTCTCATGCAATCAGAAATATATAAGAGATAAAGAGTAAGAACATCCGATTGTTTAGAAACAAAATGTGCCGCGTTTAATCTATTACAAACCCATGTTTCTACTTGCTCAGGAGCTGGTTAATGGCATCTAAAGCCTCGACCCTAATTCGGCTGACGTTGTCCAACACCTTCTGGTCTTCATCTTCAGAGCTTTGGATATTAGATAGCTTTGCTTTGAGCTGTTGGTCTTCTTTGAGGACGGTTGATATCTTTGATGAAGTTGCCTCTGAAATTTGGCAAATCTGTCATCTTGGCTCTATGAGACTGAATTCTGGCATTCAGTTCGGTTAGTTGAGCCTCCAGCTTGATTATCTCATCCTCCATGACTTTCAGCTTAGGCTCCAGAGTTGTCAATGAGTTCTTGACAGCTTGGATTTGGGAATGCAAGACTCTAGCTTCTTGTTTCTTCAAGGATCTATTATTCTATAGAACAACTCTGGAGGCTATATTTTTATTTGCTCTCTTCACCACAACAAAATGATCATCAAGGTGGGCTGCAGATTCCAAAGGAGCTTTGAGATCAGATGGGAGGTCTTGGTTGATAAGCTCGAGAAGATCTCTTATCTGATCTGAGTCTTGGACCAGAGTGTTGATATCCTTGTTCAGCAGATTAGCTATATCTTTCAGCCGAGCTTGATTCTCCATTGACAGAGTTTGCTGAGAGGTGACTTCTTCACCCTTTTCACTGATGTAATCCTCAATAGTGAAAGAGTAACTAGTAGTCGGTTTGATGGTATTATTGAAAAAGGGGGAAGTGTTAGCTGACTGGATGAGTGTGCTAAAAAATATAGCTTAAGGCAAGATGTTACCTGCTGTGTTGATTGATCATCAAGATAGGTTGTGTGCTAGGCTGGTTGAGGGCTTGATTGGATATCCAGAGATGGTGAGCCTAGAGCTGGACCAGAGGAAGATTCTTCTGCTAAATTTTCTATAATTTTATCTATTTCAAATAATGCAAATGATGAAGTATAAGAGCAGGAAGTAGATATCATATAAAGAGAAAGAAGTGATCAGCCGAATGATGTTACCAATGTGTTCGACAGTGTCATGAACATCTGTGCCTTCAGTTTCATGAGCTTCTGTATCTTCAGTTTCCTGAACCTCTACATTTTCAGTAGAAGCTTGAGGAGGAATAGCCATCGTTGTTGAAACATTGCCTAATCCTAGAATTTCAACATGTGGCTGCAGTAGAGATGATTGATATGAAGATAGTTAGAGTTGTTGCCAAATGGGATTTATTGCCAAATAAAAGATTCATACCATTGGGAGACAGCTTGACTTTCTTGGACCTTGTCTTTCTGGCCACGTTAATATTCTCAAATGCTTTCCTTTTGCCTTCTCCTCCTGAAGATGCAGTGGCTGAAACTGCAGGAGTCTTCATGAAGGTTGCTAAAATTGGAGCATCAAACCCCAGGACAAGATTGGGCCCAGCTAAGTAGTACTGGATTGCTTTGATGGGAGGGATGGGCTCAAAATCCTGTGCATAACCAAATGTTAAAATGAGAAGTAAATTCAAAAGCAAAGAATGATAAATACAATGAAATTACCTCACTGTCAGAAGCAAATTGGTATTGCAGATCTTGGCATAAAGAGTGCACTGGTGTGTTGAAGATGTGATTGTGCCATTCTTGCCACCAGGAAACAAAAAGAGGATGAGCAGCATCTACTAGCCCAAATGGAGAAGGTTCATATATTGGCAGTTCCCATCCAAGCTCAAAGACTTTTTTGGCTTCTATTTCATTTATGATCAACTCCCTGAATCTTATGGTCGTTGAAAAGAAAGGTCTTGGGGGCAACTGTCCACATCCTAATTGCCTGGCTGCCATGTTTGGATAATAAAATTCATAGGTAGATTGCACTAATCTCCCATGATTGAATTCGGCTGGCAAGATGAAGGGTTTGATGAAGGAGTTGAAAACCTCTGTGGACACCTTGTCAGAACAGCCAGATTTACAGCTGAATTTACAAGGGAGAGTTAAATTATCATTTTCTCTATAAGGAAGCCAAAACACATTGTCAAAACCCTTAAAGAACAGCTTGAAGAGGTGACCAACGTCCATGTCAATACTGATGGAAGATGCTGCTTCTCCATAGGTTTGACAGCCCTTAACTCTTGCCATACTGCCTTCAGCATAATTGACTGAAGAGAAGCTTAAGTTATGGAGGGGCACAGAGATTATTTGATGCATGTATAGTTGCAACCATATCTGGACAAACCACCAAGGGCCACTTACACAAGAGATCTCCCCACCTTGGTGCATCTGAGCAGTGATCTGATGCATCATGTGATAAACAGATCCCAAAAGATATTTACCCAGGGGGATCAGAGTGCCTGCAGCTAAGTCCTCAGCCATCATCATGTGATTTAAGGTTGGCTCATTGGACTTAGAAGATGAATCTGCACAACCACATGTTCATGAAAGCCCTGCATTCCTTGTCAAGAACAGTACCAGATGTCTCCATGTAGGTCTGAATATACTTAACCCATCCACCTTCAGATTTGACAGCTTTCTAGCTGCTTTTGCTCTTATACTTGAAGGGGTATACTGGCTGTGACACATTTAGGCCAGTCATCATGAATACATCGGCCAAAGTGAAAGTCATCATGCCATGGCCGAAAACAAAGGCATTGATAGCATCAGACCAAAAGTGAGAAGCTGCTATCAGAAGGGATTCATTCCTGGGCATTTCTGACAGAGACAATTCCAGACAGTGGTTGATGTCTTGATCATCCCAGTGGCTACTGCTCTTATCCAGCATTCTCCGGTACCAATTTCGCCATCTGACGATTGGGGGAAACGGCCAGGTCTTGAAGGTGTTTGGCCATTGGTTTGGCGGGGTGACTCCAGACTTGAAGGGGATTCTCGAGGTTTCCTTCTCAATAATCTCAATTGGGTCAGGATCTCCCATTGGACCAAGAAGGTAGGAATCAGGGTTTGCAGCATAGGGTATCAAAATCTGGTTCTTGTATTCCTTCAAAGAAATCAAGAAAAAGAATGAATTGGGAAATAAGCAAGAAAACCAATCAAGAATTGCCGAATGCATGGAGGTGAATGAAACTTACTTCTGGGATTTCATCCTGAGTGGCCATTGGGGATTCGAGGTGAATTCTAGAATGTGCTGGGGCTTGGATTTTTTGAGCGGCGGCTGCGGTGTTGAACAGTATTGACCTAGGAAGAAGGGGAAGTTTGTGGTCAATTTCAGAATAAAACAATTTTTATCCCAAAATTGAGGGGGCATGTGTTAACACTGGATTTTGGCACGCTTAGGAAGATGACAGGTGGGCCAGTGCATAGTAAATTTGCAGAGACATGTGTTCGAAGCATTCGGCAAGTGTCGATGCAGTCGGCTAATTTCCAAAGATTCGACAAATGATTGTGCGGTCGGCTATTCTGAGGAAGGGAAATTTTCCGTTGAAGAAAGCGACGAAAACAACAAGCAAGAACCGATTTATTGAGCGGCGGCTACGGTGTCGATTTATTTGATCCCAAGGGAAGGCTAGGGTGGTGTATGAATCGAGTCAAGGAAGGGATGAGAATCCAAGAATAGAATAGGGAAGATGAGAAGGATGAGTGGCTAGAAAGAATGGATGATGGAATTGGCTAAGTGTGAACACTGGATTTTGGCACGCTTAGGAAGATGACAGGTGGGTCAGTGCGTAGTAAATTTGCAGAGACAGGTGTTCAAAGCATTCGGCAAGTGTCCATGCAGTCGGCTAATTTCCAAAGATTTGGCAAATGATTGTGTGGTCGGCTATTCTGAGGAAGGGCGATTTTCCGTTGAAGAAAGCGATGAAAACGGTAAGCAAGAACCGATCGGGCAACGAAGACCGCGACAATTAAGACAATAAAGACTCCGAAGGAAATTAAAGTCAGGGATGTCATGTTTTTCCTTTGGTATTTTGTAACCGTGTCCTTTTAGGACTCATGTCATGACCAGGGTATAAATATAAACCATTGGCCATTGTAAAAAGGGTTCACAACCAAATCAATACAACCGGCACCGTGCCAACTTCGAGTCTTTTGTCGTGTCGTCGAGTTCTTCGAGAGGAGTCATCGATCCGTCGACCTCCGTAAGTCCCGACAACCTTGTTATCATGTCTAGTATCATGCGGTGGATTTAGACGTTGATGCAAGTAGTCTTGTTTGTTGTCAATGATCGTGCGACAGATCCTTGCTTGAAAATCAAGAAGTCTTCGCTTATGTTTCGTTTACGAGTAGATACCGTGCGGCAGGCATTTGCTCGATAGGCTTAGCAAAAGCAAGATAGTTATTGGCTCTATTAGATTTGGCAAGATCTAGTAGATTCACTAAGTTATCACGTGTTGCATGCTTTAGATATTTCATATATTTGTAACACTTTTTTGCCCAATCTAGATTGACATGGTTCGGCTCTATTCTTTCTTGTAGATCTATTTATGCTTTAACAGTTATTGCTTTTATGTTGTGTCTACAAATAGATCTTACGTTCATAATAGCCAAATCAGTCTAATCTAGATTGCTACATGTTGTGGGTTCATGCATGTTAACCACGTTTAAGCTTTGATAAGGTTAGGTATCGTGCGGCAGATACAAGCTTTAGATTAGTTTGATCGTGTTTGCTTACATGTTCCTTCGCCATGGATCCCAACTCGGTTGGATTGCTGAGCTTGGTTACGCTTCAACTCACAGTTAATTATGATTCGTCCAAACGTACTTTCCTCATGCATGCACGTTCGGCAATCGAAGCTTTACGTACTTTATGTTTGTTTTAGCCGAATGATCTATAAGACTTGTTGGCAGACAGCTTCTATAGCTGTATGTTGTCGTAAGTGGCTTCAGGGCCGTACATATGGAAGTGTCTGGTCTCACCCAGCATGTTCCAGTTTTATATCTAATGATTTTTTTCCCTTGTTAGTTTGAGGTCAAACTAACTGGCACGTTTCCGGATTTCGAAACACCCGGGCACCCGATTGAAGCCACACTTTCCGGCTTGCTGTGTGTGAGGCAGAGTGCGCCACATTTTGTGTCAACACTAAGGATGAAGGATGAATGGAAACTAAGGAGGACGACAATGAGATAGATGATAGAGTAACTAAAGATAACTAACCTAACTACTAACTACTACTAACTACTCCTAGATAACTAAGTTGCAAGAGTCGGCAAATGACAATAAAGTAAACTAAGTTAAGCAAAGCACTACCCTTATCTTATCAAGCTTCGAGGCATACTCGCCTTTACCAGTCTATCGGTTGAACACGAGCACAACGAGTCTTACTGTTAAACTAGACCGAACGTGGTGGAATTCAAGGCTCGCAGGACTGTCACCACCTGTTTACTACCACAGCTATCCGGGGGCCTAGCCGTATCTGAAGGTAAGTCTATAACTAAGCACCACACTTAATTATATTCAAACTATCTCTACCCTAGCTTTGAATAGAGACACCCTTATGGACGACAGAGCAGTTACTTGATCTAATAAGGATAACACCAAACTAACTAAGCAACCTATTGCCAAAGATCAAACACTAAGCTCACTAGAGATTAACTACTATGACTAAGTGTATTGAAATGTAGGATAGCTAGAAGCACCCAAGTACTTGATAAAGTAATTACTTAAAGAAATACTCAAAAGTAGACTAAAGTAATACTTGAATTGAAATAGAATAAAGTACTTGGGGTACAAGGAGCAATACCAGACCAGAGATGTCGAAAGACTCTTCCGACCTCCGATGCTAATCACTCGCGAAGCTTCTACTCTTCCGGCTAGCTCCAAGCTTCACTACTACTAGAGCAGGGCTAAGCTAAGCTAACAGCAGCGCTTCAGCGAGGGCACTAGAGCAAGTGGGCTTTCTCTCTAGCTATTCTACTTGCCAAAGCTTTCTTCTCTTGCTTCTACCTTGCTTTTCCTTGCTTGGTTTCTTCCTTGCTTGCCTTGCTTCAAGTGAAGTGACGCCTCTAGGGCGGTATTTATAGCCTTAGGAGCACCAGGGGGTACTTATAGGCAGCTGGGGAGGCCAACTTCCATAGGGGGTGGCGGCCACCATAGATGGACAGCGGCCGCCACCGCCACTCCACCGACAATGATCCAACGACCCTCCTTTGCCCTCCTAAGTCGGTTGCAGGGTAGGTTTAGGGTTTGTCACGTGTCAAATGTGCCAAATGGGCACAATCCAAGTGACACACCCTCCTAGCCCTTGGATGTAACCGACTTAGTGAGCTACGATCTAGATTTGGGCTTGAGCTTGAGCACACAGATCAGTGACGTGGCAGGGGAGTGAGCAGGACAGTGGGCCCTGGTGGCCGCCAGCTAGAGGTGGCGGCCGCCACTCCACCTTGGCCCAAATGGGCCCTGGTGGCATGGGCCATCCTCTAGTGGGTCCACTTGTCATATTTTGCCTATTTCCTGCATTCAAATAAAATTCTATGTACATGTGGAATTTGATTAGTTTGAAACCTTATTTACACCATTTCATGTGTTTGCATTATGATTATGGGTAAAATGTTGATGGTAAAAACAGGTGTTAAGGACCATCAACAAGCTCCCCCAAGCTAACCTGTGCGAACACATGGTTGATATGTGCCCATGATGTTCAGTTTTGATGATGAGTGATTGACCAACACATGAGTGTTTCAGTTTGAGCGGTTACTTCTAACCTCTTTGCGAAAGCAAATGTGTGCCTGTCTTTCGGCTTGTGGTGTGCAGGTGCTATGCCTAGTGACAGTGGTCAATGGCGTGGAGAAGGTCGAGTAGAGGCTTGCCGTGCCGATGGACTGAGAGCGGTGAAGGGCGGAAGCGGGGCTCGGACTGAGGGACCATGGGCGCGGCGGACTAGCTGTGGTGGCTAGTACTTGGCACCAGCGAGTGCGAGAAGACATGGAGGTAGACCGAGTCGACCAAGTCAAGACGGTGGACGCGCGAGTCGTGCGAAGGCTCAGGGGACTCAGAGTCCGACCGGGCGAAGACAAGGTGGCTCGCGTCGAGTGGTTTGATGGTTTGGGCCTCAAAACCATCCGCGTCGGTTTTCGAGTTTGGGCCGCAAAACTCGGGGTTCGGTAGTTGAGCCGAAAGCTACCGGTGGCGGGTTTCGCGGGTTTGGGCCTCAAAACCCGGGCGGAGCTTCCGAGGAAGCGGGGATGGCACGTGGCGGAATCCTGGAGGTTGCGTCGAGGCGACGACAACTCCTGGCAGGAAGCGGGGCCGTCCATTCAAATCGAGGGAGATATTTACCGGAGCTTGGACTGCAATGCTTAGGCTTGGTAGTTCACTCATTGTATCTAGGGGGGTCTTTGGGAAATAGCCAAAGCCTCTAATAAATAGAGGATGAAGGGGTATCCTCATCCCATCTCTTGAACCCTAATCATTTGCCCCAACTCTCTCTCTCTCTAGTCTCTCTCTAGTTCATGAGATCCCTAGGTTGATTTCACCAACCTCTGTAAGAACTCGAGTTTGATGTGAGGAATCGGAGGCCGTAACCTCCGTAAGCCATGGTGGCTTCGATTTCTTGATTGTATCGCTGTTTTTACTTGTGTTCTTCGCGTTTTGCTTTTGCTCCCTCTTCTTCCCGAGATGATTTCTCTTTGTAGGGAGTAGCTCTTGCAAATCCATTTGAATCAAGTTGTTCGTATTCGAGAGGAGCATCTTTGCACCGAAGGATCCATCCTCAAACCTCTTGAGTACGCAGATCGGGCGTTTTCTTTGCGACGTTCTTCGTTTTCCCTTTTCTCCCCCAAATCCGAGTGTTCCCGCTCATCCGACCCAAATTGAGCGATGATTTCTTCGGGATAGCTCCCCAACTGCACTACGATCATGCCTACAAAGTTTGGTTGCAGTTGGTGATCATTTGGTCGAGATTTGGGAAGATTTGGCGGAGGAAAATCGCTTTTCGGGGTTTTTGCGCGTTTTTCGGGGGCGTCGGACGCTCCGAGGGTTTTGCGTCGGACGCTGGTGCGTGCTGACATCAGCGTCCGTCGCTCGATGGGTCTGTGTTTTTCTGTTTGGCGTCGGACGCTCCTCTGAGTCCGTCGCCGACCGTCCGTCGCCTCTACTGTTTCTCAGTTTCTGTCGGGTTCTCTGGAAGGCCGACGGACGCTCGCCTAAGCGTCCGTCGCACAATGTCCGACGCCAACGGACGCTCACCCAAGCATCCGTCGCCCAGCGTCCGACGCCCTGCCTTCTGCTTCTCTTCTGCAGTGCTCTCTGGAAGGTCGACGGACGATCTCTCTGCGTCCGTCGCCAGCGTCCGTCGCCCTGTCCTGGAGCGTCCGTCTTGTTGTCTTCCAGCGTCCGTCGCCTGTTTTTTTGGTTGTTTTGCTTAGGGTTTTTGCCTCTTTCTCATAGGGGTTGAGAACTCTATCTTGGGGGCTTCCGGTGAGTTTTCCTCCACTGCCGGTGAGCTCTCATTTCTCGGTTTTCGTCTGAATCCCCGCTTGCGTTGCTCGTGGGAGGTTGAGCACCCATCAACTGGGTTTAGCTTTTGGGAAGAGTGGCCCGAATATTTCAAAAGAAATTTCAGGCTCCCATTCACACCCCCCTCTGGTCGCCGTTCTCGGTCCTTCAATTGGTATCAGAGCCAGTTAAGGATCATTCCACCTTAAACGGTACTTGATCCGCGAAGGCGACATGGAGCGAGGTGTTGGCAAACCTCCGTTCTTCGATGGAACGAATTTCGCCTATTGGAAGGTGCGCATGTGCGCTTACCTTCAAGGGCTTGATTCGAAGATTTGGGAGATTTGTGAGAATGAGGACTACGTGGTTCTTGGCGCTCGGATCACCGAACTCCAAGCTACGCAACATGCTTCAAACGCAAGAGCCCATAGCATCCTCTTCTCGAGTTTGTCTCTTCCTGAGTTTGAGCGGGTTTCGAGTCTCACTACGGCACGAGAGATCTGGCAAACACTTGTGCATTATCATGAGGGCAACCCTCAGATCAAGTCCAGACTCTTCGACACGTACCGTAGGGAGTACGAGAACTTCGTTCAGTTGGCCGGCGAATCTGTTGACGGGATGTTCACTCGCTTCCAATCTATCGTCAACAAGATGCGTGCTAATTGGACCAACTTGCCTTATGATGATCATGAGATGGCTATCAAGATTTTGCATGCTCTTGATCGGAAGGTATGGGAGATGAAGGTGGCTGCCATCCAGGAGTCACCGGGCTATGACGCCTTGACTGTGGACGAGCTATTCAGCAAGCTCAAGTCCTCGAAGATTGACCACTAGACCCGGGCCAAGCTTGAGAACCCGTCGAACCCATCCATGGCGTTGGTTTCCGGCCCCGGCGGTGTGTCTTCTTCTTCCTCTAACCCTTCACACTCTTCGTTCGCTTTGTCTTTGATGTCTGTGACAGAGGAACAAGTGGAGGCGCTTGGAGATGATGAGCTGGCTTTGGTCATCACCAAGTTCTCACGGTTTCACAACAACCGTTTGAACCATCGGCGTGGTGGCTCAGCCAAGGGGTGCTACCGTTGCGGTGATGAGGATCACTTCATCGCAAACTGCCCCAAGAAAGCTGCGTCCACCGTCGTCGCACAGTGTCCGACGCCAACGGACGCTCACCCAAGCGTCCGTCGCCCAGCGTCCGACGTCCTGCCTTCTGCTTCTCTTCTGCAGTGCTCTCTGGAAGGTCGACGGACGATCTCTCTGCGTCCGTCGCCAGCGTCCGTCGCCCTGTCCTGGAGCGTCCGTCGCGTTGTCTTCCAGCGTCCGTCACCTGTTTTTCTGGTTGTTTTGCTTAGGGTTTTTGCCTCTTTCTCATAGGGGTTGAGAACTCTATCTTGGGGGCTTCCAGTGAGTTTTCCTCCACTGCCGGTGAGCTCTCATTTCTCCATTTTCGTCTGAATCCCCGCTTGCGTTGCTCGGGGGAGGTTGAGCACCCATCAACTGGGTTTAGCTTTTGGGAAGAGTGGCCCGAATATTTCAAAAGAAATTTCAGGCTCCCATTCACCCCCCCTCTGGTCGCCGTTCTCGGTCCTTCAACCTGTTGCTCGTCCTCGAGCAACAATGCGGTTCAAGCTCTAAGTATAAAACAAGTGGCATTAATTTTGTAAAGGATGCATACAAAGGCATATTGCATATAGTGAGAAATAACTTAGCACTTATCATAAATCATAGCAATGTGGGGCTTATAGGTTTTCACTTTTTAAAGCATGCAAGAGTGGCATAAAGTAGTAGGTAGGAAACTTTTATATCTTGCTTTGGTTAGACTAGGATTCTATCTAGAGGTTTTTGAAATTTTCAGAAATGAAACTTGCTTAAGTTCCCTATGATTCACTCAATCACTCAGTGGTGTTTGAACTTCACTAAGGCCAAAAGATAGACTTACCTATTTCTAAAGGATGATATATAGAGTTCATAGGTAGGCTAAAGAACATGAGCAAACTTGCATAGTGTTTATTGTTAAGCTAGACACTCAGATCATAAGGAGCAACAAATCATATAATCTGATCAAGATGTGCATGTGTGACTAATGAATGTGTAAGACATTTCTTGATCTTTCCTTGTTATTTCCGGGGTCTAGAGCTGTTTGATAATTTTTTTTTTGAATACATAGTGAGTAGACAAAATGTGTCCTCACATTTGTTGGGACATAGTCCTCTTTCTATGAGCTAATTTGCTCTCTTTTTTCAGCTCTAGATTTCCCCAGAAAGGTTTATGAAGGAATGATTTTTGAAAGATGAAGAGGAAGAGAAAGGAGATGCATATTTCTAGTTTAGAAATAGCATATGACTAGCAATGGGATGATGACAAGTTATTGCATACCTCCAGTGTAGAGAGTAGGCAATTATTTAGTGGTTGCAAACCTCCAAAGTGGAAAATGAGCAAATTTGTGGTAGGTCTTGATCAAAGGATATGAAATGTTTCTCTACTAAGATCTATGAGGTCTAACAAAACTCAACATGAGCAATGCTCTTTGTGGCTTTTCCCTATCTACACATATTTATGGCCAGTGGTAGGATGGGATAAAATCATAGAGGAACTTATAGCAATGATTTTATAGGTTAAAAGAAATCCTCCAGATTTGGTCCTACTTGCACCTCAGACAAGTTTAAAGATTTACTCCAATCCTTACTATCTTTTGTCACTAAGCATGGATTTGGATCAAGCGTGTGCAACCCACAAAAGCTAGAACTTTGATAACGCTAATTATTCAAACTATAGCAATATTACTTGCATAACATGATTCTTCACTTATTCAGGTTTCAACAAGTATTTGAAGCAGATTTGAATAGTTTATTCATAGCATAATTATTAGGCAAGAAGGTAGGATTTACATTGTGAAAGATAACGAAATTCAAAACAGAATATAAGAGTAGAGTTTGAAGACATACCTTATTTGCGTGAGGATCTCCCCAAGCTGACTTTTTACTTGGTGAAGAATCTTCTTGTTTCTTCGACTGGGCTCCTTGTTTATTTTATTAAAGGAAAACTAATCTAATGTGACATTTATATCTATTTTTTTAGTTAACATATATCTATGCATATAACTAGTTTAATTGAAATAATTTTTTAGCTATATACATGGATATATGCATTTATTTATTGAAAGTAAATTTGAAAGGAAATTAAAAACATACCTTAGATCCATGGAATTTCATCCTTATTGGGCGGTTCTTCTTCCTTTGGTACTTCGTCCTTGGGTACTTCTCTAGGTTCTTCTTTTTTGTCGGCGCTTATCCTTTGTCGTTCGGGGCACACGACGCAATCGAAGATGGTTCTTTCTTCTTGGTCCATCTTGTTCTTGGACGACGCTTCTTGTTGCTAGTTATTCTTTTAGTGGGTCGTGCTCCCTTCAAGTTAGTGGCATATGCGGGACTACGAGAAAAGAAAACTATTTCCTTCTTACCTCCTAGTGTCATATGAATCTTTCCAGATCCCACATAAATGCAAGCATTAACAATATTTAAGAAGGATCTTCCTAAGATTAGAGGCACATCTTTCCTATTTCCCATATCTAGTATTATAAAATCTATAGGAACATATGAACCTCTAATTGCAACAGGTAAATCAGTTACTATTCCTTCTACATGGCATGTGGATTGGTCGGCTAGCACAATGTAAGCAGAAGTAGACGACATGGGTGGAAAGAACGAGTTTTCATAGAAATCCTTAGACAATATGTTCACACTCGATCCTAAATCACACACGGCATTGTTAAAGATTTTACCATAAATTGAGCATTTAATTAGGGGACTCCCCAAATCACCTTTCTTAATAGTCATTTCTTGATCTTCATAATAGTTAAAATATTTAATTTCAACCATATTTGCAGTTTCCATGTTAGGTTTTCCAGGAATTTTACCAGGTTCAAAAGATGGTATGGCAGCAGCAAGTTGAGATAATTGGGTTTCTAACATCTTATTAAAACTAAGTTGATTTTTCAAAGCAGATGAGAAATCTTCCAATTTAGCATTTATATTCTCAAGCAATTTATCATTTGACATTAACTTTTTATTCAAGAATTCAGTTGTTCTACCTTGGGTATAAACAAGATTCTTCAAAAATGAAAAGTTATCATTAGAACGCGAGAATGATTTGTTACCTTGAGAATTTGATTGCTGATTCCACCCTTGATTTGGTTGACGGAAACCATTGTTGTTGTTGTTGATGATGAAGTTCAAGTCTTCATGAAGTTTGGGGCAGTGGTTCCCAGAATGTTCGATTTCTCCATAGACTTCACAAGTCATGTAGGATTCCAGAGATTGTACACTCTCGTGTTGGTTCATCTTTTCACAGCTATCTAGCTTCTTTGCTAGTAAGTCCATCTTGGCAATGATCATGTCGGCCTCCTTCAGGGAATGCATACCTCTCTTGCGGGGCTGTAGCCTCTCGTCGTTCCATCCTTGGTTCGACACCATCCTCTCTATGAGTTCCTTAGCATCTGCAACATTAAGAGAAAAGAATGCTCCGCCAGTGGCAACATCCAAGTGGCTCCTAGAGAGTGGAGTTAAGCCATGGTAGAAGTTCTGGATCAAGAGCGAGTCTTCCATTCCATGGTGCGGACAAGCAGCAATGTACTCTTGCATTATTTCCCAAGCCTCCAGAATAGATTCCTTAGCTTGTTGCGTAAAGCTGGAGATTTTGTTGCGAAGAGCATTTGTCTTGCCCATCGGGAAGAACTTAGCGAGAAAAGCATTGGAACACTTGTCCCAAGTGTCTATAATGTTGCGATTGGTATAAAACCATTGCTTCGCTTTTCCTAATAAAGAAAAAAGGAAGAGACGAAGTCAAATAGCTTCTTGCGTTACCCCCTTGACGGTGAAGGTGCCACAAATCTCCAAGAATTGTTGGAGATGTGCATTGGCGTCTTCATGAACTTTGCCACAAAATGGGCTAGCTTGGACCATCGTGATCAGAGTGGGTTTCAGCTCAAAATTTAAATTGGCATCGATCATGGTTGGTCCAGTCGCTACATTAGCGGCAGAAGGAGCAAAGTATTCACAAATGGTCTTGTTGGCCATTGTGAGGATTGGATGGGATAAAAAAGAAAGAAGTTGAAGGAGATAAAAGGTAAGAAGAACTAAAGAAAGAAAGAATGGGGTGAGTTGGGGTTCATTAAGTGGGACCTTAAACGAAGATACATTCGACAAGGACTCGAAGGATACACCGATTGCCTTCCCCGGCAAAGGCGCCAGAAATGCTTGTTGGTAGTTCTTAGCTTCACTAAAGATAGAGCAAGTCTACTATCCCTGGCAGCGGTGTAGAAATGCTTGTTGGCACTTCCAAGCACTACTACCAAAGATATGAAGCTAAAGCAGCTATCTACTAATGCCAATTGGGGTTGTCAGTCCCGAAACTAGTAGGAGTTAACTAGAGAGATTGCAATCTACCACGAGGAGATTCTGTAAGCGCACAAAACTATCGATTGTAGCACTTCGCCTAGGAGTACCAGGTGTCGATTTATTTGATCCCAAGGGAAGGCTAGGGAGGTGTATGAATCGAGTCAAGGAAGGGATGATAATCCAAGCATAGAATAGGGAAGATGAGAAGGATCAGAGGCTAGAAGAATGGATGATGTAATTGGCTAAGGATGAATGGAAACTAAGGAGGACGATAATGAGATAGATGATACGGTGACTAAAGATAACTAACCTAACTACTAACTACTTTTAGATAACTAAGTTGCAAGAGTCGGAAAATGATAATAAAGTACACTAAGTTAAGCAAAGCACTACCCTTATCTTATCAAGCACTGAGGCGTACTCGCCTTTACCAGTCTATCGGTTGAACGCGAGCACAACGAGCCTTACTCTTAAACTAGACCGAACGTGGTGGAATTCAAGGCTCCCAGGGCTGTCACCACTTTTTTGCTACCACAGCTCTCCGGGGGCCTAGTCGTATCTGAAGGTAAGTCTATAACTAAGCACCACGCCTAATTATATTCAAACTATCTCTACCCTAGCTTTGAATAGAGACACTCTTGCGGACGACAGAGCAGTTACTTGATCTAATAAGGATAACACTAAACTAACTAAGCAACCTATTGCCAAAGATCAAACACCAAGCTCACTAGAGATTAACTACTATGGCTAAGTGTATTGAAATGTAGGATAGCTAGAAACACCCAAGTACTTGATAAAGTAATTACTTAAAGAAATACTCGAAAGTAGACTAAAGTAATACTTGAATTGAAATAGAATAAAGTACTTGTGGTACAAGGAGCAATACCAGACTAGAGATGTCAGAAGACTCTTCCGACCTCAGATGCTGATCACTCGCGAAGCTTCTACTCTTCCGGCTAGCTCCAAGCTTCACTACTATTAGAGCAAGGCTAAGCTAAGCTAAGAGCAGCGCTTCAGCGAGGGCACTAGAGAAAGGGTGCTTGCTCTCTAGCTATTCTACTTGCCTAAGCTTTCTTCTCTTGCTTCTACCTTGCTTTTCCTTGCTTGCCTTGCTTCAAGTGAAGTGACACCTCCAGGGGGTATTTATAGCCTTAGGAGCACCAGGGGGTACTTATATGTAGCTGGGGAGGCCAACCACCATAGGGGGGGGTGGCGGCCGCCATAGATGGACGGTGGCCGCCACCCTCACTCCACCAATAGTGATCCAACGGCCCTCCTTTGACCTCCTAAGTTGGTTACAGGGTAGGTTTAGGGTTTGTCATGTGTCAAATATGCTAAATGGGCACAATCAAAGTGACACAACCTCCTAGCCCTTGGATGTAACCAACTTAGTGAGCTACGCTCTGGATTTGGGCTTGAGCTTGAGCACACGGATCAGTGACGTGGCAGGGGAGTGAGCAGGCCAGTGGGCCCTAGCGGCCACCAGCTAGGGGTGGCGGCCGCCACTCCACCTTGGCCCAAATGGGCCCTGGTGTGTGGGGCCATCCTCTGGTGGGTCCACTTGTCATATTTTGCCTATTTCTTGCATTCAAATAAAATTCTATGTACATGTGGAATTTGATTAGTTTGAAACCTTATTTACACCATTTCATGTGTTTTCATTATGATTATGGGTAAAATGTTGATGGTAAAAACATGTGTTAAGGACCATCAACAAGGTCCTCAATACAACATGATGGCACGGTCCGGTTGGAGTTTCATCTCCTGCTGATCTATCCCATCGCCTCCTGCGAGAGAAGGGCTGATGAAGCCATTATAACCAGATTTACCTAGTTAGATATCTTTGCTACAACGAACCTCTCTACCCAAATATCATAGACTCCTTTGTCATATCATAGGACAACCTTGATCACTAGTTAATTCACTTCTCATTCCATATGGAAAATATGATACCTAGAATACTCTCGGTGAAAGCTACACTTGACAACCGTATGCTTGCGGTCTTTTACATGTTTGCTACTTCTGGTGTCAATAAGCTTTCTAGCGCCATTGCCGGGGAACGGTAGCTATATTAACTAGAATCAAGTTGTATGAGTTATCCTTGTTTTATCTTTCTTTTTATTTTATCCTTTTTCACACCATGAACCAATCATCCATCTCCCATCTTGCGTCTCCAAAGGACCATAGTTTGGAGCCACCACCATCATCAGAACCCATCCTTTCACCTAGCTATGAGCTTCCCCCAAGCTTCATAGCCAAAGTTCAGAAACAATCTTTTTCTGGGAATGAAGACAAAAATCCCTACACTTATCTACGTGACTTTGAACAATTGTGTTCATGTATCCACATCCAAGGAGAATAGCCAAACGATAGTACCTTTGCCACGTAGATAGTGCAAAAGGAGAATGGAAAAAGTTACGATCCAAATTCTACCTAGCTTTCTTCCCTATCTCTCGTGTTGTTCATCTTCGAATAGAGCTCCTATCCTTTAAACAAAAGGAAAAGGAATCTCTAGGTGCGGCATGGGCCCGTCTTTTAGATCTATCATCATCTGGTCCTGATCTTGCTATATCCGAGACAACATTATTACAACACTTTTATGGCAGTCTTAGCAAAGATTTCACACAACTTCTTGACATGACTTCTCGGGGAGCCTTCCCGTGTTTACCCGTTAGTGAAGGGAAGAGTCTTCTCATGAAGATTCTTGAAAACACTCCCTACACTAACGTTTTTAATGAAGCACCCGAAGAAGGACAAAAACCAACCCCTAGAAAAGAAACCTAGATAGCCGAATCACCACCACTCCTATCCCAAGATCCTGCCATCTATCCTGAACCACAAATACCACAAATCTTGAAGGAGGAAGAAATCCAACACCTGAACCATTCCTTCGAGTTCGAGGCCAACCTCCTAACTGATCTTGCTCGTTTTGGGAATGGCCAAAATTATCCTTTCCAAAAGAGACCTCACCTTTCTAAACCTCTTATGAAGGGAACTCTTCAAAAGCCTCCCAAATCAACATCATCTTGCGACTTGACTTCCCACATGGCAAATCAGGAAAAGTCTAGGATACCTGATAAAGAAATGTCGAGCGAGCTAATAGAACGAGAACAAAAGTGTTTAGAAGCCAAATCTATCCTCTACTTCTCTATGTGTTCCTTCATTCAAGTCTTATGATGACCTACTTAATGACTCTGGGAATTCAGTAAGACCCCGAGGCATGGAATCCATGAGGGCCATAAATCTGACCAAGAGGAGTAAAGTCAATGGTTAGAGCATCCATCTACCATTGTATGTCAAGAATGGTTGGATGAGGCCAAATCCTCAAAGGAAGTTGCTAAAATGCCCACACATGTAAGGATAATATCATGTCAATTGTTGGGCATTGATGGCGAAATTTGCTATGATTCTATCCTCGGGATCAACATCATTCCTCGTTTCCATGTTCCAATATCATCAAAGGATCATCTATCCAATCAAAAAAGCGCCTTAGACTCCCCAATGGTCAAATCCTTGATTGTTTAGGAGTCCTCCATGATGTTCTTGTGGTCATTGATGATCTCAAGATCTTCCTAGATTTTCATATTTTTGACCTTCTAGGACTTTCCTTTCATCTCACCTTGATTGGAAGGCCAATCATGAGAATCTTGGAGTTAGGAAATGAGAAGCTTGGTTATAGAATAGGTGAAGATTATCTACCCATTTGGTCTTCCCAACCTCTCAACACAGGGAAGAATCCAAACCTGTTCTTGATCCAAGGGGTGAGCTTATGTCAATCTCGCTAACAACCATGACCCATTCAAGTCTGGAGTATGACTTGAAATGTCATGAGAATGAAAGTGCTCACCCATTCCTGCAGATGAAAGATTCTACCAATGAGCATGGAAGTTATTCTTTGATCTTCTCCTCAATTCCATGCTCACATGAAAAATTTCCCAAATCAATCCTTCCCTCTACCATCATTAAACACATGATCTACAACCCCTTCATGCCTCTTGTTTCTAAAATCTTTGCAAGGTTGGTTCATCTTTGCAAATCTTGTAGTGGTTTTGGTTTCGAGGATAGGTCTACAAATGTTGGAGTTGAAGGGGAAACCGCTTCACCAACATGAAATGCACTTGAAGGTTTCCCAAAGACAAGCTTGTGTCTTAAAAATAAGCACTTTCGGGAGATAACCGAAGCCTTTTTCTTTTCTATTAAAGTTTGTAAAATATATATAAAAAAATATTTTTAGTTTCCCAAAATTCTAAAATGAATAAAATGACTTTATGAAATGAGATTAAGGGAATATTTTTGAAATTGTTCCTTCGGGTATTTTTGTCACTAACCATTTCAGTTTTGAACAAAAAGAATGATTGAGAAAAACACAAGGTATGTCCAACCAAACATCTTTTAACAATGAACCACATTCAAAATAAAATTCCACATCCTATACTTGGATTTGCTCATTATCAAATGTTGCAAAATCCAAGTGTGGGGGGAGTGGATTTCCCTAAGAAATTCATGTCATGTTTCATTTTTTAATTTTGTTGGGTTATCTCTATCTTGCTCATCTTGCTAAGTCTAAGAAATAATAAAAACCAAAAAAATTGCTCATCTGGCTCACCATCCATGTTGTTGTCTCTTTTTAAATGAATCACTTTATTCTTTCATTATTTCTGATTCTGCTATGAGTATGCCTTGGTTTGGGAGTAGTGATCATACTCCTATAAGATTTTTAAATTAAGCATGGTGCTTTGGTTAAATAGCCTTCGTTAATCAAATTAAACATGGTGTCAAGTTTGATTAATGAACCTAAATTATACTTGTTTGGAATTTGGTTGTACTTTTGGACTAACCCATGCAGGATGACTTCCAAATTTTGGTGGGTAAGTCATGAGATCATTCATAAAGACAAATCAATGTTTGGGGTACTATTGAAATAATCTGGTACATCTTTGTCTTAACCTTGCTTAATTTTGGTGAACAATGAGGGAACATCTCTTTTTGTGCTAAAATGCTAAAGCCAACTCTTCCATAGCATAGAAGAGGTGCTCTATTTCTATGACAATAATGCCCTTGCTTCAAAATATTTGTGCATCCCCTAGGGTATTCATTGTCCACTAACCTTTTGCATGAAAGAAATAATGAATGGAAGAAAAGGTCTGAATACAATGCAATGATTCACAAGGAAAAGACCATTCCTCGTCATAAATGCTGCAAGACATGAAGCTATCATACTTCAAGTTGACGGTCGCAACACCTTTAAGGTAAGTGTATAATGTCACAAAGGTTTTCTATGTGCATATCATTTCTGAGCATGAAATTAGCATGATAGATGTCATCCTTGATCCAAATTAGAACTAAAATCTACATGTTTTAACTTTATGTTCTTTTTCATGTTTCACCATAGATTTAGAATGTACTTAGCTTGACCTTTCATCACGAAAAAGTTGGGCCTATTTAGCTCCAAAAGGGGGTCGGCCGACCTGCCTTTGGGGGCTTCAGGACCCCGCTATGCATAGACTGAAAAATCTGACTTCTGGGACCTTGGATCCTGGCTCGGTCGAACCAAAATTCCCCAAAGGGGTTTGGCTGACCTTGGTTTGGACCCTTCAGCCATGCCCATTGCTCCTAAACGTTGGACCAACGTTCCTCTCTTGTTTCCGTCGCGATCCAAGCGAAAACAGAGGCGAAGGACGTTGGATTATCTCTTCTTAACCTCTCCCTCTCCTTCTTCCTCTTATCTTGTTCTTCTTTACCACCAAGCAGAAATTCAATCCCCTCTTGCCTTCCTTCTCACCTTCCTTGTCCTCACCATGGATCCACGAAGAAGTAACAAAAAAATGTCCATTGTTCCTTTCAATGGGAGTCCTTCCAACACATCCAATGCCTTTGAAAACACCAATACGAAGATCAAGCGCTTAGCTAATGCTAGTAAGAGAGAGGATCTCTTTGCCCCTCCTTCTCCTTAGATCTCTAGTTCTTCCAATAAATAGTCCTTCTCCTTATCCATTGTAACATGTGCCTTCATCAAAGTTAAAATTGAATAAAATGGTTTCGGTTCTGCTGGTGTGTTACCCTAGCAGAACCCCTACACTTGATATCTCTGTTTCTATACTTCAGTACGCAGTGAAACAAGTGTGGGGGATGTCAGCCGATGCCCCATCTGGCCATTTGACACGAACGACCACACCACAGTGATGTACATCACAGTGGCACATCCCTTGTCAAATTTTGACCCCAACGTCCACTTTCGCAGGTCGGGCGACCTGAGTTCGGAGTCTCCAGGCAGAACTAGCAGTGCAGAGAGCCATTCAGAGGTAAGACATCTACTTTTAGGAACCAACATGGCCAAAGCCTCCGAAGTGGGGTCGGCCAACCCCACCAAGGACCTTTAGGCCCACCAGCCAGCATCCACTCAACGTCAACATCATTCCTGTCTAGTTTGCCTCGTCTCTTCCCTTTTTCTTTTATGTTTTTATTTACTTTATTGATTTCCTTCTAAAATAAAAACAATTATTTCTTTCATGAATTTTATTTCTTAGTTTATTTCCCTTTGAATACTGAATAAAAACAAAAATATCGCATCTAAACTTAAAATTTGAAAAGTGACATAATCTATGACGTTTGAAGAGTAAAAGCGTCATAAAGATGATTTCTGGCTTTTGCTTATGCTAGTGGGAAAATATCTTGATAGGGAATCATATTGACTAAGTTGTTGATCAATGTGATATAAGTTCTTGGCTCATGATTCATACCCTTTCTATTTAATGTACTTGGAGATTAATTTTTGAAAATGTCTTAAAACCATAGTGTCACTACTCCTCTATAGTGAGAAAATTCCTACCACATCCATATATGTTCATGCAATGAAAAAAAACCTTCCTCATATGCTTCTTGTATTTGCTTTGAGTTTGGTCAAATCTTGTTGACCCTTGTTGAGAATTTTGTCATAGTTCAAAGATCAAGATCACGCACACACCACATATATATGCTGCTTCTACACTAGAAGTACGCAAAACATGCCTTTTATTTACATGCTCCATTTTCATCCAATAAATACTCTAGAAATATGTTATTATCTCTCTCAAAATTCTGCAAAAGAGATATGGCTATCATGAAAAAAATGAAATGAAAAATGAGCAAGTGAAGCTCAGAAAAAAAGAAAAAAAGAAGAAAAAAAGAAAGAAAAAAATAGCCATGTCTCAAATAATCATAAAGTTAGAGAGATTATACATGGTTAAGGAGTACAATAAAGTCCACTATCATATTCCATACACATGCACATCTTGATCTAGGATTATAACACTTTTCTCCTTGGATCCTTGTTTTGACTTTACAATATATCCAATGCAAGTATGCTACATTGTTCATCCCTACCTAAGCTCCACATAAGCCATTTAGAAGTAGGGAGATACAAAAGAAGGCAATCTCAGGCTATGCCTTGGTAAGGAATCATATACCTTTTGAATGATCTAGAGTGCTATATGACGAGTGAGTTGACTTATGTGCTTTCTTTTGAAAAACTTATCAAAAACTCCAAGTAATAAAATATGATTTGGGGGAGATGACTTTACTTTGAGAGATGTTCCATTTATCAACTTCTCAAGGATATATGCTAGACAATACCACATATCCCACTTGCATAACAAAATGACTTGAAGAAGTCTTTACGCTTGCTTAATGCTTTGAGAATATCATAGTTATGTTTACTTTTATCCTTTACTCGAGGACGAGCAAAGATGTAAGTATGGGGGATCTTGTTGACGGTAATTTCACCATATGTTTACACCATCAAAATCATCAATAAAACATCTTTCCTGGAGCTAATAAGCAAATGTATAGTAACTTTTGTGCAAATAACATGGCTCCACATCTACATGTCATTATTTGCTTGTAGGTACTAAAAACAGGAAAAATGGAGAGTTGGAGCCTCCATATAGGGGTCGGTCGACCCCTACATGGGCCCACCTCCCAGATGGATAGTCATTCAACATGCTCTAGAGTCTACCTGCAGAAGATGATCCAATTTGGCTCCATATGCAGGTCGGCCGACCTGTGAATGAGCCGAATCACCAGCCCCTCTACACGATTAGACTCCTGACATGTCCATGAGGTCTCACATAGAATCCTGGCTCCAAAGGCCCCAAACACAGGTCGGCCGACCTGGGTTTGGAGGCTTCTTGGCTTGCCCAGTCAGCAGAATACAAGTGAGAGTAATCCAAGACATTTCCAACCCTTGAATCAAGTGAGGATCAAGATTAATGCTTTAGAAGCTAAGCACATGGATCCATGGGCCCACAACAGTGGATAAACATCACAGAAGTGACCACCAAGCTCTACAACACATGGGCCAGCCTTCTATAAGGCTAAGGTAGCTCCAAGGTTCCATAGGGGTTCGGCCGACCCCCCTATGGGGGATACAACTTTCCTACATGCTCCCTAACAAAGTGGGACATCTTCTAGAAGGCAGAGGTGGGCCCAAGCCCCATTTGAGGGGTCGACCGACCGGGTATGGGTGCTTCGAAGGCCCAGGTGCCTCCCCCTCACATTTCCCACATGATGGAAATCAAAGCCATCCATTCTGTGGAGGTTTGATGGTGGTTATGATCCAAAGGCTCTGAGGCAACATCACACCGATTGATGACGTGACAGTAGAGTAGCCCCTACTCCACCTTTAGCTATAAATACCCTCCTAGGCCTTTACTCTCATTCATGACACATTGGAGGAAACCACCCTCTAGTAGCTTTAGCGAAGCTCTGCTGTAGTGCTATGCTAGTTGGCAGGGAGTGAGGAGAGTCTAGAGGAGATCCAGTCCTGTCTGACATCTTCTCCAAGCTGTACCTCAGCGGATGCTATCTTCTTGTAAGTTATACACTTGTAAGTTATACATCTGAGTTCTTTATAGTATTTGTTATTCTAATTCTAGCATAGCTGTTATACATATTTTCATGCTTGTTCATTGCTTTACTTTAAGTAGAGTGCTTTAGCCTTAAGCAAGGGTTAAAGTAGTAAAAATAGTGTAGACGTGGTGTCTAGACTAGATCTTGCTTCTGTAAACCGCTTATGGCACGGATTGTTTGTGGTAGCTAGTAGGTGTTGACAGCCCTGTCTAGTCTTTGTATTCCACCACATGTGTAACATAAGTTCTTAAAAGGTAGGGCCTCAATACAGCATGATGGCACGATCCGGTAGGAGTTTCATCTCCTGCTGATCTATCCCATCGCCTTCTGTAAGAGAAGGGCTGATAAAGCCAGTATAACCAGCTTTGCCTAGTTAGATATCTTTGCTGCAACGAACCTCTCTACCCAAATAGCATAGACTCCTTTGTCTCATCATAGGACAACCTTGATCACTAGTTAATTCACTTCTCGTTCCCTGTGGAAAATATGATACCTGGAATACTCCTGGTGAAAGCTACACTTGACAACCATATGCTTGCGGTCTTTTACCCGTTTGCCACTTCTGGTGTCAACACTTGGTCACTTCCCAACTCGTCTTTTGCTATTGCTAGATATGATCTCGAGTTGGCACTGTAATAATGAATTACTTTGAGAGTGAGGTGTTATTTCAAGACTTCCGCTATCTTTCTATTGAAACTATGGTTTGTAATAACTCTAAATTTTAGTACTCCGATGTCATTTGAATTATGTTTGAACTGGTATGTATATGAATGGTAAGTATTGAACTATTATGGTGTTAGCTCTACTATTGAAAAGTCTGAAATCCTTCGAGATTTCATAGACTACCGGGTTTATGCCAGGCTAAGTAGGTTAACCATCTGTTTCTTACAAGTGATTTCTTACTTAATCTCATATAATTGGCCGGTTCAATTACAAGGATAAACATATATGCCCCCCTTATGTTTTTGTTCCTAAACCACTAGAGACCCACACTTTTAACATCATACGAACAACCATGATGCTTATCGTGGTTATGAACCCGTGAATGTTACTATATGCACTACCAGGTCATGATAAGGCCAAGATAAAAGAAGAGGGATAGACCTTAGGGGCTAAACATGTGCTTGACTAATTTCGGGGGAGTTGCTTGGACCACTTGTAGTAGTATTTATAGAGGAGAGAAAGGGTGTCATTGTACGACCACTTGAGGGGTTGTATGACCCCTTCTCCCTTACTTACTTTTCATCTTTGGCATGTATGTCATTGGATTCCAACATGTCATAATAGAGGAAAGGAGCACACTACTAGGTTCTTTTAATGATCCCCTAACATATAAAGTGGTATGTGTCGATGAAATATGATCGATAGTCTACCTAGGGGTATGCCCAAGGTAGTAGATTAGATGCAGGAAGTGTGGCGATGACTATCAAGAGTAACACAGAGAGCATAGACACGACAATTTAGACAGGTTTAGGTCAGCAAATTGCCGCAATACCCTACGTCCTGTGTTCTGGTGGCTAGATTGATCTGAGAGATACAATACAAGATATGTTTTCAGGGGGGCCCCTGCTCTCCTTATATAGCTAGGGAGCAGGGTTACAATTTTCATATCCTAACAGATTACAATCAGTCCTTTGTGGCAAGGGATATGAGTCTATCTCTAGGATCTTCCTTGGCAAGCATGGCTTCGGCAGAGTCCCTGGCGAGCACGGCGAGCAGGTTGCGTACTGCAGGACTCGCGAGCTGGGCCGTCCTCGATCGAGAGGCCCATGTAGGTCCATGTGGATATACAGAGGTAATATCCCCACAATATGCCAACAATGCCAAAGGTGTTTTGGCCCTTTTCCTTTGTCTCAATCTTGTGAAATTGTGTTTTAGTGCTACATACTAGCAACATGTCATGCTAATAGGGTCGGGTTGTTTCCTAACCTCATTCATGGTTGATTGATCCTCTACTATTGAGCCTGCTATAATCTTTCTCACTTTTAACATCATACGAACAACCATGATGCTTATCGTGGTTATGAACTCGTGAATGTTACTATATGCACTACCAGGTCATGATAAGGCCAAGATAAAATAAGAGGGAGAGACCTTAGGGGCTAAACATGTGCTTGACTAATTTCGGGGGAGTTGCTTGAACCACTTGTAGTAGTATTTATAGAGGAGAGAAAGGGTGTCATTGTATGACCACTTGAGGGGTTGTATGACCCCTTCTCCCTTACTTACTTTTCATCTTTGGCATGTATGTCCTTGGATTCCAACATGTCATGATAGAGGAAAGGAGCACACTACTAGGTTCTTTTAATGATCCCCTAACATATAAAGTGGTATGTGTCGATGAAATATGATCGATAGTCTACCTAGGGGTATGCCCAAGGTAGTAGATTAGATGCAGGAAGTGTGGCGACGACTATCAAGAGTAACACAGAGAGCATATACACGACGATTTAGACAGGTTTAGGTCAGCAAATTGCCGCAATACCCTACGTCCTATGTTCTGGTGGCTAGATTGATCTGAGAGATACAATACAAGATATGTTTTTAGGGGGGGCCCTGCTCTCCTTATATAGCTAGGGAGCAGGGTTACAATTTCCATATCCTAACAGATTACAATCAGTCCTTTGTGGCAAGGGATACGAGTCTATCTCTAGGATCTTCCTTGGCGAGCATGGCTTCGGCAGAGTCCCTGGCGAGCACGGCGAGCAGGTTGCATACTGCAGGACTCGCGAGCTGGGGCGTCCTCGGTCGAGAGGCCCATGTAGGTCCATGTGGATATACAGAGGTAATATCCCCACAATATGCCAACAATGCCAAAGGTGTTTTGGCCCTTTTCCTTTGTCTCAATCTTGTGAAATTGTGTTTTAGTGCTACATACTAGCAACATGTCATGCTAATAGGGTCGGGTTGTTTCCTAACCTCATTCATGGTTGATTGATCCTCTACTGTTGAGCCTGCTATAATCTTTCTTCCTTGAACATGTTATTAAGGAAAGGTAATTCTAGGAACCTAGCCTTGTCTTCTTGTCCTCCTTACCATTTATACTATTAATACATATTTGTGGTATTAATTATTTATCTATATTCTTCCTATTTCATATTGTTATGATTTTATCCCTTGTTTGGATTAGGTGGTGATATTTGGATACTTGAAAATTTAATGTCCTAATCTCAATTGATTCCATGTAAAAATTCCAAAACCATATAATACTTCATAGTGAAACAGTGTAGCAAGGTAATATGCAGCATGTCACCCTCTATAGGAACAAGTTGCATGCTTGTGTCTATACTTCAAGATCACTTTGTACTAGGAGTCTTAAAGTTTCTTAGTGATAGATATGCCTATGAAATTTCCATCTTCTACTTCTCTAATTTGTCTAATGACTAAGTGATCAATATGTATTAGATATAAGTCCCACAACCAACCATTAAAATAATAAAATAATATAAAATGGTAATTAATTAAATCTAGTGCATGACTGAGTATAAATAAATAAGCTCAATGTAATGTTGATTCTGATATAGACGATACACACCAAACTAGGTAAAAAATAACAATGAAACAAGACACATATGTTTGAAAGTTGCACACAATTTTCATGACAACAAAGTTGCTCACACTCTAGCATAGGAGAATACTATGACACTTAACCCACATATATAGGATGAACTATAGGCCACCATTCAACTTGGCATACTCAATGGTGTATAAAACCTAGTTCATGTTTGCATTCATCATCCACTGAGTATCAAGAAGATCTCCCAACTTATCATTGGTCCAGTCAAAGTGGGCCCCATTTCCCTCCATCATTGAAGCCACTAAAGAACTACTAGCTCCCATCTGCTCTTGTTGTGGACCAATAGCCATGGTGGGCATCTGACTACTGTTGCTACTTCCATTTCCAGTGTGGTATGGGAATGGTGACCAAGCTTGGGCATTGTTCATGGAAGTAGGATGTCCACCAAAGCTATAGTGATTGGTGTTGTAGACACCTCCACCAATGTTGGAACCCCTCCAAGAAGAAGCATTTGTCTGTGACAAGGGCTCAAAATCATAAAGTCCAATGTCATTGATGCTATAACGTTGCTTCTTGCTTCCATTTTCTTTCCTGAGGAAGTACTTTTGAGCATGGCTAGAAACTTGCACTGGGGTCTTGGTGGTAACAAAGTTCCTAGAGATGTTTTTCCAATTTCCACGACCGTACACATTTAGACCACGGAGGAATTGCCTACAATGAGGTAGAGTTTAAACTGAACTAATTAGATAGATTTAGATCCATATTCAAGATTAGTAAAAGAAAATTAATATATAAACACCTCACCGTAATAATATCTTAGAATCTATGGTTAATAAAGCTACTAAAACTTCATGTGACAAGCATTAATAAATGTATGGGATAATTTAAGGATTTACCAAATAACTAACCTATGCTCATTTGTGGTCCAAAACCTTCCAGTGTGTTGGCTCTCCTTTCGTGGAGTAGGCTTCCTTCGTGGAATCTCCTTCACATTCTTCATGCAAAACATTTCCACTTGTTGATAACTATCAAATGTTTCCATGTTGCCCATGGATGGACCCCCCACAAACACCCCAAAGGGTTGATTCATGATGTTGCTACTTTGTTCAACATGCTTGTTGCCGCTCTGCATTGTTTGCATCATCTCAACCATGACATCAAGATACAAGTTGGTTACCTGATGCTTCTCCTTGCTAGGGAACATTGCTTGGAGCTCATCCATGATTTGATTGTGCTTCTTGTTCAAATCACGAGCACAATTGTTGTTGGTGTTGTGCCTTGCAATGAGAGATTTCACCACCTTGATCTCAGAGGCACTCCACTCTCCCTTGAACTTGGGATCCATGTGGTTGAGTACTAGACTAGAATTGGTAGTTCAAGCTAAGAATGAGGGTTGTTGCGTTGTGGAGATTGGCAAACACCAAGGCTAGTATTTATAGGCTTCATGTGAATCTTTTGGTCCAAATTTTAATTAATTATATAATTGACTTTGATATGCAGGCAAAATTGAGATTTGATAACAAAGTCAAAGAATATATATATCTATATATATATATATATATCGTATCTCTACTTGTGTGACTTTTTTCTCAAATTCATTAATATTTAGTGCTAGAAATTTGCTATAAGCTCCATATACACATTGTCAACTTGCCAACGCCAATAGTTTTCCTATGTAGAGCAAAAACTTGAGAGTAGAAAGGTGGAGAAACACTAGTGCAGTCTAGTTTGGTTGTGGAGGTGAGGTTTCAACACAGACACATGTGCACCCATGTATGTAGCCATTGGTGGGGTGACATTTGTGGTCAGGCATGGCCATACCACCACTACTATTAGTCCTAGGCACAAAGGATAGAATTATACTAGCATGGTTTAGCTACTATTAGTTGACTACATCATCCATGGGAAAGTCTATTGATTGCCATGCTTCATCTCACACGTGTGATATATATTTATCTATTCATATATCTTGATGAGTTACTGCAACATAAATGATCATGAACATTTCGAATCTTGTAATATATGCATATCTTTTCTTGTGATATGGTACACAAATGTTTAATTTGGTACAGATGTACCAAATGAATGCCCTTGTAAGTAGTTTTGTTAACTGGGAGTTTACAACTAGGTTATGAGATTGGTTTGATCTTTGTTGTTTTCTTGAGAAGTTACTTCAAATTATCTGAGAAGATATGAGTTGTATATTTTCTTTACACCTTCATGATTTATGTATATCCATCAAGGATCACTTTATAATTTGGTAAAAAATGTTTTTGATTGTGTCACATATGATTCATTGTTGATCAGATGCAAACCACTAGTGGTGTTTCTATCAACGGCTATAAGTGCTCATAATAATTAATTACCACAAAGAGCCAGAATTAGTGTTAACCTTAGTAACTTAATATCTTAAATATTTAGGAACCATTGTACCCTGGTGTATGTGCACTTTCGTTTCACCTTGGGTTTAATGAGTGACACTCAATTTTAAGGATAAAATAGGATGCATAAACCTTATGTGTGCCCAGAGATCAGTCACACACATAAGCCGACAAATTATAAAAAAGGTACCATCATAGGTGTTTATTACGTAGCGAATGAATAACTAACTCAAAGTCAGTGGAAATAAATAGATAACTCTCACAAGGCTCTATATATAACACAAGGACATCAACTGGTTGACTCCAAACCTAGTAGTCATCAGGAAACTCATCATAGGCATTGTAGTATGTTACCCATTCAGTATTTTTATCCAGTAATGAAAGGTAAATAAGCATAAGTACAACTAGTACTCAACAAGTGTACATGGGGTTCATGATGTTCAAAAGTATGACACTGGTTTAACTACATAAACTTTTATGTTATCTCTTTTAGCATAAGAATAACATCAATAATATCAATAGCCCAATAACCATATGATAAATAAAACATGAGTAATGAATAGCAAAAAATAGTAATAATCAACTAAAGTCATTCTATTCCATATAAATTCTAGGCCACTCGTAACCGTCAGCATGACTATTATAACAGTTTGAAAACACTCTGTAGAGGTTGTACAACTTTACCTATGAGTCATGTTGCCCATATGCCCGGGCTAATTACTCCCAAAACACATCCAAGGTGAGTGGGTAGGGTATACTGTCCGTCTAACAAGTTAGGGCCGCTAGGTTTCTGTACCCAACGAGTGTAGGGATCCCCTTCCATATGGCACATTGACATTCAGCATATACTCATAAGGATAGAGGCTGCACTATACCGCTAACAAGCTAAAAAAGGTACTTGTACTGAGTTAACGCCAGAGTCATGTAGCCATCATGGTCATACTGTAAGTCCCAGTGATCGCTTATAGTTGGTTCTAGAGAACCCCAAAAACTATACTCTAGTTCACCTTAATCTTTCTTGCTAAAAAACATCTTTTATAGTTTGTTGCATATGACATTAGTCAATGTTACATGATCATAGTTATTCTTCAAGGCCACTAGCTTTGATCTACCCAATGCATAAACTCCCAAGATGACAAGGTATAAGGTACAAAACTAGGATGGCCTTATAGGATAACAAAAGAAACTCTTGAATATGGTTAGTGGACAATTAAAGTGATTAGGATAACAAGGATGATCCCATGTAATACATGTCTTGCTCAAAAGGTTCTTGTTGGTCCTGCTCACCAAAATAGGCTTTTGGTTCACCAACATATTGCTCACCATCTATACTCAATCACCACATCAACATACAATCACACAGAGGCATAACATGTTAGGGATATTACCTCGGCATATCCCCAGGGACCTTATGGGCCTGCCAACCAGAAGATGGCCCGACTTGCAAGGCCCTGTAGCACGCGACCGGCCCGTCGTGCTCGCTAGGGACTCCGAAGAAGTCTTGCTCGCCAAGAAAGATCCTAGTAGATAGACTCGGATCCCTTGCCTTAAGCCATTTGTAATCTGTTAGGATATGGAAACTGTAACCCTACTCCCCGGCTATATAAGGCGAGCAGGGACCCCCTCAAAGCATCTCATCTACACCTCGTGTAACCTAATACTCATATCAATCCAGCCACCAAAACACAGGACGTAGGGTATTACGGCGATTTTGGCCTGAACCTGTATAAATCGTCGTGTCTACGCTCTCTGTGTTACGCTTGATCACCGTCGCCACACCTCCGCCTACAATCTACTACCGTAGGGTACCCCCTAGGTAGAATGCGATGCATATTTTGTCGACAGTTGGCACGCTAGGTAGGGGGTGTGTGCAACGACTCCATGGCTCGTCAAGCGGTTACCTTCCCCGGATCCATGGTTATACCCGCGAGCAGCGCCACCCTCCAGATTGCATCTATGATCTAGACCATCCATGGCACCGTCTCTATCTCGGAGACCACGGAACCCACTCGGCCCCTCGTGCCGAACCCTCCTCCAATCGAAGATTCAACCACCGAGACGGCCCAAAACGCTCCAAATTGCATCATCCTTGACGATCTTGTAATCACTATCGACTGTGTTGATGAAGACCTCGCCGACTGTCTCAGCCTCATTGATGCTGCTCGACGCCAACTCCGTCCTCACACGTCGGCCACGTGCACCTTCAAGAAAACCTCTCCAGAAGCTCCACAGCACCGGCCGGCGCCCGGTTTCGCTAGCCCCAGCACCAGGCGAAAGGGCCAACGTGGCAACGGCCACAAGGAGATTCTTGATGGCCCATGCCCCCTCCACGAACAGGGAAAACACACCATGCGGGAGTGCATTACCCTCAAAGAAGCCATTCAAAGCAAGGAGGACAAGAAGCGACCTGACAACGATCCGTCAAGAGAAGACATGACGGAGGCACTGACTACCAGCTTCACGAAAGTTGTGCACATCTTGCCCATATTCAGCGGGCACCCAAGCGGTAACGGTAGGCGTCGCCGCCGAGCTATTGCTGACAACAACAGCATTTGTATCCCTGCTCTGGATTGGACGAGGCGCCAGATTGATTTCTCTAGAGACGACCAGCGGACACGTCATGACTACCCTGGTCACTTTCCCCTGGTCGTCCGCGCGGTTGTCTCGACCAGTTTCTTCAAAAAACTACTCGTCGACGGGGGCAGTTCCGTCAAAATCATCTTCCCAAGCACGCTCCAACGGCTCGAATTTCGGGAGAACAGTCTCTGCCTAGTGAACTTCTCCTTCCATGGTATAACCCCCGGCAGGACCTCGAAGCCCTCCGGACAGATCACTCTCCCAGTATGGTTTGGGTCCGGTCGCCAAGTTTGCGAAGAACCCATCGACTCCATTGTCACCGACTTTGATACCCCATACGACGCCATCCTCGGCCGACCTGCGCTCTTGAGACTCATGGCGATACCGCACTACACCTACCTAGTGCTCAAGATGCCAACATCGCAAGGCATCATCAGCCTCCGCTCCGATCTCCAGGTGGACTACAAGTGCAAGCAACAGACAATCCACGATGCGACAAGACGGGAACACCAACATGCTACCCAAGTCTGCCTCTCTGATGCGGCCAAGCCCCGAGCCAAGGACTTCGACATCCCAGAGCCTCCGACCACGCGCGCCTCGAAGAAATCTAGAGAAACCAAGACGGTAGCCCTGGTCTATCACGATCCTGAGAAGACCGCCGTGATCGGTGCCAACCTCGACCCTGAACAAGAAAGCGCGCTCATCAGTTTTCTACGCAGCAACATCATCATCTTCGCCTGGAAACCATCAGATATGCCTGGAGTCCCCCGGGACCGTGCCGAGCACTCGGAAAATGTGGTCAAAGGAGCCAAGCCGACTCGCCAGAAGCTCAGAAGATTCGCACTAGATCATAAAGAGGCCATCAAGGCAGAAATAACCCGGCTCCTAGCTGCAGGGCTCATTAGGGAAGTAAATCACCCCGATTGGCTTGCCAATCCGGTACTTGTAAGAAAAAACAACAATGAATGGAGAATGTGCGTCGACTATATGAGTCTCAACAAACATTGCCCTCCTGACCCTTTCCCTCTCCCGCGCATCGACAAAGTCGTTGAATCCACTGCCGGATGTGAACTCCTCTCCTTCCTCGACTGTTACTCCGGCTATCACCAAATAGCATAAAAAGTCGAAGACCGGATCAAAACCTCGTTCATAACCCCTTTCAGTGCCTATTGCTACACCACAATGTCCTTCGGGCTCAAGAACGTCGGCGCTACCTATCAGCTCGCTATTCAAGAATGCTTGAAGGACCTCATCCCAGGGAAAGTCGAGGCCTACGTGGACGATGTAGACATAAAAACGCACTCCACAGAGACACTAATCGCCAACATCGAGGCAACATTCAAGGCCTTCAATGAGTTCAGATGGAAACTAAACCCAAAGAAGTGCATTTTTGGGGTGTCATCGGGAAACCTGCTCGGCAATATTGTCAGTCAATCCGGCATCCGAGCTAATCCCGAGAAGACTGCTATGGTTCTCCAAATGAAGCCTCCATCTAACGTCAAGGATGTATAGAAACTCGTCGGGTGCATGGCCGCCCTCAACCGTTTCATCTCTCGCCTTGGCGAAAAAGGCCTCCCGTTATTTGGACTTTTGAAAGGCGGACAGAAGTTCATATGGAACGATGAGGCAGACCACGCATTCGCCAACCTGAAGAAGTACCTCACAGAGCCCCCTATTCTTACCACCCCAAAGGACGACGAACCGATGCTGCTCTACATCGCCGCTACCAACCGGGTAGTTTGTACCGTCATGGTGGTCGAACGCGAGGAAAATGGACGCGCATACCTAGTCCAATGACCATGTTACTTCGCAAGTGAGGTGCTCAATGAGTCCAAAACAAGATATCCCCAGGTGCAGAAGCTATTATATGTTGTCCTTGTCACCGCACGAAAGCTCAAACACTATTTTCAACGACCATCGAAGGTGACAGTCATCACCTAATTCCCGTTGGGCGACATCCTGTGCAACAAGGACGCTACCGGACGAATAGTTAAATGGGCGGTAGAGCTCGGAACATTCAACATCGCTTTCCGAGGGGTGTCATACAATCAAATCACAAGCACTCGCCGACTTCATCGCCGAATGGACCGACATCCAGGCACCAATAACCACTGAAGCTCCCGAACATTGGACCTTGTTCATGGAGCAGGGGCCGGTCTCCTATTCATATCGTCGTCCGGAGATAAGCTTCGCTATGTCCTGCAACTACTATTCCAAGCATCCAACAACACCGCCGAATATGAGGTAGTGTTGCACGGGTTTCGCATCGCCAATGAGCTCGGCATAAAGCGCATCATCATCAACGACGACTCGGCTCTAGTTATCAATCAGCTCAACAAAGAATAGAATTGTTCCAATGAGAAGATGGATGCTTATTGTGCTGCCATCCGAAAGCTAGAAGGAAAATTTTTCAGGATTGAATATCACTACATCCTCCGTGATCGCAATCAGGCGGCAGATGAAATGTCAAAACTAGGATCATCACGATCCCTCGTTCCAGTAGGAGTCTTCGTTCAAGACCTACTTGAGCCATCAGTCACCGATAAATATGAAGCCCCATCCGACAACGTACCACCCCCGCAAGCTAACATGCTGATCGATGCAACGACTTCTCGACCAGTTGACTGGCGTGACAAATTCATTCAATACCTCTCCAATAACCTAGTGCCATCAGATGAGATAGAAGCAGAACGGTTGATCCGCCGAGCTCACAACTATATCCTCGTCGATGGAGCGCTGATGAGGAAGAATCCCAAGTTGGAAGCACTGCAAAAATGTGTTTCGAAGGAAGATGGTGCCACAATCCTACAAGACATCCACGTCGGCATGTGTGGAAACCACGCTGCCGCAAAGACGTTGGTGCGAAAAGCTTTCCGAGCAGGTTTTTATTGGCCCACAACGGTCGCCGGCGCAGAGCAGATGGTGCGCACCTGCAAGGGGTGCCAGTTCTTCGCCAAGCAAACTCACCTTCCTGCTCAAGAACTTCAAGCAATACCAGCCTCCTGGCCCTTCGCCTGTTGGGGCCTCGACATGCTCGGTCCCTTCCGACCAGTGCCGACAAAAATCAAGTGGATCTACGTAGCCGTCGACAAGTTCTCCAAGTGGATCGAGGTCAAGCCGATCACCAAGGCCTCCGCCGGAAACGTAGTTGCCTTCATCGACAAAATCATACATCGATTCGGCGTACCGAATTCCATCATCAGCGACCTGGGGTCAAATTTCACCGGGAACCTCTTCTGGGATTTTTGCGAGGAGAACGGAATACTCATCAAATATGTCTGTGTCGCCACACCCAGAGCAAACGTCCAGGCTGAACGCGCCAACAGAATGATATTAGATGCACTCAAAAACATTTATATCAGGAAGAATAGAAGAACCCAGGTCGCTGGCTACACAAACTACCCTCGGTACTATGGGGGCTACACACTCAGCCCAGTCACAACACCGGCGTTTCTCCAGATTTCATGGTATTAGGTTCTGAAGCTATAATCCCAACCGACGTCGCCTTCGGTTCCCCACGGATAGAGCACTATGACCAGGAGACATCCGACCAGGCTCGGACCGACGACCTTGATCGTCTCGAAGAACAGCGGCTAGCTTCATGCATATGAACGGCCAAATACCCCGATGGCGTTCTCCGATACTACAACCGCAATGTCAGCTACAGAGCGCGCCCGCCACGCGGCGTGCGCATGCCGGCGACGAGCCGCGCATGGCCGTCGAGCTCTACCGGAGCCGCGCCTATGTCCAAAGCGGACGCGCCCCGCTCTCTCTACCTCCATTCTGTCGCCTCGCCCCTCCTCTCTCTCGCCCTCGCCCTTGCTCTCTCGCACGCACGAGAGCGTGATGTCGCTGTGACGCTGAGCGGCATCACTGCCATTCCGGCCGCCTCGCAGCGCCGTCGTCCTCTCCATCACCCTCGCAGCTCCGCCTCGCCTACCCGCGCCGACAAAGACCACCGGTGAGCCTCGGTAAGGCCCCTCTTTGCCTGACCGCGCGAGCATGAGCTTCACGCCGACTCCGCCGTGCACCTCACCGTGGGCCGCACCCCTCCGGCCGCCGTTGGCTCTCGTTAGCGAGAGCGCCGTACTCGCCTTAGCCCCGCGAAACCCTAGCACCATTTGGTTGGCGCCGTAGCACACCGCACCGGCTAGCCACCGCGCGCCCGCTCCGCCGAGCTGCCATGGACGCCGGCGAGCTTCACCCCGGTCACCATAGCGTGCAATTAGGGTTGCGCTAAGTTCACCTTGCGTAGCCGTGCCCATAGGACAAAACCGTACCGCCGGAAACCTCGCCGTCGGCGAGATATCGCCGGCGTAAGCTTCGCCCCTGCCCTGTGCCACCGACGCGTGGGGTCCCCCTTGCGCGGGGCCCTGCTGTCAGGCGCCGGTCCTCGTTGGAACTAGGCCGCCTCGGCCAAGTGGGCCGGTGTGGCCTGTTGGGCCAACAGGCCTAATCCTTTTTGTTTATTCATTTTCAGAAATTGTGAAAAGCTTGTAAAAATTATATCTAGTTGAAAAATGATTTCAAAATCCTGGAAATATTTGTGAGTATATTTTGTCAAGAGATCTACCCTGGAAAAATAATGCATGTGGTTTTAGTGATACTTTTATGTGGAGAATTAAATAAATTCCGAAAGTGATTAAAACTGCATAAATCAATTAAGCTATTTTATGCTTGTGCTAAAAATGTAATTCTTATTCCATTAGATCTTAAATGGTTGTTAAAGTCTAGGAAAATTATACCTTGAGTAGATACTATGGAAAAATAATTAATTAGCAATTAAAATGTGTTTTGCCTGTTAACTTGTAGGATTTTTAGTAAATAGGTTTCTGAATAAAAAATAGTTGTAACTTTTTTTGCAGATTTCCAGTAGGGTTTAGTAGCTAGGAAAAATGCTAATCTAGCTAGTTCACCACTTTCACTGTACTAAGTATTTTTAAGGATTAATTAGCTTTAAACTTGTTAATTTTGTGCAGAGTAGAGTACTATTCCTTTTAACTTGGAAAAATTTGAGTATGCTAGTTTGCCCCTGCTTAAGCTACTGTAATGTTTGTAGAATTTAATAAACTGTTTTTGTAGGGTGTGTAGTTCTGTGCTATTTTCTAGTTAACTAAATTGCTTCTAAGAAGATTAATTAGTTTAATAAGCTTTGGTGTATCTTTGAAGCACTAATCAAATCAGCTAGGTTAGTAATCTAAAACTGCACCCTGCTGTTAGTATTAGTCTCTTGTGTGAGAAGTTGATTTGTTAAATAACAATCATAATCATTAAATACTAGTGAAGAGTTTTGCACCTACTATAAAAACATTAAAGAAAGGAACATCATGAGCATATCACATCTTAGCATATTCATCGTCTTGCATGGATTAATAATATACCTTGTCTCATACCATTTGCATATACGCATCATACAGGATCGCAGAAGCAAGCACGGTACGACCTTCCCTAGGAGCAGGACGAAGCCAGTCAGCACGGAGCCAATGAAGGGCACGTGAACGAGAAACCCGGAGAGGAACTCCAAGAGTGTCCCGATCACCAGCCTAGCTCTTTCGAGAAAGGCAAGCTCCAGTGCATCTTAACCTTACTTTATGATATTAATTTACTATGTTACACTATGTTGTTGCATTAAGTATAGGAGTTGGGTGAACCTAATCGGAAGTACTGGGTGTCGGGCGGTCCTCGGTTTTGTTTAGGGGTTAGGGGTCGATCTTGGTTTGAAAGGTTTGCTAGGCGACTGCCGCGCCCCTGTTCAAGGGCTGCGAAGTTTGGTTGAGGAATAAACCCTCCAGCTGGATAGCAAGTCGATTCAAGTCGCGGTCTCTCCCCGTTAGTGAGAACTTGACAATTGCTACACTGGCGTGGGAACAATAAATTACTTGAATTATTACGATGAAATAACATGATGAGACTAGAAGGGCAAACTGGTCATTCCCTACTTAATCAAGTGTATTGCTTAGTACAGGTGCTTACATAGAAAACATGTAATACTATTAAATCTTGGATCTATAATTTCATGTAGCCTTGCATAGGTGCTTTTCCGCAAAAGAGAGTTCGACCCTCTACTACCTCAAAAGACTGCATTATCCTTAGTGTCTTTATTTTAGTTTAAGATGGGTAAGTCTAGCTGAGTACATTCGAGTACTCAGGGCTTTGTTCCCAATGTTGTTGCAGATGAACAGATGTACTACGGGTACTGCATCAACTGTCTCTACCCTGCTATGGGCGACAACTAGGACCATGGGCGATTGTCACTTCTGAAGTTTGACCTCTCCTTCTGTGAGAAACGACTTATTACTGGCACTGTAATGAACTAAGTGTGTGTGAGTTGGTTTCAAAACTATTTCCGCTGCAAAAGATTTGGTTATGTAATAAATTTCAAAATTCATACTCTGATTTATCCGTATTTGAACTTTATGTAACGTATGAATGGTCTATTGAACTAAAGCGATTCTCGGCTAAGATTGAGCAAGGTATGAAATCCATCGTGGTTTCACAAACTACCGGGGTTATAGAAGCCTAAGGTCAAAAATTTATCGCGTTGGCGGTGGGTTTTTGGACTTAAGTTTTTGTAATTTGGGCGGTTCTGTTACACTGGTCATGCCACGATCGAGCGTCTCGGAAAAAGGCCCTGTCCCTGGCATCTCCCTAAGTGTGCTTGAGTTGCTCGCCCTCTGCGCCGTGGGTTGTCAGCAGCGTGCTTCCTTGCAAGTCCCTATGTATCCTACGCGTGCAACAATGCTAGCCCTATGATGTGGACCATTTGAGACCCAAGGCCGAATGATTCATCACTATAGCTCATGACACAGTTGGCACGAAAGGACATACAAGTGAAATAAAAGCTCACCGCCCGATAAACAAAAGCTTTGATACATTTCACTTACAGGTCCATACAATCCTTGTATTCTATACAAACGATGGCTACCTCGTAGCAAAAAAAACTCCATATCAGATAGAAGATCCCCAGCAGCCGCGCCTGCCTTCGCCTCCAAGCGACTCATATCTTACTCTGAGGTACCAGCTGCATACCCGCTTCACGCCATGAAGGACCGAGAACGGCGACCAGAGGGGGGTGAATGGGAACCTCAAATTTCTCTTGAAATATTCGGGCCACTCTTCCCAAAAACAACCCCAGCAAGCAAGCTAACTCAACCAGCAAGATCACGACCCTAGAGAGGGTGGATACCTTTGGTGATGACCAAGAGGTACAGCGGATCTTCCGAAAACCAAAAACTCAAACCGAGACACCGATAGTGAGGCTCTCAAACCCTAGAGAGAAGAGAAGAGAGCTCACCCAAAAATACTTGTGAGAACTGGTCTCAAAATTGCTTCATGAAGTTTCTTGCGTGATTACGAAACCAACGCAACAAACGGAACTAAATTCGGAGTCCGGACGAGAGAGATACAGCCAAAGCAGTGGGCGAGAAAAAACCTGAAAACCTTGCTGGAAGGGCAACGGACGCTGCGATGGACGCTGAAAAAGGGCGACAGACGCTGCAATGGACGCTGAAAGAGGGCGACGGACACTGCGATGGACGCTGAAAGAGGGCGACGGACGCTGCGATAGATGGTCCGTTGCAGAGTCCGTTGCCAGCATTCGTTGCACCAAAAAGACAACCCAAAACAGCCCCAGGCGACGAACGCTCGGCTAGGGAGCGGGCAGCATCCAGACCCTGTGTCCGACGCCCCCGAAACTGCGCGGATCACACGAAAAACGCTGGAACTTGCTCGTTTCAACTCCGATTGAATCCAAACTTCATGGGGAGGTTTCTGAGGTAGATGTGACTCTACTCTTGGAGGATCTAGTCCATCCTTCCTCACAAGTTCGTGAATCAAAGAAGAATGAATAAAACGGAGTGGAGAACAAGCCAAAACACAAACGGATCGATCTCTTTGCTCACCCCATCCTAGCCCGATTCCTTCGGTGGATTTGATCAGAAGGGGTAGCAGCAACTTTCACTTCAAATGGAATTTCAAAACACGCAGCGAGGAGGGAGATCGAGCGACGGGAATCAAGAATGAAAAAGCCAAAACGAAGAACGCAAGCACAAGCGGTTTTCGAAATTGAATCCCGGAGGAGACAAGAAGGTTACGGCCTCCTTTCCTTACCAAAATCTTAGTTTACATGGGAGACTCCATGGATCTCAAGCAAGAAGCCTAGAGGTAGGGGAAGACCTAGGAGGTGGGAGGTGGAAGAAGAAATGCAAGAGATGGGGAGAAGATAACCCTTCATCCCCTTAAGTAGTGGAGGCCTAAGTCAACATTTTCACTTTGCCCCTCAATACACAGAGAGACCCACCTAGCCTAAGCATTGTGACCCAACTCCGGAAAATATCTTCCTCGATTTGAACGGACGGCCCCGCTTCCTGCCTGGAGTTGTCGTCGCCTCGACGCAACCTCCAGGATTCCGCCACGTGCCGCCCCCGCTTCCTCAGAAGCTCCCCCCGGGTTTTGAGGCCCAAACCCGCGAAACCCTCCAACGATAGCTTTGGGCTCAACTACCGAACCCCGAGTTTTGAGGCCCATACTCGGAAACCGTCTTCCGATGGTTTTGAGGCCCAAACCATCAAACCGCTCGACTCGACCCACCTTGTCCTCGCCCGGTCAGAATCCGAGTCCCATGAGCCTCCGCTCGACCCGCCCGTCCGCCGTCTTGACTTGGTCGACTCGGTCTACCTCCATGTCTTGTCGCACTTGCCAGTGCCAAGTACTAGCCACCACAGCTAGTCCGCCGGCGCCCCTGGTCCGTCGGTCCGAGCCCCACTTCCGCCCTTCACCGCTCTCAGTCCATCGATACGGCACGCCTCTACTCGACCTTCTCCATGCCATTGACCACTGTCTTCGGGCATAGCACCTGCACACCACAAGCCGATAGACAGGCGCACATTTACTTTCGCAAATGATTAGTATAAACCGCTCAAACTGAAATACCCAAATGTTGATCAATCACTCATCATCAAAACTAAACATCATGGGCACATATCAACCATGTGTTTGCAATCTCCCCCTTGATGAGTGCATTGTCAACACAAGTGCATTTCAGATTTGAGCCAACAATGTAAAGCTCTCCAAATGAACAAAAGCTAAGAAAGCCAAAACAGGGTCACTTGGGAGAAGCAAAGCACATCAAAAACTTGGTCCCCAAAGATATGGGCAACGGCTCGACGCAACCAAGCAAAACACAGCTAGCTCTCAAGAAGAGGCAGAAACGGGCTCAACACCGCTAGCAAGCCAAAGATACCAATCGCCTTACGGCAAGAAACTCTCCAAGATACCAATTAAATCACATAAAACTCAAGAGACCAATCGAAACCTGTCGGAGCCAACAAAATGAGCTAAACCCTCCAGAAGAGGCAAGGGCTCAACACATCTAGCAAAAGCTCCCCCTACGCAAAAGCACACTCAAGATACCAAGAAGGATGAAAAAAGCCAAAAAAATGCAAGATTTTTACAAAATGCACATTTTCTCCCCCTTGACCACATCTTTCTCCCCCTTAACTAATGATGGTATGAAATGCATGCTTTCTCCCCCTTAGATGTAGATGACTGAGAGTGAAATGCACATCTCTCCCCCTTGCTGACACATGTAGCTCATCAAAGCTCAAAACTCAAGAAATAGGCCACAAATGCCATGAAATGCAAAATGAGTGCAAAAGCTTCATACATAGAGCTAAGATAATTGTTGACAACCGTTTTTTGACACGTGTCAAGTGGGCTGAGGCTTGACTAGTCAGCGGTCGTTCTCCATCGGTATCAGAAGTCGATAGTGCCGATTGAAGGATGATGCGGGAAGACTAAGTGTTTTGCCGATGGAAGCTAATGAGCTTTGCCGACAAGATCGGTGAAGTCTTGCTAAAACTGATTGCCGATGAGGAGTCCTTGCCGATTGCCGATGAAGGGGCCTTGCCGATTGCCGATAAAGGCTCGTTGCCGATTGCCGATGGAAGATGGTTGCTGATTGCCGATAAGGGTTCATTACCGAGTGCCGATGAGGAAGATGCTGCCGATTGCCGATCGGGAAAGTATTACAGATGCCGATGGGCGTGACTTAGCACTTGGTGGCAGCAGAAGACTACCGGTGGCCAAAGAAGGAAGTTGCAGGGATCTGCCGATGGAAGGCTTCCATCGAGGAAAGGTACAAGGAAACTGGTGTTTTATACCAGTATTATTATAGTAGTTTGAGTCCGACTCTTGCATGAGTCGTTTATTTTCCTTTAAAATAGGTGTGTTTGTTTAGGGAATAAATATTGTTATCCGGCTCCTGCGCGAGTCAGTTTCCTTTAAAGTAGGAGTTTGTTTTTAGGAAAGATATGTGTCGTGTCTTTGTACAACTCTCCATGCGGGAGTATAAATATGAGCCCGAGGGCTATGGAATAAACAATCAATCCAATCAAAAACAAACCAATTCTACTTTTTATCCTACTTTTACCGCAATTTACCCTTTTATGCATTAGTTATAGTTATCAACGAGTTCTTCAAGCTTTCGATGGGCTGCATCACCCTGATCTCCGTCAAAATCCTTGCTAGTTCCGCGTGGGAGTACCTCTAGGCTTTGGCAATCCGGGCGCATCGTTGTTTGCCTCGTCTAGCTCTGCTCTAGTTATCCGTGATCAATCTGAGCCTTGACGTCCGGGCGCATCGTTGTCGTCTCGTTCAGTTTGTCATAATTATCATCCTTGTCGATTGATTGGTCAAATCGACTGGCACGCCCTCGACATCGAGCTTTGGATAATAGCCCGAGGTGTTCACAGATCTGACGCTTTTTGTGTCAACACCTCTTTTGGCACACCCGGTGGGACCCGATTATATAGATATATTTATCATGACTAATCCCAGGAGTGTCATTGAAGTCTCCACGGCAGATCTGATAGGTCATCAGAAACAGGCTCTGGAGCAGGCAATGGAGGAATACAAGCGCTCGTATCTTAGATCCTTCAGCCTAAACGGGATCGGCGAAGCAATACAGAAGCAAGATCCGCCGTCACCGCAGCAGACCACTTTCAACGCCGATCCTAGTAAAATACAAGAGATGGTTAATTCTACATTCAATAATGCATTCATTAGCCAATCCAATGTGTTGTCCGATGCTGTATGCAATGCCGTCAAGCAAACTTTCAAGGGACAGGCACCATATTATGTTGGTCCAGAGCATCGTCAACTCGGATCGGCATTTGTTGCGACTCCATCGGCGGTTCCAAAGGTGTCTACGCCAGTTACGAGCCGATCTGCCGATGAGGTCGCGCCACCAAGATTGAGCCTAACAAGCATTACTTAGATGAACGCAAATCTGGTGGCTTCAACTATATCTGGACCTGTAATCCAGAGTCAACCAACTTCTGCCAACTGCTGGGGGTACGGTATGTCTCCAAGTCTGTCTGCTGATTCCAGATTGGTCCGAGTTAACCATGCAGGAGGGGAGGTTCTTATGGCATCGGCAACATCCGTACAGCCGATGGTTCCAGTGATGCAGTATACTACGTCTCCTCCAATGGTGCAGTTGCCGACAGGGAATCTACACACGGCAATGCCCAGAGTACCGTACGCCCAGCCATCGGTAAGTCACTTGCCGACGCAACAAAGCCTAGCTGCTGCAAGGCAACCCATGGTGGCAATGAATTATCCGGCGCCGCAAGGACGAGCCTCGGCTGGCTATCAGTTGTCAGCGACTTCCTGGCCGATGCAACAAGGTACGCTGATTGTCAATCAACCTGCATCGCCAACCACCGCTCAAGTTGTAGTACCCGTAAGTCCAAGCAATCATCCGAAGGTACGACAAGAACAAGCACCCACCGATTATCAGTTATTGGTGAATGCTTGGCCGATGCAACAAGGCGCGCCAACAGTCAACCAGCCTGTGTCGGCAAATTCTTGGCCAATGCGATAGACTATGTCAAGCGTCAGTCAGCCTGCATCGGCCGTAGCCGCTCAACCCATGATGGTTACAAATCAAAACTATCATCCTGGGATACAAGAGTCGCAAGCCTCAGCTGGCTATCAGTCACCGGGGACTGCTTGGCCGATGCAATCAGGTGTGCCGATTGCCAATCAATCTGCATCGGCGATAACTGCTCAAGTGGTGATGCCCGCAGGTCAAGGTGATCATTCACGGGTACAGGAACGACAAATGTCGGCTGGCGACCAACCGATGGTGAATTCTTGGCCGTCCGGGATCAATCTAAGCCTTGACGTCCGGGCGCATCGCTGTCGTCTCGTTCAGTTTGTCATAGTTATCATCCTTGTCGATTGATTGGTCAAATCGACTGGCACGCCCTCGACATCGAGCTTTGGGTAATAGCCCGAGGTGTTCACAGATCTGATGCTTTTTGTGTCAACAACAATGAAAGAATGCTCTAAGTGATGTGATCCTGTGAGAATAGGAAAAGCTCTACGTGCCCAACAAAGACTCTAGTTGAGCTAAAGATCACTCTAGAAGCTAGTTTAGAGAAGATTACATATGTGAGCAGAGATAGGGTATCACCACCGAAAGACAACTAAACATGGCATACAAGACAAGATCAACCTCAAAACTGTCTCATGTATAGCGAGTAAAACCATCCCTAGCAAAGTTCATACAACAAGCCAATGACCCAAACTGAATCAAAAGTTACATTTTTTAGAGTTTTACAGCAAAATCAGTTTTAGGCACAATGTAAGTGTATGCGAGTGGTTGTAAGCAAAGTGATGGCACTTATCAACCGGGCGAAGCCAAAGAGCTTAACACACCGGTTTCGGTCATACACGACACTGCTCAAGTTCAACCCATATGGGAAGCAGTCTCGAACAAACGGTGAAGTGCTGACAAATGTGAACCCAACTCGATCTTTTCAATTCACTATTCAGAGAGCTACTCCATTTTAGATCAAGTTTAAACATGGTGCTCAATGGAAGTGAATGAAACAATGAAGAGCCATAGTTACAAGCTATATACAAAATAGCCAAGAGGGATCATCAACAGCCAAGAGGTGATGTAGGGAATGAAATTCAGTTTTAAAGCTTTTCTAACTTAGCTCTATTGCATATCAAAAGATCAAAGAGAATCTAAGTTAAGCAACACCATAGACACATAAAGCACCTCAAATAGAGCATAGTTTCATTATATCGGCTATAGGAATGAAGCTCAAAATGAACTATGTCACAAATGCAATGAGATGCAAAATGCAATGACACCAATTAAAAACTAAGAAACAAAAGAAAGATCAAATAAGAACTAAAATAAAGAACTATGATACAAAAGGCTTCCCTCAACTAAAAAGGGAAGCAAACACCCAACTCGCCCCGAAGGCAAGAAAATGCAGCTTGATCCAAAGGTTTTGTGAGAATGTCCACAAGCTGGTTTTGGGTCTCGACATGCCGGAGGTCAATGTCGCCCTTCTCGTAGTGATCTCTCAAGAAGTGAAAACAAACGTCAATGTGCTTAGTATTAGAGTGAAGCATGGGATTTTTTGCCACACTAATGGCACTCGTGCTATCGCAAAGCAGAGGAACTTTAGTAAGCACAAGACCAAAATCTTCAAAGTCACAATCATCCAAAGCAACAGAGAACAATAGCTAGCAGCGACAACGTATTCAGCTTCGTAGGTCGACTGAGCTATGTTAGACTATTTACGTGAAAACCAAGACATAAGAGAAGACCTGAGAAATTGGCAAGTCCCAGAAGTGGACTTCCGATCAACACGACAACCGGCAAAATCGGCATCGGAATAGCCGCAAAGCACAAGAAGAGGAGGAGGCCGAAAACCACAATCCGAACTCGGGGGTAAAGCGTAAGTACCTCATGATGCGTTTCACCGCCTGCTTGTGCGAAGTTCGTGGCGACACCTAAAAGTGTGCACACAAGCAGACGATGAACTGTATGTCTGGCCGGGTCGCCGTCAAGTACAAGAGCGACCCGATCATGCTTTGGTACTCCGTCTGATCCACCGGCTCTCTGTCCTCGTCCGTATCCAAGGCAGTCGTCGTCTACATGGGTGTCGAGAGAGGCTTTGCCTCCCCCATGTCAAACTTCTTCAAGATGTCCTTCGTATACTTGCCTTGGTGCACAAACGTCTCTTCCCGGGTTTGCTTGATTTGCAACCCTAGAAAGAAGGTAACCTCTCCCACCACGCTCATCTCAAATTCCCTGCTCATAAGATCTGCAAACTTGACAACAAGAGCATGAGAAGAAACACCAAATATGATATCATCCACGTAAATCTGGACTAGGAGAGTGTCTTTGCCTTGCTTAAGGAGAAAAAGCGTCTTATCTACCGATCCCATTTTAAAACCCTTAACAAGCAAAAACGTTTTCAACCATCATACCATGCTCTAGGGGCTTGTTTCAAACCATACAAAGCTTTGTGAAGTTTAAAGAAATGGTTTAGAAACTTGGGGTTTTCAAAACTAGGAGGTTGTCTAACATACACTTCCTCCTCTATGTAGCCGTTTAAGAAAGCACTTTTAACGTCCATTTGAAAAAGTTTAAAACCCTTAGAAGCCGCAAAAGATAGAAGGATTCTAACTGCTTCTAAATGAGCTACGGGAGCAAAGGTTTCCTCATAATCTATTCCCTCCTTTTGACAAAAGCCTTGCGCTACCAACCTAGCCTTGTTGCGCACTACCACCCCATCCTCACTTTGTTTGTTTTTGAAAACCCACTTGGTTCCTTAGGGTGGCAACTTGGTGGTGGTGGCACTAAGTCCCAAACGCGGTTTCACTCAAAGTTTTCTAACTCCTCATGCATGGCATTAACCCAATCCGGATCCATCAAAGCATGTCCAACATCTCGGGGCTCAAAAGAAGCGACAAAAGCCGAATGAGCAAAGTGAGAGAGATAGGACCTAGACCACGTGACTCGACGGTCGATGTCCTCGATGATGTTCTCCGACGGGTGCTGCTTCTGGATGTAGCGGGGAGCTTGCCTGGAAGAAGTAGCCTCCCTGTCAACAGTAGCTGGTGCTCCCTCAGGTGCAATGGGCACCGATTGAGGAAGCTGCTCGAACAGTCCCCATGTAGAGGAAGTAGACGTGTTGGGGCCGTGAACCGAAGTGGATGTCGCAGGGTCGACGGGGGCAGCCGGTGGAGTTGGCTCTGGATCACCCCAATCGGCGTCGTCCTGCTCCTCCTCCACAAAGATGCTAGTGTTCACCTCATCATCACTTGCAAACTCAAAAGCAGTGGAACTACAAGGCATAGTCTCATCGAAAGTAATCTCATAAGTCTCCATCACTCGGTTAGTCTCAAGGTTAATAGCACGATAAGCACGTGAGTGAGTAGAATAACCAAAAAAGATACCGTCGGAAGACCATGACTCAAACTTGTCCAACTTACCTCCCTTATTGAGGATGAAACACTTGCACCCAAACACCCGTAGGTGACTTACCTTAGGTGGTCTCCCAAATCGCAACTCATAAGAAGTCTTCTTCTAGAAAGCTCGGAGAAAATGCAATTGGAAACATAGCAAGCAGAATTTATTGCTTTGGCCCAATACCTCCTAGGAGTCCTATGCTCATCGAGCATCGTCCTAGCCATCTCAACAAGGGTCCGATTCTTGCGATCAACAACATCATTCTGTGCGGAGTGTGAGGAGAGGAAAACTGGTGGTCGAGACCCAAAGAAGAGCAAAGAGATGCAAATTGAGCATTCCTGAATTCTGTGTCATTGTCACTGCGTATCGCTCTCATGGCATGCTTGGGTAGCTCATTTTGCAATCTCAAAATCAGATCTCAAACATGTGAAAAAGCCTCATCCTTACTCTCCAAAAAGAACACCCAAGAGAATCTCGAGTAGTCATCAACAACTACAACCACATACCACTTCCCTCCCTTTGACCTAACCCGAGCTGGACCAACTGTGTCCATGTGTAAGAGCTCGCCGGGTTGTTTGGTCATAATCTCAGTCACGGGAGGATGGGAAGCAGCAACCATCTTGTCATGTCTGCACGGATGGCAAACCAAATCCTTCTCAAATTTCAGCTTTGGCAATCCTTGGATAAGGTCCATCGAGCTAAGCCTTGCAAGCAAGTCAAAGCTAAGATGTCTCAATCTCCTATGCCACTTCCAAAGATCAGAGGAAGAACCGGCAAGAAGACAACAAGAAGGCACGAAAAACCTTCCCGAACAGTAAAATCCAGCAAACAAGATCACCCCGAGAGTCAAGAATCCGAGAAAAACCAACATTGAAATTCACTTCAAAACCGTCTTCAAAGAGTTGCGAAACCGAGAGAAGGTTAAAATGCAAATTCGCAACCAAAGCGACATCCTTGAGGACAAAAGATGAATTCACACGGATCGACCCTTGGGACACAACCTTACCTTTACTCTTATCCCCGAATGTGATATACTCGGTGTAGCGCACGGGGTCGAGGCTGGAGAACCACTTGGCACTTCCAGTCATATGGCGTGAACATCCGGAATCCACAAGTCAAGTCTCCTCCAGTCCTCCTTCCTATATCAATAAAAAGACATAGGGTGAGCAAATGAAGCAACACTGGGGTTAGTAAACTATGAAGGATACCAATGTTGACCCATTTTCCCAAAGAAAGGGTTAGGAGAAATAACAAACATCTCCCTTCCCATAGGGGGATAGCGATCACCACCATAGGAAAAAGGTGGTCCGCTAAAGGTGTGGGGAGTGAAGCCACCTCACCGCACTCTTTGTAGGCACTCTCTTGTTGGGTTGGGTGGATCTCGCTTTCTTAGGAAGGGATCACTAGAGATGTCGGACAAGGTGTCAAGTGGGTTCCGAAGGTGGTTTGGTTTGGGAATCCACACTTGCTTCTATGGAGTGGTTTTGGGTGGCTCTTCAAACACACCATCTCTCACAGGTAACTCAAAGGGGTCGGTAGGCTTAGGTGGAGTGAACTTGGTAAACTTGGGAGTTGTGGTGGATTTTTCACTCTCGCTCAAACCACTGCACTCACCGATCTTACCAAACATGCTATCATCCTTCCCACCTACAGCAAAGCCTACTCCCGTGTTGCCAGCCCGCCTGAATTAGCTGTACAACATCCTCAGCTGCGGCTCTCTGCCAGACACCCAAGCTAAGACGGAGCAGAGGTGCGTGTTATCCTCCTCGGTACACGCCTTGTCGTGTCGGCACGTCGCGATCTCAAGCTCCAAAGCCTCAACATGATCTGACTCTCGAGTGCTATCTGAGCTGGCCTTCTCTAGCACAACAATCCTACTCTCCTTCTATGCCAGCTCAGAACGCAAGCCTTCACAAGACTTGAACGCACCAAGTAAGCTAGGCTAAGCCTTCAGCTCACTGACCTCCTCAAGTAGAGTGTCATACTTGTCCTGGAGAGTGACAAGACTATACATGTGAATGGCACAAGAATCACACTCTACCTCCTCGGTAACCACCACCGACGCCATAGCAAACTCGAGCTCATCTAGCATTTTCAGATACTTAGCCTTGAACTCGTTCCTCTCTCTAATCGCACGCTTGAGCACAACATCCTGACTCATGAAGGTAGCATTCAAGGACTCAAGCTCGGAGGAGAGAGACTCGATGGTGGGTGATACCTCGGGTGTGTCAGAGTCGGCGTCAAAGTCGTCCTTGTGCTCGCCGACCTCACCAGCTCCAATCGCCATGGTGCAGAAGCCACCGTGCTTGGTGTTGGCGTAGAAGCAGAGGTCATTGAGCTTTTCCTCAACCTTTCCCTTCAACTTGTCATCGTCGCTCGAAGAAGAGCCTTCGTCGGTGGAGCACTCGATGTCGCTGAGGGAGGCGAGGAAGGCTCGATGCTTGGCCTTCACCTTGTCGATCACCTTCTTCGAAGATCTCCGGTTGTGGCCACCCTTGGCCTTGTGCTTGTCCTCTAAGCGGTGCTCGTGCTTGTCCTTGCACTTGGTGAAGTCGCCCGTAGCTTTCTTGGGGCAGTTTGCGATGAAGTGGTCCTCATCACCGCAATGGTAGCACCCCTTGGTCGCGCCACCACCTCATTGGTTCAAGCGATTGTTGTGAAACCGCGAGAACCTAGTGATGACCAAGGCCAGCTCGTCATCTCCAAGAGCCTCCACTTGTTCCTCTGTCATAGAGATCAAAGACGAAAGAGCGAACAAAGGTTGTGAAGGGTTAGAGGAAGAAGACACACTGCCAGGGCCGGAAACCAACGACATAGATGGGTTCGACGGGTTTTCAAGCTTGGCCCGGGTTTGGTGGTCAATCTCCGAGGACTTGAGCTTGCTGAACAGCTCGTCCACGGTCAGGGCATCATAGCCTGGTGACTCCTGAATGGTAGCCACCTTCATCTCCCATACCCTCCGATCAAGCGTATGCAAAAGCTTGATAGCCATCTCATGATCGTCATAGGGCAAGTTGGCCCGATTGGCACACATCTTGTTGACGATAGATTGAAAGCGAGTGAACATCCTGTCAACAGATTCGCCGGCCAACTATATGAAGTTCTCGTACTCCCTACGGTATGTGTCGAAGAGTCTGGAGTTGATTTGAGGATTGCCCTCATGATATCTCACAAGTGTTTGCCAGATCTCTCGCGCCGTAGTGAGGTTCGATACTCGCTCAAACTCGGTGAGACACAAACTCAAGAAGAGGATACTATGGGCCTTGCTGTTGGAAGCATGTTGTGTGACCTCTAGTTGGGAAACACGAACAGCAAGAACATGATAGCCCTCATTGTCACAAATGTCCCAAATATTCGCATCAACTCCTTGTAGATAGGCGGACATGCGCACCTTCCAGTAGGAGAACTTCATTCCATCAAACAACGGAGGTTTGCCAACACCTCGCTCCATGTCTCCTTCGCGGAGGAAGAACTATTTAAGGTGGAATGATCCTTAACCGGCTCTGATACCAATTGAAGGACCGAGAACGGCGACCAGAGGGGGGTGAATGGGAGCCTCAAATTTCTCTCGAAATATTCGGGCCACTCTTCCCAAAAACAACCCCAGCAAGCAAGCTAACTCAACCAGCAAGATCACCACCCTAGAGAGGGTGGATACCTTTGGTTATGACCAATAGGTACAGCGGATCTTCCGGAAAACAAAAACTCAAACCGAAACACCGATAGTGAGGCTCTCAAACCCTAGAGAGAAGAGAAGAGAGCTCACCCAAAAATACTTGTGAGAACTAGTCTCAAAAAGGCTTCATCAAGTTCCCTGCGTAATTACGAAACCAACACAACAAACGGAACTCAATTCGGAGTCCAGACGAGAGAGATACGACCAAAACAGTGGGCGAGAAAAAACCTGACAACCTCGCTGGAAGGGCGGCGGACGCTGAAAGAGGGCGACAGACAATGCGATGGACGCTGAAAGAGGGCGATGGACGCTGCGATGGATGGTCCATTGCAGAGTCCGTTGCCAGCGTCTGTTGCACCAAAAAAAACAGCCCGAAACAGCCCCAGGCGACGGACGCTCGGCTAGGGAGCGAGCAGCGTCCAGACCCTGTGTCTGACGCCCCCGAAAACTGCGGATCACACGAAAAACGCTGGAACTTGCTCGTTTCAACTCCGATTGAATCCAAACTTCATGGGAGGTTTCTGAGGTAGATGTGACTCTACTCTTGGAGGATCTAGTCCATCCTTCCTCACAAGTTCATGAATCAAAGAAGAATGAATAAAACGGAGTGGAGAACAAGCCAAAACCCAAACGGATCGATCTCTTTGCTCACCCCATCCTAGCCCGATTCCTTCGGTGGATTTGATCACAAGGGTAGCAGCAACTTTCACTTCAAATGGAATTTCAAAACACGCAGCGAGGAGGGAGATCAAGCGATGGGAATCAAGAATGAAAAAGCCAAAACGAAGAACGCAAGCACAAGCGGTTTTCGAAATTGAATCCCGGAGGAGACAAGAAGGTTATGGCCTCCTTTCCTTACCAAAATCTTAGTTTACATGGGAGACTCCATGGATCTCAAGCAAGAAGCCTAGAGGTAGGGGAAGACCTAGGAGGTGGGAGGTGGAAGAAGAAATGCAAGAGATGGGGAGAAGATAACCCTTCATCCCCTTAAGTAGTGGAGGCCTAAGTCAACATTTTCACTTTGCCCCTCAATACACAGAGAGACCCACCTAGCCTAAGCATTGTGACCCAACTCCGGAAAATATCTTCCTCGATTTGAACGGACGGACCCGCTTCCTGCCTGGACTTGTCGTCGCCTTGACGCAACCTCCAGGATTCCGCCACGTGCCGCCCCCGCTTCCTCAGAAGCTCCGCCCGGGTTTTGAGGCCCAAACCCGCGAAACCCTCCAACGATAGCTTTGGGCTCAACTACCGAACCCCAAGTTTTGAGGCCCAAACTCGGAAACCGTCTTCCGATGGTTTTGAGGCCCAAACCATCAAACCGCTCGACTCGAGCCACCCTGTCCTCGCCCGGTCAGACTCCGAGTCCCATGAGCGTCTAGACCCTGCGTCCGACGCCCCCGAAAACTACGCAGATCACACGAAAAATGCCGGAACTTGCTCGTTTCAACTCCGATTGAATCCAAACTTTGTGGGGAGGTTTCTGAGGTAGATGTAACTCTACTCTTGGAGGATCTAGTCCATCCTTCCCTCACAAGTTCGTTAATCAAAGAAGAACGAATAAAACAGAGTGGAGAACAAGCCAAAACACAAATGGATCGATCTCTTTGCTCACCCAATCCTAGCCCGATTCCTTCGTTGGATTTGATCACAAGGGTAGCAGCAACTTTCACTTCAAATGGAATTTCAAAACACGCAGCGAGGAGGGAGATCGAGCAACGGGAATCAAGAATGAAAAAGCCAAAACGAAGAACGCAAGCACAAGTGGTTTTCGAAATTGAATCCTGGATGAGACAAGGAGGTTACGGCCTCCTTTCCTTACCAAAATCTCAGTTTACATGGGAGACTCCATGGATCTCAAGCAATAAGCCTAGAGGTAGGGGAAGACCTAGGAGGTGGGAGGTGGAAGAAGAAATGCAAGAGATGGGGAGAAGATAACCCGTCATCCCCTTAAGTAGTGGAGGCCTAAGTGGAAATTTTCACTTAGACCCTCGATACATAGAGAGAACCACCTAGCCTAAGCATTGTGACCCAACTCCGGAAAATATCTTCCTCGATTTGAACGGACGGCCCCGCTTCCTGCCTGGACTTGCCGTCGCCTCGACGCAACCTCCAGGATTCCGCCACGTGCCGCCCCGCTTCCTTGGAAGCTCCACTCTGGTTTTGAGGCCCAAACCCGCAAAACCCGCCACCGATAGCTTTGGGCTCAACTACCAAACTCGGAAACCGTCCTCCAATGGTTTTGAGGCCCAAACCATCAAACCGCTCGACTCGAGCCACCTTGTCCTCGCCTGGTCAGACTCCGAGTCCCATGAGCCTCCGCTCGACCCGCTCGTCCGCCGTCTTGACTTGGTCGACTCGGTCTACCTCCATGTCTTGTCGCGCTTGCCGGTGCCAAGTACTAGCCACCACAGCTAGTCCACCGGCGCCCCTGGTCCGTTGGTCTGAGCCCCACTTCCGCCCTTCACCGCTCTCAGTACATTGGCACGACAAGCCTCTACTCGACCTTCTCCACGCCATTGACCACTGTCTCCGGGCATAGCACCTGCACACCACAAGCCGATAGACAGGCACACATTTTCTTTCGCGAAGGATTAGTATAAACCGCTCAAACTAAAATACCCAAATGTTGATCAATCACTCATCATCAAAACTAAACATCATGGGCATATATCAACCATGTGTTCGCACACCCTCCGCAGTTTGACTCGCGGGTAGTGCGACCGCAGTATGGCGAGCCCATGGGCAAGCATCTCCTGCGCCGCCAACGCCGCAAATGACTTAAAGCGCTCCAAGAAGCCCCGCGCCCTCGACAAAACATCAGTAATGGCCGCCTCCGATGGAGGAATAGGGATGAAAGCAACATTATCTACACAAGCCATCACCGGCCTGACCTCTTTTACCAGGCTCCAGAAATGATCACGCCCGACAACAACTTCGTCCTCCAGCTCTACAAACAGCCAAAGAAATCAGCACCATAGCAAGCCAGGGCAACGACTCAAGCAACCAAAAAAGACATCAGAACCAACCTTTCTGCACCTTCGCCAACTGGTCACGAAGACCTGAGTTGTCGCGTTCCTTCTCTAAAAGAGCAACTTCTAGTTCGCGCATTCACGCGCGAGGCTCCCCCAAAGATGCCTCTAGAGACACAACCCGAAGCTTGTGCTCCCGACTTGTTCTCAACAACACCTACAAGACGACGGTCTGTCAACCAGCTCGAGAACAGCTTGGCCCACGATTAATTAAGGACAAGGAAGCCGGTCACTCACCTTCACATGGTCCAGCACATCCCGGGCGCCATCAGAGTCACCATCGTCAACAACAACACCCTCCCCCGAACGAGGCAGTTCACAAAAGTCATCCACAACGACAACCAGAGCCCAGCTTCTCTGCCTCTTCCCCGAACAGGAACCAAACGACAGCGGCACCTCATCATCATCGCCAGGTCCTGCCCCAACGCCAGCTCCAGAAGGGACCCCATTGACAGGAATTCCCGGGTCTCCAGAAGAGCCCATGCTGCCGCCAAATCCGTGGTGACTCACAGCCCAAGGCTTTGACCTCAATGGCTCCGGCTCAGCAACGGTCGCCTCTGCCCCAGGAAATTCTTCACCGACCAAATCCTTATCAGTGGTCTCCGGCACGACGCTGTACAACGACCCAACCTCATCAGATGCCGCCACATCATATACCGTAAGTCATCCAGAAAATAACAAATCAGGGAAAGCACTCACCAAGGAGACGCCTTCTACCGGGTGAATCTGGTCGCTCCAGGTGACCTCAAAGACCAGGCCACCCCTGAGGGATACGCACCAAGCGGGATGTCCTCGTCCCCGAATGAACCATCACACCTTCGAAGCATTGGACCAGGCGGAAGTTCGCCAGTGTGGCCAAAACCACCCGGTTCAACAACATCACCACCAGCAATGGCCGCTGGAGGCGTACAAAACTCCGGCAACAAACTGGAAGTCAGCAATAAGGCAAAATAAGTAGCACGATCCTCACTACAGATCTACATGACCAAGAACACATATAAAAATGATGAGCACCACAACATCAGAACACAAGACAAGCTGCAGACATCACACCTGAGAAGGAGGATGCCGAAGAGAAAAATATTTCCTAAGCCGATCCGGCGCAGAACGCTTCACAAGATTGAACATGTAATTTGATCGCTTGTCAGCAATAGCTGGCTCAATGCTCTGAGGCGCCTCCCGAGTACTGTCATCCCCACCAGCATACTCAAAAGCTAGATGTTCCCACTCCTTACAAGGTTGGCAACGCCTGGCGATGAAACTGCACACCACCCGCACACCGTCAAGAGTACCGCGATCAAGCAGCTTCACCTTCTCTAAACTGGCCCCAGAAGGCGGCTCCGACCAGCTCGCCAGGGCCGTAGGCACCAACGCAGGGTCACATGGCGCACAGGGCTCCTCCTGGTGAATATAAAACCACCTTGACTTGTGCCCAGCAAATTTGGAGTGCAGCGGCATCGAGATATACTCACTAGACATACCATCCCTAAGTTGAAGATATACATAACTAATAACGTCGGACGACCCAGTCCAATTCTGCTTTAGGCGAAAGAAGTATCAGAACAAATCAAAATGAGGATAGATCCCAATGAACGCCTCGCACATGTGAATAAAGGTCGCAATGTGCACAATCGAATTGGGATTCAGATTGCAGAGCGAGATAACATAATACTGCAACAGACCGCGAAGGAAACGATGGACGGGAACCCCAAAACCACATCGGAAGAATTGCTCGAACACCACAAGCTCAACCGTATCTGGAGTTGGAAACTCCTCGCCGAACGCCGACCGCCATCCGCCGACCTCCTTGTCCGGGAGCAGACCACCGAACACAAGGGCATTAATATCATCCTCCTTCAGAGTGCTTCACGTCCAGTGCTTTACCCAGGGTGTCACCACCAACTCCTCAACCCCAACATTTGGTACCGGCGCCACAGTAGCCCTCCTAACCGTCGTCGCTGACCTTGTCGCCGTCGCCATTGCTGCGTATGGCCTTACAGCACTACCCTTTTTTGGCACCATCACACCGATATAGCAAGCAAGGAAATCAAGCACCGCGACAATACAGACGGACAAAAAGCAAACGAAAGATGCATCAGGAAGACTATGGCGGAAGATGAAGAGTTTCACTACAATAGTAGCGTGGAAACCACCGCTGCCGCTAAAATCCCCCTTCATACCGAGGGATGTGGCACCTCGCCTCCCAAGGTTTTTAGGAAACCGCAATGGCCAAATGCGGAACCGCAACGCCGCCCACCTTCTGCGCTTCAACATGGACCGCTAACCGTGCGGTTAATCCGGCCCACTTACTCACTTTTTACCTAATCATTATGTATTCCCCCCAAATAAACTCCTTAATTTAGGGTTACGGATTTCCTGCATCTCACTAACACCACAGTCCCGAGGACTGGATATGCAATTTTGTCATGAATTTTTTGCAGCTACAGTACTTCCGCTATAGTAAAACTGGTCGGCAAACTTCACCAATCACCAAAAGCATCAACCCTCGGGGACTTCATCGACCATAGCCGCGACCCAGGCAGCTGGTCGCAATCCCCGACCAGACTCAGGGACTTCGTCAAACTGCGTAAACTGAGCAAAGCTCGAGGACTGCGACCATGGCACACGGAAGGCGATGTGCAGTAGCAAATACTTGGGGACTACGAACAAAACCGAGCAATATGATCCTGATATAAGAACCTCACAACTCCTTATATCAGGCTCGGGGACTACGGCTATTCACAGTCCTTTTTTACAAAAACTTATGTTTCAGTCTTTAGTTACAATTTTTATGCATTCTTCATCTTCTATAAAGCTTGGAACCACGTGCACACTTCACCTACTACCAAGCTCGGGGACTAAGTGGGTACACTTCACCTTGCGGTGAACGTATTGATTTTCTTCTCAACAACCTCTGTTGTTTCCATGTTTTTGCAGAGCATAAGTGGGTACACTTCACCAGGAAAGAACTTTCAAAATTTTCTTCTTCAGCACGTCACATTCTTTCGACAAGCAGCCACAACCTTCAGCAAGGCGACCTAATCGCAGATCACGCTACAACGCTCTTGACCAGCCCGACCTGGTCGGGAGGCTTCTTCGAGCAGCACCTCGGCTAGGCATCCTGGTCTGGACTCTACAGCGACGAAGGCGACCAGCAGAACGGCTCCAAGGACGGCGCTGCGGGCTCGCTAGAAGAATGTAACGTGCTCGGGGACTTGTTGGGGATATTACCTCAGCATATCTCCAGGGACCTTATGGGCCTACTGACCAGAAGACGACCCGTCTTGCGAGGCCCTGCAGCACGCGACCGACCCGTCGTGCTCGCCAGGGACTCCGAAGAAGTCTTTCTCGCCAAGAAAGATCCTAGTAGATAGACTCGGATCCCTTGACTTAAGGGACCGGTCGTAATCTGTTAGGATATGGAAACTATAACCCTGCTCCCCGGCTATATAAGGCGAGCAGGGACCCCCCTAAAAACATCTCATCTACACCTCGTGTAACCTAATACTCAAATCAATCCAGCCACCAAAACACAGGACGTAGGGTATTACGGCGATTTACCGGCCCGAACCTGTATAAATCGTCGTGTATACACTCTCTGTGTTACGCTTGATCCCCGTCGCCACACCTCCGCCTACAATCTACTACCGTAGGGTACCCCCTAGGTAGAATGCAACGCATATTTCGTTGACATAGCATGCAAGCAAACAATCTATACATTAGAATAATACACTAACAGTATTAGAATAAGATGAAAAGTTTACAAAACAAATCTCTATCTCACTATGATCACAAAGATGTTTGGATCACAAAAGTCAGAGCTAAAACGATGAAGTTATGAGCTAAACAAGATTTGTGATTAAAACTTGAGATTAAAAAGACTTAATTAAATAAATATTTTCAAAGTTGTCAAACATCATCTTAGAGCTCACTAATGTGTAGGTTATGCTGATAAGAACCCAACACAATTTTGAATGGATCAAAAGGGAGCTTATTTTTGCGACTAATCAAAACGGAGTTAACATGAATATTTTAATATCAAAAGAAAAATAATGACAATTTTGTAAATACTAGAAAATATATTTTCATTAACAGAGAAGGTTTTATGTTTTCAAAATGGGAAAGCATATTTTCAATAAAGCCAAAAAGGAATATGTGTTCAGAATAACAAAGCGTAAACAAGGAAGGTGCAAAGTACTACGGATTCTAAACTTAAGAAGCTGAGGGTCTCTTTTGCAAAATTGTCAAACAAACCAATAAGTTCTAATCTAGCCCATAGATCGAGGATCAAACAGTCTAGAGGGGAAAGGGAAGAGGGGGTCACCGAGTAGGGTGGTGCCATGGCTGGTGACGACAATTTCTTGACAGAGAACACCAATCTAGGGTTTTCGGTCACGATTACCCGATTGGAGGGCATGGGGAGGGAGATAGAGAGATGGCAAACTTGTGTATTGTATTGGTTGAACCAATTTCACATCATGGATGGTGGAGATCGGGATTGAGCGGCTCGGCTATGTGTTGGTATTTCTTATGACTATTGGATAAATCCGCAAGCGCACAAATTATACCGTTGTAGCCTTCACCTAGGAGTATTCCAAGGTATCGTAATTTATATTTTCCCAAGGGAAAGCTGAGCTAGAAATGATAATTAGAGAGAGATCCTATAGAGTACCTCAACTTACTACCAACTAGTATAGGGGGGTAATCGAATAAAGTGATAGGAAGGGTGATGAATGAACAAGCCAAAGTAAATGATAACTTAGGATAACTAGTAAGTATAGCTAGGTGGGAGGACAATGAGAGAAATAGGGAGTCCTATGTAATTCACTTCTACTTTAGTGTACTTAGCTAATTAATTAGTCTAAACACAATAGTATGCATCCTCAATACAAGTATGCTAGGTGAGAGGATAGATCAGTAGGAGGGCAAAACTCCTACCGGACCGCGCTCTCTTTTTATGGGGGGGCTTACCTTTTAAGAACTTGCCTAAGAACACGTTGTGGAATACAAAGACTAGACAAGATTGTCACTCTCTTGCTAGCTACCACAAACAATCCGTGCAGCAAGCGGTAACCAAGGGTAAGATGATGTATAAGTGTTAACACCAGAAGTGGCAAACAGGTAAAAGACCGCAAGCGTACGGTTGTCAAGTGTAGCTTTTACCGGGAGTATTCCAGGTATCGTATTTTCCACAGGGAATGAGACGTGAATTAACTAGAGATTAAGGTTGTCCTATGATGAGGGAAAGGAGACTATGATAATTGGGTTGAGAGGTTAGTTATAGCAAAGATATCTAACTAGGCAAAGCTGGTTATACTGGCTTTATCAGCCCTTCTCTTGTAGGAGGCGATGGGATAGATCAGTAGGATGACAAAACTCCTATCGGACCGCGCCATCATGTTGTATTGAGGCCCTACTTTTAAGAACTTATGTTACACATGTGGTGGAATACAATGACCAGACAAGGCTGTCACCACCTGCTAGCTACCACAAACAATCCGTGTCATAAGCGGTTTACAAGGGCAAGATCTAGTCTAGACACCACGTCTACACTATTCTTACTACTTTAACCCCAGCTAAAGGCTAAAGCACTCTACTTAAAGTAAAGCAATGAACAAGCGCAAAAAGTTATATAACAGCAATGCCAGAAGTAGAATATCAAATACTATAAAGAACTCGGATGTATCACTTACAAGTGTATAACTTACAAGAGGATCGCATCCGCTGAGGTACAGCTCAGAGAAGACGCTAGACAGGCCCGACTCTCCTCTAGACTCTCCTCACTCTCTTCCAACTAGCATAGCACTACTGCAGAGCTTCGCTAAAGCTACTAGAGAGTGGTTTCCTCCAATGAGTCCCGAATGAGAGTGAAGGCCTAGGGGGGTATTTATAGCATGAGGTGGAGTAGGGGCTACTCCGATGCCACATCAGCGATGCGCGCCATCTCCATCATGCTCCATAGGATCAACCCAACCTTTCCACCGCCTTAGATCAATGGTGGAGATGATATTGATGCATGGAGGCATGCAGGAAGGCGGTGGGGACTTCGGAGATGCTCAGGAGCACCTATAGGGGATCGATCGACCACCCTATGACGCGTGGGCCCTGCCACTCCTTCTAGAAGGTGTCCCCACTAGTCAGGGGACTTAGTGGTGGCCTCTGGGCCCCTTAGCACGATCGGTCGATCGTCTTTAGAGGGCATTGGACCTCCACTTCGGTGTGGGACCTCCGTGATAGATGTGGACTCTACTGTGCAAAGGCCGTGGGTATTGGGCCCATAAGCGTATCGGTCGATCATCTTTTGTGGCCAAATCAGCTCATCTTTTGCAGGTAGCTTCTTGAGGTAATGTCCATCATGATGGTGTATTCACTTTGCACATTTGCCATACTTGGAAATATGTCATGTTGGTCCCCAATCATGACATTTTGTGCCTACATTCAAATAGAGGACATGAACATGTGGAACCAAGTTATTTGAACCAAATCATTTCTTCTTTGCTTATTCGGTTCCCAAAATGGTCCTTTGTTGACGGTTTTGAGTATGTAAAAGTATGTCATTCTTAGCATCAATAAGATCCCCCATACTTAAATCTTTGCTCGTCCTCGAGTAAAGGATAAAAGTAAATATAACTATGTTATTCTTAAAGTATAAAGCAAGCATAAAGATTTACTCAAGACACTTTGTCATACAAGTGGGATATGTGGTATTGTCTAGCATATATCCTTGAGAGGTTGATAAATGGAATAGTTCTCAAGGCAAAGTCATCTCCCCAAAATCATATTTTAGTACTTGGAGTTTTTGATAAGTTTTTTAAAAGAAAGCACATAAGTCAACTTACCCTCATATAGCACTCTAGATCACTCACAATGTATATGATTCCTTACCAAGGCATATAGCATGAGATTGCCTTCTTTTGTATCTTCCTACTTCTAAATGGCTTATGTGGAGCTTAGGTGGGATAAACAATGTAGCTCACTTGCATTACTTATATTTTAAAGTCAAAACAAAGATCCAAGAAGAAAAATGTCATGATCCTAGATCAAGATGTACATGTGTATGAAATATGATAGTGGACTTTATTGTACTCCTTAATTAACCATGCATGATCTCTCTAACTTAATGATTATTTGAGACATGGCTATCTTTATATTTTTTTTTCTCTGAGCTTCACTTGCTCATCATTTTCATTTTTTTCATGAGCTTTTTGATTGCTCATCTTCTTTTTTTTTGATAGCCATATCTCTTTTGCAAAATTTTGAGAGAGATCATAACATATTTCTGGAGTATTTATTGGATGAAAATGGGACATGTAAATGAAAGGCATGTTTTGCGTGCTTCTAGTGTAGAAGCAGCGTATATATGTGGTGTGTACGTGATCTTGACCTTTGAACTATGACAAAATTCTCAACAATGGTCAACAAGGTTTGACCAAACTCAAAGCAAAAACAAGAAGCATATGAGGAAGGTTTTTGATCATGTATAAACGTATATGGCTTTGGTAGGAATTTCTCACTATAGAGGAGTAGTGACATTATGGTTTTATGATATTTTCAAAAATGAATCTCCAAGTACTTTCAAATATATAGGGTATGGATCATGAGCCGAGAACTTATATCACATTGATCAACAACTTAGTCAATATGGTTTCCTATCAAGATATTTTTCCCACTAGCATAAGCAAAAGCCTGAATTCATCTTTATGACGCTTTTACCCTTCGAACGTCATAAATCATGTCACTTTTCAAAATTTTAATTCAGATGCGATCTTCTTGTTTTTATTCAATATTCAAAGGGAAATAAACTAAGTAATTAATTTTACGAAAGAAATAGTTGTTTTTATTTTAGAAGGGAAATGAGTAAAGTAAATAAAAGCATAAAAGAAAAAGGGAAGAGACGTGGCAAACCAGACAGGAAGTATGTTGAGGTTGAGTAGATGCTGGCTGGTGGGCCTGGAGCTCCTTAGTGGTGTCGGCCGACACCACTTAGGGGCTTTGGCCACGTCGGTCCCTGAAAAGAGATCCCTTACCTCTGAATGGCTCTCTGCACTGTCAGTTCTAAAATTTAGCTCCTAAAGTGTATCGGCCGATACTAGAAAGTGGTCGTTGGTGTGCAAATTTTTCGTGGAATGTGCCATGGCCATGTACATCATGATGCAGTGGTCATTCTTGTCAAATGGTCTGTTGGTATGTCAACCGACATCCCCCATATTTGTTTCACTGCATACTGGAGCATAGAACAGAAAGATCAAATGCAGGGGTTCTGCTAGTGGCAACATATCAGCAGAACCAAGAGTTTCATTTGTCATTGATAGCTTAGGCACATGTTCATTGATTCATGAGTAATAGACTAACAAGCCTAAGTGCCTTCTTGCTATGAAGGGCTAAGGTGTGTCAAGGAGAAGATGAAGAGATAAGGTTCTATTTTTTACATGGCCTTAGCATAAGGGATGACAAGCATCTTGTCATGCTCTATTCTATCAGAGCCATGATGTAGGTTGTGTTAATGGCTCTAGAGGATGACTAAGGAGAGGGAGAGGTGAAGAAGAGAGAGTTCAACGTTCCTTGCCTCTGTTTTCGCTCAGATCGTGATGGAAACAAGAGAGGAATGTTGGTCCAATGTTTGGGAGCAACGGGCATGGCTGAAGGGTCAAAACTGGCATGGAAGACCCCATACGTGGGATTATTAAATGATTTCCGTGTAATATGGGATTGATAAGCTTTCTTGACTATAAGACAAGAATAATTTGTAACTGTTATTTTGTTCTAAATTATAAGTCGTTTTGTCTTTTTTATATACATAACTTTTATTGTTGATCTAGATATATATTATATCTTGATACATAGTCAAATATACTCCATCTATCTATCATGTAACATAGTGTATTCTAGAAATTTTGGAATGTGGTAATATAAAAGACATATATGCCTCACTTCATTGTACTAAGAATCAAACATTATCATAGCGTGATTAATAGAGATTGGTTGATAAATGGCAGATATTATTATAATACTTGGGTATAAAGTTTTTTAATGGTGGAATACATTAGATTAACTGCATGATAGAAGGACTACGTATCTAGAAAATTCAAAATAGCTTACAATTCAGAGAGAGAAAATAAGAGGGCACAAAATATAACAATTTATGACAAAATAACCTACCATGCCGCATCAAACACAGATTACACCGAAATAATACGCTACATTTACTCTCTATTTCGTTTCTAAGCTTGATCCGTGAAATAAGCTCCATCATGATGGTACATTGCCGCTGCTACTGCTGCTAGCGGCCTGCAGCTGCAGCACGGCGTTCCAGGCCTGGGGGCAGCATGACCATGTGCGAGGCGCAGCGTCGCAGCGGTGCTCACATGCGAATGCCTGCCGCTGAAGAGTACTCGTACTCCTGATCCTGAAGGCAATGTGTCAATGGGCAATGGTACCGCCGGATCGGGGACGACGACGACGCCGTGCGGTCAGTACTCAGCGGCCAGCCGGCGAGGCGACCGCTCATTGGTTCACTGTTTGGCATGACACATCATGTTTTGGTCGTCTCGCTAAACTGAATGTTTAAGCTAATTCATTGAGATAAAAAAAATAATGTTTGTTTGCTAAAAAGTATCGTTAAAGTAGTGGTATAAACGGAGCCACCGTGTTGCATGCAAGTTGAAGTTGAGCACAACTTGAGAGCTTTGCTCCAAGCATGAGCAACAGCACTGACGATACAGTACTGCCGTAGTGGCCTTAGTTTGAATTTCCCCAAGTGTCTTGTGCCAAACCTTGGCCCTTGGATTGATACTACTAGGGTCAAGTACTTATCCCGCTCGACGACTTGAGCTAGTTGCGTTGCAATTTGCACCCACCGGCGCGGGGTGCGAGCATGTGCGCTGCTACTTTCTGTTTCACGACAAGCACTACGGATACAATAATGGCCTACCGACTTTTTTTTTTGCCTCTTCTTCTCCCGCCCGAGAACGGGGACCTAGGTACTGCAACTCTGCAAGTATGCTGCTGCTGCTGGCTCTAGGAGAAAAAGAAATATGTCCCGGGCCATGAGGCCATGTGCCCCCGCAATCTAGTGCAGCTACAACGGTGATTAGGATATACGACGACGACCGCATCCGGCCTGAAAAGAATCTAACCGCATGCTGTACTACCAGTACCAGTACCAGTACCTCATCGGTTCGTTCGTTGTTCCCGACTCTAATCCATATCCACACCTGCTGCCAGTGCAGTGCCTGCCTGACAGAACCGCCGCTAATCACAAACGCCAATCCTAGGGCCGGTTTTGGTTAGGCAGGCAAGGCAGGTGAGCCAGTTAATGGTGGTCGACACGGGTCCTGGCCGGACTGGAGGAGTCCGTGTTGGCGGTGGCGGTGGTAGTGGCTCACGAGTCACGAGCCCAACCACACAGGGGCATGGGGCGGCAGTAAAGCGGAGGTGCCAGCGTGATGGGGCATGGCTACTCGGCAGCCTTTCCTGGCGCCGCACATGCCGGCGGCCGGGCCTGTCCTGGCCGCGCGGTACGCTTCCATAACTGCCCTCCACCACCTCCCGTGTCCTCGTACCTACTGTACCATGCTATGCTACGGTGCCGTGCCATCCACCACCCGTCCACTGCCCGGTGCGCCTTTCTTTGCTCTCCTCCTCCATCTCAGCCCTGCGTGCTCTAGTACATAACATAGGAGTAGTATATATAAGAGTCCACAGCGGGGCAGAACCCAAGACGCCCCTCCCTTCCAAATATCTCACGCCTCCACAGGTTCTCCTCGCCGCCAACAAGGACGAGCGATGGCGAGCAAGGTCGCCTCCATCCTGGTGCTCGCATTCCTGCTCCTCGCCGCCGTCGCCTTCCCCGTGGTAAGCAATGCAAGCACGCGCACTGCTCTAGCCTCTAGCCTCTAGCCTCTCAAGAGACACGGCATTCAGCTCAATGCATTCGTGCTTGTAAGCTTGCCGACTAATTGGACGATTCGCTCCTCAGTCTGGTAAGCGGCAGCAGGCGAAGAAGGGCGGCGGCGGCGGTCCCAGCGGTGGTGGCAACCTGAAGCCCTGGGAGTGCTCGCCCAAGTGCGCGTCGCGGTGCTCGCAGACGCAGTACCACAAGGCCTGCCTCACCTTCTGCAACAAGTGCTGCGTCAAGTGCCTCTGCGTGCCGCCGGGCTTCTACGGCAACAAGGGCGCCTGCCCCTGCTACAACAACTGGAAGACCAAGGAAGGAGGGCCCAAGTGCCCCTAGATGTAGATCCACATGCACCAGTCCCGGTTGCCGCCATTGTTGTTGCCCAGCTCCGAATCTCGAATGCATTGTTCTTCTAGTTTTACCCTCCCTAGGTTAGGTATTTTATTAGTAGTAGTGTAGTGCCCCATTGCTGAATCTGGAATGCTACCAGCCAGATCTGCATGCTGCTGAGTGAGCTACTCGTACTCAGGGAGAGTGAGGATTCCTAGGTTGAGTGGCATGCCATGTGTATCCTGAATCCCCTTCCCTAAGCAGTAAGCACTAGTGCTCCACTGGTACGAGTCAACTAAAATTAGCCACTAGCCACCGATTGACTGGCCTAATGACGGACATCCCACGCGATTAGTGGGGCCTGTCACTCATCACTTGCTAGTATTGGCAGTCCTGTATGCCGTACCACCAGTCCTGATGCACCAGCATTTTGTTCCAATTGTGGTGTTTAGATGACCAAGAAATATCAAACTTTGGCACTACGAAAAAGAAGATTCTCCGTTACATCAAACTTGAGGTATATACATGGAGTACTAAATGTAGACGAAATTAAAAACTAATTATATAGTTTGCTTTAACTTTGCGAGATGAATCTTTTAAGCCTAATTAGTCTATGATTGGACAATAATTGCCAAATACAAACGAAAAGTGGTACAAGATTTTTTTCACCACATTTTCATCATCTAAACACAGTTTGTGCTTGAGTTCGTGTTTTTTGTTCTGAGTTTTTGAGTGGACAGGCGTGGCAAATGCGCATTTTCAAGAGAAGATCTGGTTTTGGTGTTGGTCTTTGGCGGCAGAGGGTGCGAGTCAGATCTGGGATGTTTCGAACTTTGGAGCGCGAAAATTTGTAGAGTTATGCGTAGAGAAGAGGGGAGGGAATCGAACAGGGCATTGGAGGCAGAGACGCACGCAAACAAAGCCATAGGCAGATCAGGCCCAACGTTAGGTGCCCACAAGCAGCCCAAGATAAATAGTACTAACTCCCTTCTAAAATATAATTTATTTGATTTTTTATCCTAAATTTAATCACTTGTTTTATTCAAAAAGTTATAGAAAATATCACATATGTTATTGTTGTTTCCTTACTTAATAAAAAGTTCAAAAATGACTTAAATTTGATTATGTATCCTGTTCATCAACACTATCTCTGCAGTACTATTCAGTATTTTTCTTTCACAACAAATCAGCATAAGCATTCAAATAGCACCATAATTTTTTTAATAAAACGAGTGCTTAAACTTAAAGTCAAAAGAGTCAAATAAATTATAGTTTGAATATATATAAAACCAAATACATCCCCTGGCTATCAAAGCAATGCCTATGGATCATGCCCCAGGACCTGATGGTTTTAATGGTGTTTTCTATAAAAAGTGTTAGAATTTAATTGCTCCAGATTTTAGAAGGTTGTGTGATCAGTTTTACTCAGATGATGTCAGTTTACAGTCCATCAATTATTCCTTCATCATCCTTATTCCAAAAAAGCAAGATCCAGAAACTGTAAATGATTTCAGGCCCATTTCACTTTTAAATTGCTCTATGAAATTGCTTACTAACATGTTGGCAAATAGACTGCAATCTGAGAGTATACAAAAGGTTCACAAAAATCAGTTTGGCTTCATAAGAGGGAGAAACATCCAAGATTGCCTGGCTTGGGCCTTTCAATTTCTGCACATATGTCATCAATCCAAGAAAGAGTTGCTAATTCTTAAATTAGATTTTGAAAAAAACTTTTGATAAAGTGGAGCATCATGTAATTTTGGATATGGTTGAATGTTAAAGGTTTTCCACAAAAATGGATAAGCTGGATCTCTCAAATCCTGACCTCTGGTACATCTTCAGTGCTCTTAAATGGAGTTCCAGAAAAGGTTTTTCATTAAGTGATCCATTGTCTCCTTTACTTTTTAATCTTGGCAGACGACTTATTACAGAGTATTGTGAACACTGCCAGTCAGAGGATTGTTTTCTCATCCATTAGGTGATCGTTTTGAAGTTTCCGATAGTGCAATATGCTGATGATACTTTGAAATTCTTAAAAGCTGATGCAAGATAATTCTTTCTATTAAAAGGACTTCTTAACTCCTTTACTGACTCCACAGGTTTGACAATCAATTACTCTAAGTCTTCACTGGTTCCAATCAATTTGTCAGATGTTCACGCACATCACCCAGCTCAAACTTTTGGCTGTATGGTGGGGCAGCTGCCCTTTACTTGGGTTTGCCTTTGGGTACCACAAGGCCTACAGTAGTAGAATTCATGCCTTTGGTATGCTGAGTAGAAATAAGGATGACTGGTATCACAGGGCTGCTCTCTTATAATGGCCATCTGACCTTGGTAAGTTCCCTTCTCACATCAGTGCCTATATACTGTCTCAGTACTCTGAAGTTCCCAAAAATCGGTGATCAAACAGATTGGTGATTTTTGTAAGTACTGTCTGTGGGCAAAGAGTTGCACGGACAGGGAAAATGTCTAGTTGCCTGGACAGCTGCTTGTAGATCAAAGGCTGAAGGTGGTTTGGGGATTCTAAATTCAAAAACTCAGAACTCTGCTCTCCTTCTCAAATCTGCAGACAAAATTTATAATGGTGCAGATACTCCCTGGGTTCAGCTAACTTGGCAAACATTTTATTCTAATTCAGTGCATCCACATATAAAGAGACTGGTTGGGTCTTTTTGGTGGCGTGATGTGATGAGTTTATCTTCAGATTACAGAGGCGTGGCTTCCTGTATTATTGGTAATGGGCTTACTGTCAGCTTTTGGAATGATTTATGGAATTTTGGGTTACTAAAAGTTGAATTCCCTCAGCTTTTTTCCTTTGTCCGAGATCAAAGGATTTCGGTTTCTTCATTCATGGCCAGAGCTGTGGAAGATTTTTTTTTTTGAAAGTTCCGGTAAACCGGCTTTAATTAATAATAAGAAGAAGGAGCAAACATCCGATTACATGCACGAGCAGCGCTCCCCACCGCAGCCTAGGCTGTGTGGGGTTTGATTTCATATCTAATTACTCACTAACTACATAGGCAACCATGAGAGGCTTGATGGCCTTGCTTCCTGCCATGGACCATTGGTGTACCATGTCTTTTATTTCCGCTCGCAGTGCTTGTGCTGTTTTCCAATCACCCCTGAAAACAATTACGTTTCGTCGGTTCCAAATGTTCCATAGCGTCAGGATCACCATAGTATATATGTTCCTTCTTCCCCCTGTTGTCAATATTTGATTGAACCAGTCTTCTAGCTGGTTCTTGTCCTCCCAGCATGCCGGCTGCGGACTAGCACAGCTCCACGAAGGCACAAGCTGCCAGACCATGCGAGAGTAGGGGCATTCAAAAAAAAAACAAAAAACAAATAACATGCTGTCTCCAAGTTTCTTTCACATAACTCATAAAAATAGTTGTTCTTCCATCCATGTCATTGTAGTCGCGCTGCTATCCGTAGTCTGTCTTAGAGTAGCAGCCATATCAAGAATTTACACTTCGGCGGTGCCCATGCTTTCCATATCAAGGCTGGGTAGTTTGATTGGACTTGTCCTGCTAATTGTATTGTGTATGCTGATTTGGCTGAGTATTTGCCTGAGCTTTCAAGTGTCCGTATTATGGTGTCCTCTCTTGTGTTATCAAAGTTAAGTCGGATCGACTCTATAGCTGTCCAGAGCTTAAAGTACTCCCCAAGAAGATCATGGTTCAAACTATACGCAATATCTCGAATCCATCTTCCATTCACATTGATCATGGTTCAGACTCTATAGCTGGAAGAAAATTTTCTATCTGCCCCTTTGTTTGGTTGCTTGCCTACAGTTTCTGCTTTTGGAAGAAAAAATAATTATGCTACATATTGATCAACAGGCTAAAGAGCAATGGGCATATCTTTTGGGCCCTTTGTATACCAGCAAGAAGGGCTATAAGGCACTATACGGAGTGACGCAGTGTATTCCTCAATACATATAGTGCCTTGTAGAGGAAAAGGTCAAGTTCATTCTACTGGTTGCTACTTCAAGATTGACTAAACACAAGAAACATGCTTAGCAGAAAACTTATGCACCTGCCCTCATACAGCTGTGTTCTATGCAATGATAATGTGGAGGAAACTATAGATCAATTATTCTTTGAATGCCCTTCAGTGCTTGGTGTTGGCGCCTAGTTGGGATCTGCTGGAACATGAATGCTACAATTTTGGACATCGATCTTCATGGAGATTGCAGTAGCATCATCTTTGATGGCCAATCTACTTCTCTCAGACGTTGAAAGGATCAACTTCGTGCTGAGCTTTCACTAACTATCCTTAGGTGCAAGTCGACTAAGAAATCTCTTTTTAGCGACTGGATTTTGTCTTTTTGAGTTTTTTTTTCTAGTTTTGTACGAGTTCCCCATTTTGTACAAACTTATATCTATAAAATGAGTTTATGGGATTCCTCTCCTGTTTTGCTAAAAAAGAATCCAGGATCAAACGATTGACTACATAAGTACAAAGTTGATGCTAACGGATCCACTCAAAGTCCTACCACCCATTGTGCCCGGTAGACAGTCTAATTCTGGAATAAAGCGGGCCATATGTGTTGCATTCTCCCGTAATGTCCAAACAAGTTCATTTTGGAAGAGAATGATATACTATATCATCAGGGTTCAATGATACTTAATTGACTATTGTAATCCTTCTTTTTAGATAAAGGATAGTTAATATCCGACTTCATCTACGTAAAGTAGAATCAGACCATTATTACAGAATTGCAGCATCCAAACACACAAACTGAGTTCTTCCAAGAAACCACTAAACTCAAAACAACCCGCGAAAGTTTAGACTAGTAAAGACCAATCCAACCATTTGAGGCGAAGAACTCCAAAGCGGACTCTTTGAGGAGGCCACAGACATGGACAAGTACATCTCTATGTTTCTTATGACGCCGTAACTGCGCCTACACCCGACGCCAGTGCGTTCCCCTGAACAATACCTGCAAGAAAGATTTGGGTCTACAATTGTCAAAAACAACTTTGTTTCTTGTAAGCCATATTTCCCAACATAATGACACTGCTGCAGTTAGTAATAATAGGTTTAGTTTGGTCATTCCCAAATTACACCAACGATGAAAAACACCGTACATGCTTATTGGTCTCGGTATCCCAAACACTATGTGCACATCTCGTCACAAGAAATTAGCATATGTACAATTGAAAAAAAAAGTTGAATGGACTCAGATTTATGACAGAAACAACAATTCTTATTCTCATTCCAATTTCTGTGATGAGATTGTCTTTAGTTAAGACAACACCTTTTTCAAATACCACATAAAATTTTTGATCTTGGTTGATAATTTAGCATGTCAAATATTTTGAGACACTCTAACCCCATTACTAATTAAGGCATCATACATTGATCTAACTGAGAAAAGACCTAATGTCGGTAAGGACCAAACAAACTTGTCGCGACCTTCCTGCAAGTTCAATATTGATAACAAAGAGACAATCCTGTTCCAATTCTCCAAGTTATTGCCCACTAACGCTCTTCTAAAAGAGACATTTAATGGTGTGGTTTGAAGAATATTCACCACAGTGTCATGTTTCCTATGAACAATATTAAATAAGGCTAGATACTTTAACTTAAGAGGTTCATTGCCAAGTCATTTATCTTTCCAAAATCTAATTCGAGAATCATCTTTTAGCTTGAAATAACCAAGACTAAGAAACTGGTCCTTTACACTCAAAAGTTGTGGGGATATTACCTCCATATATCCCCATGGACCTACATGGGCCTCTCGACCGAGGACGGCCCAGCTCGCGAGTCCTGTAGTACGCGACCTGCTCGTCGTGCTCGCCAGGGACTCTACCGAAGCCTTGCTCGCCAAGGAAGCTCCTAGAGATAGACTCGGATCCCTTGCCTTAGGGAACCGATCGTAATATGTTAGGATAAGGAAACTGTAACCCTAATCTCCGGCAATATAATGCGAGCAACCCCCCCCCCTCGAAACATCATCTTGTATTATATCTCTCAGATCAATCTAGCCACCAGAACATAGGACGTAGGGTATTATGGCGATTTGTCTGGCCCGAACCTGTCTAAATTGCCGTGTCTACGCTCTCTGTTCTACGCTTGATAGCCCTCGCCACATCTCCTGCATCTAATCTACTACCTTGGGCATACCCCTAGGTAGACTATCGACCATATTTCGTCAACAGTTGGTGCACCGGGTAAGGGGTGTGTGTCATGACTCCATGGTTACTCAAGCAGTAACTTTCCCTAACTCCATGATCCTCCTGGCGGCCGGGACGATGCTCCTGATCGGATCTATAGTCTGGACCATCGGCGGCACCCTCCCTGCTCAGGAGATCGTGGAATATGCGCGGCTTCCCGCGCCAGACGCCTCGCTGACCGCTCATCGCGCCTTCACGCCAGTACGCTATGGGCCAAGATCTGTCGACTCCGACGACCTGATCAAGGTCATCGACTGCGCCAACGACAACCTCTTCGATTGCATCAACCTCGTCAAGGCCGCTCGGCGTCGTCTCCCTGGCCACCACGGGCGCCGACCGCATCATCGCCGCATGACGACAGGGGTGAAAGGCGTATATTGCCCACCGCCCGCGGTCATATCTACGTACGGCAGCGCCCGTCGACCCATGCCATCTTCTAGATCGGCCCAAGCAGACGCCATGATCACGGGCATCCGACTTCGCTTTATTGCCAATTCCCTACGGGCTCCGAAACCAGGCGGCCGTCACCCAGCGCCTGGCACTCTAGTAGCTCTCCGACCAGACGCCTCCGACCAGCCTTTCCGACCAGGTCTCCCTGGCTCCCGTCGTCGGCATGGTCATCATCTCCGGATTTTCAGTGGCTCCCCGCAGGCCGTGTTCTGCGACGATACGGTCTCCGCGACCTCCACCCGCCTCGTCGTCCGATCCATCACCTACGAATACCACGACTGTCGCTTCATCTAGATCCTCGAGCGATCTCCCTCCGATCCCTCCAGGCTTCGGGGGCATGATTTTTTAAGTCTCCGCCGACAGCGTCCCTCGCCCTAATGAGACAGACGCCGACCGCACAACTCGGGAGGAGCACAATGCCGACCGCGCGCATCGTCGCGACCAGGGGTGTCGTGACCAGGAGCAACCGGACCAAAACCACGCCCACACCGTAACCTCCAGGAGAACTTCGATGTGGTCGGCAACGTCCCGATCTACGCGACTCCAAGCGCCTACCTCGCCATCGCCACCAATGTGCTGGAAACGCTCCCACTCACTCCCCAGCTCGAAAAGGTTGTCGCCCACATCAAAGTCGTCGTCGTACAAGTCAATGAAAAGGGCAACAGACCTGGCCACTCCGACTCTGCGCACAACGGCAATCGGTGGGCGAGTCCTTCTCGCTCCAATAGATTGTCGTCCCCGCAACGTCAAGACCAAGAGTTCGAGCAGCCTCACCGCGACCGAGCGCCCATACCTACGCCCGCGGCTGCGGTAGGACCCGCCCCTTCTTCGTGCGTCTTCGAGCCATCGAGTGGACCTAGAACTTCAGGATCACCTCGGTGGAGAAGTACAACGGCAAGGCCAACCCCGAGGAGTGGCTGACCACGTACGAGATCGTCATCTAATCTATCGGAGGCGGACACGACGTGATGGCCAAATACTTGCCGGTGATGCTCTCCACCTCGGCGAACAGCTGACTCCACAAGCTCGTTGAGGACTCCATCGACACCTGGGAGCAGCTTAAGGCGGTCTTCATCAAAACCTACAACGCTAGCTACGACCAGCCCGGGACCCGCTACGACCTTGAGAATGTCCGTCAGGGCCATGGCGAAAGCCTCCAGGCGTACATCCGCCGCTTCTCCAACAAGCGGCTGAAGATACCAGAGATCGCTGATGCGGAGGCTATCTCCAGATTCTCCAAAGGTCTCCACAACAACGAGCTCTGCAACAAGCTGGTCCGTAAGAATGTCACGACCATCGAGGAACTAATGACCATCATAAACTCCTACGTCGATGCCGACGATGCCGTCCGCAGCCGCGATGACAGGCGCCACCACTCTCGCTCTTCGGGATGACCTCGCAGCGACGACCGCCGCCCCGATCGCTGCGATGGAGGGTGCGACTACCGTCTCGGCAATCGAGACCGTGACCGTCGTGACAACAAGGATTGCCGCTCTCACAACCCGGAGTCATCTTGCCAGAGGCCCGACCCTCGTCGCAACAACTGCTATGTCGAAAACACAAACACTCGTCCAAGGCATTCGTACGACAACGCCTACGAGAAGGTCATTGACGGCCCTTACCTGCTCCACAAGAACACCAAGCACTCCATGCGCGAATGCGACATCCTCGAGTCAGCCGTGCAAGGGAAGAACGACAAGAAGGGACGACAATGACAAAGACAAAGACCAGGAGCCCCTCGTGCCCATATTCAGGCTAGCTACATGCACCTTCTCCATCTTTGGAGGAAGTGTCGTCACTGAGACCAAGATACGGCGCCGCCAAGTCTGCAAGGATGTTTTTCCATCAGCGCCATCAAGGACGATCCCGCCAACGCTCGCTACCTTGATTGGTCAGAGTGCCCCATCACCTTTTCCAGGGACGACTAGTGGACGGACCACAAGTATCCCGACCGCTTTCCCCTCATCGTCGACCCGATCATTACGACATGCCGCTTCCGGAAGGTACTCGTCGATGGAGGCAGCGCCCTAAACATCATCATCGCCGATGCCTTCCGTCAGCTCGACTACTCCAAGAAGGACGTCTTCCTGGTGAACTTTCCTTTCTGGGGCATCATCCCGGACAAGGCCTCCATGCCCGTCGGGCAGATCATGCTCTCCGTGCAGTTTGGCTCCGCCGACCACTTCCGTGTGGAGTACGTTAACTTCATCATCGCCGACTTCAAAACCTCCTACCACGCCATCCTCGGCCGCCCGGCACTCACCAAACTCAAGGCAGTCCTGCTGTTGACACCAGAATTTAGTCAGCTGAAAATATCATTGCCAAAGGATGCACTACGTACGTGTAGAGAGGACAAGGAGGCATTAATTAATATATTTTAAGAAAAGCAAGAAGCCTGATGGTTGCCAACAAGATCAAACAAAAGGGATACGTGCATATGTGTGATCACCAGACTTATGAGATACGGCCAACTAGCATATCTAGCCATTTGACTCATCTATATATGGATATACACACGACCAAGACCTTTTGCCAGATGAGCTGAACAACACAAGGAAGCCCTCGTATCAATTGTCCAGCTGGCCAAGACCTACCAGTTATGAAAAGATACACGTACAAGATCTTGATAAGGTAACTTCAAGGATCGAGGCCCAGAGGAAGTACGTGCAATTAAAGTCCAAGGTTTCCATGATGGGCTTGAGGATTGCTCGCACGGCCAACATATGTATTTGGCCATGTCTCGTTTTGGTTAATATAATCAAGCCAATCAGTTTCCATTGCCAATCGATGAAGGTTATTTGGTATTCTAAATAATCGGTAAATAATTAAGTGATGCATCTTTGGATATATACAGAAAGCCTCATGCCTAAGCATTGGAGCCACATGCAAGGAAACATGCATGTACGTATATGACTTCATCATGAGCATGGCTACGGAAGGAAAGGAATATTATTTATAAGGGAATCTCCACATCCAAATGCATATTAGCGAATGTACGTACATGTACAGGAGGCAGGAGGTGTCACATAAGACATGTCGGCCAATGCAAGGAAGCTTCTTTAGCAAGGACTCTAGATAAGAAAAAATAGAGTACATATTTTTGTATCTTCCTTTCATTTAGATATGTCCTGTTAGCCAAGTTACGAACGCAGCCTATGAGGAGCTACCAGCCCAAGGTATAAATATGAACCCCCAACCATTGTACACATCTAATCAATCAAATACACAACTAGTACTTAGTTTCTAGCTTCCGACCAACCCTAGGAGTAGGAGTAGAGTAGATTTCGGTGAACCTTCGACGGATTGGGCTGCATCGACTAGATCGACCTCCGGTTTACTTGTAAGTCTAGTCTTGGTTCATGTCTCATTTATACGGCTGTATTGTGTAACTCGTGCAAACTCGGTATGAGCTAGTTATCGGTTTGAATCTATTGTTCATGGGCTGCATTGCTTCAATCTCACATGAATCGTGGCTTCAAGGTAGTTATCGGCTCTATTAGATTAGCGATCTAATAGATTCATTAAGTTATCGATATTGTCTGTTATGCTTTGTTTAATCTATTGTTACAATATCATGCCCAATCTCAAAGGATGGATTGCCCCGCGCTTTATTTTCTATCTAGATCTATTGCCTCCGATGCATTTACTTTCATCCTTAGAGAGGCGATAGATCTAAGATCATATCGGCTAATCCGTTGGTTGTGGTTGTTACATGTTGAGGGTTCGAGACATGTATTCGGTTATTAGATTGGTTTGAGTGTGGTTGGATCTGGTTCAACATACGTGGTACGGCTGCATCTACCGACCCCACTGCCATGTGTGTTGGGTCATGTCTGTCCAAACTTAGATTCGTCCGAGGTTGGATGTATGGATCTTGTTCAAGCTTCATGATTTCATATCGGCTAACGTAGCCGATCTGGTTATGCTTCAATCATATGATGTTTGTACTTTATCGCTTTAATCTATTAGATCTATTGAATGTACTAGACGTGGCTTGACTTCTTTACTTTTATGGCTGCATGGAAACACCCCAATGCTAGTAAATCGGTTAAGTTATCGGGTTAATTGTCATCATGGCTGCATGGAAATACACTTCTGTTAATGGTTAATCTTTATCTGATATGTTTAGTAGATCTAGTAGTTTGATGTCGATAATGTTATGTATATCGCATCTTTACCTTATTCTCGTTATATAATCGGCTAAGTATGTACTTTATACTTGATATCTTGTGACAGTCGTTTGTATACCATTGTTATGTTTCACACTGCTCGGAGTTGACTCTTTAGTAAATGTCCTATATTCATCGGTTATATGAGAGCCGCACACTCATGGAACTATCTAGCAACAACCGACAGGTTCCATAATTTGATGTTTCATCTCCTTGTCAATTGCAGGTCAAATTGACTGGCACGCCTGAGATCAATCACCGAAGTAGCCTAAGCCGCTTTAGAGGTTTATGAGATCAAGCTCTGCTGTTGCACGGTCTCCGCAGGCCTTACGCAGTGCGGACGTCAGAAGACCCCATTTTTGGCGTCAACACCCGCACTACAGCTACCTAGTGCTGAAGATCCCAACACCAGATGGTGTACGAGTGCGAACAGCAGACGCTCAATGTCGCCACAAGGCAAGAGCAACTCCTAGGCACGACAGCAGGCCTCTCCAACGCTAGCGAACCGCACTCCAAGGACCCTACATCTCTGAGCCCTCCGACATGCGTGCCTCCAAGAAGTCTAAGGGGACGAGGACGATGACCCCGGCCAACGGCGACTCCAAGAAGACCACCGCCACCGGCGCCGACCACGACACCAAATAGGCGACTCCAAAAGGCATATAGATCCAGGGTTCCCCGGAGTGTCGAGCACCTTAGAAGGTTCCTCGCCTAAGATGGCATGTACCAAATATTTTCTATGACGAATAAATATTGGTATCCCTTCCATTGTGTCTCCGCCTCGCTCCCTACAAGCGATTCGCTGACCCCTCAAAAACCTTTCCCGAAACGTTCACCGACCTCTCCAAAACGCTCGCCAACCTCTCCGAAATGTTCGCCAACCTCTTCGAAACGTTCGCCAACCTCTCCAAAATATTCGCCGACCTGTCCTAAAATGTTTTCCATAACGTTCGCCGACCTCTCGAAAGCCCTTCTCAAAGCGTCCGCCGACTTGTCCAAGCAGCCTGGCTGAAGCCAATGATCCCCAGAGCCGGGACTATCGTTTCGTCACAAGCGTGCATGAGTGGCTCCCCTCTATGCTATGGATAGTCGACAGTTCCCCCGAGTGATGCCCTGACCTCTCTACGCATGCACGAGCGCCTACCCTCTGCGCTAAGGAAAGGCTAAGCTCGGGTTGAGGTCTCTATGGCTACATGCCCAGTACCTACATACACGTTCATGGAACGTTCGCTGAATCTTCAAGCAGTCTAGATATACTCCTAGCGCCTGCACGAGCGGTCTCCATACGCCCTAGTCACACCCCGATTGAGCCTCTTTGAAAAAGACATGTCTCTGGTATCTCCCTACGTGTGCATGAGCGCCTACCCTATGCGCTATGGGTTACAAGCAACATGCTCCTTGGCGACTCATGTGACTCCCACGCGTGCAGCGGCTCCACACCCTATGCTACGGACCACGGGATACCCAAGGCCAAATGATTCATCTCTACGGCTCACGACTAAGTCGGCACACGAAGACATACAAGTGAAATAAAAGCTCGCTAACTTGATAAAAAGCTTTAAACAATTTCACTTAAAGGTCTATACTTGTATCCTACATACAGTCTACTGCTGTCCCACAACAAACAACTCTATATCTCCTAGGAGGGCTTCTGCCACTGCTCCGCCTCTGTCTCTAGGTGCTCCATCTCCATCGCCGAGGTGTCGAAAGCAAAGCCCGCTCGCACCGTCTCCATGTCCATCCACGGATAGTGCGAGCGAAGGATGGCGAGCCCATGCGCGGCCATGCCCTACATCGCCGCCCCCAAAGGCCCAACGCCTTCGCCAAAACTCCAGCCATGGTTGCCTATTCCGTTCGCTCCGGGATGAGTGGCTCTTCATCGATACAGCGCACCACTAGGTCGACCTCCTTCGCAAGCAACCAGAATTTCATTCGCTCTGGGACGAATGCAATAGAACTCACTCTTCTACATCACCTGCATATTGTACACTTCCAACTTCACCGCCGCAGCCTCCTCCTCGACCAACTTCTTCGCTTCCTCCGCATGCAGAATTTCTACATCAACAAACGGCAAGTTGAACCTCAGACCAGGCGCCTTATGGTGTAAATAAGCAAAGACCTCTAGAGGACTTACGAGCGGTAACTATGTCGACCCTCTCAGCCTGTGCGAGAAGCTTGGAGTTCTCGTGCTCCCGCTCGCGGATGGCTTCCTCTAGCACCTATGATTGCCTATGCGCGTTGTCCAAGCTCGCCTCTAGGCCAATGAACTTCTCTTCTATGCGCTTAACCTCCTCGCGCAGCCGTGTGTTCTCCACAACCAGTGGCATCAACTTGTCAATCAAGAGCTTCCGCTCCTTCTTGGTCCTGATGAGATCCTACAAATGGGTGTTGACCTAGTCAGCTACCACAACAATCGACTGCAAGAATGGCGACAAGAACGAATCAACGGTACCTGGATGTGCTCCACCATCTTCTGGGCATTGCCCATAAATGCAAAAGTCTCCTCTTTGGCCTTCTTCTCATCGACGAAGATAATGTCATCTCCGTCGACCCGGAAGACATGCACTGGCCCATGCTTTAGTTGCTTAGTTGTGCGAGGGATGTCCTCCACCTCTAGCTCCTTCGGCGGCAGTGCCGGTGCTCTCCTCTTCCTCTTCAAACGTAGGCCGAGAGACAGCAATGCCGGTGGCTCGTCCGGATCCACTCTCGTCTGCCTAGCATTTGTCGCGGCTGTCTTCAACCACATGGGACTCAGGCGCTCAATCGAGTCCTCGCACCAGGCAGGTCGCCGCCCTCAGGGTTAACAGCTGGCTCCTCCAGCAAGCCAATCTTCTCCTCCGACCTCTTCGCTGACCCTTCCATTGTTGGTGCCTGGGAGTCTGGGCGTTTCTCGATAGATGGAACCTGGCCAAAATCACCAAAAGCTCCACTGCCCGACGCTCCAAGATCGTCGGTCATCGCCGAGTTGCAAAACAAGCATGACATGTTCCGCACTCGCCCCTGACCATGTATTCGACATTCGGTAGTAAGAAGAAAAGAGCACTCACAAGGTTGACATCCTTTGTGCCTTCGCAAACCGATGCACCTGCGGTGCTAGACTCGTCCCCGCCACGGGAGTCGCCTCTCGTGACCGTGTCACCCCTAGCACCAGGACCTTGGCCCGGAGGCTCTGGCCTCCTCGGGGTCACGGGTGTTCGTTGCGCCTCTGTTGTCTTCCCGGGGCGGTTTTCCCACTACCCGATGTCAAGGAGCCTAGCCCAAAGAGAACGTTCAGCGGGACCTTGTCCTCGCTGGTCGGCCCATCGCCGGTCCAGTCTGCTACTGAGGCTTGACGCGGCTCTGCACCCTCGTTGATGTTGAAACCGCCGCCGGTCTGTAATGATGGTTTTTCTTCTTCAAAGAAGGGGGAGCCTGACGTTTCCCCTTAGGGTCGTCACGGGCTCCCCCCCCCCCCCCGCCCGAGACTCGAGGACTCGTGGCCCTCGCAATGCCTCCACTGTCGCCTCATCGTTGTCACTATCACCACCCTGCACCACGTCAAAGTGTCTCGGCCCTTGGTCGATGCCCTCGGGCCAGTCGACCGATGGAACCTGCAAAAAGAATATCCAGCGGTCCTGTCCATGGACATATTGCGATTTGTCACACTAACATCCATTGCAACAAAACCGAAAGGCATTTCAGGCGCAGCAAGTTTTACCTACGGTGGAGGCATCTGCGAGTGGAAGGTCTTCCGTGAGGTCCCGATGCTTTTGTAAGAACCAAGGTTGAACATTACATTCAGGCGCTCATATGCCTTGTCGGACTCTAGTTGCTCTGTTGTTTCTCACGTGGAGTCCCAAGCCCCAGTATATTGGTATGCTAGGTGGTCTCTCTCTTTTTGCAGGGCTGGCAGTGCCTCAGGATGAAGTTCCAGCCAACTGAGACGTCGTCAACAGTCTCTCGGTTGACGAGCTCCAAGAGCTCTTCCACCTGCTCCATCCCGGCTCGGGAAGGCTGGGTCGACCAGCTTGCCTGCTCTTTGGGGATGAGCGCTGGGTCACACTGAGCGTACAGCTCCTTCTGGTGGATGTAGAACCACTGGCTCTTATACTCCGCCACCTTAAAGTGTAGAGGCATGGCGATGTTCCTATTCGTCATCTCGTCCCGGAGTTGGAGATACACCGAACCAACTACGCACGACGTGCCGCTGCCATTGATCTTGAGACGGAAGAAGAATCGGAACAGCTTGAAGTGGGGTTCAATCCCCAAGTATGTTTCATAGAAGTGGATAAAGACGACAATGTGTAACATTGAATTTGGATTCAAGTTGCACAGGACAATCTAGTAGTACTCTAGTAACCTGCGCCGGAAAGGATGGACACAAACTCCGAAAACCGCACCTAAAGAAGGGCTCAAAGACGATGAGCTCCCCGGTGTTTGGCCCCGGATACTCCTCGCTGGTCGCCGTCCTCCATCAAACGACCGCCTCGTCTTGCAGTAACCTGGCGACAACGAGGTCTTGGATCTCCCCCTTTCGTAGTGTACACATGGACCAGTACATGGTCCACATCGGCTTCACCAGCTCCTCCTTCTCCATCGCCTTCTCTGCCGCCTTCCTCATCGCTGCCCTCGTCTTGGTTCCCCACTTCGGCGCCATCTCTATTTCGGTGAAGTAGGTTCTAGGGTTAGAGGTGAGGTATGAATTTGTCACATACATGAGCCAGAAGATGAAGAGGTTGATAGAGTGCGCAGCAGAATTCGGCCCAGCTCGCTATACCCACGAGCCGGCACCCCTCGGGCCCAGGTCCACTGGAGCCCACAACATATTCAGGCCTTGGGCCTAACTAAACCCAAAAGACTAGTCTGATAGGTGAGGATTGCCCCCGCCTTATATGTTATGCTCCTCCGCCATCAAATTACCAATGTGGGACTAAACCCAACAATCTCTCCCTCACACACATCGGACCCAACTCTTCCATCACACTACACCATGCGATCTCCGGAAGACGTTATCCAGGTCCCGAGTCCAACGCTCATCACACAACTTGTGTGATCTCCGAGACATTAACGGGCTCCCGAGTCATATGTGACCCTTGAGATTTAGGTTTTCCGACCATGGGCTCCGATACCACTTGTTAGAGTGCGCAGCAGAATTCGGTCCATCTCGCTATACCCACGAGCCATCCCTTAGGCCCAAGGCCTAAATATGTTGTGGGCCCTGGTGGACCTGGGCCCGAGGGGTGCTGGCTCGTGGGTGTAGCGAGCTAAGCCGAATTCCGCTGTGCATGGTGACTGAGGACTTGGGAATGACGAGAGTAAGTGAAGAGCCGGCGTCAGTCGCGCCCTTTATACTGCGCAACCGTCTCGCCCACGACCGCCACGTCAGGCATGCGCTGCGCGGCGCAACGTTTTGCCTCTTGATGGGCCGCCAACAACACGGTTATCTAGGCCCATCAATCATTACACTTTATTATTAATTTCAATTATAGCGTTTTTCAGCATTTAACCATTTTTATGAAGCAGCCGACAGTCTCAGGGACTGGGTTCACATGTCGAGATTTATTTTTTTGTAGCTACAGTGTTACTAATACAGTAACGGGTCGCAGAGTTCTTCGCTGGAATGCTCTGTGGGCCCAGGGACTTCGCTGACCACAGTCATGGCTCCAACACCTGGTCGCCGAGTCTTCTCCGACCTCCTCTACAAGCAGGCTCAGGGACTGCGCCGACCATAAGTCGACCATAGTCATGGCTCCGACGCCTAGTCGCTGCAACTTCTCCAACCTCTTCTGCGAGCAGGCTCGGGGACTGCGACCAGGGACTGCGTCGACCACAATGATTTCTTCCTCAACAAGCTTGACCCTGCTACAAGGACCATTTCGCTCCTTACAGCAGGTTCGGGACTACGGTATTCATGGTTATTTGTTACAAGTAACTACCTTTATTTTTTAGATGCTCTGTAGCTTGGCACCACATGTCTACTACACCTACTACCAAGCTTGGGGACTAAGTGGATACACCTCACCTTGCGGTGAATGTATTTACTTTCTTTTTTTACGACGCCTTGGAGATCGCCTAGGACTTGCATAGACTTCTACTAGGACCTCGTTGTTCCTTACAGTCACGCAAGCTCCAAGTGGATACACTTCACCAAGAAGAAGCTCTTCAAAATTTTCTTTAGCACCTCACATCCTTCTGGCAAGAACCTACAGACTTCAATGATGCGACCTGCTCGCTAGCAAAGATCCGATGGTTTCGACCAGCCTGGCCTAGTTAGAAGGCTTCTTTGAACTACGTCCCGACTAGACAACCTGGTCGGAGGTCCTCGCCTGCGCTGATGATGTAAGGTGACCAAATCGATTCTGCTCGGAAGACTTCAGAATGACTTGCGTGAAGGATGTAACGTGCTCGGGGACTAGCTGTGGGGATATTACCTCCGTATATCCCCATGGACCCATGGGCCTCTCGACCGAGGATGACCCAGCTTGCGAGTCCTGCAGTACGCGACCTGCTCGTCGTGCTCGACAGGGACTCTGTCGAAGCCTTGCTCGCCAAGGAAGATCCTAGAGATAGACTCGGATCCCTTGCCTTAGGAAATTGATCATAATCTGTTAGGATAAGGAAACTGTAACCCTGCTCTCCGGCTATATAAGGCGAGCAGGCCCCCCCTCGAAACATTATCTTCTATTGTATCTCTCAAATTAATCTAGCCACCAGAACACAGGAAGTAGTGTATTACGATGATTTGTCTAGCCCGAACCTATCTAAATTGCCATGTCTACGCTTACTATGTTACGCTTGGTAGTCGTCGTCATACCTCCTGCATCTAATCTACTACCTTGGGCATACCCCTAGGTAGACTATCGACCATATTTCGTCGACAGAAGTCCTTTCCAAAAATGTGAGTTGCTTGCTTTCATAGAGATTTCTCCAAGTTACTTGCTCCATAAATATTTGTTTCTCAACAGATCTTACCAAACCCCTTGTTCATTGCACAACTTAAATAACCATTTACTTAGCAAGCATTTATTTTGTATTTGTAGGTTCTATATACCCAAACCCTCATTGATGCTTTGGTTGAAAAAATAGTATCCCATTTTAAAAATCTTGACCTAAAAAATTCATTTTTTGCATTTTTCCTTTAGATACTTCAAAAAATGACATCATAACTGAATTTATGAGCACTAACCAGCCTCCTGACGTTAAAAGCTTACTTTTCCAACTACTCAGTTTCTTCTCAAATCTATCCTCAACCATCTTCCAATCCTTATTATTAATTTTTTAACATGCATAGGGATGCCCAGGTAGCGAAAAGCGAGACTTCCGGTCTTGCATCCAAACAACTGGAGTATTCTGCTTCCTGCTCTTTGGCTTTTTCAAAGCAAAAGATTTCACTCTTATGAAAGTTGATTTTTAAGCTAGATAATAGTTCAAAAACACAAAGTAGCAACTTCGTGTTTGTTGCTTTGTCAAAATCATGGATCATAAAAATCACTATGTCATCCGCATATAGCAAAATGGATAAGCCAACTTGTATAAGATGTGGAATAACCCCTTCTACCTGACCTTTTTCCATATCCTTTTGTTGAGAAATGAACTTATGATAATAAGGATTATGATTAGGGGGAAAATGTTGGATTAATCATAAGCAGCAAAAGTGTGAAAGTTTATTAGCCCAATTTATCAGTCATGGTACAATGTTTTTTCTCACAACAAGATAACATCATCCGGCTTATTAGCCACATAAACTATGAGCCGAACATGCTCCTAAGTGATTGTGTGCTCAGTGCACGTGTAGAGGTCAGGAAGGCCTACTGTGCTGTGAAATTCAAAGGAAGCACAGTACAAATCAAAGAGTTGTCCTGAGCCTTGATCAGGTCAAGGACAGACCTGTAGCAGCCACTAAGATTGACTAAAGGGAGCATCCCCAGTGTGCAGTAGCAAGTAAAAAGGGAGAGGCATCCTAGAGCCATCTCAGTCTATTGAATCCAACTAGTCAAGGCCACTGATAAAAAACAGCTTAGGCGGTGCCCAAGGCTCCACTCTGATTGTATGCCCCGGTCTTCATGTCCGCACTCAGCATTCACGTCAGCTCGAGCGTTCGCCGTGTCAGATGAGCTTGAAGCCGCGAGTGCTCACTAGTACAGAGAGGGCTTTTAGCCCCGGTCCGTAAGGGTCCCACTCTGATTGTATGCCCCGGTCTTCATGTCCGCACTCAGCATTCACGTCAGCTCGAGCGTTGGCCGTGTCAGATGAGCTTGAAGCCGCGAGTGCTCACTAGTACAGAGAGGGCTTTTAGCCCCGGTCCGTAAGGGTCTTTAGTCCACTAGGACTAGGAATCCGGAACTAAAGGTCCCTTCCTCTAGCCCCGGTTGGTGGAACTAGAACTAAAGGTCCTCTCGTGAAAGAAAAAAATAATGTCCTCATCCCAGCTGCGCCCCCCAAGATTCGAACTCGAGACCTCATGCACAGCTCACGCATTCCTTACCACCTCATCTACATAGTATATCTAATGATATATAGAATCCTTAACTTTTGAACCATACGTCGAGGGACCTTTAGTCCCTAAATGTTCTGAACCTTTAGTCCCGGTTGGGAACATCAACCGAGACTAAAGGAAACTTTTTAGCCCCGGTTGGTGTTACCAACCAGGACTAAAGATTTATTAGTCTTGGACGCAAAAAAATTCGAGACTAAAGCTCATTTTGGACATCGACGAAAGGCTTGTTCTCTAGTAGTGGCTTGGTTTGGAAAAAGCACGGAGCCACTATTCCACCTGCTTTGTGAGCCACTGAAACTAAACTACCTGTTCGTTTAGTCGTTTCGGTGGCTGATAAACTGGTTGAGGTTGTTTTTAGCTGTTTTATTGTGAAAGAAAAATATTGTTTCGGTAGCTGATAAGCCGGCTGACAAGCCAAACGAAGGCAAGGTTGCTGCAAAAAAGTACTAGCTTGGTCACGTGTTTGTCAGACCCACATGCATCTTCTTTTCTCCTTTTCGGTATGTATAGTAGTTCAGAAAAATGACGTATGCAAGGCTATTTACCTGCACTGGAATATTAGCAAGGATAGAGTCATCAATGTCCGCGTGGGCTGATTTTTTTTTCCAAGGCCATTGATGATAGCTGCCTATGTTGTTGGTGCCCTTACGAAACACTGGGAAGAGCTTTCCCAAATGAGAAAATTTCCTATATGACATCGAAAAAAGTTATGTTCTCATTTGGAAATCAAACTCAAAATCTTCCTTACCTGACCACCTTCTTATTTTTTCTTTTCTATACAACATTCCAATCATCTCCATCAGACTTTAAGTTGTTGACACGCCTTGAAACAGTAAATCTATAACATATTTGTCATTTTTGATGACGTGGCACGACTTGAAACAGTAAATCTATTACATGTTTGTCATTTTCGATGACGTTGCACGCCACGTGTGCATGCTAGCACGGCAGCGAGCCCTGAATCCTTGCAAAAGATGCAGGACCCTTTTACCCCTGCTGCCTCTCTCACTCAACTCGTTGACGCGTGGGCCCTATATGTCAGATTCTCCTTTAACCTCTGGCCATCACCAAGCAAGGGAGGGAAGGGGAGGCGCTCGCCGCAGCAGCCTGGAAGCAGTAGCAGCAACGCGCAAAGATGTGGCCAGCGTGGCAGCCTTCGCGCGAAGATGTTCTGGCCCCGGCACCGCAGGCACGGTAGCGGCGGCGCTGACGACACAGCCGCCATGGTGCGTGCCTGCAAGGTGTCCTGATGCTGTTGCTGTTGATGCCGCGGGCGCGGGTTGCCTTTGTTGTCATCGCTTTCAACCACCGCCGCAGTGCTTTTGCTGATCCATGACGAAGTCGTGATCCGACACCACTGCCTCCCGCTTCTCCATCGGCCGGTTGCACTCATCCGGATCGTGTCTCTCCCGTGCCAACGTGGCCGCATCTTTGTGCACAGCTGCTACTGTGAAGCAGCTGCGGTGAGCGCCTCCCCTTCCCTCCCTTGTGTGGTGATGGCAAGAGGTTAAAGGAGAATCTAACATAAAGGACCCACACGTCAGCGAGTTGAGTGAGAGGCAACATGGGTAGAATGGTTTGTTCGCATCTTTTGTAGAGATTCAGGGCTCGCTACCGTGCTAGCATGCACACGTGCGCGTGCCACATCATCGAAAATGACAAATATGTAACAGATTTGGTAAATATGTAAATGCCCATGTAAAACTTGCCAACGAAGGAGTATCATCGGTAACGATGGCAAATACCTAAATCTCCCTGACTCGAGCTTCAGCAAACGGACGGGCAATGGTCTCCGGCGGATATGGGGGACGCGGTGGGCTGGGTGAGTTGGTAGCCTCCGGCGGATGGGCATTCGCAAGGGCCTCATGTGCGAGGCCGAGGCAGGGGCCTCCGGCAGTCGAGAGAGCGGGGGCGGGCGAGCAGGCGGCAGGGAGAGTGCGGACCTGATATCCGAGCACGGCGGTAATTCCTGCCAGAAATTCTGATGGGGAGGAAGAAAAGAAAAAAAACCAACAAATGGACCCCACTTGACAATTGTTTGTTCTATATATATGTGAATCTAGATGCTAAATTATCAAGTTATGTAAACTATGTTAATGTCATGCTACATGTGAAATCTGGATGTTATTGGCCATGTCGTGTTATTGTCTTTTTTATGAACCAAATTGATTCATATTATAAGATGATGCTGGTGCTTTAAATTAATGAGATCTATTCATTTGTACAAGCAAATAAAAAAGAGAAGTGTTCAGCAACAATCAAACATACAGGGGAGACAACGTGCGATAACCATCCTGTGATTGCAACGTCATGGAAAAAAACTGAGCAGGGGCAAAACAGTTTTTTTTTTACATTAGATACAGCTAACCGATGAAAATATCGTATAGGAAAGAAAAATTAGGAGACTCGACAGATAAGAAAGATTTCGAGTTTAGGTGTCAAATAAGAAAACATAACTTTAAATACGAAATTTTCTCTTTCCAATCCTAGTCTCTACTATATTTCGCCTGCTTTGAAGCAGGCACGGGTCGTCGTTAACTAGCTGGAATGGCTAACTCGTCCAATATAATGAAGGTATGAGCAATGCTAGTCTAATCTATGCTATTGTGTCCTAGCTGTAGAGCTTAAGCTGATCGTAGTCCTGGGGTCGACTTTGAACGCTGCGTGCGTAACCATTAGAAACTGGCATGAATCATGAACCGTCGGCGACGTGGCACAAACGTGTGAGTTGCATAGATGTTTGGTCCTCCAACAACTGCAGGGCATGGTGTTGCGGTGCTGCCCCGCCGTGGTTCGTGGATCGTGGATCGTGGATCTGGGAGTACAGTATATCATCATATACCTAGCTTTGATGACCTTGACCATTTCAATCGGAGGGCAGCTTCCGAATCCGAGGCATGCATCATGGTCAACTCAATGCTTCGATGACGACAAGCAAGTCTGAATTGTGGCGCATGCAATTACTGCACACGGCAGGAACTGTCGGTGCCGAACAGCGGAACAGGCATAGAAGAAACCAAGAAAAAAAAACCTCACAGATTTCGTGTAATCCGCCAAACATGCATCGATCACATGCGCTCCGTTATATCTTTATAATTATCCAAAGTAGCAGTAGTAGTAGTATTAAGAAGGAGATTCATTAGTTGATTTCAAAGGGTTTTCAATAAGCTTAATCTTGAGCACAAGCTGTACGAAGTGGCCGAGGTTAGTCAAATATAATGGCTGCCCTGCACAACGTGTCATCACATGCGATGGGTAGTAATGCGCGTTCACTCACTAGTAGCTAGCAGTTCCAGTTCCACTACTGATCGACCCATTCCACACCGCGCACGGACGACGCCGCGCACCCATCCACTGCACGCTATAAAAGGCAACACGGCCGGGGCGCCATTCCCGCGAGCTGAGGTATCTAACTAGCAAGCAGCACATTTGAAGCAGCTGCTCTGCTCTCTACATATATATATATATATATATATATATATATATATATATATATATATATATATATCACGTACTACGACAAAGCTTTGTGCTCGTGGCAACCGATGATGGCGGCTCTGGGAAGAGGCAGTGCAGGCAGTAGGGCGCCGCTTGTCGCCGGCACCGCGTTCCTGTGCGTGTCGATGCTCCTGCTGGCGGCGGTCACCCCGACCGCTGAGGCGGGGACGACGTACCTCGTCGGCGACGACGCCGGGTGGACGCTCAGGCCCAAAGTTGACTACGGCCAGTGGGTGGCGGGCAAGACCTTCTACGCCGGCGACATCCTCGGTACGTCCTATATATATACATCGTCCGTATATATATGTTCTCGGTCGGCTTCGTCGTTCATCACCTCTCTGCACAGCATCACTCCCTAGTAGAGGAGTACTCCGTAGCCCTGGTCCTGACGGCTGATCAATCATACATAATAATAATAACATATATACATACCATATATATACATATATATAATACGCAGTGTTCAAGTACAACACCACGTGGCACGACGTGGCGTGGGTGAGCAAGGGCGGCTACAGGAAGTGCATCGTGTCTCCCAAGGGACGCGCCCCGGTGTACCACACGGGCTACGACGCGGTCACGCTGCCCAGGGGCACGCACTACTTCATCTGCGGCGCGCCGGGACACTGCAGCGCCGGCATGAAGCTCGCCGTCACGGTGTACTGAACGAGACCCATCGCACTGTACTGTACGTAGTACTACGTACGTGTCCACCAGAGCTCCATGCATCTAGCTTCTCGGTCTGGAGATAGCAGGTAGTAGTGTGCGTGTACGTGTGACGTCGCACGTTGCTAATAATTAATTGTCGTATATGTAATTTGCGTGTCGTAGCGACTTGCGACTTGCTGTATGTGTGATGAGTTGTTTTGGAGTAGTGTGTGTGTAACATGCAAATATGCAATGATAGTAAACCTGATGTTTCCTCTTTGTCACACACGCTAATGTTTGAACTTGTCCAAATGCAACTGAGTTTGTCGGAGTCACGTGTGGAGATGCAGCGAAAAGTCGATTAAAGCAGAAATGTGTGCATCGAGTCGAGCATTGTGTTGTGCGCAAGACGCCGCACGCGTCCTAACCAAGTTGACTTTTCGTTTATGTTGGCATCGTGCGCAAGATGCTGCGCGTCCTACCAAGTTGACTTTTGCTACATGTGCATAGTACATAGTACACTGCTATAGTAATTTTAATCGAGACGGTAATAAAAGGGCTTATTTAGGTGGGTATTCCGTCCAGCTCTGTTCAAAGCTCACAATTAATCCATATTAATCAAGACTGGCACCATTAACGTAATAGATACATCCTTCATCCCAAAATACTAGACGTTAGAGGATTCAAAATACTCCCTTTATCTCATTAAAAGTGTTGTTTTAGAATTTGAGATTTTTTGTTTGATTATCTGTCTTATTTAAAAAATTTGTGTAATTCTTATTTATTTTATTATAACTCATGTTATCATTAGATATACTTTCAAAATTAATATTATATTTATTTTATCATTTGCAAAAAAATTCTAAATAAGACGAACAGTCAAACGAGAAATATAAATGTCAAAAACAACACTTTCAATGAAACTGAGGGAGTATGTCTCACGATAGATGACATTATAGCCCAACATCTACATCTGATCCTAGCCCAATCTATGTACCATCAACTGCCACTTCGTTGTCATCCACTAGTTGAAGATAAATAAACAAACATTATAAATCTAACAATGGTGTTCACAGGTAGTTCGAATTATTTTAATAGATCTCAAAGGCCTAATACATGTGTTCCCTATTGGGCTTTAATATTTTAGCCCATGAATAGAGGTGGAAGGCGCAACATCAATTAGTACCATATCGCTAGATGATATGGAGGTAAAGAGTTTTCCTCCCTATACCAATGCTCCTCGTAAAATTACAACATCAATAGACCTACTATTGGAAGTTCCTAATTTGAAAAATCCTAAAATAGTGAATTAGTGTGTTCCTCTTCTCATTACTGAGGTGCTCCCAAGATTTCCGGTTCTGATTCTTTGCGCGCACAAAGGATCGGAAGAGCGTGCCTCTAGAACCATTGTTTGCATTTGTGACACCTGCTCGGGTTGTGTGGGCGATCAGGTTTTTACGGAGCGTCTTCACGACTGCTCGTTTCATCTTCTTCCTCCTCGGGTCATCTACTTCCTGGTGGACGTTCGAGGAATTGTACAGCGAACATCGTCCTGCAACAATTGTGGTAAGTGACTTCAAGCAACGCACTATATCGATTAGTGTGAATGGAGCCATCGGTGCCTTGAGCATAGGTCCCTCCACTAGGTATAATACTATTCTTGAATTTGTTGAATTCAATATCATTTCTGCTATGATAGTATGCTATTGATGATCATTACTAGTGCAAGTAGTAGTATCACACACATGCACATAGATATTGTCACCAATTTGCTATGGATTTTCTGGATTGACATGAAATGCCTAAATTCCTAACAATCCAAAAAAACCTAATTTTAGGTATTTTCTGTTAGTGGTTTTGATGCTACGTTGAAGCCAAATGTGTTTAATGGCACAAATTTTAAGAGATGTGCAAAAATGATTTTATGGTTTACTGCAATGAACCACTATAATACCACGAAGGGGAAGCTCGAACAATTTACTCGTGAGGATGAGCAAAAGTTCATGGCGGCCGATAACCTGTTTTGAGGCGGAGTGATTAGTGCAATTCATAGCAAGTTTAAGGACAATTACATCCTTTGCCCTACAACCAAAGAATTATAGGATACATTTGAGACTCAGTTCAGTGTTTCTAATGCTGGGAGTGAGTTGCACATCATGGAGCAGATGTATGACTATAAGATGGTTAACAACCGTCCACTAATGGAAGAGGCTCATAAGATATAAGCATTGGCTAAAGAGCTTGAACAATTTCCCTGTGTCCTGCCTGACAAGTTTGTGGCCAGCGGTATTATCGCTAAGTTGTCACCTTTTTGGAAGGATTTTGCTATATCTCTAAACACAAGAGAAAAGAGTATTACGTTACTGAACTTATTGGATCTCTTAACGTTGAAGAGAGAGTAAGAGCAAAAGACACACGTGAAAATAGAGTTGAGACTTCTGCAGCTAATATGGTGCAGAAGAAAAATAATAATGCATCTCATAATAACAAGAGAAGAACAAGCAAGAGAACAACTCGAAGCCAAAACAAATAACCAATTTTAAGAAGGAGAAAAGAGGTTGTTTTGTTTGCAAGAGCGATGAGTATTGGAAAAGTGCATGCCCAGACCGTAAATTTCAATTGGAAAAGAAATCAACAAATGTGGTTATTAGCTAAGCTAAAGGGGAACATTTGGGCATGGTAATTTCTTTACCTGCTATTCTTTCAGTTTGTTATTTTCCCAAGTGGTGGATGAATACTGGTGCTAATATTCATGTATATTCTCATACTTCTTATTTCACTACAAAAAAATGCTACATACATGATGTTGCACTTTTGTCATGGTAAAGCCCAAAAACGTCATGGATATATTTCAGTGACGACTTCATGATGAATTATGTTTGTCATCTTTGTAGCGTCACTAGTGTTGCGTGGTGACGATTTTAAAAATTTGTCATGGATAGAGTTTCATCCATGACGATTTTGCCACCATCACTGAACTATTTCAGTCGGTGTTCCAGCATACACGTGTATGACGGACAGGTTGACATGTATCACATGGAGAGGTTGACATGTCATTATCATGTGCATTTAAATAGCATCACGTGCATAATGACGTGGCAATGCGCATGATGACATGGCAACGTGCGTGATGACATGGCAACATACACGATGACATGGCATTTCTTCTTATCAGATCGGTGGAACTAGAGCCTTGCTGATAGGAAACGGATCACATGTGCATGTTCTTTGTATTGGTACAATCAATCTAAAATATACTTCGGGAAAGACGGTGCAACTAAAGAACGTGAAGCATGTCACCTCTGTTGATGGTCCTTAACACCTGTTTTTTACCATCAACATTTTACCCATAATCATAATGAAAACACATGAAATGGTGTAAATAAGGTTTCAAACTAATCAAATTCTACATGTACATAGAAACTATTTGAATGTAGGAAATAGGATGGCCCCACCCACCAGGCCCATTTGGGCCAAGGTGGAGTGGTGGCCACCACCCCTAGCTGGCGGCCGCCAGGGCCCACTGGCCTGCTCACTCCACTACCACGTCACTGATCCGTGTGCTCAAGCTCAAGCCCAAATCCAGACCGTAGCTCACTAAGTCAGTTACATCCAAGGGCTAGGAGGGTGTGTCACTTGGATTGTGCCCATTTGGCACATTGGACATGTGACAAACCCTAAACCTACCCTACAACCGACTTAGGAGGGCAAAAGAGGGTCGTTGGATCACTGTCGGTGGAGTAGGGTGGCGGTCGCCGTCCATCTATGGTGGCCGCCACCCCCCCTATGGCGGTTGGCCTCCCCAACTGCCTATGAGTACCCCTGGTGCTCCTAAGGCTATAAATACCCCCTGGAGGCATCACTTCACTTCAAGCAAAGAAGAAGCCAAGCAAGGAAAAACAAGGTAGAAGCAAGAGAAAAAAACTTAGGCAAGTAGAATAGCTAGGGAGCAAGCACCCTTGCTCTAGTGCCCTCGCTGAAGCGCTGCTCTTAGCTTAGCTTAGCCCTGCTCTAGTATTAGTGAAGCTTGGAGCTAGCCGAAAGAGTAGAAGCTTCACGAGTGATCAGCATCGGAGGTCGGAAGAGTCTTCCAACATTTTTGGTCTGCTATTGCTCCTTGTACCCCAAGTACTTTGTTCTATTTCAATTCAAGTATTACTTTAGTCTACTTTTGAGTATTTCTTTAAGTAATTACTTTATCAAGTACTTGGGTGTTTCTAGCTATCCTACATTTCAATACACTTAGCCATAGTAGTTAATCTCTAGTGAGCTTAGTGTTTGATCTTTGGCAATAGGTTGCTTAGTTAGTTTAGTGTTATCCTTATTAGATCAAGTAACTGCTCTGTCGCCTGCAAGGGTGTCTCTATTTGAAGCTAGGGTAGAGATAGTTTGAATATAATTAGGCGTGGTGCTTAGTTATAGACTTACCTTCAGATATGGCTAGGCCCCCGGATAGCTGTGGTAGCAAACAGGTGGTGACATCCCTAGGAGCCTTGAATTCCACCACATTCGGTCTAGTTTAACAGTAAGGCTCGTTGAGCTCGTGTTCAACCGATAGACTGGTAAAGGCGAGTATGCCTCGGTGCTTGATAAGATAAGGGTAGTGCTTTGCTTAACTTAGTTTACTTTATTGTCATTTGCCAACTCTTGCAACTTAGTTATCTAGGAGTAGTTAGTAGTAGTTAGTAGTAGTTAGTAGTTAGGTTAGTTATCTTTAGTTACTCTATCATCTATCTCATTATCGTCCTCCTTAGTTTCCATTCATCCTTAGCCAATTCCATCATCCATTCTTTCTAGCCTCTCATCCTTCTCACCTTCCCTATTCTATTCTTGGATTATCATCCCTTCCTTGACTTGATTCATACACCACCCTAGCCTTCCCTTGGGATCAAATAAATCGACACCTGGTACTCCCAGGTGAAGTGCTACTATCGATAGTTCTGTGCGCTTGCAGAATCTCCTCATGGTAGATTGCAATCTCTCTAGTTAGCTCCTACTAGTGTCGGGACTGACAACCCCGATTGGAATTAGAAGATAGCTGCTTTAGCTTCATATCTTTGGTAGTAGTGCTTGGAAGTGCCAACAAGCATTTCTACACTGTTGTCGGGGATAGTAGACTCGCTCTATCTTTAGTGAAGCTAAGAACTACCAACAAGCATTTCTGGCACTGTTGCTGGGGAAGGCAATCGGTGTATCCTTCGAGTCCTTGTCGAATTTATCTTCATTTAAGCTCCTGCTTAATGAATCCCAACTCACCCCATTCTTTCTTTCTTTAGTTCTTCTTACCTTTTATCTCCTTCAACTTCTTTATTTTTTATCCCGTCCAATCCTCACGATGACCAACAAGACCATTCGTGAATTCTCTACTCCTTCTGCCGCTAATGTAGCGACTGGACCAGCCGTGATCGACGCCAATTTAAATTTTGAGCTGAAACCCACTCTAATCATGATGGTCCAAGCTAGCCCATTTTGTGGCAAAGCTCATGAAGACGCCAATGCGCATCTCCAACAATTCTTGGAGATTTGTGGCACCTTCACCGTCAAGGGATAATGCAAGAAGCTATTCGACTTTGTCTCTTCCCTTTTTCTTTATTAGGAAAAGCGAAGCAATGGTTTTATACCAATCGCAACGCTGTAGACACTTGGGACAAGTGTTCCAATGCTTTTCTCGCTAAGTTCTTCCCGATGGACAAGACGAATGCTCTTCGCAACAAAATCTCCAGCTTTACGCAACAAGCCGAGGAATCTATTCCCGAGGAATCTGCTTGTCCGCACCATGGAATGGAAGACTGACTCTTGATCCAGAACTTCTACCATAGCTTAACTCCACTCTCTAGGAGCCACTTGGATGTTGCCACTAGCGGAGCATTCTTTTCTCTTAATGTTGCAGATGCCAAGGCACTCATAGAGAAGATGGTGTCGAACCAAGGATGGAACGACGAGAGGCTACAACCCTGCAAGAGAGGTATGCATTACCTGAAGGAGGCCGACATGATCGTTGCCAAGATGGACTTACTAGCAAAGAAGTTAGATAGCTGTGAAAAGATGAACCAACACGAGAGTGTACAATCTCTGGAATCTTGTTTATACCCAAGGTAGAACAACTGAATTCTTGAATAAAAAGTTAATGTCAAATGATAAATTGCTTGAGAATATAAATGCTAAATTGGAAGATTTCTCATCTGCTTTGAAAAATCAACTTAGTTTTAATAAGATGTTAGAAACCCAATTAGCTCAACTTGTTGCTGCCATACCATCTTTTGAACTTGGTAAAATTCCTGGAAAACCTGACATGGAAACTGCAAATATGATTGAAATTAAATATTTTAACTATTATGTAGATCAAGAAAAGACTGTTAAGAAAGGTGATCCGATGTAGCACCCGATTTTCCAAAGAACACCGAATGTTATGTATATGTGTGCCCAGGATGTCCACACAACACATATATACAAATATGGAGATTATCAAAGACAATGTTTTATTATATATCGAAACATAGTTACAACAAGACTTACATCTATAACAAAGCATCACGGAAGCTATTCTATATCTTGTATCTTCGGGTCTCCATACTCCACAGGGATAGTTGACTGGGGGTACACTCGCCTAGAACTCCTTTGGTAACACCTTACTTGCACCATCATCTGGTACCCATCCGGGATTTTCATATAAAGGTGATGACAACAAGCGTCAGCTCACCATGCTTAGCAAGTATAACTATGGGGTTCATGAGACTCAAAAAGGATAGACACGGGTTTAACTACATCAACTTTTAGTAAGTCATAGTTTTAGCAATTGAGTAGCAACAAGTTCATCATAAGCCCAGATAACCACATGATTAAGTGAACACGATATAATGCTTATATGAACAAATAACAATAACTCATGACATAAATAACAACTGATGAGCTATGACATAAGGACATCACATAGTAAGGAGCCCAAGCCGCTCATAACCGTGAGCACGGCTATCATGATAGTTTTACACTCTACAGAGGTTGTACATCTTTACCCCCAAGCCGTGATTCCCATTTGCCAGGGTTTGCAAAGCCCACTATACCTCTACCTAGGAGGCGTGGCAAAGTTTCACTACATAACCTTTCGCTAGATACCCTAACAAGTTAGTGGTCGCGAGGTTTCAATGGCCTGTATGCATGGGTGTTCTCCTTCGAGTGGCACATGTGGTCACAGCACTATGTGCGCCTACAAGATAGGAGAACCGCCAAACATCCCAAGTCACCACCCTCTTGCGCCAAAAAATGGTAACCACTAACAAGCTAGAGACATACTAGGTAATTAGTTAAAGTCAGAGCCATATAACACTCGGGGTTGCACGGTTGTCCTGGGGTAATCCACTTACAGAAATATCCCGATGAGTGAGAACATAGGTGTGAGTTCCTGATGTTCCACCTATAGTCCACGTTGCTAAAAAGTCATATTTTATCATCATTGCATATATCATTAATCAAGTTCCACGATCATGGTTATTCTTTATAAGCACTAGCACCAGCTACCCATATGCAACCCACAAAGGTGACAAGGTACATGATATCAATTCTAGGTAATCCTTAGGGGTAACAAGGTAGACACATGCATATGTATTAATTGACATTAAAGTGTATAGGTAACAAGGAGAATCACATGCTATACTTGCCTTCCAAAAGCTTGCTCAAACTTTCCAACTTTCCTTTTGAAACATCCTTGCAAAGCTCCACTTCTAACGACAGCAAACAACTTGTACAAGCACCACACATAGACAAACAAACAAAAGAGACAACTAAGCAATACACTACACGAAAGAAAACAGCCTACTAAAAGAGAGCTAACTGCTACGGTCACATGATCACAAGAAACACTAAGAATAGAGCTATGGTGGAAAAGAAATGACTATCGGGAGTTCTACATTATGTATTAAATAAAAAGTTACATGCTTGATTGATTTTAATTAAGCAAAACTATGTGAAGCATATTATTTCAGATTATATAAAAACGTATTTTAATTATAAAAGACAAGTTAAACAATCTATTTTATTCATGAGGATTATCACATAATTTATTAAGCAATTTAAGCTTTATCATTGCAAAACAAAAATAGACATGTGAAGACTCCATAGTGATTTTGGTGATTGATGAAACCTAAGTACTAACCTAGCTCTAAGTGTTTGATTAGGATAAGTACATCTATGGAAGATGGTGATCAAGTGGTGGAGCAAGCAAAGGTGGTGGAGACCTAAAGCTCACACTTGGCCAAGGTGGTGGAATGGAGAAGACCCTAAAGCTATTCAAGGCAAAGGTATAAGCTAGGGGTTTCTCTTTTGGCGATCAAGACACCTAGTGGGTGTGATCACATTGAGGATAGATAATCGTACTATTAAGAGGGGAAAATAGTATGTGGTTACAACTATCAAGTGCCATTAGGTGATCAAGTCATGCATTGCATCTAATCCTAATGAGTAACCCTTGTAAAACTTGTTAAAATATGCCAACACACGAGCACAAGTCAGTGAAACACTTGGTGGTGACACATGAGATCAAGGGAAGAAAAGAGAAGTAAATTCAGACCAAGACAGAAGCTCAGGACCAGTTGTGCATGGGAGCTCTAGACCATAGGAAGTGGTCTGACGGCTGCTCCCAGCACTGGCTGGCTGACTGAGAAGCTCCGTACTAGTGGACCAGTGGTGCTCTGGACTATTGGATAAATGTCCGGTGGCTTGGTCTCAGCCAGCAGAAGATGAAGAAGAGGCTCCGGACCAGGAGGTATAGTCCGGTGCTAGGCTCCGGACGGGTGGTCCGGAGGCCAGGAGCTTACTGCATGATTTGATCAAAGGACAGAAGAGGCTCCGGACCAGGTGAATTGGTCCGACGGTGACCTCTGAACGAGGAGTCCGGAGCCGTGGTGCTTACTGTATTGCTTGTCGAAGCTAAGGGAAAAGCTCCGGACCAGGCGTCCGAACAGGCCTCCGGACCATGGCAAGTGATCCGACGGTGCTGAGTTTCTGCACGCCAACGGTCGAATTCAAATTGGCGAGACATGTGGCGATCGGAGGAGGCGTCGGTCCAAAGCTCCGAACCATGTGCATTGGTCCGAAGGTCGCGCAGAGTGGTCCGACGCTCTGTTTTCAGCTGAGGAGAAGGCATAACGGCTAGTTCCTTTGAGGGGGCTATTTAAGGTGTTTGGCCGACCCAAGCTCACTCTCTTGCACACCTGGACATTGCATACACATTGTGAGCTTGTGACACACACTCCCACTCATCTCTTAGTTGATTGATCATCATTGTGTGAGATTTGAGTGAATCTAGTGCATTGCATGAAGTGAGTTCATCTAGTGGCACTTGAGAGTTGATACCGCTGCGGTTTTCTTGTTACTCTTGGTGATTGTCATCACCTAGACGGTTTGGAGCAGCGAGGTGGATTCGAGAAGCTTGGTGATTGTGCTTCGTCGACTACAAGTGGTGATTGTGAGGGTTCTTGTGCCTTCCCCACGGGAGATCGCAAAGGTAACTCTAGTGGACTGCTCGTGGCGTTTCAATAGCCTCATCTTGTGTTGGTTGTGCGGCACCCGGTGACGGGTTTGGCGTGTGATGCCAATTAGCGCGTGAACCTCCAAGTGAGTGTCTTGCCACAACGGGGACGTAGCTATTTGGCAAGCTAGTGAACCTCGGGTAAAAATCAAGTGTCAACCATTGTGTCTTGTGATTGATTGATCTCATTGGTATTCACTTGATTGAGTCATCCCCTACACTCCTCGACGGTATATCGAACACCTCCTTTATCTCTATCTCTCTTGTTCCTTTTAGTAGAGATATTAGGTTGTGCCTTGTCTTAGTAGCTTGTGTAGGAGTTGTGTGTTTCTAGAGCTATTAGGCTAGAATTGCTTCTTAGGTGGCTTGGCTTCTCTAGTAGGCTAGTGCTTCATTAGCTTCGCCTCTTGTGTATCTAACTTGTTGTTGAGTTTGTTTTAGATTTTCAAATTAGGATATTCACCCCCCCCCCCTCTAAGCCACCCAAGTTTGATGGCACCAACTATGGCTATTGGAAAGTCAAAATGACCGCTCATATTAAGTCAATTAGCCGGAAGGTGTGGCTTGTGGTGGACAAGAAGTTTGAAGTGGCAAATGAGGAAGCTCCCACCGCGGCCGAAGAAGAGAAGTTGCAACACAATGACATTGCTCTTAGTGCCATTCATGAGGCTCTTGATGAGAAGGTGTTTGAGCAAATAAAGAATCTAGAGAGTGCTCATGAGGCTTGGAAGAAGCTTGAAGAATCATTTGAGGGCACTCAAGCCGTCAAGGGGGCCAAGGCATATATTCTCAAGGAGAAGTTTGCAAGCTTCAAGATGAAGGATGATGAAAATGTACCGGAGATGTTCCATAAACTCGAAGTGCTTGTAAATGATCTCACGGCTCTTGGTGAGAAGGTTGAGGACAAGTACTTCTCTCACAAGTTCTTGAGGTGTCTTCCTCCTCGGTTTGACACTCTTGTGGCCTTCATTGTGAGAGGTGGGTTGAACACTGTGACACTCAATCAAGTCTTGGGAGATGTGATGGCCAAAGATGCTTATCGGGACAACAAGGAAGAAGATATGAATAAGGAAGACAAGAAGGATGAGAAGAAGAAGAGCTTGGCATTCAAAGCCACTTCATCACACAAGATCAAGGGCAAAGCCAAGATTGAAGAATCTAGTGAAAGTGAAGGCTCAAGTGCTAGTGATATTGATGAAGAGGAAATGACTCTCTTTGTGAAGAGATTTGGAAGATTCATGAAGAAAAAGGGTTATGGTGCAAGAAGAAAGAGGACTTCATCCAAGAACCATGATGAGCCAAGAAAGCGCTTCAAGTGTGGAAGCTTTGATCATCTCATTGCTCATTGTCCATACAATAGTGACAAGGATGATGATGATCACAAGAAGAGGGGCAATAAAGAGAAGAAGCCCACCTTTGACAAGAAGAAGAAGAAGGGGTATTTTCACATAGTGACATGGGATAGTGATTCTTCTTGTGGTGAAGATGATGATCAAGAAAAGAAGACATCTACCAAGAAAAAGGCTTTCGCAAGCATTGCTATGAGGGACAAGATCTCTCTATTTGACACTCCGTCATCATGCTTCATGGCTAAGTCCACTAAGGTACTTTGTCATGATGAGAGTGAGAGTGAAAGCGAGAGTGAGGATGAGGAGCCCTCCAAGGAGGAACTCATGGACATGCTTGAACAAGCTAAGGAATACATTGATAAGAAGAGGAAGGAATGCAAGGAATTGCGCAATGGAATACCTTGACAAGGCCATAGCATCTCATGAGAGGCTAATGGAAGCCCATGAGAAGCTAGTAAAGTCTCACACTAAGCTTGAAAGAGCTCATTCCTCTCTATTAGATCAAAGTAAGAAAGAGATTGTTCAAACATGTGACATGGGAGTAACTTGTGATATTCTTGATGAATCTTTCTATACTCCTATTGTTGTTGCTCCCACTAACCCCTCTTGTAGCACTACTACTTCCATTTCATCTACTAGTGATGGTTTCACTTGTGATGCCTCACTAATGGTTGAAAATGAAACCCTCAAGAAGGAGGTTACAAAGCTCAATCACTCCTTAGCTAAGGCTTATGGAGGTGAGGACCGCTTGCTTATGTGCTTGGGTAGCCAAAGCGCATCTCTCTATAAAGAGGGATTGGGCTATACCCCCAAGAAAGGCAAGGCCGCTTTTGCCCCTCACAAGACTCGTTTTGTGATGGACACTAGTAGGTATTGCAAGAGTTGCAAGCAAGTTGGTCACTTAGAGCAACAATGCAAGAACAACAAGCCCAAGGAAGATGTATCCTCCATTAGAGTTGATTAATTCTATGTCCTTTCCAAGGGTACTAATGGAGTTCATGCCAAGTTTGTTGGTGCACCATGGATGACTACTAAGAAGTCCATTTGGGTACCAAAATCCTTGGTAACTAACCTTGGAGGACCCAAGCAAATTTGGGTACCTAAAAAGAATTGATCTCTCTTGTAGGTAAATTACAAAGCCGGGAGGAGGCATTGGGTACTTGATAGTGGGTGCACTCAACACATGACCGGTGATGGAAGGATGTTCAACTCAATCAACCAAGATAGTGATCATGGCTATGATAGTATCACATTTGGTGACAATGGCAAAGGCAAGGTGAAATGGCTTGGAAAGATTGTTATCTCCAATGATCTTAGCATTAGCAATGTGCTTCTAGTGGAAAGGCTTGAGTTCAATCTATTGTCGGTTGCCCAATTGTGTGATCTCGGTTTTAAGTGCATCTTTGGTGTTGAAGACGTGGAAATCATTAGTGTGGATGGGTCAAACATGGTATTCAAGGGATTTAGATATGAGAATCTCTATCTTGTGGATTTCAATGCTAGTGAGACTCAACTCTCAACATGTCTCATCTCAAGGTCTAGCATGGGTTGGTTATGGCATAGAAGGCTTGGTCATGTTGGCATGAAGCAATTGAACAAGCTAGTCAAGCATGATCTAGTGAAGGGCTTGAAGGATGTCACATTTGAGAAGGACAAGCTATGTAGTTCATGTAAAGCCGGAAAGTAAGTTGGAAACACTCATCCAAAGAAGAGCATTATGAGTACAAGCAAAGCTTTTGAGTTATTGCACATGGATCTCTTTGGACCAACAACTTACACTAGTATTGGTGGAAACAAGTATGGATTTGTGATAGTGGATGACTTCATAAGATATACATGGGTATTCTTCTTGAGTGACAAGAGTGACACATTTGATATCTTTAAGTCATTTGTCAAGACGTGTCATAATGAGTTTAAAATAACTATCAAGATAGTTAGAAGTGACAATGGGAGTGAGTTCAAAAATACAAGAATTGATGAACTTTGTGATGACTTGGGAATCAACCATCAATTATCTCCAAAGTACACTCCTCAATCCAATGGGATAGTTGAAAGGAAGAATAGAACTTTGATTGACATGGAAAGATCAATGTTGAGTGAATACAATGTTAGTCATTCTTTTTGGGTCGAAGCTATCAATATGGCTTGCTACTCTAGCAACCGTCTCTATTGTCATGGAATGCTTGAGAAGACTCCATATAAACTATTGAATGGAAGAAAGCCAAATATTGCATACTTTAGAGTGTTTGGATGCAAGTTCTACATCTTGACGAAGGGTACAAGGCTAAGCAAGTTTGAGAAGAAATGTGATGAAGGCTTCTTACTTGGTTACTCTACATCAAGAAAGGCTTAATAGAGTTTGGAACTCATCTAGTGGAATTCTTGAGGAAGTACATGATGTGGAATTTGATGAAACACAAGGCTCTCAAGATGAACAAGAAAATCTAGATGATGTGAGAGGTGACAAGTTGGTCAATGCAATGAAAGATATGGATATTGGCGACATTAGACCAAGACAATTGCAAGATGAAGATGAAGATCAAGTGACCATTCCCATAAATGAAGAAGCTAGTGGCTCTCCAACTCAAGATCATGCAAGTGCTAGTGAAGCTCAAGTACAATATCAAAATCAAGCTAGTCCATCATCTCAACCAATTGCTTAAGATTCTCACATGCAAGTGCTTCAACCTACCAATATTGCAAGAGATCATCCTCTAGATCAAGTAATTGGTGGCATTCAAAGTGGTGTTCAAACAAGATCAAGATTGGCTTCATTTTGTGAGCATTATTATTATGTCTCATCATTTGAGCCAACCAAGATTGATGAAGCTTTGAAGGATGTGGATTGGATCAATGCTATGCATGAAGAACTTAACAACTTCACAAGAAATCAAGTTTGGGAACTAGTAGATAGACCAAAGAATCACAATGTCATTGGAACAAAATGGGTATTCAAGAACAAGCAAGATCAAGATGGAATAGTGGTGAGGAACAAATCAAGACTAGTGGCACAAGGTTACTCTCAAGTGAAAGGTCTTGACTTTGGTGAAACATATGCTCCGGTGGAAAGATTAGAGGCAATTAGAATTCTATTGGCCTATGCTTGTGCTCACAACATCAAGCTCTATCAAATGGATGTGAAGAGTGCTTTTCTCAATGGGTACATCAATCAGGAAGTATATGTTGAGCAACCACCCGGATTTGAAGATATAAAGAAGCCCAACCATGTTTACAAGCTCAAGAAGGCTCTTTATGGATTAAAGCAAGCACCTAGAGCATGGTATAAGAGGTTGAGAAGCTTTCTCCTCTCTAAGGGATTCAAGATTGGTTTGGTTGACACCACCCTATTCACCAAGAAGATTGGAAGTGACTTGTTTGTCTTGCAAATCTATGTGGATGACATTATATTTGGGTCTACAAATCAAGATTTTTGTGAAGAGTTTGGGAGATGATGGCAAATAAATTTGAAATGACAATGATTGGTGAACTTAGTTACTTCCTTGGACTTCAAATCAAGCAAATGAAGAATGACACCTTTGTGAGTCAAGGCAAGTACATCAAGGATATGATCAAGAAGTTTGGGTTAGAAGAAGCTAAAGGCATTAGTACTCCCATGGGGACTAATGGACACTTGGATAGTGACACAAGTGGCATGATGGTTGATCAAACACTATATCGATCAATGATTGGAAGTCTACTCTATGTGACCGCATCAACACCAAATGTCATGTTTAGTGTATGCATGTATGCAAGATTTCAAGCATCTCCTAGAGAGAGTCATTTGAAGGCCACAAAGAGGATATTGACATATTTGAAGCATACACAAAATGTTGGATTATGGTATCCCAAGGGATCAAGGTTTGAATTGATTGAATATTCGGATTCCGATTATGCGGGATGCAAGGTTGATAGGAAGAGCACTAGTGGTACATGTCAAATGTTGGGAAGGTCACTAGTCTCATGGTCATCTAAGAAGCAAAATAGTGTGACACTCTCTACCACCGAAGCCGAATACATTAGTGCGGGGAGTTGTTGTGCACAACTACTATGGATGAAGGCCACCTTAAATGATTTTGGAATCAAATTCAAAAAAGTTCCCTTGCTATGTGACAATGAAAGCATCGTGAAGCTTACAAGCAATCCCATCCAACACTCTAGAACAAAGCACATAGATGTGAGACACCATTTCATAAGAGATCATCAACAAAAGGGTGACATTTACATTGACAATGTGGGCACCGATGATCAACTAGCCGACATTTTTACCAAGCCACTTGATGAGAAGAGGTTTTGAAAGTTAAGGAATGAGTTGAATATCTTGGATTTCTCCAACATGAGTTGATGCACCCCCACTTATATGACATGTCTCTACTCCAAGATAGCAAGGTACAATTGTTACACATTTGCATTCATCGTTTGCTAGACTTGTGTAGATCATATAGACATCACTCATTTAGGCTCATTCATAAAAATCAAATGATTTCTATGTACATATGGTACCACTATTTCTTCTATGAGTTCTTTGATCTAGTGGTAACATATTACATGTTGATAAGCTTGCAACCTCACAAGTTTAATCTAGAACATTTGCTCTTGTATTTAACCAACATGGATAAGATAACCATTGCAAGATGTGTGAACAAGCTTGTCCATGGTTTAAACCGTGTTAAATATGGACAAGTGGTCTAGAGTGAACTTAATTTGATAATCACACATCATTTTCTAAAATTGACTTGATGAAACTTTAACAAGTAGTTCATTTGTGGTAATGTATGACAAAGGGGGAGAAGTTTGTGAGATATAAAATATGAAATGAGACAAAGGACAAAGGGGGAGAAAAGAGTTTTGAAAGTGAAAAAAAAATTAAAATTTGAGCACACAAGTAGGGGAGCAAGCCTATGAATAAGTTGTTGCATTTGATTGTGCATTCACACATATACTTGCTTGCATTGGTTTTAAATTCAAATGACATGCTTGTGTGGTGCATGACTAGTTGTAATCTTGATTGATGTTTTTATCACTAGCATGCATAGGAGTTAGCTAGATCCCTAGTATATGTGCTTATTTTCAATTGGTATCAAGCTAACCATGTTGCTAAGGGATGTTTAAATGGCCCACTCTCGATCGTTATCACGCTTCAAAGGTCCATCTCTTATACCTTAGCATCATGTCATAGTTTGCTAGTTGTTCACCCCTCCAAAAGTTCTATCTAAGCATATGTGCAAAGCTTTGACTCTTATTCATAGAAGTGCACATAGGTAGGGGGAGTTAACACTATCAAACCAACTTAGAAATGATTGACCACCTTCTTTTGTTAAATTTCAAGTGGTATCAAGCATTTCTAGTTGAAATCAAAATCATATTTCATATCTTTATATCGGGTTGTCATCAATTACCAAAAAGGGGAGATTGAAGACTCCATAGTGATTTTGGTAATTGATGAAACCTAAGTACTAACCTAGCTCTAAGTGTTTGAGTAGGATAAGTACATCTATGGAAGATGGTGATCAAGTGGTGGAGCAAGCAAAGGTGGTGGAGACCAAAAGCTCACACTTGGCCAAGGTGGTGGAATGGAGAAGACCCTAAAGCTATTCAAGGCAAAGGTATAAGCTAGGGGTTTCTCTTTTGGTGATCAAGACACCTAGTGGGTGTGATCACATTTAGGATAGATAACCATACTATTAAGAGGGGAAAATAGTATGTGGTTACAACTATCAAGTGCCATTAGGTGATCAAGTCATGCATTGCATCTAATCCTAATGAGTAACCCTTGTAAAACTTGTTAAAATATGCCAACACAGGAGCACAAGTCAGTGAAACACTTGGTGGTGGTACATGAGATCAAGGGAAGAAAACAGAAGTGAATTCAGACCAAGAAAGAAGCTCCAGACCAGTTGTGCATGGGAGCTCCAGACCATAGGAGGTGGTCCGACGGCTGCTCCCAGCACTGGCTGGTTGACTGAGAAGCTCCGGACTAGTGGACCAGTGGTGCTCCGAACTATTGGATAAGTGTCCGGTGGCTTGGTCTCAGCCAGCAGAAGATGAAGAAGAGGCTCCGGACCAGGAGGTATAGTCCGGTGCTAGGCTACGGACGGGTGGTCCGGAGGCCAGGAGCTTACTGCATGATTTGATCAAAGGACAGAAGAGGCTCCGGACCAGGTGAATTGGTCCGACGGTGACCTCCGGACGAGGAGTCCGGAGCCCTGGTGCTTACTGTATTGCTTGTCGAAGCTGAGGGAAAAGCTCTGGACCAGGCATCGGAACAGGCCTCCGAACCATGGAAAGTGGTCCGACAGTGCTGAGTTTCTGCGCGCCAACGGTCGAATTCAAATTAGCGAGACACGTGGCGATCGGAGGAGGCGTTGGACCAAAGCTCTGGACCATGTGCATTGGTCTGGAGGTCGCGCAGAGATGTCCGACACTCTGTTTTCAGCTGAGGAGAAGGCATAACTACTAGTTCGTTTGAGGGGGCTATTTAATGTGTTTGGCCGACCCAAGCTCACTCTCTTGCACACCTGGACATTGCATACACATTGTGAGCTTGTGACACACACTCTCACTCATCTCTTAGTTGATTGATCATCATTGTGTGAGATTTGAGTGAATCAAGTGCATTGCATGAAGTGAGTTCATCTAGTGGCACTTGGGAGTTGATACCGCTACGGTTTTCTTGTTACTCTTGGTGATTGCCATCACCTAGACGGTTTGGAGCAGCGAGGTGGATTCGAGAAGCTTGGTGATTGTGCTTCGTCGACCACAAGTGGTGATTGTGAGGGGTTCTTGTGCCTTCCCCGCAGGAGATCGCAAAGGTAACTCTAGTGGATTGCTCGTGGCGTTTCAATAGCCTCATCTTGTGTTGGTTGTGCGGCACCCGGTGACGGGTTTGGCGTGTGATGCCAATTAGCGCGTGAACCTCCAAGTGAGTGTCTTGCCACAATGGGGACGTAGCTAGTTGGCAAGCTAGTGAACCTCGGGTAAAAATCAAGTGTCAACTATTGTCTCTTGTGATTGATTGATCTCATTGGTATTCACTTGATTGATTCATCCCTTACACTCCTCGACGGTATATCGAACACCTCCTTTATCTCTATCTCTCTTGTTCCTTTTAGTAGAGATATTAGGTTGTGCCTTGTCTTAGTAGCTTGTGTAGGAGTTGTGTGTTTCTAGAGCTATTAGGCTAGAATTGCTTCTTAGGTGGCTTGGCTTCTCTAGTAGGCTAGTGCTTCATTAGCTTCGCCTCTTGTGTATCTAACTTGTTGTTGAGTTTGTTTTAGATTTTCAAATTAGGCTATTCACCCCTCCCTTCTAGACTTGGATTAGGACCTTTCAACATGTGAGAGCATCTAAGTATATGGTGCATGCTTAAACTAAGCATCTTATATTATAAGAGCATATTAAGGTTAGCAATTAATCATATTAACATTTATGCATAAAGTTTGAAGCTATAAACCTACATTACCTTTAATTATAAAACTAGTTGCCAACATATTAATGTTGACGGTCCTTAAGTACAAAAATTAACCGTCAACTAAACAAGGATAAGGATCTAAATGAAACCAACAACTAGAAATAAGGTTTAAACTAATAGAATTCCACGAGTTTTGGTGAATGTCTGTTTCTATAGGAGGATATCAGGAAATATGGAGGAAAGACCCACATGTCATGTTTACATAGAGATAATTATCATTCGAACGAAAAAGAATAATCTAGAAGGGTCAAGAAGGCGCGGGAAGAAGCGAGAAGCCGAGCGGGCCCAGGGGCAGGGCGCCCGCCCTACCCCTTGGGGCGGACACCCTACGGTTGAGCCCAACAGGCTCTGCCCTATGGGACCACCTCTCCACCGCCATTCAGGTTGCATCTAAGCCCTCCATCAAGGTCGGTTTGATCCAAGGGCCGACGTTCATTTGAGGAGGCTATATAAGGAAGGCCCTCTGACCCTAAGGAGAGAGTCTCTCTCTGACCTAATTCATTATTCATCATCCATCTCAAGAGGAGAAGCCCTTGATCAAGCCCTAGAGCCACCACATCAACTAGATCTCTAGTTTAGCATAGCTATATAGGATTAGAACTAGAAGGAGTCAATCTTCGATTGGTTTCCGGATCTGTTAGGAGGATTATTGGTAATTCTCTATCTAGTTCTTCATTGTTCTTCATTTGTTCTTCAATATTATGAATATGACTTTGCTCTACTTCATTATATTGTCTATGACTTTATTCGTTTATGTTCTTAGTTATATTGTTTTTAGTTTATTATGATTATATACTTGGCATAGTTAGATCTGAATCATATGCATGTTTAGGATCGTATAGCGTTTATCCACCAGTACTATGGGTAAATGATAGATATTGTGTAGGCGTGGTACCTAGACCGTATTTATCTGCGATTGTACCCTACATTCCGGATCGTGAGGTAGTTCGCGGGAGTGACAGTCCTGTTGAGTCCTTTGTAGTCCTCCTCCCGTTTGTAGGGCAGGCAGAGCAGTTCTATTATGGGGAAATGATTGTTATGTTCTTCACTTCCTTAGTAATACTCACTATACATGAATATCTCTTTTCTCGTCATGATTGCCAAGTGTAATTGCACTAATCATAGTATACTAGACTGTATAGTTAAGAATAACTTAGAAAATATCTTTGTAGTTCATCCTAATTCCATGCTGATGACTTGCTAGAATAACTGTTGAGGTGCTTATCATTATCTTATGTGGTTACATTTATGCTGATCAGTATTTATATTTTGTCACTATTCATTCATTATCTATATCTTATGTGACACTTATCTTGTACTGAGTGAGATAGATGAAAACTCTCCATTACACATGCAGTGATACTCATTGATCATTAATACTCATTCCTCATTTATTCCTTAGTATCCCTTCCCAGTGGTAAAAATATAAATAACGATACCTGGAATACTCCTGGTTAAAATGCTACTTCGGTATTATCTGTGCGCTTGCAGAAACACATTTCTATTCATATTAACTTAGAGCAATTGCATATTTCAATACCGCATCTCTCTGCCATGCTGGGGATGACAACTTGGCTTAAGTGGCATGAGAGGTGGTTAAACCTTTTTGGCGTCATTATCAGAAATAGAAATTATTCTACTTTTGGTAATGATGTTAAGAAGCATCAACAATTAATCAATTTAATATTTAACTATATATGGTGAGACATATTACATGATAAACATTACCACTATTTTATAGATCCTAACAACATGAATCAAACGCAATTTAAACGGTGCAAAACAGAATTAAAATTAAATTGCTTTTAATTAATTAAAAATCTATTAAATAAATATTAACTAAATTAATAATATATAAATTAACGAAACATTATAATTAAGAAACATATAAAACATTAACACTACTACGTAGAGCACGACAACACGATTCTAACGCAACAGGAACAAGGCGAAACAGAAATAAAACAAAGAAAGAGCGGAGATAAAACTAACCGATGGCAAACTCATAGAGATGTTGCGTACTGTGCATGCAGGGAAAGAGAAGACCCGGCAGGGACTTGTCGGCCGACCAAAGAACAACGGCGCAATGATGGCGAAGTAGGGAAAGGATAAATTTTTCTACCATTAGGTATTCCCAAACTAGGGGCTCCTCTTATGGTAGATGTGGTGTGCTTTGCCCAAAGGGTGGGTACATATTTATAGAAAGGAAAGCTCCCACAACAACATCAACTAACAAGGTGGTACCATTTGATGTTGCACCATCCACCTTTACTAATGGGTCACTTTAACCATCAAAGCTCATTAGTAAACAAATGCATGGGCCTTTGAGATCTATTAGGATTATTGCACATGGGCTTTGTGGGCTGATGAAAAATTAGAATGTATATTACTTATTTTCGGATTTAATTAATTTCTGGATTAAAATAATTCTAGAAAAGTCTAGAATTGATATTTAAGCCAGGAAAAATATTCCAAAAGCTCCAAAAATTCGAGGAAAGTTCTCGGAGACACTTTGGAACATGATGAACCCAAATGAAGTATTTGGAGCTCGTGAAAAGATATTTTTGGAGAATCTAAAAATTAGATTATGCTCATAGAAAATAGAAAAAGGATACGGAAAATGTCGAATTAATTCCTGGGAAGATTTTAGAGATACATGGATGAATGATGAACTCAAAGGGATGATTTAGAGCAGAAGAAAAAGGATCTTAGAAATATCCATATTGAAAGATTAAGATCGAGAGAGGAGATTTATGATTAAAAAGATTGGAGGCTAGCTAAAGAAGCATAAACGACTTACTAAACGTGTTTTTAAAACTTTATACAATCATCAAACATATTCATGCATCAAGCAACCATCACACATCAATAAAAACCCATCAAATTATTTTTTAATAGTTTATAAATTCACTATTTTTCTATACTAAATTATCGCAAACTGGAACTAATCTTGGTAAATTTTAAATCAACATAAAAATTATTTATTTTATTTAGTGTTTTCTAAGCACAACCCAAAATTGGAAATTTTGGAGTGTGACATCCGGGAGTCCCCTAATTAAATGCTCAAATTATGGTAAAATCTTTAACAATGATGTGTGTGATTTAGGATCGAGTGTGAACATATTGTCTAAGGATTTCTATGAAAACTCGTTCTTTCCACCCATGTCGTCTACTTCTGCTTACATTGTGCTAGCCGACCAATCCACATGCCATGTAGAAGGAATAGTAACTGATTTACCTGTTGCAATTAGAGGTTCATATGTTCCTATAGATTTTATAATACTAGATATGGGAAATAGGAAAGATGTGCCTCTAATCTTAGGATGACCCTTCTTAAATATTGTTAATGCTTGCATTTATGTGGGATCTAGAAAGATTCATATGACACTAGGAGGGAAGAAGGAAATATTTTCCTTTTCTCATAGTCCCGCATATGCCACTAACTTGCAGGGAGCACGACCCGCTAAAAGAATAACTAGCAACAAGAATCGTCGTCCAAGAACAAGATGGACCAAGAAGAAAGAACCATCTTCGATCGCGTCGTGTGCCCCGAACGACAAAGGAGAAGCGTCGACAAAAAAGAAGAACCTGGAGAAGTACCCAAGGAAGAAGTACCAAAGGAAGAAGAATCGCCCAATAAGGATGAAATTCCATGGATCTAAGGTATGTTTTTAATTTCCTTTCAAATTTACTTTCAATAAATAAATACATATATCCATGTATATAGCTAAAAAATTATTTCAATTAAACTAGTTATATGCATAGATATATGTTAACTAAAAACATATAGAAATATCACATTAGATTAGTTTCCTTTAATAAAATAAATAAAGAGCCCAGTCCAAGAAAGAAGAAGATTCTTCACCAAGTAAAAAGTCAGCTTGGGGGAGATCCTCGCGCAAATAAGGTATGTTTTCAAACTCTACTCTTATATTATGTTTTGAATTCCATTATCTTTCACAATGTAAATCCTACCATTTTTCCTAATAATTATGCTATGAATAAACTATTCAAATCTGCTTCAAATAATTGTTGAAACCTGAATAAGTGAAGAATCATGTTATGCAAGTAATATTGCTATAGTTTGAATAATTAGCGTTATCAAAGTTCTAGCTTTTGTGGGTTGCACATGCTTGATCCAAATCCATGCTTAGTGACTAAAGATAGTAAGGATTAGATTAAATCTTTAAACTTATCTGAGGTGAAACTAGGACCAAATCTGGAGGATTTCTTTTAACCTATAAAAACCTTGCTATAAGTTCCTCTATGATTTTATCCCATCCTACCACTAGCCATAAATATGTGTAGATAGGGAAAAGCCACAAAGAGAATTCCTCGTGTTGAGTTTTGTTAGACCTCATAGATCTTTGTAGAGAAACGTTTCATATCCTTTGATCAAGATACTTACACCTACCACAAATTTGCTCACTTTCCACTTTGGAGGTTTGTAACCACTAAATAATTGCCTACTCTCTACACTAGAGGTATGCAATAACTTGTCATCATCCCATTGCTAGTCATATGCTATTTCTAAACTAGAAATATGCATATCCTTTCTCTTCCTCTTCATCTTTCAAAAATCTTTCCTTCATAAACCTTTTTGGGGAAATCTAGAGCTGAAAAAAAGAGAGAGCAAATTAGCTCATAGAAAGAGGACTATGTCCCAACAAATGTGAGGACATATTTTGTCTACTCACTATGCATTCAAAAAAAAAGTTATCAAACTGCTCTAGACCCCGGAAATAACAAGGAAAGATCAAGAAATGTCTTACACATTCATTAGCCACACCTGCACATCTTGATCAGATTATATGATTTGTTGCTCCTTATGATCTGAGTGTCCAGCTTAACAATAAACACTATGCAAGTTTGCTCATGTTCTTTAGCCTACCTAGGAACTCTATATATCATCCTTTAGAAATAGGTAAGGCTATCTTTTGGCCTTAGTGAAGTTCAAACACCATTGAGCGATTGAGTGAATCATAGGGAACTTAAGCAAGATTCATTTCTGAAAATTTAAAAAACCTCCAGATAGAATCCTAGTCTAACCAAAGAAAGATATAAAAGTTTCCTACCTACTACTTTATGCCACTCTTGCATGCTTTAAAAAGTGAAAATCTATAAGTGCCACATTGCTATGATTTATGATAAGTGCTAAGTTATTTATTGCTATATGCAATATGCCTTTGTATGCATCCTTTACAAAATTAATGCCACTTGTTTCATACTTAGAGCTTGAACCACATTGTTGCTCGAGGACTAGCAACAGGTTAGCTTGGGGGAGCTTGTTGATGGTCCTTAACACCTATTTTTACCATCAACATTTTACCCATAATCATAATGAAAACACATGAAATGGTGTAAATAAGGTTTCAAACTAATCAAATTCCACATGTACATAGAATTTTATTTGAATACAGGAAATAGGCAAAATATGACAAGTGGACCCACCAGAGGATGGCCCCACCCACCAGGGCCCATTTGGACCAAGGTGGAGTGGTGGCCGCCACCCCTAGCTGGCGGCCGCCAAGGCCCACTGGTTTGCTCACTCCCCTACCACGTCACTGATCCATGTGCTCAAGCTCAAGCCCAAATCCAGACCGTAGCTCACTAAGTCGGTTACATCCAAGGGCTAGGAGGGTTTGTCACTTGGATTGTGCCCATTTGGCACATTTGACACATGACAAACCCTAAACCCACCCTACAACCGACTTAGTAGGGCAAAGGAGGGCCGTTGAATCACTGTCGGTGGAGTGGAGGTGGCGGCCGCCGTCCATCTATGGCGGCCACCCCACCCCCCTATGGCGGTTGGCCTCCCTAGCTGCCTATAAATACCCCCTGGTGCTCCTAAGGCTATAAATACCCCCAGGAGGCGTCACTTCACTTCAACCAAGGAAGAAGCAAGGAAAAGCAAGGTAGAAGCAAAAGAAGAAAGCTTAGGCAAGTATAATAGCTAGAGAGCAAGCACCCTTGCTCTAGTGCCCTCGCTGAAGCGCTGCTCTTAGCTTAGCTTAGCCCTGCTCTAGTAGTAGTGGAGCTTGGAGCTAGCCAGAAGAGTAGAAGCTTCGCGAGTGATCAGCATCGGAGGTCAGAAGAGTCTTCCAACATCTTTGGTCTGGTATTGCTCCTTGTACCCCAAGTACTTTATTCTATTTCAATTCAAGTATTACTTTAGTCTACTTTTGAGTATTTCTTTAAGTAATTACTTTATCAAGTACTTGGGTGTTTCTAGCTATCCTACATTTCAATACACTTAGCCATAGTAGTTAATCTCTAGTGAGCTTAGTGTTTGATCTTTGGCAATAGGTTGCTTAGTTAGTTTAATGTTATCCTTATTAGATCAAGTAACTGCTCTGCCGTCCGCAAGGATGTCTCTATTCAAAGCTAGGGTAGAGATAGTTTGAATATAATTAGGCGTGGTGCTTAGTTGAAAGGTCCTAGATGGCTAGAGGGGGGGTGAATAGCCTAATAAAAAATCTACAAATCACTAGAGCAAAGGTTAGAATAACACTTAAGTGAAGCTTTTGCTCTAGCTCTACTTAGGGATGCAAAGCCACCTATCCAAGCAATTCTAGTTAACTAAGTGCTTACACACAATAGCAAGAACCTAAGGCACTTAGCTCAAGCAAGCTAAAACAACTAACAAGAGAATTAACTAACAAGCTAACTAGACAAGATATGAAAGAAAGTAAATGCAAGGATAAGGGTGATTGTTATACCGATGCCTTGTGATCAAAGGATGTCAAGATGAAGAATCAATCACAATGAAAACCAATGAGTAGCCGGGAGACAAGATGAACAAAAGAAATTTTCTCCCGAGGTTCACTTGGTTGCCACCAAGCTAGTCCCCGTTGTGTCGACTACTCAAGTGGTGATTCGGTGGCTAATAGGCGATCACAAGCCTAGCCCACTACCCGGGCACCACAAGAATCCACCCAAATGAGAGTAACTCAATGACACGAGCAATTCACTAGAGTTACCCTTTGGCGCTCTACCGAGGTGGGTACAAGCCCTCTCACAAGTCGATGAAGCCGACCACGAACAATCACCAACACATGCCGAAGCTTCTCCACAATCACCAAGCCGTCTAGGTGTTGGCAAACACCAAGAATAACAAGAAATCCCGCGGCGATGACGATGACCAAGTTCCACTAAGATGCAATGCAAAGATCAAAGCACTTGGTTCACTCAAACTCTCATGAATTAGCAAGCAAAGCAAAGAGAGATGAGTTGTGGGCTATCTCAAGCAAGCACAAAGAGTGAGAATGAATGGGAGGTGCAAGAGAGAGCCCTAGGAGCTGGTCAAACCACTTATATAGCCCTCCAAACTGAGCTAGCCATTTTCTCCTCTTTCCACTGAAAACTGCGTGACTCCGGACGCACTTTTACCTAGGGTCCGGACCATTGATAGCGTCCGGACCCTCCATCAGCCGAGCGATTTAGCCACTGTCTACGTGCCTCCGGACGCAACATGTATGGGGGGTCTGGACCATTGGTGGCATCCGGACCCTTCTCTGACCGAGCTGCAGCGCCTGTGTCTTCCAGTCCGGACGCACCCTCCGAACGCACGAAACTTGGTGTCCGGACCAAAGCGCCTGCGTTCGGTCTGCCTGTCATTTGAAATTCGCTGTTCACGCCTTCACTGAGAGCCGCCACGTCGCCTCTGGATGCACTCCACAGTGTGGGTCCGGACCAACAAAGCCTGCATCCAGATCTACGCAGAGCTTCCAGAGAGTAGAAAACATCCGGACGCGCGACCGGAGTCCTGTGTCCGGACACTGATCTTCGTCCGGATCACCTGTGCGCCGCCTGCCGAGTTAGGGTAAGCCTCCGGTCGCATGTCCAATGGTTCGGATGCCATCTTGCCAGCGCCCGGACCCTGCGTCCGGAGCCCTTCTGAGTGCAAAAACTGAGCTGCCTCTTCTTCTCCAAGTCTTCAAGTGCTAACACCATGAGATCCAAACACTTGTGCCCTGTGTTAGCCTTTTCATGAATTTATCTTGGATTTAATTTCATTTTCATGTCACTTAGGTTCATTTTATATGAATGCAAATGCAAACCTAGTGGCACATGATAACCGCAATCGACACGATTTTTCCCTTCTTGATAGTACGGCTATCTATCCTAAATGTGATCACACTCTCTATAGTGTCTTGATCACTAAACCAAAAATGGCCCTATAGATATACCTTTGCCTTGAGCCCATTTTTGTTTTTCTCTTTCTTCTTTTCCTTAGTCATGGAGCACTTGATCTATCATGATCCTTCATCTAGCTCCACTTGTCAATTTGGTTCACCCTATCTTGATCATTCACTTAACAATAGGGTTAGTCCATAGGTGTCATTAATTAACCAAAACCAAACTTAGGCTTTCATTAGTTATAGACTTACCTTCAGATACGGCTAGGCCCCCGGATAGCTATGGTAGAAAACAGGTGGTGACAACCCTGGGAGCCTTGAATTCCACCACGTTCGGTCTAGTTTAACAGTCAGGCTCGTTGTGCTCGCGTTCAACCGATAGACTGGTAAAGGCGAGTATGCCTTGGTGCTTGATAAGATAAGGATAGTGCTTTGCTTAACTTAGTTTACTTTATTGTCATTTGCCGACTCTTGCAACTTAGTTATCTAGGAGTAGTTATTAGTAGTTAGTAGTTAGGTTAGTTATCTTTAGTTACTCTATCATCTATCTCATTATCGTCCTCCTTAGTTTCCATTCATCCTTAGCCAATTACATCATCCATTCTTTCTAGCCTCTCATCCTTCTCACCTTCCCTATTCTATTCTTGGATTCTCATCCCTTCCTTGACTTGATTCATACACCACCCTATCCTTCCCTTGGGACGAAATAAATCTACACCTGGTACTCCCAGGCAAAGTGCTACAATCGATAGTTCTGTGCGCTTGCATAATCTCCTCGTGGTAGATTGCAATCTCTCTAGTTAGCTCCTACTAGTGTCGAGACTGACAACCCCGATTGGCATTAGTAGATAGCTGCTTTAGCTTCATATCTTTGGTAGTAGTGCTTGGAAGTGCCAACAAGCATTTCTACACCGCTGTCAGGGATAGTAGACTCGCTCTATCTTTAGTGAAGCTAAGAACTACCAACAACCTCCATCAAAAAGAATCTAGTTAGCGACTCTCAACTATGTCAAGATGGTTATAAAATTGTATTCGAGATAAATAAATGTGTACTTTCTAAGTATAGGACGTTTATTGGTAAAGGTCATGATTGTAGTGGCTTGTTCTGTTTATCTTTATATGATGATGGGTGTAATAAAGTTGTGAAAATGCTATTATTCTAGAAGATTTTAATATTTAGCATTCTCGACTTTTTCATGTAAATGTTGGTTGTTTATCGCTGCTAGCAAATCTTAATTTAATTCTAAAATTGAATTTAGTCAATGGTTCTAAGTGTCATGTATGCGTGCAATCCAAACAACCTCGGCTGCTGAGGTAAGAAACTTGGCACCATTAGAACTAGTTTAATTTTGATTTGTGCAAGATGAATGGTAAGTTGACTAAAGGTGACAAAAGATACTTCATGATATTTATAGATGATTGCACTAGATTTTGCTATGTGTTCTTGGTAAAATCTAAAGATGAAGCATTGCATTATTTAAGACCTATAAAGCTGAAGTAGAAAATCAACTTGAGAGAAAAATAAAACGGTTAAGATTCGATCATGGTGGGGGAATACCTTTCAAATGATTTTTCTAAATTCTGCGTAGAACATGGAATTATTCATGAGAGGACATCTCTATACTCACCACAATCCAATAGAATTGTCGAAAGAAAGCACCGCACTCTAACTAAGTTGATTAACGCCATGTTAAAGACAGCGGGACTATCTAAGAAATGGTGGGGTGAGGCTATATTAGTAGCTTATCATGTTCTAAATAGAGTTCCTCTAAACAATAAAGAAATCACATCATTTGTGTACTTGGGGTTGTTTGGGCAAGGTGAATGTGTCAATTAACAAGAAACGCAAACTTAGACGTAAGACTGTTGATTGCATATTTCTTGGTTATGTTATTCACAACGTTGGTTATAGCTTCTTAATTATAAAATCTAAGGTACCTGGCATGCATGTTGGTACTATAGTGAAGTCCAGAGATGCTATATTTTTTTAAAGTGAATTTCCTATGAAAAATGCACCTAGCACATCTAATAATACCCCATGAGCAATTTATTCTGATAAAACATATTGAGGAATCTCATGTGTAAAATCCTAAGGAGGATGACAATATAGTTACTTGAAAGAGTAAGAGACAAAGGACTGCAAAGTCTTTGGGTGATGACTATGTTATGTACCTTGTAGATGACACATCAAGAACAATTAAAGAGGCATATTCCTCTCCTGATGCTGATCTTTGAAAGAAAGCAGTACGGAGTGAGATGGATTCAATTGTGTCTATTGGAAATTGGGAAATTATTGAACGTCCTTCTGGTTGCAAATCTATAGGATGCGAATGGGTGTTCAAGAAAAAACTTAGGCTAGATGGTACAATTGGGAAGTACAAGGCTAGGTTTGTGGCCAGGGGTTATACTAGAAAGAAGGAGATGATTTCTTTGATACTTATTCACCTGTTGCTCGACTGACCACAATTCGAGTGTTACTTTCTCTAATAGCCTCTTATTGTGGACATGCTTGCAGGCCGAGTGGATTGAGGTAGAAGTAGTTGACGATCCGTGAAACATTTTTAGCAAACTGGTTCACCTGATATAACCCAAGGTGTGCCAGTCAATTTGACCTACAATTGACAAGGAGGACATCATCAGTAACACGAACATGTTGGTGTGATTACGGACAATTCCAAATATATGGCTTAAATAGCTAAGTTAGAAGGCCATCAACTAGAAAATCGATATCCTGAACATGAACTACAAAATCGTCTGTTCCTAGCATAGATGAAAGCTTATTAAAAGTAATTGATTGCATAGATCAGTGTATAGAGAAATGTACCCAAACAAAAGTATTGTACCTTCAATTCTAAGGTATTTCATCAAGGTAAAAGATTACAACACATGAAAGTATTAACTATCCAATTCATGTATGTACATTAACAAATAAAACCTTCATATTCATACAATTAAGATATATTAACCGACAACATCTGAATCTGAATAACTTTAATAGTGGGGATCAATCTAAGTCGTTGCAGTCATAATAAAATAGTTAGAAAAGGTTAACAAACTTTACTTGTATGATTAATCAAGTATAGATGTAACATACGTAGACAAATTAGAAGTATAAAAGAACACGCACTACATTTATGGAAACATAGATAATTGGCTAAAGAAGTAGCCAATATCGACATGTTAAACAAACAAAGAGTATGTTTTAGCATTATGAATAGAGCATGTTAACCGATATCGTCTGAATCATAAGAATCTAACACTGGGGATCGGTCGGGGTCATTACAACCATAATAGAAACTTTTCATCTAAGGGCATAGGAATACTTTTTGAAGGATCGTAAAGCTTTTCATAATATTTTTTTATATATTCTCTTAGCTCTTTTTAGCCTTGAATGAAACCCTCCTCCTGCTCTCAATGAATATGCCAACCGGAAGATACAAGACTTCCTATGTTTTTCATTGGCCACCATCGCCTTCTAATATGTTTTAAACTTTCGCTCTTTGGTACCATTTTAATTCTTCTTCTCTCAATAAATATGCCAACCTTTCATTCATTAAATGCTTTAAGTTCAATTCATCCCGATCGAGTGGAGAATTTTCCGCTTTCTTATCGACCATACTTAATTTGTCACGCAATTGTATCTTTTCTTTTTTATTGGTGGTACTTATATTTTTAGCCCAACCCTAAGAAATTGGTAAATTATGTGAATCTTAGCCTACCATTTATTTAAGGTCCCGTTTGGATTCTCGAAATTGAATTGATTTTAATAATCATAATTTTGACCCATATTAATTAAACTAATATGGTTGTATATGGATTATATTTGCATATTATTGTTTGTTATATAAGAGAGATACTATGTGTTGCATTTCTTCTGTAGGGGAGTGAGTTGAAGAATACGTTATAAATTGTAAAGTAGAAATATAATACAATGATCTATAGAATCCATTTCCATCTCCCACCCTAAGAATTTGATATAGGCTTATAAATTAACTTTGGAAAGTGGTGGAATGTCAAATTCCAAGCCAAATAGCCTAATTTATTAACTAGATTTCAATTTCTCCAAATGATAGGATCCAAACGGCCCTTAAAGGAGTATGTCCACCTTGTACTGCAAATGGTACCGGCAGTGTCTAGTGCTTACCAACGCAATGTCATAGGCGACATCTGAAATGATTTAGTTTCACCGCTTAATAGACGAGGTGGTTCTGTGTGTTTCAGTCTGAACCAATGTATTGGATTCACTATCCGATAGTTATCTACCCCTCCAACCAAAATTATAAGAGATTTTAAGAATTTTGGAGAGTTAAAACATCTTAAGTTTAACCAAACGTATATAATAATACAATAACATTTATGATGTCAATTAAGTATCACTAAATTCTTCATCAATTATATTTTCATAGTATGCATGTTTGATATCATAAATCTTTATAATTTTTCTCTATAATTTTGGTCAAACTTAAACTTAAGATGTTTTAACTCTTCAAGATTTTTGGAATGTCTTATAATTTAGAATTGAGGGAGTAGCTAATAGTTATTATTTGTTTTGATTCAGCTAGTTAGATAGTTTGTTCTATAAGTTAAACTAACAATTTTCTAGTCCACAATCTATACCTTTTGGATCTGAAATAGATAATTATTAGCATATAGCTATTTATCAATCCCCCGTCAACTTCTAAAAAAATTGATTGTTCAAGTACAAAATATAAAAGTAAAAACTTTGGCTTAACAAAAATACGCAAGTGAAGTCAATAGACAGATCGAGTCACAATGAATCTTCAATTGCATCTACAAGTGATAGAGGAAATTACACTTCTATCTCTCACAGATTCACAAATTAATCAACTAAATTCAGTAATTATCAACACAAAAATAAATAAATAAACAATAATTTAAAAGAAGTAGTTGGTGATTAAAAAGAACAAGTCATTTACCTGATGGAGGCGAGACGATGCTTGTGTGTTGGTTTAAGACCGATGCCTGCCAGCAAAGACTGAAGACTGCAGTGCCGCCTGGTTCTGCCTACTCACCTTGTTGTTGATGTACTGGATTAGCACGAACTTGCAGAGTGCAGATGTCCACTGGCCGGAACTCGCCTACTCATCGCCGGAACCTAATTGTCGGAACTCACCTCATGTACAACTCATAGACATAGACAGAGGGTCGTCTTCAAAAATCTCGAATCTAATGTACAGACAACTTAAAAGACACATCATACAACCCACAGACAGAGAGTCATCAGTATATTATTTAATGCTTTATATGTACCAAAGATCAATTATGAACATCATTTTATATATTACTGTGTTGCTATTTGCTCGATAATGAATCACTAATTTTGTTATTTTTGTTCACTCTACGGCTGCAAGTGCTAAAGCTAATTAAATAGACATACTGAAAAAGCACAATTCCTTGAGATAGAGCAGCCTGAAACAAGAACGTGGGACTGACAGATCTCAGAATTCGGTGCGCAATGATACAAGCAGCAGGAACACTACAGGTTCAGAAATTAGCACATGCCTAAACTGAACATGGCCATCCCAAGCCTTGCATATCGAAATCGACCCCAAAACGTGCATCGGCACCGACGGCACGCTTGAACGCCGGCAAGGCGCCGGAGCTCCAAACGAGCATGTGCAGGTCCTTCCTCTTGACGGCCAAGACCTGCATCTCTTCATAGCAGGCTTCGTAGCAGCAATGCGTGCTGGTGCTGTGTCTAGACGGTGAACAGCATGGCGGGAAAACGTCGCCGCCGCCGCGTCGTGCCCACCGCTGAAGGTGCGGCTCGGCTGTTCCGCGCCCATAGTCGAGCAGCAGCGAGGGACTAGAACCGCGCCCTAGATCGCGCGCCAAAACTAGAAACACGCGCGCACTGGATCCGTGCGCTCGGGCTAGAGACACCACCGACCCATACAACGGTGCTGAATGAGGACGCCGGGACATCCCCGTCGCTTCACGAGAGGACGCCGACCCCGTCTCCACCGATCAGCAGGGTGTTTTTTTGCGAATTTCACATCGTAGAGACGGGCTCAAGAGACCCGTTGTACATGCCCTAAGCAGAACTCAGTCATAGAGGCGTCCGCACCCCCGGATGAGATCACGTACCATTCAGTTATTCATTCATGAGACGCACAGAGTCAGAAACACAAAGTGTCACACGGCCACACGAAACGAAAGGCAGATATGCCAGTCCACAGCGTAAAGGCCCAAAATACCTATTCAGAGCAAATGGTTTCTTCTTCTTCTAGACGACATTTAGGGGCGCGTTTGGTTGCCCTGCTGAGGAAAAAAATTACATGCAGATGTGCTGCACGCCGTCACCCGTGCAGCACGGATGGGATGCCGTTCATCTATCGTCTGTTGGTACGAACAGCGGCACGATCCAATCTCCGGGCCGGTCGTTTAGCCTGTGGTTGCGTGGCCTATTAGTGCGTGGAGTCATGGGCTTATTGATGCGTGTTGATTTAATACGTGGCCGGTGCTGATGACGTGCTACACGGGTGATGGTGTGCAGCACATCTGCATAGAATTTTTTTTCCCCTGCTGAAGCCTAGCCAGGCTCCGCGGATGTAGGCGAGCATTGTTTGGATGCATGTGGTCGGCCGTGAGCCTAGCTCAGGGCATGCAGTTTGCCCCTCGGAGCCTGGCTCTCGGGGAACGGATTTGGAATCCGTTTTTGCCGGGCCTAGCTGTCGTGGGTACGGCGCGCGTACGCTTATGAGTGGGCGTATGCACGAGGCGGGAGCAAAGCTAGCTAACCAATCAAGTGAGCCTGAATGCGGACGTCTGCGTGCACTGGAAATCAAACAAGTGTTGTTGCATGCAGCAAGCCTGGCTCGCCGGCGCCTGGCTCCCGGACGCAAGCCTGGCTGCTCACAGATAAGAACCAAACACGTCCTAGATGTCAGCGGCTCTAGTCCATGTCGGATTAGCGGAAGAGGCGGGATTCAGGATGGGCGCCACGGCAACATCGAGGTATGGCAGCTATGCCATATTGAGTCCTCTGCCACTATGTTCCACCAAATAGGTTACAAAACTAGGAAGAAAGAAATGGGATTTAAGTCCATATATCATAACGAGAAAGTTATCTCGTGCTCGATTGTTTCTCAAGTGCCCAACACTCGATTTGATTTGCAGTGTGATTCTGACCTCTCCTCTCTTCTTTGAAGTCCAATGGTCTTAGAAGAAGCTCGGGAGAGGCAGGCCTGTCAGGCGGTAAGGGGCCCTAGCTGTAGTGGAGGTAGTTGAACTAGATCGATGGAGGTGAGAGTGCCATGGCCAAAGCTCACTGCGGTAGTCAGCTGTCGGGATGGGGAAGGAGAAGCCCGCGGCAGGGTGGTAGGTGGCGGCGGGAGAGAGGAGGATGATGATCAGTAAAATCGAGAGGAGGAATATCAACAGTGAAGTCGAGTGTGAAAATACTCGAATGCTCTAAAGACCGATCCTATCATAATCCTTCTCTAAGAGTCTGTTTAGAAGCACACAATTAAAATTAAAGTTTAGCTAGCTAAAATTTCAAAGTTAAAATTTAGCTAGCTAAAAAATCTCATAGCTAAACTTTAGCTAGGTGTTTGGATACACCAGCTAATAGACTCAGCTAAACTTTAGCTAGCTTTAGCTATGTTGAAGTAGTTAAAACCAACTAAACTTTAGCTAGAGTTTTAGCTAGCCTGTTTAGATGCATGGCAGCTAAATTTAGCTAGCTAAAGTTTAGTTGGTGCATCCAAACATGGCCTAAGAAAGGAAGAAAGAGAAGGCAGCGGAGGCTAGAGGATGAATGCTTAATATTCGGAACTCTGTTACAATGATTGTGTTTCTAGCTCTCCTTCGTATTACTACCTTTTCTGATTCTGATCAATTTACAGCTCCTGACAGCGTACATGGGTTGGGCCCACTCGGGAACGGCGAGGCACACGTTACTGGTCCTGGGCCTTTACCTCTTTGCGCGGCCCAGCCATTGATTTTGCATATTTGTCTTCAGCTCCAACTTTTTGTCCTTTTCATTTCAATACAGTGGCAGTGGTAACATTCCTCACATCTCAGTAAAAAAAAATCATTCCTCACATCTTTTCTTGCGGGTATATTCTTGCAGTCGCTACACAGACAATAATTTTGGCTTTTTATGCTTTTCTACGTCTTCAATGAATCTATCCACTTCAAAGTAGAAAAGTGACTTCCACCTTAATAAACCATGAAGTCCATCTCTTACATCTTCAAAGCAAGAAAAAGTTAATAATTGATATAAGTAACAATAAATAGTGTATAATAACAATAATTAGTATATAACATTTGTGGAAGGTGCTTCTTTAAGTGTAAACAAAACCAATCAACTTTACCTTAATCATGTCATTGTAAACAAACCTACATAGGTGCTACATATGTTATTTGATTTAGTCCCTAATTAAAAATTTCATTTATTTTAAGTTTATAATTATATTAAATAAATTTAATAAAATAATTCATGGAAATAAATATTCAACCCATTATTGATGTAAACTTAATCTCCTTTCGAAAACAAAAACTTAGACTTTGAGCAAAAAAAAAATAATAATTCGAATTCTAGATCCAGATTTAGACTTAATCCTAATCTTAAAACTAACTAATAGTCAATAAAAATCAATGTATGTACACTAATAAAGGTAGAATCTAATTTCCCTACTAAATTTAACCTAGGACCTTCAAATATTTGACCTTGTTTCTTTTATAATTGCCTCCACCACAATGTAGGGAAGAAAGAAATAAAAAAGTAATTAAACAAGTAATGTACCATTAAACTTAAAAAATGTTAGTAATAGTATTTGCTTAACTTCTAGAGTCTCATCCAACAAAGCAACTAAAAATAGAACATTTCACTCTTAGATTTGCTTGCAATTTTTGGGAAGTTGCCAAGCACCCCATTGCTTTCTCCTCGGGTTACAACATACTAGCACAGGGGGCGCGCTCTGCTGTGCCAATTCTTGCTAAGCATTTGTTGCAAGCGGTAAAGAGAGTTAGCTTTTTTATATAGTGAAACAGTGTATCTACAATAGCATGGATAAGGACTCCAAATTGCTGTTATGGTCTAATAACAGTCCAATATAAAGATGCACGGCCTGATAGAAATATTATAAATTTTTTATTGTCATGATTGATATGAATCACCATACTACACGCACTTTATAGTGTGTGATCACTGCTTGTATAAAACAAAAGATAAAAAAATAAATGAGAAAAAAAATAATAAAAAGCTTAAATAAATTTAAAACTAAAAAATAATAAAAGATTTCGGGAAGTAATAAAAACTAAAAAAGATAATAAAAAATATCTTTAACAGTTCAATATAAAGCTATACTCTCTTTATTGCTATAATTAATATAGACTACCACACTGCATGTACTCCGATGCGTATGATCGTACATGTATAAAACAAAAGATAAAAAATAGAAATACTACAGGCTCTTTATCGCTTACTTCGATTGATGTAGATCACACTATAAACACTCCGCTGAATAGAGTCATGTATAAAACAAAAGATAAAAAATAATTAATATAAAATAAAATAAAAATAAATAAAATTAGAACTAAAAATAAAAGAAAAAAATAAATTTAAAATTTAAAAATTATAATAAAAAATAAAAAAATGTCAAGTTAATGAACAGTGCCAGAGGCTCTGTCCGACCTCCAATTTATGCGCGCATGAAAGATATATCTTATGTCTAAGTCGGAAGAAGGGGGGCTTGTATTATATATTGTGTGAATTAGTAGATTGGACACAATTTTTAGAGCTATCCGAGATTCTCTAATATCTTTATAAATTTCCTTCTCAGATGCGGCTGACATGTTCTAGAAGTGGCTTGGTCAGTATGTTGTTTTGAAGGTCTTTTAATTTGTAGGGCCGGGATGATCAGTATGTTGTTTTGAAGGTCTTTTAATTTGTAGGGATAACTATAATTTAATTGAATCACCTCTATAAAAAATAGAGACGTCTCTACAAATTTTTTCTATAGTAGTATTTACAATACATAGATCTAAAAAATATTAACTAAGGGGGTAGACACAAACTCTGAGGCTATTTTTGAAAGTAAGGGGAGCAAATCGTATGGATGAAAAACCCCCACTAAGAATTAAAATAATAACTAAAATGATATCCTCGTGATTTTTTCACCTCAGAAAAGTCTGGGATCTCGGAGGATTGGAGTTTCCGAATTGGGTCTCAAGGAGAGAGTCTTTATTATCTTCAATTCTCCAGCATATAGAATCTTGTACGTACAAAAATAGAGCAGTGGCTTCAGGGTCTTGCACGGATAGGAGGGGCTCCAGCCCCACCCTGAGGAGTGAGTACGGTAAATGAAGATTTTTCAGGTAGTTAGACAGTGACTGTGTGGGCAGTGTCTTCCAACACGGAACTCAGCACAGCACAGCGACAGATAGGAATCGAGGATACGGTTGCTCCGTGAGTGGTCCTCATCCAAATACGTGGACGACTGATCTTTTGAACAATACTCATATATAATAGCAACAACTGGAGAACGTGATCTGTATCATTTGTCCCGTCCGGATATATATATATAGGCAGAGGAGAGTGCTCCGTAGCGAAGTGACACAGCTCCAGCTCGACATCAGAGCATGGAGGTGAACTGGTGAAGTCTCCGTCAGCTGATGTTATCCTGCTCCGAATCTTTGAAAATTTAGAGGTGAGATAGAAGAAAGGCATCAATCGCATTTTCTAATCTGTAACTTAGCATCAACTACATCAGTCCGTAGGATCCAGAATAAATAATCTTCGATCCACTTGCATTTTGATCTGCCGTCTTTCCCATCCTGTAGCCGGGTTTGCACCAGAAGCCGCCTCAGCCAAACACCTGGCTTCAGATGAAGTCTCAGTCTCTAGCACCACTGTGTGAGGCGCCGTCTCCGTTCAACCCGCGGCAAATGGACAGGCTCGGAGCGAATCCGGCGAACTCGTGCCCGCTCACGCCGCTGGGCTTCCTGGAGCGTGCGGCCACCGTCTTCGGCGACTGCCCCTCCGTCGTGTACCACGACACGGTGTTCACCTGGTCCCAGACACACCGGCGATGCCTCCGCCTCGCCTCTGCGCTCGTCTCCCTCGGCATCTCCCGCGGTGACATCGTAAGCCACCTTCGGTCGAGATTCACTCTTGTTTATGCATGATTTTGCTACGGCGGGACATGGAATTTGATAGAGACGGTGATCGATCGGGCTGCATATACGTAATATATAGGTGTCCGTGCTGTTGCCGAACGTGCCGGCCATGTACGAGATGCAGTTCGGAGTGCCCATGAGTGGCGCCGTGCTCAACAACATCAACACGCGCCTGGACGCGCGCACGGTCGCCGTCCTGCTCCGCCACTCCGGCTCCAAGCTCGTCTTCGTCGACCCGGCGTCTCTAACGCTCATCCGAGACGCGCTGAAGCAGCTCCCGCAAGGGCACCAGGCGCCGCGCGTCATCCCCGTCGAGGATCCCCACGAGAAGAGTCTCCCTGCCGCCCCTACCGGGTCACTGACGTACGAGAGGCTCCTCGAGAAGGGCGACCCGGACTTCGCGTGGCTGCGGCCGGCCAGCGAGTGGGACCCGATGATACTGAACTACACCTCCGGCACGACGTCGGAGCCCAAAGGGGTGGTGCACTGCCACCGCGGGATCTTCCTCATCACGGTGGACTCGCTCATTGAATGGGCGGTGCCGCCGCAGCCGACGTACCTGTGGACGCTGCCCATGTTCCACGCCAACGGCTGGAGCTTCCCGTGGGGGATGGCCGTGGTGGGCGGCACCAACGTGTGCCTGCGCCGCGTCGACGCCGGCGAGGTGTACGCAACCATCGCGGGCCGCGGGGTCAACCACCTCTGCGGCGCGCCCGTCGTGCTCAACATGCTGGCCAACGCACCGGAGGGCGTGCGGCGGCCGCTCCCGGGGAAGGTGCGCATCCTAACCGCCGGCGCGCCGCCGCCGGCTGCCGTGCTGCACCGCACGGAGTCCATCGGGTTCGAGGTCAGCCACGGGTACGGGCTGACCGAGACGGCGGGTCTGGTGGTCTGCTGCGCGTGGAAACGAGAGTGGAACAGACTCCCCGCGTCGGAGCGCGCGCGGCTCAAGGCGAGGCAGGGCGTGCGCACGCCGGGCATGGCCGAGGTCGACATCGTCGACGGCCAGACCGGACGCAGCGTTCCTCGCGACGGGTCCACGATGGGCGAGATCGTGCTCCGCGGCGGCTGCGTCATGCTCGGCTACCTGGCCGACGACAGGGCCACCAGGGCGGCGATACGCGACGACGGGTGGTTCTACACGGGGGACGTCGGCGTGATGCACCCGGACGGGTACATGGAGATCCGCGACCGGTCCAAGGACGTGATCATAAGCGGTGGGGAGAACATCAGCAGCGTGGAGGTGGAGTCCGTGCTCTACAACCACCCGGCGGTGAACGAGGCCGCGGTGGTGGCGCGGCCGGACGACTTCTGGGGCGAGACGCCGTGCGCCTTCGTGGGACTCAAGGAGGGATCGGCGGGTGCGGTGACGGCAGCCGATGTCATCGCGTGGTGCCGCCAGCGCATGCCGCACTACATGGTGCCGAGAACGGTGGTGTTCCGCGACGAGCTGCCAAAGACCTCCACCGGCAAGATCCAAAAGTACGTGCTCCGGAACCTTGCCAAGGAGATGGGGTCAACGTCAACCCGGAAGGGCGCCAGCAGCATCAGCAAGATGTAGAAGGGCTGTCGTCTTGCTTGGCGATGGCGTGCTTTGATCACTCCACGCTGTAGCATGGGGTTTAGCTGGCATGCATCTTCTTGAGATCGGCAAGTACTCAAAGTACTACTACTACTTCCATAAAAAAAAATACAATTTTTGTTTTTAAAGAAATCGAAGAGTTTAAACTTTCACTAAATGTATATTTATATAAAAATACTAAGATTATTAGAGACATAAATATTACTAATAATACTTAATACAAATTGGTCAAATATGAGCAATCTTGATCGACACGATTTCTACAATGTATGAGCAAGTGATTTCTACAATTATATTCTTTCTTATAGGGTGTCCTCAACTGTTAAGCTAGCTGACTAGCTCATAGTTTGCCACCTCAGAGGCTAAGAAAAGAGATACTCCCTCCGTTCCAGAAAAAGAGTCGTTATGGGAAGCATGCGGGTTAAACTTTCTTAACTTTGATTAGATTTGTAGAAAATGTGTGCAACATTTATATCTCTAAATAAGTTTAATGTTAAAGTATATTCAAAGATTTATCTAATGATACTAATTACATACCATAAATATTAATATTTTGTTAAATATAGTTGATCAAAGTTAAAATTTGTTGACTTTTTAGAGAATGAGAACGACTCTTTTTTTTTTTAAGACGGAGGAAGTAGCATGTAAACCTTGTTGAGTGCTTGCTGTTCTTTTTGAGAGAGCGGGATCAAAACACAGAGGAGATTGAAGAGAGAACGAGTACGGAGTACCCATCCACAAATGTCTCGTTTCTTGAGCAAGATAAGCGTGGAGATAAAAGAGTTTTTTCTTTTTTCTGTCTTCTCTCTTTCATCTAAGCAAAATAATAATGTGGATTTATATGAGCTAGCCGAGATGTCACTGTTGGCAAATCCCTTATGGACGAAGGTAGTTATATCATGTTTGTTTTTTAGGACTAAAATTTAGTTCCCATCGTATCGAATGTTTGAACACTAATATGAAATATTAAATATAAATTATTTATAAAATCAATTATATAGATTGGGACTAATTTACGAGACGAATCTATTAAGCCTAAATAGTCCATGTTTTAATAATATAATGCTACAGTACACATGTATTAATGATGAATTAATTAGACTTAAAAAATTCATCTTATAAATTAGCTATGAGTTTGTAATTAGTTTTAAAACTAATTCATATTTAATCCTCCTAATTGACTAATTAGTATACGAATATTTGATGTGATACAAACTAAACTTTATACACGATCCAAACACACGGCTCAGATTGATTCGGACCTCAGCTCCACGCATGGGGTTTCGTGATATATCAGATTTGTCTTCTTTTTTATCTTATCATGTGGTCACACATCAGCAACGACAAGTTGGATAGACATGCATGATTGATAGAGACAATGTTGAGGGTGAAGTTTTAAAAGCTGAGTACCATCCTATCGGATACTTTACACTAGTTTAAAATATTAAACATAGATTAATTATAAATTAATTGAATGAATTAAGATTAATTTATGGGATGAATCTATTAAGCCTAATTATTTCACAATTTAATAATAGAGTGCCACAGTAAACATGTATTAATGATAAATTAATTAGACTTAATAGATTCATCTTACAAATTAGTCATGATTTCTATAATTAATTTTACAATTATCTCATGCTTAGTCGTTCTAATTAGTATCTGAACACCCGATGTGAGACATCTTAATTTTTAGTCCCGGAATCCAAACACAATTACCTAAATTCAAATTGATCAATAACCAATCAGTAGTATGGACTAGAAGGAATGTTCAAACTGTATTCTTAAAGTTTTGATTTAAATTTATTTTTTTAAGAATGTGCAATTCTTAAAATCATAACCCAAAAGTAGCTCCTGAAAATTTCTGAAATATTTGTTTGTGGCTTAGTCGATGTTTGTGGAGCACGATGGCGTCGCTATATAACCTTTTTCGGCTGCTATATAGTATTTATTTATTTTTAATGAAAAAAATCTTTATAAGGATGTTTTGACCTGTCGACAAAATATGTGTCGCAGTCTACCTAGGGAGTATCCTAAGGTAGTAGATTGTAGGCAGAGGTGTGGCGACGGCGATCAAGCATAACACAGAGAGCGTAGACACGACGATTTATACATGTTTAGGCCGGTAAATCGCCGTAATACCCTACGTCCTGTGTTTTGGTGACTGAATTGATATGAGTATTAGGTTACACTAGGTGTAGATGAGATCTAAGAGATTGCTTTCGAGGGGGTCCCTGCTCGCCTTATATAGCTCGGGAGTAGGGTTACAGTTTCCCTATCCTAACAGATCACGATCGGTCCCTTAAGGCAAGGGATCTGAGTCTATCTACTAGGATCTTCCTTAGCGAGCAAGACTTCCTCGGAGTCCCTGACGAGCACAACGGGCTGGTCGCGTGCTGCAGGGCCTTGCGAGCTAGGTCGTCTTCTGGTCGGTAGGCCCATAAGGTCCCTGGGGATATGCCGAGGTAATATCCCCAACAAGTCCCCGAGCACGTTGTATTCTTCTGGCGAGCCCGCAACATTGTCCTTGGAGGTGTTCAGCTGGTCGTCATCACGTGAAGTCGTCATTACAGAGTCCCGACCAGGCTGGCTGGTCAAGATACTGCTGTGAGAAGTCTCCCGACCAGGTAGGGCTGGTCGAGAGCGTCGTAGCTTGATGTGCGATCAGGACACCTTGTCGGATGCTGTGGCTGCTTGTCAGAAGGATGTGATGTGCTGAAGAAGAAAAACTTTTGAAAAGTCCTTTCCTGGTGAAGTGTACCCACTTAGACTCTGCAAAGACCACACAAAAATAGCAGAGCTTTGTCGAGAATAAAATCAGTACATTCACCGCTAGGTTAAATGTACCCACTTAGTCCCCGAGCTTGGTAGCAGGTGAAGTATGCACATGGTGCCAAGCTTTATAAAAGATAAAAATTATAAAAGGCTGAAACATAAGTTTTGTAAAAAACGACTACGAATACCCGTAGTCCCCGAGCCTGATGTAAGTAGCTAGGAGGTTCTTGTATCAGGATCATATTGTTTTGTTTTGTTTGTAGTCCCCGAGTATTTACTGCTGCTTTTCCGCCCTTATGTGCCATGGTCGCAGTCCCCGAGCGCTTGACGAAGTCCCGAAGGTTGAAACTTCTGATTAGCGGTGAAGTTTGACGACCAGTTTTACTGTTACAGAAGTACTGTAGCCGCAAGAAAATTCATGCCAAAATTGCATCGCCAGTCTAGAGACTGTGGTGTTAGTGGAGCGCAGGAAATCAATAACCGCGGATTAAGGAGTTTATTTAGGAATAAATATGAAATGAGAATAGAAAAGGAGTAAGTGGGCCGTATTAGCCGCACAGTTAGCGGCCCGTGTTGAGGCGCGGAAGGTGGGCGGCGTGGTGGTCCCGTATTTGGCCGTTGCGGTTTCCCAAAAACCCTGGAAGGCGAGGCGCCGCACTACTTGGTATAAAGGGGGATTTGGCGGCGGGGGCAGCTTCCGCATTGCAGTGTAGCTCTTTTATCTTCCACCATAATCTTGTTTGGAGCTTCTGTTACCCATTTCTCGTCCGTCTGTGGTGCTTGATTGATGGCTTCGAAAAAGGTTACTGCCGTAAAGCCGTGGCGGCAATGGCTGCGGCGACAAGGTCGGCGGCGGCGATTAGGAGGGCTGCTGCGGCGCCAGTACCAAATGTTTAGGTTGAGGAGTTGGTGGTGCCGCCCTGGGCGAAGCATTGGACGCAGAGCACCCTGAAGGAAGATGATATTAATGCCCTTGTATTTGGTGGTCTTCTTTCGGACAAGGAGGTCGGCGGATGGCGGTCGGCGTTCGGCGAGGAGTTCCCGACTCCAGATACGAGTGAGCTCGTGGTGTTTGAGCCGTTCTTCCAATGTGCCTTTGGGGTTCCTGTGCATCCCTTCGTTCGCGGTCTGTTGCGGTATTACAGTATCTCGCTCTGCAATCTAAATCCCAACTCGATCGTGCATATTGCGACCTTTATTCACATGTGCGAGGCGTATATTGGGATATATCCTCATTTTGAAATTGTTCCGATACTTCTTTCGCTTGAAGCCGAATGGGACTAGGTCGGTCGGGCATTATTAGTTCTGTGTACCTTCAACTCAGGGATGGTATGTCTGATGAGTATATCTTGATGCCGCTGCACTCTAAATTTGTCGGGCACAAGTCGAGGTGGTTCTATGTTCACCAGGATGAGCCCTTTGCACCATGCGACCCTGCATTTGTGCCTAAGGCCCTGGCAATCTGGTCAGAGCCACCTGCTGGGGATAGTTTGGAGAAGGTGAAGTTGCTATTGAAGCTTCTTGATCGCAGTACTCTTGACGGTGTGCGGGTGGCGTGCAGTTTTATCGCCAGACGTTGCCAACCTTGTAAGGAGAGGGAGCATCCGGCTTTTGAGTATGTTGGTGGAGATGATAGTACTCGGGAGGCTCCTGAAAACATTGAGCCTGCTGTTGTCGATAAGCGACTGAAGTTCATGTTTGATCTTGCAAAGCGTTGTGCGCTGGATCGGCCTAGGAAAGATTTTTCTCTTCAGCGTCCTCCTCCTCAGGTTTGATGTTTGCATCTTGTTTTTTTGTGTCAATGTTCTGGCTCTCATCGTTTTTATATGCGTTCTTGATCTTGTAGATCCGTGGTGAGGTCTGTGCTACTAATTTTGCCTTATTGCCGTCTTCCGGTTTGCTGTCAGAGTTTTATACGCCTCCAGCAGCCGTTGCCGATGGTGATGCTGTCGAACCGGGTGATTCAAGCCAATCTGGCGAACTCCCCCCTGATTCGACGCTTCAAAGAAGTGATGCCTCGTTAGGGGATGACGACGTCCCGCTTGACGCGTATTCCACGTCAAGGGTGACCGGGTCTTCGAGGTTGCCCCGAGCGGCCAGATTCAGCCGGCAGAAGGTGTCTCCTTGGTGAGTGCTTTTCCTAATCTGTTGTTTTCTTGATGACTTACGCTATATGATGTGGCGGCGCTTGATGAAGTTGGGTCGTCGTGCAGTGTTATGCCGGATGCCATTGATGAGGATCTGGTCGGTGAAGAATTTCCTGGGAGGGGGTGACTGTTGGTGAGCCGGAGCCGTTGAGGTTGGAGCCTTGGGCTGTGAATGACCCTGGACTTAGCGAAGGCCTGGGCGGTTCTGGAGATCCAGAAGTTCCTACTGATGCGGTCCCTTCTGACATTGGAGCAGGAGCTGATGATGAATATGACGTGTCGCTGTCGTTTGGTTCTCGTTCCAGGAAGAGGTGGAGGCGGGCTTCGGTTGTTGTTGAGGACGACTTTGGGGAACTGCCTCGTTCGGGAGGGGGTGTCGTTGTTGACGATGGTGATTCTGATGGTGGTCGGGATGTCTTAGATAATGTGAAGGTGGGTGACCTGCTTTCTTCTTCTTTACTTAACCGTAGGCCCAGCTGTTCGCAAGCTAGTTAACCAGCCGCTATCTTTCAGGCTCTGTTAAGAACAAGTCGGGAGTGTAAGCTTCGGGTTATATCTTTGGAGAAGTCGATCTGGCGCTTTGTCCAACCTGGAGGGGGGACATGAATGCTGTTACTGTTAGTAGGAGCTCGGCGACGCTTACCGTTACCGCTTGGGTGTCCGTCGAATATGGGAAAGATGTGCGCGGCCTTCGTGAAGTTGGTGGTCGGAGCTTCTGTCATGTTTTCTCTTGACAGGTTGTTGTCTGGTCGCTTCGTGTCCGCTTTGCTTTGAATGGCCTCTTTGAGGGCGATACACTCCCGCATGGTGTGTTTTCCTTGTTCGTGGAGGGGGCAGGGGCCGTCGAGGATTTCCTTGTGACTGTTGCCATGTCGGCGCTTTCGCCCGATGCCGGGGCTAGCGAAGTCGGGCACCGAACGACGCTGTGGAGCTTCCGAGGTGATTTTCTTGCGCATGACCGACGCGTGAGGACGGAGTCGGCGGCGAGCGACGTCGATGAGGCCGAGGCAATCAGCGAGGTCTTCGTCGACTTGGTCAACAACGCTCGCCAAATTGTTAGGAGCAACGCGATCTGGAGAACTTCGGGTCATCTTGGTGGTTGAATCTTCGACTGGAAGAGAGTTCGACGCGAGAAGTCACGCGGGTTCCACGGTCTCTGAGACCGAGACGGTGCCATGGATAGTCCAGATCATAGATCCAATCTGGAGGGTGGCGCCGCTCGCGAGGATGACCATGGATCCGGGAAAGGTAACCGCTTGATGAGCCATAGAGTCGATGCACACACCCCCTACCTGGCGTGCCAACTGTCGACGAAATATGCGTCGCAGTCTACCTAGGGGGTACCATAAGGTAGTAGATTGTAGGCGGAGGTGTGGCGACGGCGATCAAGCGTAACACAGATAGCGTAGACACGGTGATTTATACAAGTTCAGGCCGGCAAATTGCCATAATACCCTACGTCCTGTGTTTTGGTGGCTGGATTGATATGAGTATTAGGTTACACGAGGTGTAGATGACATCTAAGAGATTGCTTTCGAGGGGGTCCCTGCTCGGCTTATATAGCCGGGGAGCAGGGTTACAGTTTCTCTATCCTAACAAATCACGATCAGTCCCTTAAGGCAAGGGATCTGAGTCTATCTATTAGGATCTTCCTTGACGAGCAAGACTTCCTCGGAGTCCCTGGTGAGCACGACGGGCTGGTCACGTGCTGCAGGGCCTCACGAGCTGGGCCGTCTTTTGGTCGGTAGGCTCATAAGGTCCCTGAGATATGCCGAGATAATATCCCCTACATAACCGAAAAATGTAGAAAAAACAAACAAACACACAAGTACACTTGGGCCTGTTTCCTTTGTGCTTGTCCAGGTTAGCTGTGCTCTGGCATTAAATTGGGCTACTTAATTTCTTCTAGGTAACCTGTATTCTAGCCTAGTAGACTTGCATAGTTGCATTTTCGGCATGATCTGTCCTGCTGGCCTGACCCGAGCAATTTAGCGGACAAGATCTGGAAAGCAAAATACAAATGAAAACGCTTTCTTGCCTGGGCCTGTGTTTTATTTCAATTGTTTTTACACTAAAAACTCGCGGCCCAACCAAAAACCTGGTCCATGGAATGTCTAGCATATCGATAGTACCAACCCCAGTAGCAGCTTTGATGGTTGGTGATGATAAGCAGAATCAGGCTCTTCGCCTTTGGAAATCTTTGCTAGCAATCAGTCAGACAACCGTCACGCGCAGACCCTATCTCCACCCTGTGAGGGCGTCCCCAACAGTTACAAATAGCTAGCACAGGAAGGATTTCTATAGCTGGGCAGGACAGAGCTCATGGCGCTAGCGAGTGGTAACTAGCAAGTCTCGCACTGTTTTTAGACTCCTCTTTACTCTTGTACTCATTCCATGTCAAATTTAGAAATCATTTCGGACAACGATACGATCTCTAAAGCGCAACTTTGATTACTTATTTTTTTTAAAAAAATATTTATTGAAATATAATATACGTATATTTTTATGAAAGTGTTTTTTAAGACAAATCTATTGTTATGATTTTTATTTTTTAAAACTCAACAACTTAAAAGTTATTCATGATTTATATTTCCAATGTTTGATTTAAACTTTGTCTAAAACGAACTCTAAATCCGGAGAGAGTACTATTTTTTTTTATTATTTTTAGAGCTAATGTGAGCTAGCGATTTAGTTCTTGCTGTTACGGACGCCCTGAGCGCGGCCAACGTGGAGAGCTGCCGGCCAATGAGTGTGTGTCGATTTTTGTACTAGGTACTCCCTCCGTATAGAAATTAGATAACGTTTTGGACAGCGATATGGTCTCCCAAACACAACTTTGGTCTCTTATTTTTATAAAAATATTTACGGATAATGATATATGTATACTTTTATGAAATTATTTTTCAACTTTGGTCTCTTATTTTTATAAAAATATTTATGGAATAATGATATATGTATACTTTTATAAAATTATTTTTAAAATAAATCTTATAATTTTTACATTTGCAATCTTAACAACGTAAAAGTTATTGATGATTTACATTCTTAATATTTGATCCAAAGCTTGTCAAGGATGTTATCTAATTCCTACATGAAGGGAGTATGAGTATGATGAGTTAGGTATGTTAGTTTTTTTTCATTTCTTTTTTCCTTTTCACTTTTGCGTGGTGATTTTTTTATTTTCTTTCCTTTCTACTATTCTTTTTTTCTGTTTCTTTTCTCTTCTATCTTTTAAGGTCTTCTATTGTTATTTCATCTTTTTTCATTTTTATTTTTTCCTTTTAATATTTCATTCTTTTTAATTTTCCTTTTCTCTCTTCTATTTCTTTTTTCATTCGCCTTTGTTTTTATGTTTTGGTGATTTATATATTTTTATTTTGATTTATTTTTTCTTCTTTTTGCATGTGGATTTTTTCTTCCCTTTGTTTTTTAGTGCTTCCTGGTGCACACGTGTGCCTCATGTCGAGTTGTCCACCACATAACTGCTGCTGCGCATCATTAATGGTGTGAAGCCACCGGTACAATCTTGCGGTCATGCACTCAGAGCAAGTATAGCAGCGGGCTGCAAGCCGGATAAATGGTAACGTAGAGGAGAAAAGAGAACAGAGAGAAGCGAAGCAGACTGTAAGCTTATAGCCGGCTCAGGCACAAGAACCAAGAAAGTATGTGAGAGTGACAAGTGGACCCAATATTAATACTGAAGACTTAACTATTATATGGGCAGGCTAAAAGCAGGCTGTAAAGAAATCTTACCACCAGCAGCTGGTTGTATTATTAGGCTTGCTCTCATGCTAATCTCATGGAGATGCATGCTATCTCCATGCTGCCAGCCTGAAAGCAGACCAAAGGGCCATGCCAAAGATGACAAGGCAACCACTAGTGTTTGTTCTTCGGGCAACCACTAGTTCATATGGATGAGATCTATATCAATAAACCACTGGACTACTGGAGTAGTTATTTACCATGTTCGCTTTAGTTTTTTTAGCTACTTTTTAGCCTTATTTTAATTTATTATCTCTCACATAACACTATTGAAATAACCTAATTCGGCATTAGGGTGATTGTTGTTATGTAGCCTATTGGTTGATGGTTTCCATTGGCGGATCTAGGATATGATCAAGTGGGGGGCTAAGTAATAAAAATGATAATTAATAATGAAGATTTAGAGGTAATTTAAGGCTAATACTATAGTAATTTAATGAACAATCGAGGCTCACGAGGTGGCTGCAGCCACCCCAACCCCCCTCCTAGATCCGTCAGTGATGGTTCCTGTGGTAGATAAACCTTGTTTGGATACACATGTTTTCATCATTCCATCGCAATTCACGTTTGTTGGAGTGGATTAGAGTAGAACTTGATTTAATTTTCACCTAATACACTTCAACACATATGAATTGAGATAAATACATGTGCTTTCAAACAAGATCATAATATATTTTATTCCACATGGATAAGATAGAACGCAAAAAAAACTTGCTAGCGCTTTATTCTATTTTTGTACTTAAAAAATAAACTTGCTAGTGCTTTCTTCTATTTTTGTTTACTTTCTTACATTGTAAAATCAAAGTCAAAAGCAATATGAAACCATGACTATGAATGGTGACCAAATGAAATGAGAGGGGAGATTAGTTAAAGAATAAATATGAAAGGGAGACCATGGATAGCACTCATGAGCTTCCCCCCTCTGTATAAGGAAATGTATGGAAAGTTGAAAGGGACATCTCTTCATATAGACGTTCATATAATGAACTCGTTGACATTGTGTTGACATTTTTTAATGACATCATCAAGAAAAGAGTTCTTAGCAATGGTACCAAAAATGCATGGTATATAATTAACTTATCTTTAGCAACTAGCCACTTATCTTTTCCCTTATACTCCTAAGCATGAAACTAGGTTGTCATCCCTAATTATAGAGCTAGGAATATTTCATGGTACTTATGTAATATTCTATATTTTATGTAAGACTAGGCAGAAATAAACAATGATAGATAAAATGTCAAAGGATAATGATTCTGTAAGCGAACAGATTAAATATATCATTGTAGCATTTTATCTAGAGTATTACCAGGTTATCATTTATATTCTACCACTGGGAAGGTCTAGTTAAAACTGATAATCTATAGTATTGATAACAAGCATATAAAATGAATGAAGGGATTTAACTGTCAATGATCTCTACTCTTAAACAGGGGTAAGTCACATGATAATATATATAAATGATAAGGGTAAATTGATCAATCATAATAATAATAATAATAATAATAATAATAATAATAATAATAATAATAATAATAATAATAATAATAATAAGGATAAAGTTATCTAAAACATTCTAGTCACTACACAAGCGTCGTCTAATACAAATAATAAAGAAATAACTCCTAAGTATTCTATCTACCGTCAAAGCTACGCTAGTTAGTGCAAGTACATCTAGTAATCATTGTTAAGTAATACTACCAATATTCCTAAACATAATGGGGCCATGAACAGGATAAGTTGAGTTCAGAAACCTCAGATATAACAAGATATCCTCAACCTGACAATTCCTCCCTACCAAACCACTGTATGGGGGGAGGCCTACAAAGGACTCAATGGATCTGTCACGTCCACGATCTACCTCACGACCCAGCACAACTGGGGGTATCCGTAGATAACCAAAGTATCTAAGCACCATGCCTACATACTACCTACCACTCGCCATACGATCGAATAGACGAGCGCTATACGAACATATGCATGAACTCAATAGCAAACTAACTATACTAGATATATTAACCTAAACAATGAACAAAGTAAACAAGAACATATTAATGAAGAATAGTGTTGCCTATAAATATTATACAACTACAGATAAATATTGAAAGAGAATAAGAGAATAAGAACTGTACCAGACTCTAATCTCTTGACAACGTCGGGAGTCCAAGATCGAATCTTGACTTCCTCTACTCTCGAATCTAACTAGGCTATGCTATGAACTAGGAAGTGCTCTAGATGAACTAGGGTTTATGGCTTTGGATGACTAGATCTCCTATGACTTAAACTGAATGGATCTCCAAATGATCTGAGCTTTAGATGTGATGCCTCCAGGGGGGTATGCCCTCCTATTTATAGTCCGGTGGGATGCACGACAGTCGTTGGATCAAACCGACTTCAAGTAGGGCTGAGATGACTTCTCATATGCGGTGGAGGAAGCTTCCAGAAAACGGCGGGCAGCGGGCCTAGGGGGGTGCCGCCCGGCCCCACCCCATGTCAGTTGGCTCCACATGGTGGGGTCTGGGGCCCCGCTTCGCTCCGGTGTTTGCGGGATCCTCCTTGAGTAGAATGGCAGATGTTTCTCCGCGGGATTTATTCGATATCTTCTCTAATTTGATTTCATTTATTCTCTTTTCTAAAATAGTCCCTGGAAAATAATGAAACACCAAAACTCATGGAAAATTTTAATTAAAGCCCTATATTTGTAGATATTATATTTAATTGATCCATTTATTTAAGTTATAATTACTTAAAAAGTTAACGCTAAGGACCGTCAACACATTGGCCCCACAAATGCTACACTTCCAAACACCTCGTTGACCTCTATCAACAGAGCAATAACAAATATAAAGGTCAACGAGAGTCTCACTTCACCGCTAAGCCTGTAGCTTAACCTGAAAAATGCAACTACATGATTGTTGAGGCAAAGGGAAATGGTGGTGATGTCCAAATGGATGAAAGTGAGGACAACCTTCTTCAAGATGAATTTCATATGTTTGGGGACTGACAATAATGTCCAAAATTATAGTAGTCAAATGCTTGCCCTGTTCGCTTGATCGTTTCGGTGACAGATAAGCCGGCTGATGTTGTTTTTGGCTGTTTTGTTGTGAGAGAAAAACACTGTTTCGATGGCTGATAAGCCAAACGAACAGGGTTGTACCAGTTTTATCACCTTACAGTTTGGTCATGCATGTATCTAAAAAATGTGATAAATGGCCGCCAAAACTTTGCAATATTTCCTACGAGTTATGAAATGTTGTTTTACTCATAGTATATGCTTTATATTAAATTTTTTTCTTTTATGGTATTTAACAGACCTTGTGGAACCAATGGCTGAAGCTAAAATCTATCTTGTACACGGTGGTGCCACAAATACAATACTAATGGAAATAAGATATTTCCAAACATTAACAAAGAAAATTAGAAATATTATGACCATTATCAGAAGTATTGTTCATATTATGGGCACCAGAAGTGCCACATTGGTTCTCCCTATGGGTACTCAAAATCTTTGTAAAGGACACACTATTGTATCTTGCCTCGAAGCGTGTCCCTTTGAGCTTCAAAGATATTCGTAAGAATGGTTTCCATGTAGAAAATGAGATTAATCAAGGTGCTAATATATAAAAACGCTAAATTTGGCAGGTACCAAAAGCACGTGGTGGAAATACTCCCTTCATCGACATCAGTTTGTACTACACGTACATAAAACCCACTCAAGGATATGTTGCTTGAAAGATATATTCAAAAACACATAATCATTTCGAATATGACATGACCGATTGGGTCATTCTAGGTTGAGTATGATGAGAAGAATTATCAACAGTTCTTCTAGTCATGGCATTGAGAAAGAACACTTCCCAAATATCGAAGATTTTGTTTGCATTGCTTGTGCAAAAGGGAAGTTGTTCACATGGTCATTCCTCCTAAAGATTAGGCATGCATGAATCTTGTGTACTTTTGCAAAGAATACAATGTGATATTTGTGGACCTATTCAGCCCCTGCTAGGTCCATTCCTTCCTCCTCTTCACTGCCATATACTTGAGCCAAAATCATATCAGATTGGAGCAAAGATCGGTGGCGTGGATTATGGTATCATAACAGGGTGCGGGTTGTGGCGTCGCTAGGCACGCATGAATGGCAAGGCTGGTGGCCTCGTGAGGCTTGCGGACGGCAAGGCCATCGGTCTCGTGGGGAAGCAAACGGTACACATGGTCAGTTTCTTCGTAAGGCGCGCGGGGATCAGATTCAAGCTTCTTTCTCATGTTCGGCGTGTACAAGGCGACCTCTCTAGCCACGTAGATGGCCAAGGTGGTGACATTGCAGGGCACACAGATGGCTAGGTCGCCGACCTCGTGGGCAGCACATATGGCCGTGGCTACCAGGGCCATTGAGAGCAACAACAACATTGTGGCGGAATAGAGAAGAGGGAGAAACGTAATATTTTTCTATTCCTTGTGGGTGGTCAGTAAGCATATGACTAGTTGTTGCTATATATTGCTCTATGACTAGTCATATAATGTTTTAGCCTGTCAGTAATAAATATTTAAATGGCTATGAACTACTATTGGAGAACATTATAATTGCTCTAAGGTCAGTTTCAGTAGGTTCTATGCATAAGTTTCTAAGTCATATGCGTTGAAACCAGTGTAGCCTACTTCCATCTCAATGAAACTCATTTGATTGCATAAAACTTTGATCATCTATTTATTCATTCAAATTATGATACGTCAACATATTTACTAAGTTGGTAGCTTATTTGATGCCGATAAAACTTTCGCTTAGATTGGTCTAAACATATGTCAATGCTTGCATCTCTTACTACGTTTATTTACTATTACTAATGATACTTAGGTCTTCTCCAGTGTACGCCTTGAGTGGTGCCAAGTTTGGAGAGATGGTTGAAGAGTGACTCCTGTACACTGTGGCTAGCCGAGCTAACTTTCAGTGATGCAGAGAATTCTCGGAGCGGAGCAAGTAGAGGCAGTGCTGGCTGCTTAATAAATGATTACTTTATCCCTCAAATCAATTCATCTCGTACAGTTTATATCCCTAGCATATACTGTTTTGCTCCTTTTTTTATTTACCGTATTGGCCCAGTAGCAAGGCCTGATTTACTTTTATATCGCAGCAGAAGAAGAGTGATGCTATTTTTCTATGGTGGGACCTAAATTTTAGTAGGCATCACTACCACACTGAGAGGTCTTATTACGTATTATAAATGCTAATGTTTTTATATATTTGGTTAAAGGAGATATGCAATTACTGTTGCCTGCTGCTAGTGATGCCCTTGCGGACGGGGCCCATCTCCATGGCGAGGTTACGAAGCACGTACTTCTGGATCTTTCCGGTGGAGGTTTTGGGCAGCTCGGTCCGGAAAACAACCGTTCGGGGCACCATGTACTGCGGCATGCGCTGGCGGCACCAAGCAGTGACGTCGGCCGCGGTCACCGTGCCCGCCGCGTCCTCCTTGAGGCTGACGAACGCGCACGGCGTCTCGCCTCGTAACTCGTCCGGCCGCGCCACCACGGCCGCCTCATTCACCGCCGGGTGGGCGTAAAGCACCGACTCGACCTCCACGCTGCTGATGTTCTCGCCGGCGTTGATGATCACGTCCTTGGAACGATCGCGTATCTCGAGGTAACCGTCGGGATGCATCACGCCGACGTCCCCCGTGTAGAACCACCCGTCGTCCTCACGTATCACCGCCTTGGTCGCCTCGTCGTCGTTGAGGTAGCCGAGCATTACGCAGCCGCCGCGGAGCACGATCTCACCCATCGTGGAGCCGTCGTGGGGCACGCTGCGGCCGGTTTGGCTGTCGATGACGTCGACTTTGCCCGTGGCCGGTGCGCGCACGCCCTGCCTCGCCTTGAGCCGTGCGCGCTCCGGCGCGGGGAGGCTGTCCCACTCACCCTTCCAGGTGCAGGACACCGGCAGGCCCGCGGTCTCGGTTAGCCCGTACCCATGGCTGATCTCGAAGCCCATGGCCTCCGTGCGCTGCAGCACGGCTGCCGGCGGTGGCGCGCCGGCAGTGCGGATGCGCACCTTCACCGGGAGCGGCCGCCGCACCCCCTCTGAGGCGTTGGCCAGCATGTTAAGCACGACGGGCGCGCAGCAGAGGTGGGTGACCCCACGGCTCGCGATGGCGGCGTACACGGTGGCGGCGTTGACGCGGCGGAGGCACACGTTGGTGCCGCCCACCACAGCCATCCCCCACGGGAAACTCCAGCCGTTGGCGTGGAACATGGGCAGTGTCCACAGGTACGTCGGCCTCGGCGGAACCGCCCATTCAATGAGCGAGTCCACCGTGATGAGGAAGAGCCCGCGGTGGCAGTGCACCACGCCCTTGGGCTCCGACGTCGTGCCGGAGGTATAGTTCAGCACCATTGGGTCCCACTCGCTCGCCGGCTGCACCCACGCGAACTCCGGGTCGCCCTTACTGTCGAGGAGCCTCTCGTACGTTAACGTGCCGGCAGAGGCGGCGGCAGGGAACTCCTCCTCGTGAGGATCCTCGACGGGGATCACTCGCGGGGCCGGGTGCCCCGGCGGGAGTAGCCGGAGCGAGTCGCTGATGAGCTGGAGAAACGATGGGTCGACGAAGACGAGCTTGGAGCCGGAGTGGCAGAGAAGGACGGCGACCGTGTGCGCGTCGAGGTGCGTGTTGATGTTGTTGAGCACGGCGCCGCTCATGGGTACTCCGAACTGCATCTCGTACATGGCCGGCACGTTCGGCAACAGCACGGACACCTATATATATATTATTATATGCAGCCCGATCGATCACCGTGTCCCGCCGTAGCAAAATCATGAATAAACAAGAGGAATCTCGATGTAGGGTGGCTTACGATGTCACCGCGGGAGATGCCGATGGAGACGAGCGCGGAGGCGAGGCGGAGGCATCGCCGGTGTGTCTGGGACCAGGTGAACACCGTGTCATGGTACACGACGGAGGGGGAGTCGCCGAAGACGGTGGCCGCACGCTCCAGGAATCCCAGCGGCGTGAGCGGGCACGAGTTCGCCGGATTCGCGCCGAGATTGCCCATGCCATGGGGTGGCCGGAGGCGGATAATTGGCTTGGCCTCGCCGAGCGGTGATGTCTTGGTCACCCGTCTAAAACCCAGAGGTTTGTTTCCACAGTTGACCACGGTGAACGTGTTTCCCTTTCCATGATTACAGTTAAAATAGGATACTCCTCCAGTCTCTTTCACTGTCAACTTCAGACTACAAATAGCACAGAAAACATTAGACTGGAAAATCTTTCCATAATTGGTTCTTGAAAAATTAAGCGGATTTTTCTTTATTTTTAATCTTTATTATTTAATATTTTAATAATAACTATTTTTTTAAAAAATATGTATCCGACCCTTGAGCTCGCAAAAGCTACCACATTAGATTTCATTATGGTGCGGCAAAAGCTACCATATTAGATAGGGTTTTCGACGTGAAAAAGTTTTTCATGCCACTCCGTTGGCTTGATAGTATTGTTTTGTCACGCCACCGGAAGTGACGTGACAAATCTAAACTTTTAAAAAATTATAACTCTTCAATACGACGTCGGGATGAAAGTGATTTTTATCTAAAAATTATAAATCTCGATGAGAGCTACAAATTTTTAGTTTTGAGTTTTTTCATTTAAGAACGCTAAGATCCTAAAAAAATTATATAAAATTTCAGATAATCATGTATTACAATATCTTTTTTGTATGGAGATAAATTAAGATACATTTTATATCGAAAATGTCACTCCCAATGAGATCTATAAGTTTGTTTCATAAAGAGAACGAAAGAGACAAAAAGCTCCAAGGAGTTAGAGAACCTACGTACTCCGACGACACTCTACAGTATTTTCTGAAAGAAAGAAAAGCCGATGCATGCAGGACTTGCCTCAACTGTGAGTGTGATGGGGACGAGAGAGGAGACCACGAGGCAGTGGTAGCACTTAGCATGGCCGGGCATGCAATGTTATCCCACTTACGGCTCGCCGGCCACTTGAGCGCGATATGGACGGCCGGCGGTAGTAGGTACCTTCTCTCTCAGCGCCGGTGGCGGTGCTCTCGCGGCGCCGCTCGGGGATGAAGATGAACGTGCAGCAGGAAGGCTGGAGGTTGGAGTGCAGGCAGCACGGCGTGTGGTATACTAGCTACGTACGTGCTATATGGAGTGTATATATGGAGAGATAGATCGGAGTCGAAGGGCCGGGAAGGAAGTCAGCACACGCTACTGCATGCAGTATTCAAAAAGATGTCCATACATTTAGGGTGTGATTGGTTGTCCGAATGGGATGGTGCAAAGGGCCATCCGGGTCCGTGTGGTGCACTTAACCCGTGTTTGGTTTCCCTGCTCGCATCGTTTCCCTATACGCCCCCATTCCTTTCTCCTCCTCCATCCCGGTTGTCGCCGTCTGCTCGAGGCGATCTTCCCTCGCGAGCCGGGACGTCTCGGCGCTGCGCGGGAACCTTTGGCGGGAGACGGCTCCATCCGGCACGATAAATGGCGCGCGCCGCGGTGGAGTTAGGGTTACCGCCCCCATTTCCGCCACTCCCTGCCTCCACTCCTCTGGTGCGCTCTCTCTTCTTCCATACCTGTTGGTTTCTCGCCGATGTCTTCCACCCGCGGCGGACCCTCGCTGGTTCTCCGGGTCGTCGGCTGGTATACCTCGCCTTACCCCTCTTCCTTTTCCCCGTGTCGGCAACCATGTGTTTGTTTTCCCCCATCCATTTTGATTAGGGTTCGTGCTGGTACCCTACTGGATCTGTGTGTTTTTGATGCGGATCTAGTTGTTTTCGACTCAGATCTGGTGTTTTCCTATATCATGATACGGATTTGCCATGCTATTGTGCTTTATGCTTGAGATGGAAACCATGATGATGCTTTATTTTTTGATGATGAAACTGAGCTCAGTGCCTAGGTCGATGATTACACACTTCTTATTCTATATTAGGCGCCGGAGGAACACCTTTTGGTGTGGCAACCGCGTCTTTCTTTGTTATTATGCATCACTGAATCTTTAATAATACAAAATAGTTCACAGCAGTAATGGTTTGTAAATACTTCATCCCTTTCTAATTTGCCCCTTCATATGTACTTGTTTCCCTTAGTCATGGACTTGCAAGCTAGACGTCGAGCAGCCGCTGTTGTGGTTGTAGTTGTGGCCTGTTGATTTTTCACCTGGTTTAGGAGGAGAGTAGCAGATGCGAGGTCTATAACCTATGGCCCCTTGACAGAGAGGGACCAACAGAGGAATCACAACCTAAACTACATCTACAACTCAGATAATGTCCATTGTGTTAACTTGCTTAGGATGAGGAGGGCCCCTTTTTTCTAGCTGTGTGAACTTTTCCGCACTAGAGGGCTGGTAGCTGACAGCATCCATGCTACTGTCAAAGAACAAGTAGCCATGTTTCTTCATGTTGTTGGGCACAATGAGAGGTTCAGAGTTATTGACCTCACATTCAGGAGGTCAGTAGAGACCATTAGCAGGTTATTTCAAAGAGTGTTGTATGCAGTAGGGGAGTTGAGGAATGAGTTGATTGTTCCTCCTAGTACAAATGTTGATCCTAAGATCCTTGGTAGCAGAAGGTGGTACCCCTACTTCAAGGTTGGTGTTATCCATTGTAGCTTATCCTTAGCCAACTCACCTTTCTACATGTATCTTACAAACCTTTTCTAATATTATCTAGGAGTGCATAGGCTCCATTGATGGAACACATGTCTTGGCTAGAGTGCCTAGGAGGATGCAAGCTGCCTTTAGAGGCAGGAAGCATTGTACCACACAGAATGTACTAGCAGCTGTATCATTTGATCTGAGGTTCACTTATGTGCTAGCTGGGTGGGAAGGTTCTGCCCATGATGCCATAATTTTGTCAGATGCCCTAGCAAGACAGGATGGCCTGAGAGTCCCTCCAGGTAGAATATAGTCCATATGTTGCCCTATCAGTCTACTTCCACTAGATACCATCTAAACCACCTCATTGTCTTCACATTTCTAGGAAAATTCTACCTTGTTGATGTTGGTTATGCTTTGAGGCCTGGTTTCTTGCCAACTTTTCATGGTACAAGGTACCATTTGAGGGAGTATGGCACTAATAGACCCCAAAACCACAAAGAACTGTTCAATCTTAGGCACTCTTCTTTAAGAGTGTCAGTAAAGAGAGCATTTGGGGCTCTAAAGAATAGGTTCAGAATTCTGGACAACAAACCATTTCACCCATACAAAACTCAGGTGAAGCTTGTTTTGGCTTGTTGCATACTCCATAACTGGATATTGAGGTATGGGGAAGATGAGCATGTACCTTCTGAAGAGTCTTGGACTCCAAATGATAATGAGGTCCAACTTGAAGATGCCCCAGATAGTGCAGCATGGGGTGCAGAGAGGGAAGCATGAGCTACTGCAATGTGGCAGAACAGGGGGCACTTCTAGAGTTTAGGGATGTGTATGAACTACCACTGCTGTTTATTCTACTTTGTGTTTGTGATGAGTCTTTATTTGTTTATGAGACCAATGACACTGAGCAATGATGTCTGAACTATGTTTTCTAATAATGTTACCTCTTATCTTTCCAGTTAGTTTATTTGCACTTCTCCTTTAATGATGTCGTGTTGTGGGTCATTGTTTGGATAGGAAAATGGCAGAGTTGGGTGACCAGATTAACCACATTGATGATGTTGATCTCATTGTGGGTGGTAATGTGCCACCAGTAGTGCAAGTTCCTGATGAAATGCCTCCACCCCCTGCTCCTGCTGGACCTATGCACTGGACTCCAGTGCTGTCTAGTTTCATGCTAAGGAGGTTCCATAAACTTGTAATCCAAGGAGTTAAAACTAACAAGGGGTTCAAAGAGGTACATGTTAGACAAGTTGCTTGCATGCTGTCTGACTTTGCTGAGGTTAATGTCTCCACCCAGCAAATTTACAACCACCTGCGCAAATGGAGGCAGAGATGGGTGAAGGTTGATAGGCTAAGGGACCTTAGTTGGGCTTTGTGGAATGATGACCTACACAAGATAGTGCTAGATGAGGACCACCTCAATGGGCACACCAAGGTTAGACAAACACACTAGTTGTTGTCCTTTCTTGTATCATATCCTAATCTGTGTCTAATAGTTCACTGTCTTCCCTACCTAGGATCATCCTATTGACGCTAAGTTTCTGAACACTCCTATTGAGAACTATGTCGAGATGGAGGCTATATTTGGTGGTAGTTTGGCTATTGGAAAGTATGCTATGGGTTCCAATGAACCACTAGGTACTGACATGGGCCAAATAGACTTAGATAATGGTGGTAGTGTTAGTGACATGACTAAGACTGCAGGTCAGTCACCAAAACCATCTGAGGTTGGGACTGAGAGCTCTAAGGGAAGTGAGGAGAAGGAGAGGGGTGGGAAGAGAAGGAAGATATCACAAGAGGAAGTTGATCTTATGGCTGGCATGATAGGGGCTGTGAATAATGTTGGGGAGGCTCTCAAAGCTCCACAGCACAATGAGGTACATCAGGACCTGTATGGCTGTGTGATGGGATGCCCTGGTTACTCAGCTGAGGCCCTTATGTTTGCTTTGGTGTACCTGTTGAAGAACAAAGCAGAAGGATTATGCTTTGTTTAGATGACTGAGTAATATAAGATCCTATGACTTAAGACCTACCTCAACACTTCCTACTTTGAGTAGAGAAATGTGTGCTGGCCTCTCCACTTTTGCATATAGCCATGCTAACTGACCTATGCTACAACACATGTCTTTTGGTAAATAGCACTGACCTGTGATAGTGCTAGGCAATTCTGATGGTGCTAGGCAAAACTGATATAGACCTTGGCACAAATTCTAAGTAGCCTAATTGTGGCTGCTTGTATTTTTGTATAGCATAGGGAACATGGTGATGGATGTGAGGCTTATGTGGTCAATATGTGACTAGATGAATGTGCTTTATGACTATAAGTTGAGACATTGACATTTGATGATGATGACTTAGGCTCTGGGATTCAACCATTTCCTTCTCTGCTGGGCCTATGATGCTACTTATTCTCATGGTAGTTCCTGTTTTGTAATCATGTCTTCTTGTTTGCACTCATGTTTGTCATCAAACTGTAGGTTACATCCATTCCAATGCAACTGGTAGTGTCTTCACTATCCTTGATGGCTGGGAATGTTTGTAGCCACGGTTCCTTGGCTATGATTTTGGTTTTGGATGTTTTATTTGGCTTGTTTGCTTTTTCTGATGCATATGATGATATCAAATGCCACTGCTGGGTTATACATGATATCACAACTTGGACTAGTGAGAAACTGGAACATTGTTTCTTCTATCTTGCTTGATGTTCTGGTTCTCATGATAGTCATGGAACCATGGGAGACTTCCATGCCTATGCAACACAAGGACAAACTAGTCACTGTGATGGCTGGGTTGAATGACTCCCATGATTTCATGGATGTCATGATTGATTTTATGCCTTTGCACCATCTTATTGGGACAACCAATCACCCCTAGTTCCTTAAGCTCCTAGTCCAATAGTGAAATGAATTGGCAACTGAATCTGATGCAAATTTGATTACATATCCCTTGTTTTTGTCTAATCTCACAGCAGCTTGTATTTTTGTTTTAGAGGACATGGCTTGGTATGTGGTGTACCATGGCAGGGTGCCTGGGGTGTATGGATCCTGAGCTCTTTGCAATGCCCAGGTTACTGATTTTTCAAATAACTCACAAGAGTTCTGCAACCAGATCAGAAGCTGAAGCTTCCTACTTAGAGTTCATTGGCAATGAACAAGTGTCACTTTTGACTGATGCTCCTCCACCGTTGGTTAACAGCTCACCTTGGACAACTGTTGTTTGCATAGTTTTGATTTTTGCGCTGGTGGTGTTGCTGTTGATCATCATTTTCGGTTTCAATTAAAAGCCTATGATGATCACTAACATTTGTACTTAAATCTGCTTATGATGTTGATCTTGTTGAGGAACTATGATCCTCGGCTTAACAGCCATGCTGTACTGCTGCTTTATGGATATAACTTTTGCTTATGCTCCAAGGTCAAGTGCAAACATTTGGTTTTTTTATCTGAGGCTATACCCTTTTGCTGTTTTCAATTGTGCTTTCTAAGGTGGTAAGTTTACCCAAACCATACATAGGTGACCACAACTTGGTCCATTCAGCAGAACTAAACACAGACATGTGTATAAGTTCGTTCATCAAAATGGTTCATGCGGGCAACCAAACAGACTCATTTTCATGCTGAATGAAAATGGTTTGGACAACCAAACAGAGACAAGTGTATGGTTTGGGCCTGCCTTAAACCAGCCTGTACCCCCTCTCCATCCCGGCTCACTAAGACTCGGGCAACCAATCACACCCTTACTGTATGCGCTGTCCGTGTCGCATTGAGTGCCCCACGTGGCATAGCTGCCGATGAATAAAAAGAGAGAGAAGTAGGGATGGGCTCCGACCCACGCGTCAAGAGCCCGGAGGTTCAATTCAAGTCGACACTCCACGATACTGCCCGGGAGCGGGAGTAGCAGGACATTTTGCCATTTTGGTGGTGCCGGGACCGGCCGGGAGCACAAGTGCACCGATTATGACCGACGAATCGGGAATGCGGGGTCCGGACCGCATGTTTGATCGGACATGTTCGCGGCATGGACCAGACGGCACTTGCGAGTCTAGTTTGCGATGTCCCTTTTTCCCCGTGAAAATAGTGGCTACTGTTGTAAACTCGTTCGGTCTGCCCGCCAACCGTAACATTCTTCATTGAAGCCGGCCCCCATTTAATATTGTACTGTATAGCTATCAAATCAAACTTATTAAAGTGTGTTTGGTTAGATGCATGAATAATAGGATATGGTTATCTATGTATATATTGTTTTGTTTACGGATGAGTTAGATATGGGTATCTTTGATTGGAAACTATTTGATTTTAGACGGGATATTTTTACTAAAAATTGTTGGACGAGCTCATCCATATTTTCTAATCTATATTATTAGTAAATTAATTAAAATTGTCATAATGATATTTTATTACTTAGCAAGATTAACTTTGATAAATTCCAATATGATGGCTAATGTACATTTTTTTTACCAAATAATTTCACGACATGGACGGGACGCCACTCGTAAGTCTAGTTTGAGATTCATGTGTTTCTATAGTTTTGTAGCTATTTTTCATATACATAAAATAAATACAGTATATAACTATATCCTGCAAATCGCGCGGCCTACGTGCCAACCATAATTACAATTTAATATTATATACTCTTCAAGTCCATTTAATATTGTATCTAGCTATCAAATCAAATTTATTAATGTCTTTATCAAAACAGGTCTTCCACCAATGACAATTCACAATGTATTATGCTTTGTTCTTATATTTGGCTCCCTACAACTGATGCATATCTTCTTCTTTTTTTGACAAAATACTCGGCGAGCTATATTGATTAAGAGAAATTACATCATTCATCGTGAACTTAAGAATAAAACTAGGGGCTCACGATCATCTCAAACATAATTAAGGCCAGGTTCGTCTATACTATTCCAACACTATATTTTTTAGCGAACGAATAGTGTTTTTCTCTTACAATAAAACAACATAAACATTTAGCATAAGTCAAATTTCAGTGCAACGATCGGGGCCTAAGTTTGGTCTGCATACTTCTCCTAGCCAACTCATGTGCCGTCTGGTTTGCTTCTCGATCATAGTAAATCCGCTCCAAATAGTGATACACTCATCATATATTGTAGTGGCCGAGTTTGCTGAGTATCCTCCATTTGCCATTGTTTCCACCACCTTCATGCAGTCAGACTAGACAATTAGTCGATTGCAACCCGGATGTTGTGCTAACTACAACCCTTCCTTCAATTAAAAAACTTCTGACATGGGAGCCTCCAACAGATAGGGAAGAAAAGAATGTGAAGCTTCTATCACTCCCCCCCTCTTCCAATTTTTTATAATAAACCCCGTGCTACCACTCCCGGTTCTTTCATCGAAGGAAGCATCAATATTTACTTTGACTAAATCGTCAGGAGGTTTCTGTCAGCCCCGACAAACTTTGGTATGTCTTGGTTGAGGCTATGAACTCCTTCAACCTTAAAATTAATGATATAAAGGGTCAAGGTTGTGACAATGGTTCTAGCATGAAAGGAAAACACCAAGGCCTACAAAAAAGGTTAATTGATATCAGTCCAAGAACATTGTATATGCTATGTGCTTGTCATAGTCTCAATCTTACTCTGTGTGATATGGCAAAATCATGTGGTAAAGATGTTTAATTTTTTGGGATTGTTCAATGCATATATGTGCTATTTGCTAGTTCTACAAAAAGGTGGAATGTCTTGCTTAAACATGCATGTTTCTAGTTTAACTGTGAAATCATTGTCCAATACTCGTTGGGAGAGTCGAATCAAAAGTGTTACAACAATAAGATATCAAGCTATTGAGTTAAGGACAACTTTATCTGAGTGACCTCATTCTCCTGATATTGAACCTAAGGATAAAAGTGATGCAAAAAAAATATTTGACGCCCTTGACAACTTTGAGTTTATTCTTGGTATGGTTATCTGGAATGATATTTTATTTGTTGTGAATAAAGTGAGCAAGAAGTTTTAGTCGCTAGATATGTGCATTGACTCTACATTGTAGCAAATACAAAGGTATGATGCAATACTTTGAGGCATAAAGAAATGAGGGATTTTCTTCTAGTCTGATTATCACCAAAGCCATTGCATCTGACATGGGTGTAGAGGCATCATTTCCGGTAAAAAGTGGTGTTACAAGGAAGAAACAATTTGATGAAAGTAACTGCGAAGAAGAAATTCTAGACGTTGAGAAGGAATTTGAAGTCAAATATTTTCTTGTTGTGATTGATACGACATGAACTTCTTTAAAGAACAGATTTGAAGAACTCATGGTATTCAAAGATATATTTGGTTTCTTAATGAGCTCAAGCACCCTAAAATCATTAGATGATATTGAACATGAAGAGCGATGCACTACATTTGCAAAAAAAAATAGTGTAGATGGATCATCTAATGTTGAGGTACATAATCTTATTTCCAAATTGAAGATTACGAAATTCACTTTGCTAGATGATGCATTGTCTGGCATGGAGAGCATGTTAGAGAGGTGAATTGTTATCCAAACACTTCCATTGCTTACCGGATCCTATACTACCGTGCATGTGACGTCATCTGAAAGACGTTTTTCAAAGTTGAAATTGTTGAAGAACTATTTAAGGAGGTCAAATGTCTAAAATAACATTAAATGGTTTAGTGGCTCTATGTATCGAGAAGACGTTGTTGAATGAGATCGATATCGATATAATCAATGACTTTGCATCTAAAAATGTTAGAAGAAATTATCTAAAATAATTTCAAATTTCAAGTCCAAGTAAGTAAGTTATTACTATTACATTTGTCTATTTTATGAACTTTAAGATATTCTATATAAATTACTTTAGTGTACTTAATCCTACCTTATATTATTAATTAATGTGTGCTTAAAAGACTATATATATATATATATATATATATATATATATATATATTGAATAAGTGCTATTCTACACCCTAGACGTAGAATACTTATACTACTGAAAAAATTTAGTATTGTTCAGTAGTCGCATTTCAGTATTATTCAATATTTTCGTGGTGCTGGTGTAATACTAACTGATACTAAACGTTGTTCAGTATTCAGTATTTTTTCAAATCAGTTTTACCTTGTGGTGTAGAATATTCGACATCTAGGTGTAAAATAGCGTTACTCTCTCCTCTCTCTCTCTCTCTCTCTATATATATATATATATGTGTGTGTGTGTGTGTGTGTGTGTGTGAGTGTGTGTGTGCACACACTTTGAGATAGTGGGCGTGGATATGCCTCACTGTAGGTTTGTCGACATAGGCCTAAAAAAGACTCAGGTCATGGCGAATGACTTCGTCTAAGCATAAAGGCGGTATCTTCAAATTGCATGTTTGTTAGTTGGAGATACTCTCTTTGTATTCTAATTAGATGAAGTTTTAGACAAACTTTAGATCAAACATTAGGAATATAAATCATCAATGACTTTTAAGTTGTTGAGATTTTAAATATGAAAATTATATGAATAGATTTGTATAGAAAAATACTTTCATAAAAATATACATATATCATTATTCTATAAATATTTTTTTAAAAACAAAAGATCAAAATTATATTTATGAGATCGTGTTGCTATCAAAAACTGCCGTGTTTTTTACACGATGCATAGGGAGAAAAACAATAATGAAGCCATTGCCAGTTTTTTTATGTTACGATACTGATGAAAAACTGCCGTGTTGTCTACACGATGCATAGGGAGAAAAACAATAATGAAGACGCCATGATTCTCTATTTATAGTATTTAGTTTTTTTTTAATTCCCTATACAGCACTGTCATTATATATTATATATGGCCTCTAGCACCGATAACTACGAGCGAAAAATAACATTTTACCAATGTTTCATGTGTAGTGGCACCTGAATGTTAATAATAATATTTTAATACATAGATTTTTTAATGTTTTTATTTTATAACATTAAATTTACCAATATATTTTTTGGTGGTCCATAAATAGTTTTTGGCATTGCCATCTTTTTGCACAAAGTATTTATGATAGTATAATTTTGTGCACAATATCAAATGCGCAATTTTATGTATGTGAAGTTGATGTATGTTTGGTACCGTAAAATAAATATAATTGTTCATATATTATTCTGCCATAAATATTATGTGCAAAAAATAGTTGTACAGTACTAGCCAATAAAATAAAAAATCATGGCCATATCTAAAGAAAACCAATTCCAATACTATGTTAGAGAAACTCTATCTTTCAGGTGCTAAATACGTAATAACCATCTTATATTCCAATGCTAATAAAGAATTTTCTCATGCATATGGATGCGGTTCAACATGGTAGATGCGACCGCACACACGCAAAATTATACCAACAGTAAAAAAATTAGCCAATTTTTCGCAGCATTTTGCTCACCATTTTACGGTAATAGTAGTACGTACTACCTCTGTCAATTAAAAAATATATTTTAAAGTTGTTTTAAGTTAAATTTTTTAACTTTGATAGAATTTATAGAAAAAACATTAAAAATTATGATATCTAGAATTATTAGATTTTATGTCATATATGTTATTATTTTTCTATAAAGTTAGTAAAAATTAAAAAAGTTTAACTGTAATGGATCGTAGAAATTAATTTATTTAGGGATAGAGGAAGTATTTTACCACTGAGATGATGGTTTTCGACGATGACAAAACTGTGAGACGATGGTTTTCGACGATGACAAAACTGAAAGCCCCACACCCATGCATTGATTGATTGTGCGTGGAAGATCTCCGATTCGTCACCAGGGAAGGGACACGGTCGACACGGAGCGCCGGACGCAGTCGCAGTCGCAGGCAAAATTAAGCGTCGCCCCTCCGGGCCTCCGGCCTCCGCCTTGGCAACATAAGCGGGCAGGCAGGCAGACGGGCAGGCGGGCAGGCAGTACTGGACCTGGCACCCACACCGCGCCTCCCGGCATCGAGTCCGGCGGGCCTAGCACGGACGCAGTGCACTAGTGCAGGCAGCGCAGACGCGGCAGAGCCATTGATGGCGGGCCTGCTCTGCAAAGACCTGGCTGGCTGGCTCTGTGTATCTCGTGGGCGATCGTGCACGTAAAGTTTTTATATGCCGTGATGCCGATGCGCATCGATCGAGTGCGCGGCACCGCGGGCTGCGGCCTGCCGCTACGCCACGGCCCACGGCTACGGGAACGGGACACGCAGAGGTCAGCGCAGCGCAGGCCGCCCGGCTGGCTGGCGTGAGTGTGTGGAGTTGGAACGCACACTGCCTGCACGGCTGCATCTGCCAGGCGGGGTTCAGTTGGTCCTCACTGCTCCAGTGGCCAAGGACCAGGAGTGCGGATGGAAGCGAGCGAGAATTCTCCGTTCAGGACCGGATTGGGCTCAGGGAATCGATCGGAGCGGGGCGGCGAGTGGGGGCAAGGCCTCGCTAGTCGCTACCGAAAATGCCAAATATTTATTCCTAAAAGCTACTTTACTTACGCACACGCGTTAGCTTGCTGGCATGCACACCTTGGCTGCCGTCTGATCCACTCGCGTCCGCATCCATCGGTCCTATTTCATTCCCCACCCAGCCCCAGCCCCAGGCGTCACGCCCGCACGCACGACACAGCCGCCGCAGTCGTCTTCTACCTCCCTCCCAGAGGCGGTGGATCTGCTGAATCCCGGAGGCGGCGACGGATGCGCCGCCAGGTAGGTCCCTCCTCCTCCTCTTCCTCTTCCTCTTCCTCATCCTCCTGCTGCTCGATTTGACTTTTAGGGTTCCGGCGAGCTTTTTCCCTTCTTCTCCAACTCCGGTGGGCTATAGATTGCCGGCCGACCGGGGGGAGGAAGGGAAGCCAGGCGGTGGGGATGGTCGCCGGACGGCTTAGGAAGCTCAGGGATGCATGCATGAGGGGGCCGTGGGAGGGGGTAGGGGGAAGAAGGTGGTCATCGGTGGCGGTAGGGACTCGTCGGCGGCCCTAGCTCACCGGAGCTCCGGCGAGTCCCTACCGCCGCCGGTGGGGTGGTGGCCGGCGGCGGGGGGTGGACGCCATAGTTGGGGAAGAAGACTTGCATGCTTCAAATTCCTGTGCGATGATGTGTGCAAGTCAGACTTTAAATTCCTGCGCGTGCAGGCTTTAGCACAGTCCATATTTATTTCCTTCGCCAAAAGCTCGTTTTGGACTCTACTACCTTCGGTGGACCAAAATCAGTCTTCGTGTCCTCCGTTTTTATAATAAAATTATTAATTAATCGATCCTTTCGTGAGCATTGCTCTATCCAGATCCACAAAGGAAACTCTTCTTTCTGATGCAGCCCTTGGTGCTCTGGCTCGAATAACATCATGTTCATCTTTTCGCCCCCTCTTAATAATAGGCCCATTCCCTGATGATCTTTGGGACACTCAAACTCAAAATTGGAGTGTTGCTTTAATTGATAATATATTTTATGTGCAAGCACAAAAAGTTATCCAGTAAGTATCCAAAATCCAACCCTAATAAAGAAAATATCTTAAGCCTTATTTAGATGTTCACGTATCTTACTCAAATCATATGGATTGGTGTGTATTTAAATTAATATCCACTTTAATCCATATGATTTGAGGTAAACAAGGTCTTATATGGACTCAATGTCCAAAAGATACGTGTCATTGATATTCTTTGGTTGAGCTATGTTTTTTTTAAAAAAAAAGTAGCTAAGCTGTGTCTTAGAACAAACAAAATAACTACTATATGTTTCTTTCAAGAAAAGCTATTGAGCCGAATACCGAATACCGATCCGTTCCCCATTTCGCAATCAACCTCTTTTCGATTCGATTTTGTCCTCTCTCTCTATCCCTATTGGCTGTTTGCCTGGGCTAGGGCCTAGGAGTACACTCCCTCCGTCACTCCGCACGGCACGGCCGCCTGCAGCGTGCAGCTGCTGCGCTGCGTCTGCAATTCTGCTGCTGCCGCTCCTCTGTCCTCTCCCGGCGCACACAGACAGGCGCGGCTGCTGCGAAGAGGTTACCGCTCCGGTGCTACTCCAGCCAGTTCGTTTAGAAAGGAGGTATCATAGGATTCATAGCATAGAGTACTAGCATGCTGTAACCTATAAATACTGAAGTAGAAGAGAGTAGAAAAAAGAGTAGTTAAATTCATAATTATAAGAACAAAAAAAATATAAAAAAATAATGGTTACATATATTAACAGCGAAGAGCTAAATGTAGGCTAAAAGAAGATTGTAAAGAAACTTTGCTAATGATTTGTTTTCACCTGACTAAAGTTTAACTTTATCATCTCGGAGTATTAAACATACATTAATTATAAAAATAATTGTATAAATTAAAGCTAATTTGTGAGACGAATCTATTAAGCATTATTAGTTTACGATTTAACAGTATAGTGTTATAGTAGACATTTGTTAATGACAAATTATGCTTAATATATTCGCCTCATAAATTAGTCTACTCATGTATAATTTGTTTTGTAATTATTTCATGTTTGGTCCTCTGATTAACCTTCAAATTTTTTATGTGACATAGACTAAACATTTAAACTTTCTCGATGTGATGTAAACTAAACTTTAGCTCCCCATCTAAACATTTTAGGGCATAAATTTCAAAAACATAGGAAATTGAAAAAATAATCCACGTTTCACCCCTTGATTTTTAGTTCGTGTCCACATCGAATGAATGTTTAGATACTAATTTGGAATATTAAACACAGATTAATTACAAAACTAATTGTAGAGATTGAGTCTACTTTGCGAGACGAACCTATTAAGCCTAATTAATTCATGATTTGATAACGCACAATAAATATATACTAATAGTATATTAATTATACTTAATAGATTCATCTTACGAATTAGTTGCGAATTATATACTTAATTTTATAATTAGTTTAGATTTAGTCTTCTAAATAATATGAAATACTCAATCTGACACCACTGAACTTTACTCTACTTGTCTCTGAAGAATATATTTCTAGATTTTTGTCTTAAGTTAAATTTTTTAAAAAACTTTGACTAGGGAGTGTTTAGTTCTCTTCAAAATTCCAAAACTTTACCAGATTCTATATCACATCGAATCTTTGAACAAATACATGGAGCATTGAATATATGTAAACTAATTATACAGCTTATCCGTAATTTTCGATACGAGTCTTTCAAACCTAATTACTTAATGATTGGACAATAATTACAAATACAAACGAAACACTACAGTACTTTACATCCTAAAATTTTTTATCTAAACAAGGTCCAAATTTTTAGAAAAAGAATATTAAAAGTTATAGTATAAAACTAGTATTATTGAATTTATTCTAAAACATATGAAATTTTCATATGGTGTTTATTGTTAAGTTATAGATATTGCTATATTTTTTATAAAGTTAATTAAAATTTTAAAAATTTAACTAGTGATCTTTCAGAAAAGAGGGAGTAGTCATCCGATACATCATACATCCAAGCGCCACCTTTGACTCTGCATTCTCTCTCCGCTCGTCATTTGCATCGCACTTATTGCTGTTCTGATTCTGATCACGCCATCGCGTCACGCGAAAAAGGGGAGCGTGAACTACACAAGCAACTCCCTCTCGCTCTGCCGCTGTCGCTCTGGTGGATCTCTCTCTCCAGCGTCAGCATAACTCGTATATAGAGGCAGACATTTCAATTTGCTAGAAGTTATATTCTAAATTTAACTATAAATATCAATATCAATATTTATATCTCTAAATAAAATTATTGTAAAAATATATTCAATATTTAATCTACTAGAACATAAAAAATAATATGTATTAATAAATGTTTGGCCAAACTTTAAAAGATTTCTAATTCCTTGAAGACAAAATTTGTATTTATTTTTATAATTAATGAATGTACTTAATCGTTTTTCTTATTAATTTCTCTATCTTAATTCTAAGATAGATGGTATCTGATATTATATCCGTGGAAAACCTAACTACCTAATATAACAGATACTTTTATGACTAATGATAATAATTTAATATTATTAGTATTGTTTCATTGAAACTATTTAAAACTTATCTCTATAATGAAGACTACGATATTTAATTTAATAATACTAATGGACTTAATTTCTTTAAGTATAAAATATTTTCGTATATCCATATATATTAATTAATTAATATGAGTAATGACATAATACATAGTTTTGTATAGCTACCGTTCAACTTTTAAACTTGTGTCTATGATTATTTATAACATTTTGAAAGTAGGTAAATCATCATTTGGAAAGTATTTAAAACCTGAGTAAAGTGTACAAACATTCCCCAAACTAGTTGAGATGTGTCGTTCCGATCATTAATCATTATATTGGTCTTAGAGCCAGTCCAAACCAATCTACGCATGCACTCCCTACATCAAAATATATATTATATATATATATATAATTTTTGTTTTTTAGAAGTCAAACCATTTAAATTTTATCTAAATTTAAATAAAAAATACTAACATTCATTATATCAAATAATATCATTACAATAGTTATATAATATATTTTTAATGAATTTATTTGTACAAATAAATACTTATATTATTAACTGTAAAGTCTATTAAACTTGAGCTAGATTAACTGGCGCGGATCCCATAATTGTATTTTTAGATATGATTAAATTAATTACAAAATTTATTTTTATAACAAATTAATTTGAAGCCATAAATATGTACTAAAAATTTGATAAAATATGAAACATTTTAACTAGGTCGCATACTATAGTTGTTCTCTTTTCTAGACAGAGTTAACATATAAAAAAAATTCTAGTGTCTCAAACATGTATGTATATATACCTTGTTAGATATTACTCCGTGGACCACAAAAGTATGTTCCGTTTTGTGGCGAGAGTACTCCCTGTGTCCAGAAAAATACATTTATTTTAGAAAAAAAACAGTTTTATTAACTAAGGTCTTGTTTGGAATGCGGGAAAAATTTCTCGTTCCTACGTTTTTTCTGTGAAAATGAACTGATTCCTACGAAATTTCTACGCATAATTATTACAAAACATCCAAACAAAACTTAAAGTATCGAATTAATTGTCGCATTACAATAACCTTTCGAGACGGTCTTTTCCGTAGATCTTTTTGAAGTCCTTACTCTTCACAATGGATAGACAACCTTTTCTATACACTATATCGTTCAGAATAAGAGCTGTTATCTCCTCTTGAAATCCTTTTATCTCAAAATCCAGCAACCTATTGTGACCTTGTTCTTTGCGCTGTAAATTGATACAAGATGATATTGAGATGCACATACGTAAGATAAAACAATAGAATTAAAATGCGACGCGTACGTACCATGTCATCTCCTATTCCTAGTTTTGCGCTAAAGTAGGCAAGCATTGCCCACATCACATAGAACCCGCACTCGTTGTTCCCCATTGGTTGATCTAGGGTCTTGACCTTCTTCATATACTCCGCTCTGAATGGTTCTCTCCATTTCTTTTGCATCTTAGGCTCCACATTTCTCCAATCAGGTAACGCCTTTATTCTATGTGACAATGTAAATGAAGTGTGAAGGCTGAGGACATTATTAATTACAATATCATATGTGATTGAAAAGTGTGGTGATATTGGGTTCACTTACATATTTAGAGTTTGACTAGGGTTCGATAAGTTTAAGTGGCTTCTTTTTTGAGTCCCACACCTCGATAGTTGAATTTTTAACACTTATATCTACGAGGACGTAATGGTTGCTGCAATCACAAGGTTCATGTTATTGAATGATATATCAAGAAAAAAAAACACTTAAGTAAGGGTCGAGAACATATACTCGCAATTGTAGGTTAGCAGTGCGTTTGTTTTGCCGACTGAGAACATTCTTTCAAACTCTTTCTTCAAACTCGCTGAGACATACGGATCTTGGAGACCGGCTTTGCATGTTTTCTCATTTACATAGATGGGGTCCAAGAAGTCAAAATTTCTTATTCGTTTTTTAAGGAAAAATTTTGCTACAGACCTGCAAAATAAACATGCATGGATATATTCAAATATAGATCACGTAGTTTATTATAACGTTGTTAGGGTATGGTACTTACAGAGTCCATAACATCATAATCTGCGTATCCAGCGAGTGTCGTTGAAAGAGTTGAAAGAGGTCTTCATAATAAATAGTATGCACAACTTCTTCAGGATGATTAAAAATAAAACATGGAGGGATGCATACTTCAAAGTTTGCATTCTTGTCTTTGCTTCTATCACTGTCTATGATGTAATAATCATGCAATTGTCGCATGTTTGTTGGCAATTTTCTATACTCTTCTTCGCTGGCGACCATAGGCATGCCTAGTTCAAACTTGTATGCAACTTCGGCCTTTTCAAATTCGGTATTTTCAAAATAGAGCTTCTCGGCATCCTCCATGCTTATATCCAGTTCTGCGGCCAAGTTTTGTATCTCTAGCTGCTGAAAGGTGTGCATTTCTCTAGCTCTTTCTTGGTTACCCGGATTTTTGCTTTGCCTTTCAAATTGGCTCTGTTTCTCAGGTATATAAGCCAATCGTTTATACAAGGCAAGTTTGGCGGCCTTTTCTGCAATCTGAGCTCGTAGAATATCGTCCTTAGTCGGCACTGGCGGAGGCCTTTTACTAGTCATCTTAGGATCTTTACCAACTAAAGCTGATGACCTCCTCTGTTGCCAAGTCGAACCTGATCTGGAGCTAGGCCGTCGAGATCCCGCCAGTCCTGAGGACTTTGAAGCTGGTGGAGGAGGAGGAGTCTTCTTCTTTGGCGGTGGAGAAGGAGTCTTCTCCTTTGGCGGTGGAGGAGGTGTCGGTGGATCTTGACGAGGAGAGAAACCTCTTGGCGGAGGCGACCGGATGATTCACTGTCATCATCGTCATCCGAAGATGGCTGGTCGTCTAGCTTGATGAAGCGTTTGCGCCAGGCGACATGAGTGCCCAAGTTGTGAACTAGACGCTGCCTATCTTCCTCCACTGGGAAATCAATATGTATCTTATTGTACTTCTTGTCCAATATCTTATCAATGCTGACCCTGACATACCCGAGTGGTACTGGCTTGCCATGAATGATGTTCTCTCCTATAGGAAATGCTTGTCCGACCACCACCTTGTCTTTGGTCCACTGCTGGCGGATGTACAACCTGACATTCACAGGTTCTGTGATGTCGTCCACCGGATAAGAAGCATTGACCTCTTCTTCGTCAGGCATAGGGTTGAGCCACAGCTACTGTGGCCCTTGTCGGGCACTGGGCTATTCAAAACCGGGACTACATGCGGCCCTTGACTCAAACACATGGATTGCATAGCGCTCGCCACCTGAGCAGCTATCAGTGCTTCAATGCTCTGTTCTAGCTCCTGTCGCATCCTTTGGAACTCCTCTTCTCTTTGCGTTCTAGCCCTTGCCCGACCCCTATAGGAAGCGGATTCACTTTCAAATGCTTTCTCCCAAGGAATTACCCCGGCTCCTCTAGTGCGATCGGGGTGCTCCTTGTTTCCAAGTGCTTGCGTGAGCATGTCATTTTCTCTATCTGACCTGCGGGCCCCTCTATGCACTTCCTTAGAGATCGTTGACGGGTTCAGTCCTGGCGGAAAGGCTCCCATCAGGATTGTATTGTGCCTCCCTTGCGAGTAGGTAGTTCACTGATCTGGGTTGCCAATCGCTTGTCTGAGGCGTAACGCCGCTCTGCTCTAGTGCTTCGACTTGGGCATCCCAATCCGGAATCTTCCTTACGTACCCACGCGATCCTAGGTGGTGAGGATTATTTGATCTAAGCGAGTTTGCTTTGTTTCTTTTGCTTGATGCCTTGGCCTCATCGGATAGCTTGTAAGCCTTGAACTCCTCCCAGAAGTCCCTCTGCTTGCTGAATTCACCTCCCACAAAATTCGGTTCTTTTTCCTCCTTGACGAGCTTGTGCAACTTTCCCTTGAAATTCTTGAAGGAGTGACCCATGATTTCCTTGGCCCTCTTCTTGACTGTCGCTTCATCACAATCATTAGGGAAAGTGAAATACCCTCTGAGCTTGTTCCAAACTAGTTCCTTCTCAACTTCTGGAACCCTCCACGGGTCTTGCTCACTTCCATTCCACTTCCTGTATTTGATCGGGATGAAGTCCCTTACAAGTGCCCCGATGGTACTCTTGTATGGGCCCAATACTTTTCGTGGCTCCACCGGCTCCCCTAGTTGATCGAACTGAGAGATGTGCCAGTGTCTAGTTGTCTAAGGGAGCTTTGTTGCACCACGCTTAGTCCTTCTGGAACTCTCACCAGTACTTGGACCTTCCGGCGGAACCTGCTTCAAAATTTATAAATAAGTCCCCATCAAACTTTTATGGCTATATCTACTGTGTTTTAGGTATGACCTAAGTTATTACCTCGTCTCCTTGGCCCTCTTCTAGGTTTAGCATATGACTAGGGCTCCAAGGTCTTTGATCCCCTTGCTAGTTGTCATCGGATCCTTGGTCACGTTTAGCACCGCCACCACTAGTTCCCTGGTCATCGGCTTCAGTCGCAGGGCGACGGGTGGTGAATCGGCGCTTAATTGTCATGTTTCTGGACATGAATTTCGATTATTGGTATTAGCTCATAGGTAGATAGATAGACTATATATCTCTCTATCTCTCTATCTCTCTATATCTCTCTATCTCTCTCTATCTCTCTATCTCTCTATATCTCTATATCTCTCTATCTCTCTATATCTCTATATCTCTCTATCTCTCTATATCTCTCTATCTCTCTATATCTATCTAAAAATTTGAATAGAAGTTGAAAATCTTCCAAAATAGACAAGTATATAGAGATTAGTCACAATATAAAGCCATAGACAAGTATATAGAGATTAGTCACAATATAAAGCCATAGCCAAAATCTTCCAAAATATTCCACTAATCTATATCTCTAAGTCATGATATCTCTCTATCTATAAAGCCATAGGTACAAGTCACAATATAAAGCCATATATATATGATATAAAATTTTGCCATCTATCTATAAGTCATGCTATACAAAATGTGCATACATCTATCTATAAGGCATACATCTATCTCTCTATATCTCTATCTCTCTACATTTCTATCTCTCTACAAAATGTGCCTCCACAAAATCTAGATAAGTATATAGACAAGTATATAGATTAGTCATCTATCTAAAGCCATGCATCTCTATCTATATCTCTAATCTCTATCTACATCTCTAATCATCCTCTCCTTTTCCTTCTCCTTCTCTGTGGTTCTCTCTCTATCTTTCTCTATCTCTATCTCTATCCCCCTCCTTCCTCCCTATCTCCATGACTAGCAAGACTCCAAGCTCTCTATCTCCCTCCTTCCTCCCTATCTCCATGAAAGCAAGCAAAAGCACTCTGAATCCCATGTAGACATTTCATCGAACACTTTCGGTTCGTGGACATGGAGCTCACCGCGTGGAGGTTTGGGCCGGTTTCCGAGCTCCTGCAGGGCGGGGATTCCGAGCTCCTGCACTGGCTTCGAGCGTCGGCGTGCTCGGGTGTCTTTCTTGGCGGCGGCGTGCACCGACGGCGGCGAACACCGGCTCCTGCGTGCACCGGCGGCGTCCAATGCCGGGCTGGAGCGGCGGTGAGGCTGGAGCGGTGGCGTGAGGTTGGAGCGACGGCGTGTGCTCCTGCGGCGGCGGCGTGTGCCCCTGCCGGCGGCAAGTGCTCCTACGGCAGCGTGTACTCCTGCGGCGGCGGCAAGTGCTCCTCAGGCTGGAGTCTGAAATGGCTAAGTGTGGAAGGGCGCGAGTCTGAAAATTTCAGACCGCGCCCTTTCCCTATATACTCGGTCAGATCACTGCCGGTTCTTGTTACAAACCGGCAGTGATGTCCCCTATCACTGCCGCTTTGTAACAGGAACCGGTAGTGATGAGGGCACATCAGTGTCGGTTGTTTGGAACCAGCAGTGATAGGTGGGCCATCACTGCCGGTTTGTAACAAGAACCGGCAGTGATAGGGGACATCACTGCCGGTTCCTTACAAACCAGCAGTGATTTTTATTTTTTTAAAAATTTTCCCTTTGCTTTAGAATTCAAATTACTCCTGATTTTTTACTAAAACTTGAAAAACTCTAAACATAGAAGTTGCATAATTTTTAATTCTCTACAACTTTTGCTGAAGTAGTATATTCAAATTCTTTATAGTTTTTGAATTCCCTTTTGAATTTGAATAAGGGTTTAAAATTCAATTACACCCTTTGTAATTACTCCAAAAATTTGAATAGAAGTTGAAAATCTTCCAACATAGCTTTTGCTAGTTTTGAGGAGCTCTACATTATTGCTTATACACTCAAGGTCTAATTCTTCATAGTTTTTGAATCCATTTTTGAATTTGAATAAGGGTTTAAAATTCAATTACCCCCTTTGTAATTACTCCAAAAATTTGAATAGAAGTTGAAAATCTTCCAACATAGCTTTTGCTAGATTTGAGGAGCTCTACATTATTGCTTATAGACTCAAGGTCTAATTCTTTATAGTTTTGGAATCCCTTTTGACATGGCATACATCAATCAACAACGTGGTACAACTCAACAATCTCTAGAACTCCATATGATCTCTAAAACAACATTTCATTAAGGATTACATAGTTTATGATACTCTAACAATTCACGGTGCAGGCACGATGATGGCCTCATCATGATCACTCCGGAGGTAAGCAGGTTCGTCACCCTCTTCAAGGACATGTAGGGTAACGTCCGCCCCAAAAGGAGCCATTTCTTCATAACCTTTGTACTCTTCTTCGTCTGTCACTCCGTTGACACCTACAATCTTCCTTTTTCCTTGCAATACTACATGTCGTCTTCCATTTGTATTGTTATCCCTTGCATAGAAGATTTGCAAAACATCCTTTGCAAGGACGAAGGGGCCATCTCTGTATGCGGTCTTGGATAGATCAACGGTAGTGAACCCATCCTTGTCGGTGTTGATTTCATTCAGCCAGACCCACAGACAATGGAAAAGAGCAATTTTCAACTGATGTCCATAGTCTAGCTCTCATATCTCATCTATGAAACCATAGTATGTTGCCACCACCGTGTCGTACTCATCGTGGGCGTCGAAACGAACACCACTGTTTTGGTTCGTGCTCTTTCCGTCCTGTTTTTTTGTGTTAAATGTAAAACCATTTATTTGATATCCTTGGTACCTCATTAGCGTAGTCGAAGGTCCGGGGGTTAAGAGATCTAGCTGACATCCCGTCACCTTTCCTAGCCTTTGGCGTCGAAACCAGTCACCGAATTCCTCCTTATGTTTTTTCTCAAGCCAAGCCTGTGACCTCCCTATGTGCTTAATTTGCAGGAACTGCTTGTGCTCATCAATGTATGCCATCACACCGTCGGCCTGCTGAAGAACAGCGAAGTGTGCTTGTCTGAAGGAGACGACTTCGTCCATTTTGACAGCTTTCTCACCTATTGTTCCTTTGCCCCCTAGTCTTCCATCGTGATGAGATACTGGAACTCCAACCCGCTTGATGTCCAGATAATATGTGGAGAACTCAATAGCCTCCTCTGTTGACCATCCTTCTACCATGCTCCCTCCTGGTCTGAATTTATTCCTAACATACAACCTGAAAATTTTCATCAGCCTCTCGAAAGGAAACATCTGGTGTAGGTACATTGGGCCAAGGGATTTTATTTGATCCACAAGATGAACAAGTAGATGCACTGAAATGTCGAAGTAAGTCGGTAAGAAATGCATCTCAAGCCTGCATATAATCTCGGCTATCTCCTGCTTCAGGTGGTCTAACCTGCCCACTTCAATGACCTTTTCAGAGATCGCGTTGAAGAACGAACACAACTTTATGATTGGAGCGCGGACCTTGTCAGGGAGGATACCTCGCAGGACAACTGGGAGCAGCTGAGTCATTATGACATGACAGTCATGGGCCTTCATAGAACCATAGTTAAACTTAAGTTCTCTCATGTTAACTAGCCTCTTCGGGTTCCCACAGTAACCACTCGGTACTTTGAGATCATTGAAGAAAGAAATAAGCATTTCTTTTTTCTCCTTTTTTAGTGTCCATGATGCCACCGGAAGTTTCAAGTGGCCATTCTCAAGAGTTACTGGGTGTAACTCCTTCCTGAGGCCCAGGTGTTGCATGTCCAAGCGTGTCGCGAGAGAATCCTTGCTTGTTCCCCCGGTGTTCATCAACGTGTTAAGTGTGTTACCGCACACGTTTTTAGTTATGTGCATTGGATCAAGACAGTGATATACACTCAAAAGTGGCCAATAAGGTAGTTTTCAGAAGATTGATTTTTTCTTCCAGATACTATCGGTTGGCGCTGCTACTGCCCCGTCCCCCTTCCCAAGGACAACATTTGTGAGTTTGCTTAATTGTTGAAGCATTTGTTTCCCGTCTTGATACTTTGGAGGTCCACGTTTCTCAGTAGTCCCATTAAAATCTTTTGTATTCCTACGGTAAGGGTGATCACGACGTAGGAACCTACGGTGTCCCATGTAGACCATCTTCCTGTTTTCTGGTAGATGTGTAGCATCAGTCTCGTCCAAGCACTCGACTCCCAGTGTATCCTTTTGTCTTCTCTCCAGACAAGGAACCTCGCCCTGGTAGGTCGGTGATTGTAGCGATAAGTACAGCCTTTACCATGACATGTTCTTTCTTGTACTCATCCCAAACATCCTTCACACCCGTCTCCCACATCTGTAGTAGTTCATCGATCACTGGTTCTAGAAGCACATCAATATCATTACCAGGTTGTTTTGGTCCTTGGATTAGTAATGGCATCTGGACGTATGACCGTTTCATACAAAGCCAGGGTGGAAGGTTGTATATACATAGCGTCACTGGCCAAGTGCTATGATTGGTTCTCACCTGGTCAAATGGGTTCATCCCATCCGTTCTCAAAGCAAACCACAGATGTCTTACCTCTCCACCGATGTTCTTATAGAACATAGTGTTGATAGTCCTCCAGTCCGACCCATCGACGGGGTGTCTCATCATTGAATCTTTCTTTCGCTCTTCGCCGTGCCAACGCAACAGCTTGGCTGACTTCTCATTTGCAAACAACCTATGCACTCATGGAGCTATAGGAAAATACCACACGGACTTTACTGACCCTCCTCTGGTCTTGCTTCCAACATTTGATGGCCCTTGCTTGTATCGGGGAGTTTTACACTTGGGACACGCATCCAAGTGTTTGTATTTCTCTCCACGGTACAATATGCAGTCGTTGGAACACGCGTGGATTTTCTCAACCTTAAGGTCAATTGGGCAAATCATTTGCTTCGCAAGGTAAGTCTTTTCTGCTAACTCGGTCTCCGGGAACAGTTTATGTAGTATAACTAACAAGTTATCGAAGCCTTTATCACTCAACCCATTCGTTGATTTGAACTCCAATAGCATGATGTTGGCTTCCAGTTTGCTTATTGGGCAGCCCGGAAACAATGGTGTTTTCGCATCCTTTCTCATCATCTCTAGTTTTTTCAACTGTGAAGCACTAAGGAATCCCCATGCACATCATGTAGAAGCTGTGAAATACCATCATTTTCCTCAGTGTCGTCAGCAAATGTATTCACAAACACATCATCATTGGTAGGCACATCTTCTGTGTAATCATGAACAGGCAATAATGCTACACTAGGCATGAGCACATCATCATTAACATTTTGACCAACCTCCCCATGCAAAGTCCAAATCGTGTAGTTTCTCATGAACCCCCTTGTGATCAAGTGCAAACGTATATGCTCCACGTCGCCCCATTTTCTCGTATTCTTGCAGTCTTTGCATGGATAGAATACAAGATGTGAGTCCCCAACATTGACTCTAGCTCGCTTGATGAAATCGTCGATGCCCGTCAAGTACCGTGGGTCTGTATGTGACAGATCATACATCCACCCTCGATCCATGTTTGCACTGATAAAATAAGATGGGCAAAGCAGAGGAAACATAGGAACATATTAATAGAAGCATTTTTGAACAATATTCTTCGATATAATTTGAATTTGGTCGCGCTATAAAAATAAAGAGAACAAATAGATAACAATGGAAGCATGGAGTATTAAATGTAAATATTAAATACATGCATGGAGTATTAATCTAAGTAATAAATACCGAATCTATTCCACATCCCATCATATCTTTCATGCATGTATTGAGTATTAAATGTAAATAATAAATATAACTAATTAAAATTTTTATCCATAATTTTTGAGACGAATCTTTCGAACCTAGCTACTCAATGATTATACAATAATTACCTAATAAAAACAAAGTGCTACAATTTTTCTAAATAATTTTCGATCTAAAAGCTACAAAAAATTGACACAAATTACAACATTCCTGTTCTTGATCATGAAAACTAGCATAGCTCTAACACAAATTGACACAATATAAACCAACAATTCTAAAGAATTATGCTTGTTACTAACCAAGAGCAAGAAGATATGAGGATCCAAGAGTGAAGAGGAGTCAACAATGGAGATCAAGAAATCCACCAGCCGCAACAATGGAGAGATGGAGCTCCTCACGCACTGTTCTGCACCGTTGGAGCAGAGGAGGGAGAGGAGATTGAAGCTTTATAGTGTACACAACTTCACTGCCGGTTGGAGCCACGAACCGGCAGTGAAACACCACATCACTGCCGGTTGGTGGCTTGAACCGGCAGTGATGTTGTGTTTCACTGCCGGTTCAGCCTCTGCCCCCCAATTAGGAAGAACCGGCAGTGAAGGGGCATCACTGCCGGCCCAAACAAAACCGGCAGTGATGGGCCGGCAGTCATTGCCGATTCTGTAGTAGTGTATAAATCATCACTATTCATCATGTGCTTTATATTAGAGGGTGACAATAAATTTTAAGAGGTTCCATCATGCTTATTAGCCTCCTAAGCATTGCACTTCGTGTAACCTGAGAAGTCCCTCTAAATTTTTGTTGGTGCTGTTCGTCGAAATGCTCCATCGGTCCATGTCAGCGCCGTTTTGACAATTCAATGGTGGTTTATGCTACAGTGTATAGCCTAGTTTTCTAAAGGGCACTTAAACCTTAATTGGAGTGAATGAACAATGAACCTTCCATAGTACCTAAGCAACAAATATGAACTTGGATATGTTTATTTATTTTGGTGCTACTAGCACATTTTTGTTCCTTTGTACTGACTGCATCAGGGGCTAACTTTTGACATGATTTTCCACAAAGCATATATATCAAAGGCCAACATCAGTACAAGATCTTGATATATATAACTGTATCATTGGGGCCGGATTGCTACGAAAGGAGAGAAGGAAATGAGCGGATATACACTTGTCACGCCATGGTATATTAAGTTTTGTCCCACAAAGAAATAATTTGACTTAGGAAAAAACTGCAATGCGACTCTTTTATGGGAAGGAAGTAGTTACATATAGGATGTATGTGTTGCTTCAAATTTTGTTTCCAGACATGGTGCTCTTTTGTATTTCATTTCTAGCATACACTTGATAGATAAATACTACTCTAATGAATTAAATCATCCATAATTTACTCACGTCTTTCTTCCATTGCCTCGGTGCTAATAAATATATATATAACTAATAGAAGAAAACTGTAAAGACAAGTGAAATTTGTTGCACTTAAAAAGTAAATAACATGCAAATAAAACAGTAACAAATTAAGGAAAAACATATGCATCAGCATGTCCCGACAGGTTTGAAGAATCAACAACATTTCCATTCCACAAGAAATATTATTTAATTGGTTGTCATCCAATATATGCCAAAGCATAGCAAGGTACGAAAACTCTACAATGGCTAGCTAGCCAAAGGCACCATGATCCAAGTTGTACACATAGTCTAGGGGGGTGAGGTCCAACAGATTGAATTAGCACAAGCATGCATGCCTAATCAAATCTGGTTGGAAATATTATTCTGGACATGCCCATCAAGTTTAGGCTATGCATTATTCCAGGTTTTTCCGGCGCTACGCATTAAGTGGTAGGCGACGTTCCCGTCGACAGCGAGGCGCCTGTGGTGACTTCGTGAACTTCAAGATTTGTCGGTTCAGTCCTTCGAAGGTGCTCATAGGGGTAGGGTTTACGTGCGTGTGTTCGTAGGGGCGAGTGTGTGTGCGTATTGAGTGTCTGCGTTGTACTGTGTACTCTAAAAAAAAGTTTAGTCTATGATCATGCATGCTGATGACAGAAGCAAACTCATGTCACCACAAGCTCGTCATTGATCATTAGTAAGGACGATGTTGGGTAATAATAAACTATATAAACTTCCACGTGGATTTACTACAGCATATGTGATGTTTTATCTCAATGTCTCTTTCATGAGCTCATTGGTGACTGCAAATTCATTTGGACTATTTAGGGATATATATAGTCCATGTTATTATAGACGACATAACAATAATTTAAAATGGTTTGCATCAAGTACGTCGGCATATTTGAAGCAAAAAAAATGTAGACCTAGATCTCTGGCTCGGAGCATATATAGTGCTAGTCACACATTTTGTTTCTTGAAGCCGACAAATGCAAGTGGATTGTTTTGGGCATGATTTTCCACAAACTAGATAAAAGATTGGACATCAGAACACTACTGCCTTGTCAAACAAGTAAACATCTATTCTAGAAACTAATGCATAATACACTAAAAATAAATATTTTTTTAGTTTTTTTCTGTGGTTTTAATTTTGGGGGAAAAATGAAAAAATTAAAGGAAGATCAAATTTGGCGGGCGCCCAAATTTGGGGTGTAAAAAGATGGGCCGGCTTTTCCCCCTGCATGTTTGACCCCGTAAGGGGGAAAATTTTTCCCTTTTTAATTTTTTCCCCATCGGGGGCCCCCCGAGGGTGGGCTTTTAACTTATTTTTTTTTATTGCTCTTTTATGGGTTTTAGGTAAGGGGACTTTTTTCTTTGAAAAAAAGAAACAATCATTTCAAAATTTTTCCCGCATGTATTTGACCGGGGGGGTTTTTTTTAAAAAAGCGGAAAAAGGGGGTTTTAAATTAAAAGGGGGTATTTACCAAATGTTAATAAATGACCTAGTGAAAAAAACTAGGTTTCACTTTAGGGTTTTAAATTTTCCCTTTGGGCTTATCCTATTCAACCCGGGCCCCCCAAAACCAAAATTTTTTAAAAATAATTCTTTTATGAAAAAAGTTTTGGGGTACCAAAAATTAATTATAGAATAAAAAGGGGGTTTTTTTACCAACCCAAAACTTTAAAAAAGTGGCAACCCGGGGGGCAAATTTAAGGGGGTTTGGATTAAAATAGAAAAAAGTGTTTAAAATTGTTAATTTGGGGGGAAAAATGGGCTTAAAGGGGGGACCCCCCCGGCCCGCCCCTTTTTTTTTTAAAATTTTTTCCCTTATTTTTTTTTATTTTTTTTTGGGTTTTTATTTATTTTTTAAAAAAAAAGGGGAAAAAAAAATTTTTAAACCCTTTGGGAAAAAAAAATTTTTTTTTTCCCCCTTAAAACCGGGGAAAGTAAAAGTTTTTTTATTTGGGGAAATTTAAATAAAAAAGGGACTAAATTTTGGAAAAAAAGGAAAAATCTTTCTTTATCTTTAAACCCTAAAGGTATAATTTAAAAAAAAAATTTTTCCCCCAAAAAATTTGGGGAAAATAAAAAATAATTGCTTAGAAACACCTAAAAAACATTTTTAAGGGGGGGAAAACCCATTTAAAAACCCTTTTTCCCCCAGGGTCCCCTTTGCCCCGGGTTTGGAAAAAAAGGGAAATGGTTTTTTAGCCCCGGTTTGGGTTTCCCCCAAAGGGGTTTTTATGGTTTTGGGAAAAAAGGTTTTTTACCCCAAAAAAAAAAATAACCACTTTTTAAAAATTTTACTAAAATTTTTTTTTATTTTTTTTTTTTAAAAAATTTTTTTTTTTTTTTTTTTTTTTTTTTTTTTTTTTTTAGTGTAAAAAGGGGGAAAAAAAAAAAAAACCCATTTCTTTTCGTGTTGAAAAAGGGGGCCCTTTGAGCTAGTAGGATGCCATGGGTTAGAATTAAACAAAAAAAAGGGTACCCGGGGTTTTTCCCTTAATTTTGGGAAAAAATTTTTATGTATAGAAAAAAAAATAGATGGTTCCCGTAGTTCTTTTAAATTTTTTCTTTTAAAAAATAAAACTTGATTATGTTTACATAACTTTTTTTATTCAGAAAAGAAAAAATTAATAGAGAATGGTTTTGCATGGCTCAGGGGGGCGGGAAAGTGCAGATGTGTTTTAAATTTGGGTTGGGGGTTTAATTTTTTAAAAATGTAGGGGAAGTCTAGGAAAATTAAAAAATAAAAATTTTTTAATTGTATTCCTTTTTTAAAAATTTTTTTGTTTTTTTTTAATTTTTAGAAAATTAGAAATATAAATCTTAAATAATTTTTAAAAAGTTTTTGGGAAAATTTTTAAAAAAAACCATCTATAAATAGATTTGTTTGAAAAATGTATCCAAATTTTTAATTATATTTAAATTTTTTTTTTAAAAAAATAGCAAAAAATTTTTATTTCTGTGCTTTTTTTAAAAAACCCCAACCTTTTTCACAAGGGGGGAAAAACATCTTTTATTTCTTTTTTAATAATTAATTGGCAAAGTGGGCCAAAAACTTCATTTTCTTTTTTTCTGCCTTTGATTCTGGCACCCTTTTTATTAAATATGTGGTCTGAAAGCAAATTTACTTTTTATAAATGAAAAAAAACCCTGGAAGAAAAATTTTAACATATTTTAAGTTTTCCACAAAGGGGTTTTAAAAAACGGCTCAGTTTTTTTTGTTGTTGATTTAATGAAAAGGGGTTAATTTTTTTTGCTCCCGGCTTGGGGGGAAAACCCGGGCCCTTTTTAAAAGTTAATTTTTTTTGGAATCAATTTTCCCCCTGTTTTTTTAAAAAAGTTTTTTTACTTTGACTAATTTTTTAAAAAATAAAAAAAAACATTTTAGACTTAAAAAAAATTTGGGGGAAAATTTTTAAAATTTTAGATAAATTAATTTTAAAATTTTTTATATTATAACTTTTATTTTTTTTTTTTTTGTTTGGGGTCAAAGTTTAAAATTTTTGGGATTTTTTAGAACAACTTATAATTTTTTTTAAGGCCGGGGGGCATTTAAAAAAAAAGAATGTTCATGGCATGGGCGTTTCGCCCAAAAATTAAAAGAAATGGTTTTGTTTGTTTGAGGAGAAGGTTTTAAATTTTGGGGGGTTTCCCCCTAAACTTTTAAATTTTTTAAAAAGTTTTTATCCAAAAAATTTTAAAATTCAAAAAAATTTAAAATTTTTTTAAAAATTTTTGGTTGCATTCTTTATTTTTTTTTTTCGTTTGGAAAAAGTTTAAAACTAGGAAAAAAAAATGCATGAATAAAAGGAAATGGAAAAAAAAAAAGGGTTTTTAAAAAAAAACCGGGATTTTCATAAAAAAAGGGTTTTGGGTTGGTAAATTTGTTGGGAAAAATAAATTGTCAAGGTTTTTGTTTTTTTTTAAAAAACCTTAAAATTTCCCTGAAAAAACACTAAAATTTAGGTTTTCCAGAATTTTGGGAAAAAATTTTAAGAATAAAAAAAATTTCCCCCCCTCTGGCCCAATGATACATTAAAAAGATTTCATTTTTTTTGGGTCTTTTATTTTTCATTATAATATTCATTGTAAAAAATAAAAATTTTTAACTTTTATTTTAAATTTTAAAGGGAAAAAAATTTTTTTATTGTTATTTTAAATTGATAAAATTTAAATAAAAAAAAAAATCTATGTATTACTTTTAAAAAATTTTTTGGTTAAAACCCCCTAGGTCGGGGGTTATTTGTTTTTTTTTATTTTTTAATACCCCCCTTTTTTGGGTAAGTTTCATTTCTTTATTAAAAAATTTGACATCAGAAAAAGAATATTTCCTGAAAAATTCCTCCCTCCTTTCCCGGGGGCCCCTATAAAAAATTTAATAGTGCGGCTAGGTGCCCGCGGTAATGGACTGTTTTTGGCATGAGGGGGCCTTTTTTCTTATTAATATTGTTTTTCTCTGCCCTCGTGATTAAAAGAGTCAACCATAGGGGAGGCAAAGGGGGTAGTAAACCGAAGGATAAAAGGGGAAAAACCGGGAAACTCTTTTTTTTTTACATTGGGCTAGATCCCACCGGTCCCTTGAAAATTTTGGGGCCCCCCGAGGCCCCTTTTTTTGGGTTTATGATTTACCCATTTTGTGACCGGCCTAAACGCTCCCACTTGGTCTCTTTTTTGTTCTCCCTTCGGCAGGTTTTTAATTAAAATCCAGAACCACCTGTGTTGATAAATTTTTTTTTCAAAAATACACTTTCAAAACTTGGTTTTTGAAAAATTTTATGCTTCCAAACAAAAAACCGGTGGCAATTTGAAAAAAAGTCTAGGATCCTTAATTATATTTATTTTTTTTTTATTTTTTTTTAAATATTAAAATTTTAAAATTTTAAAATTTTTCATTTTATTTTACCCCCCTTTAATAAATATTATCCTTTTACCCTAACCTTAAATCATTAATTAATTTTTAACGGGTATAAAAAAAAGAAAAAAATTAAAAATAAAAAAATACCACAAAAAACAAAAATAAAATTTTTTTTTTATTCAAAAAAAAAAAAAATCCCAAAAAAAAAAAATTTTTAAAATTTAAAAATTTCCATCTAACAAAAAACTCAAAAAATTTTCACCCCCCCCCCAACCCCCCCTTTTCCCCCCCAATTAAATTTTTCCCCAACAAAAAAACCATTAAAACCCAATCCACTGATGGGGGGGGGCCCGATGATCCCCTTTTTTTGTTGGCCCTTTTTGGGTTGGGGTTTTAAGCCCTGGGGGGCAATTTTTGGGGTTTTTTGTTATTTTTAATTCCTTCATATCATAAAAGAGGACAATTACTTTTAGGAAAAGTATTAGGTTTTCTTTTTAAAATTTTAAGGAAAGTTTTACTAGGATTATTTTAATTTTTTGGTAATTACCAACTTTTAAGATAATTTTAAATATTCTTTTAAAAAAGGAAAAAATAAAAATAAATTGTATAGGGTACCAAATTTTCTACCCTTTTAAAAAAAAGAGCTTTTCCCCCCCTGAGAAGGGAAATTTTTTTTTTAAACTTTGACAAATAATATTAAGAAAAATTTAATTTTATGTTTTTATTTTCTTGTAGATTGTTAAAATATTTAAAATAGAAAACCCCACGATTTAAAAATTTGTTTTAAAATTCATTCATTTTATACAATTTAATGCCCCAAAGATATTAATTTTTTTTATAAAGTTTTTTAAACTTTATTGGGGGTTTTATATTCCCAAATTTTTCTAAAAAAATTAGTTTGTAAAAAAATTTTTTGCAGACCCCACTCCTTAAAAAAAACCCCTTGCGTAGGTTTCCCCACACAACCACAAAAATGGTCTCAAGGTACTGAAAAGGAGCGGAGCAAAAAAGTTTTACAAACCCTGATTAAAAAAAATAACCTTTTAAAAAACACTTTTCAGTGCAAACATTTTAAAACCATTGTCAACCCCCCCGTTATTAAAAACAAAAGATCAAACTAAACACCCGAACAACACCCCATTTTTTTTCAAAATTGGGAATGTATCTTCTTCTGTTTTCTTTTGTGGGGAAAACCCCCCGGGCCCAAATTGCCAGGGCTTCATTTTCTTGTAACCCACGCTGTAGATTTTACAAGGCTACCAAAAAAAACCCCCGGGGCCCCCGAGGGCCCAAAATAAAAAAAACCCCTCTTTTTTTTTTGAAAAAAAAGGTACAAAACCAAAAGTTGGTAGAATTTGTTGTTAAATTGCTCCAAATTAAGTATAAAACCCCTTAAGGAACCAAAAAAAACTTCAGAACAAGTATCACAAGGTTGTATCTTGTCATCCTTTTTTTCTTTGGATTGGGGTTATAATCCCCAAAACCTTGGGGCTTTTCCCGAAAAGGCCACCTTTGCTTTGAAAATTGCTTTTCAATTGCAGCAGCTTGTCTGTGCGACTGCGGTAAAATAGCCCTTCGTGTGTCTTTACGACAAACAATTGACCCTTCAAAATTTTTTTTTGGCTTCCACCCCTCAACTGGACCAATAATTGAATCCCCCCTTTATTGTTAGCAAAAATGTGGTCTTGGTTTACATTAAAAAAATGGAAAGTAAATGTTAGTAGGGTTTTTAAACTGTGGGGTTTGAGAAAGAGATTAATTTATTGGTTTATAAATTTTTTAAGAATTAAAAGTGTGGTTTTTTTCTTTTTAACCAATTTAAAAATTACAAAAGAATAAGAATTTTACCGTTCAACAAATTTTAAATTTCAACTTCTTAGCAAATGAAAATTTTGTGGCAAGGCCCCCTTCTCTGAAGGGGTTTTCTTCGGTTCCCTCCAAAAGTTTCCCTTTACTAAGTTCTAAAATGGAGGACGGTTTTTCATTAGTTTTAAAACCCTTTTGCTTTTTCTATACCTGCTGGAAAGGCCCTTGAGAAGAAACACTTAAAAACACCCTTGCTGTGAGAAACTTTGGAGGAATCATACCCCATGACGGGGAGGGGTTTTCCAGAAAAAAAGTGGGGGAAAAAGGCACTAATCGCTTGAGGGGCGCTTCTTTGAGATCTCATATTTTTCCTGTATAACAGGAACTCTGTAGGCCTCACTTTTAAAAGGTTTTAAATTTTTAAGGGTTTGTTTTTTGGTTGTTTTTATTTAATATATTTGATTTGATTGTTCTGCAAATTGATTTTGGGGATTACCTTCCGTTTTTTTTTCCAACCTTTGCCTTTTGTTTTTAGTTTGTTTTTTTTCCTTAAAAGTTTGGTTTGGGGGGGGAAAAAAACCGCAAAAATGCTTTCATTGGGTTTTCTTTCCCTTGTTTGACCTAAGGAATTCATTCCAGAATTTGTTTTTTCAGCGTCGGGGTTTTGGTTTTTTGTTGAAAACTCCAATGGGTCATAATTTGGTGGTAGGGTTTTTTTTGGAAGCCAAAATGGAAAGGTTGTATGATGGGGGGGGAAGGTTGGGGGGGTCCTTGGGGTTCCTGAATAATAGGATTTGGACGGGAACTTAAAAATAGAAAAACAGGTGGTTCAAACAAGAGGTTTGGCTGGACTTAGGTTTTTTTTGGAATTTTTGGTTTTGGTGAAGTTTTAGCAAGCACCTTTTTTGAGAGGAGGGTTTATTAATTGGCGGGGTAACCCAAAACGATTTTCCCTTTTTATCCCCGGGGAAACTGCCCCCCCTTACCATGCTTTTTCTCAAAAACTTCTTTCCCAATTTTTCCTCTTTGCAAGCAACTTTAACTTTTTCATTTTCCATTAGGCTCTCTTTTTCCACCCCATCGTTTTTTTTTTCATTTCCATAAACCCTTATCGCGGCCCACGTCTCAATTACAATTTTTCATGACAGAACGAAAAGGGTTTCATGTTCCGTCTTCCAAAACCCTTTCCCATTTGGGGGTTTCCCCATCAGTTGAAAAATTTTTTTCCTGTGAACTCTTTTTTCCCAATTTGTTATTGTTGCTTTTGAATTATCATTGCCTTTGAAAAAATTTGTATTTTGGTCTCCCCCCCCATGCAGCCATTTTCCCTTTCTGAGTGTAAATCTGTTTTTTATTTTTTCATTTACCAAAACTCTTTTGATTGTCTTCATTCAGGCCCCAAGGACAAGATTATCATTTTCGGGCCCTTTCTCATGGGAATCTCCCCGGTAAAAGGGGATTTCACTGGTTATTATTTTTTCATCTTTTTTTCTTGATTGAATCTGCTGTAGGTTTTTTGGGGTTTGAAAATTTTGTGAACTTCGATCTGCCTTTCATCGTTTGAAGAGGTGTTCCAAAAAAGGGTATGACTTTCTGTGTTTGCAGGTTTGGCAACCTTTAAAATATGCCTTTTTCATGGAATCTTTTAAAATTCCCCCTCACAAAAAATAACAATTCCCCCAAAAATTGAAAAAAGTCGGCGTTTTTTTGTTTTTTTTAAATTGTCATTCCCTTCATTGCCTTCCCTTTTGCCCGGGTTTTCCCTGGTGAGAATTTTTCCCCAGTTTAAGGCCCGGGTAAAAATGTGAGAGGTTTTTAAAAGGTCTGCATTTTTTGCACTCAGGGCCGTGGATCCTTGTCAAGCAGTTTCCATGAAACCGCACCTACCCTGCTGCCCAAGGCTTTTTAATCGCGAAACATTTTTATTTTCTTAATAAACGCCTTGTGGATCGTTTGGGGGGCTCATTCACTCCCCCCCTAGGAAAACCACGGTACCCTTTTGGTTACGAGGGCAAACCCCATGCTTTTGCTTCACCGGAAGTATTCTCATCGACAAAAAAAAAACCCCTTTTCCAAACTCTTCGATCAAGCTTTGTGGGGACCAACTGCCCCCCCCAAATACGTGGGCCCTCTCCCCCCTTTGGCAGCCGGGATTTTTCATACAGTGTCCTGCTCTTTTCACTAGTTCCCCAAAATCACCGTTTTTGCCCCTTTGGGTTTTTTCCCCCCAGTGTAAACTTTCAAATCTTTCATTTAAAACCCAACTAGAACCACCCCCGGGGTTTTCCCCCGGGTTGTGTCTCTTTGCCCAAAACCCCCAGTGCTTTGGATTTCCCTCATTTTTTAAAAGGGCATGTGTCCGTTGTGTTGGGGCATGGGTTCCGACTTCTTCGCAGTTTAGTTTTCATGGATACCCGTACAGGATTTGAGGGGTTTTCCAGTGGAGGACGCTTTGCATGAGCCGGGGCCCCTCCGGGGGCCGATCAACGGGGGGCCCAGCTCTTTGTTCCCCCGAGCAGACAAACCGTATCTGGGGGGGAACCTTTCGGGGCTACCAGTGCTCACCCCCCAGATTCGAACCGCTTGTGTACAGGGACGCCCGATGTTTCGCTGCGGGGGTTTTGCAAAAACAACATCCCCGTCTTGTTTTTTTTTTTTTTTTTCTTTTTTAAATAAACAGGGAAAATGAAAGGGGGGGGGGAAAACGACCGTACCTCGGGAAAACCGTGCCGCAGCCGCCGCACTTGTAGGACGGAAGGGAGGGGGTACTCGACGGGAGCTGGGGGGCATTTCGGGCACCTGACGAACGCGACTGTGAGGTTCCATAGCCCCCACTTCCCTTCCCTTCCCTTCCCTTCCCCTGGTTGTCAGTCAGCTTGGAGGGCGTGATAGATGCAGGCACTGGAGTCAAATGGCGTCAACCTTCCTTCCCCCCCCTGTTGATGCAGATAAACATAAACAAAAACAAATCAGCGTTCCACTACTTGTAGCTACTCACCTCAGAGCAAGTTACTCTTTTTTTTTTAGTCAGCAAACTTACTCTTGTTTGTCATACATAGTATCGTATAACTAAAAAAAAAGAAAGAATAAATTCCAAAGGAAATGGGAAAGACGAGCAAAATTTTTTTCCCCTGGGGATGCCCCCCACGGAAAACAACAATCAGATTCGGTGGGGGAAGATAGATAAAAAAAAATGTCCGGCACCTAAACCAGCAAAATCGCAGCAGCGTAGCACGCAGGTATGGAGCTATGTTGGAAGCGGTTAGCAGATCTAGGGACTGGGTTGGTTTTGGAAAGAGGAGCATCAGAAGCAGTAGTACTGCTCGTCTGCTGCTGTATCGTCCGCCCGAGCGAACGGCAAGAGTTGTCTCGGTGGGGAGGGGGGGGGGGGGGGGGGAGGACGGGAGGAGGAGAGAAGAAACGAACCTTTTGCTCTTCTTCGCCGCGGGCAAGAGGGGCATGATCCTGTCCTGAAGATTGCTCTGAGCCTGTAGCCTGTTTCCTCCTTCCCTTCCTGATGTTCGCTCGTTTGCTCCGCCTGTCGGTGGCCATGTCGGGGCTGCTGCTTTGGCTCGGCTGGCGGAGTGTAGTAGGAGGAGGGGAGGGATTGGGAACGAGGAAGAAGAGCCCCAAGCCCCGCCGCCCACCGGACGGGACGACAGGAGGAGGGGGAGGGGAGGGGGGGGGGGGAAGAGAGAGAGAGAAAAAATTGGGAAGGCGTGCAGGGCGCCAAGGAGAGAGAGAGAGAGAGAGAGGAGAGGGGAGAGGGGGAGTGGAAGGGAGTGGAGGGAGGGGGGGAGGGTGAGGAGCAAACGTCGTGGCGGCGCCAAGGTCGGATGGAGCTTTGCTTGCGGCGGGCGGGCTCCTCCTCGTCCCCGTGCCTGTCCCTGGACGACCCAAAGTGACCGCCTGCGCTGCTTGGGGGTTGCTTTGCTTTGCTAGCTGCTTGCTTGGTTGCAAGTTGCGTGTCAGCCGGGTGGGCGTGGCTGGACATGGACTCGTCATCATGGATTCATGGGGCTGTGCCTTCATCTATCCCTCTCTGGTCTCTGCTGCTGCGGTCAATTTCCGTCCAAGTCAAAATCAATTAAAGAAAACGAATGAACATATAATTCCCTCTTCCTCAAGGCATATCTTGTAGGGTTGACTTGGTAATACATGTACTCGTAGACTCTACCATAGAGTATAAGTATATTTATTACTCTCTTATTATTTATGATATTTTATTAATGTGACAGTATATTTATTGAGATAGAGAAAGAAAAAATAAGACTATGAGTCTTATTTAGACTTAGGGGTCTACGGTAGATTTTGGAGTCTTTATTTTTTTTCATCTTCTTCTTTAATAAATATATTATCACATCAATAAAAAATATATAAATAAGTGGTAATAAATAGTTTTAGATCTGTAATAGAGTCTTTGCACTGTGAGTGTCCGGAGTACCCTTAATGATTTATTATTTGGCTTACTTGATGTCTATAAACATTAATGAAACAAAAATCCTTTTTTTTCCTTCTATCTCTCACTCTCTCCTTTTGTCCCACTCGACTTTTCACAACGCGTACGAATTATGAGTGGATTTAAAGCATTTCCAGGATACTCTATTTTTTTTTCCTAGCTTTAGAATTAGTCCAACAGACTCTTCCGTATTAAGAACAATATATAGAAAAGCTATGGCACAATACATATAAAATAATTTTTACTCAAATGACTCTCAAATAATGATTTTATAGAAAGGCTCTTGGAAATACTCTTACGAGGGGAGTAACAAAGTCAAATCATTCTCCAAACATAATTCCATCCCAACAATTTTATTTGAATCCCAAAAGAAAATTCTTCTGTCTTACATTCTTTACTGGTGCATGTTGAAAGAAAGAGATAAAAACAAAACATGAATGACCAAAACGTACTCCATCTGTCCCAAAAAAAAAGGGTCAAATTTTCTCAACTTTGACAAAGTTTGTAGAAAATACGTGGATATTTGTATCTCCAAATAATTTTGTTAAAAACTAGACTTAAAGATTTTTCCGATGATACTAATTACTTAACATAATTATTTATATTTTAATACATAAAATTTTCGGTATTTTGAAAATGTTAACTTTTCGGGAAGCGAGAAATGATATCTATTTAGGAATGGGGGAGCTATCAATGTACTATGATATAGTCCGTAGTAGTAGTACTGTACTTCATTATTTAATGTCTTCAATTATTACCCAAAGGCAACCAAACATGCATGTACACTGTAATTCGATTCCTCCAGATCAGATCAGTGTACGTGTTTGACTGCCCACCAACTAGAATCGATCAACCAACTCTCTTGTCTATAGGCTATGCCCAATTGACAAGTTACTCCTCCTCCTACTAGATACTATCTGGACACATGAAATGGTTGTGGTGCCGACACGACACATTACTAATTTGGACTCGTTGTTGCACAGCTTGTCGCCGCACCCCCAAATTCTCTTCTTGGTGAGCGTGACGCTGACGCCTCACCAATCTGCTCTAGCTTAGCTAGGCACTGACAATAATCCAACAAAGCCCATAATTCTGTCATGGGCTAGGCCCATTAGGTAACCTCATAGTGCTGCTGTCTTCCGTACGTACAGGCCCATCTAAACCACGAATGGCCGGCCCACACAACCATTCGCTTGTCTTTTATTTTTCTCACTTTGTTTCTTCTTTTTTTGGCACCTTTGGCGACAGAAGACTAAGCCGACGCAAATATATACAACTTTTGCTCCAAAAACTAGCAAAAGGGGGAAAAAAATCATAGAAAATAGTTGTGCTCTATATTGGCTGGTCAATACAAATAAATTGTTTTAGAGAAAAGAAAATATAAGATATAAAGCAATTAAAACGTTGACAAAAAAGGGTGTATGTGTAGTTGACGCAGGTTCGTTCATCTGTTGATGAGCAGGAGATCACACCGGATAGCAGTGGCCTTCTGGATGGACGCCACGAGATTGCCCTAGATCGACGTGGTGTGGACGTTCCAAGGCCCTCGGCCGGTGCTCATCGATGATTGACGTACCATTTCAACTCATCAAACATTTTGGTTGCAAATGCCTGTCTCAAACGTAAGCGACATATTCCATACGGCCGTACGTATATACACATGCATATATACGACTCTTACACAATAGTGCATACGCATAGACACACTATATATCTTAGTAGTAGTATATATAAACTTCGCAAACAAAAAGCTGTAAAAAGTAAGATGGACACCAGCGGCGAGGTTTACAAGGCCAACAAGGAGGAGGAGGAGCACTTCGTCCTCGGCCAGGCGCCTGGTGCTGGTTCAAGCTCGCGTGCCTTCTCCGGGGCTCCGGTCACCACCACCGCGTCTCCTGCATCGACCTCGCCGGGGCCGCCGGCAGCCTCTTCGACCCGGACGACGTCCGGTCGTTCGACGAGTATGACGCGCCGCTCACCGACTTCATGGCCGCCTTGCCGGACGGCCCAAGGTGAGTTCCCGTTTTTGCCGGACGGGCAACAGTTTCGTACATATGCAGAAACTAAACTGATGCACGCCTACCTCCCAAATACTAGTAATAAAAACTTGTGTCCATATTTATTTCATTATTTCTGTCACGGTTAGATGACTCCAGTGTTACTGTTGTTTGGCAGGTAATTTTGGTAGGGCATAGCGCAGGAGGACTGAGCGTGACCATGCGATGCATTTGTTCAGAGACAAGATCAAGCAAGCCATCTTCATAGCAGCAACCATGCTCCCGTTTGGGTACCAAACGGAACAGGATATAAAAGATGTACGTGATTCAAAACTTCCGCTATAGAGTAGTATATGCTTATTGCTTTGTTCAATTCAACTCTTATTTATTTATATCGATCTGGTAACAGAAAGTAACTAGTAGTATTCTACGTATTCTCTGAAACATGGACTGACTGGAACACCAACAGGGGGCACCTGATTTATCCGAGTTTGGTGATGTGTTCCACCTGAAATTCGGTCTGGGAGACGGACACCCTCCAACGAGTGTGGCGCTGAAAGAGGAGCACCAGCGTATAATCCTGTATCACCAGTGCTCCCATGAGGTTAATATGATGAAATGTCATTTATTCTTATTCATTTGTGGAAGAAGCAAGATAGGTCTCAGCGAACGAGCGAACGAACTCACCACCATGAACGAACAACATTTCTGCAGGACTCCACACTTGCATCCATTCTGCTGCGCCCATGGCCGGCCGCTCTGATCACTGCCAGGTTCGGCCATGCCGATGACGGTGCGAAAAGTGCAGTTAACGCAGTGCGTCGGGTGTACATAAGACAGCCAATGACCATGGTGAAGCCGGAGCAGCAGGAGGCCATGATCCACCGGTGGCCGCCGAGCGAGGTGGTGGCGATGGACACTGACCACAGCCCTTTCTTCTCTGCGCCGGAGCGTCTCTTCGAGCTGATCCTCAAGTCATTGTAATCTGTAAACACTGGTGTAGCATAATCAGAGTCCCATTCCGAGGCTCCACCTGTTCTTGTTCTTTCAGTGGTGCTATATGTATGCAGGATGCCAATCAAGTTATTGTTTTATTTATCGATAAATGGCTGTCAGCCCAACCACCATAAGACATATATTCTGAAATGCAAATTTGGTGAATACATGCATGTACCATGGTGAAAGCGAGTGAGGATAAGTGCATGCAAGACCGCATGGAGGAAAAAAGCATGAGGACAAAAGGCTAAATATATACCTATCAGTCACACACAAGGGAAAAAAGGGAGAAAAACTAGCTGGTCCACACGCTATATCCTGATCGTCTACCATATTAGGAAACTCTGCATGCCAGAAACGTAGACACCTGCTGTCATGAGACTCTCTATTTAGAATGGAAATCACTGGACACCTTGTCGGTTTGACATTTAATTTGGACTGGCCATGAAAAATGCAGCTCCAACCTTAGATTGGTAGGCTGAGGCCAGGTGATGGGAATGGCGGCAAAGGACCACTTTGTGCTTTGTTCATGGTGAAGGGCATGGAGCTGGTGCTGGTTCAAGCTCCGCTGGCTCTTGAGGGCGTGGATACCGTGTTTACATGCCTTGACCTTGCCGGATGGGTGGCGTCGATCCTACTGATCCCAACACAATCCTGTCGTTCAAGGAGTATGACAAGCCGCTCATAGACCTCATTTCAACCTTGCCAGAGGGGGAGAAGGTATGTACATTGTTCTTCCTTTTTGCCAAACACATTGAACATAAGTAATGATATGTTGCCACAATTTGTAATATCAGTCCTGTGGATTGCAGTGTAAATGGTTGTAGACAAAATGTTTATGCTATTTTGAATAAAAGGTGTATCATATTGCACAAAAAGTAAGTGGAACCTATTTTAATTGAATCATAAGCTGTGTTTAAGTTATGATCCTTGACACTGTACCTAGGATAAGTGGATAGCATGCAACTGAGGATATACCTTACAACAGTGTTGTACAAACAAAATTTAGAAATTATGAGATTCCAGTAAACATACTTAAGGCATTTTTCTTAGGAGATATTTAAGAACAATGTTCAAGATTGGTGTGCCATGCTAACTCATTTCAGTCCAATTCCAGGTTATTCTAGTCGGACATGGTGCTGGAGGGCTGAGTGTGATCCATGCAATGCATGAATTCGTTGACAGGATTAGTCAATCATTTTTTGTGGCAGCTACAATGCTACCATTTGGATTTCAAGCTGATGAAGATAACAAAGATGTAATGCTTTTAAGAATATATTGCTCCCTTCGTAAAGCATAGGCCTCCTAGCAAATGACAAAAATATAAGCCATACACTACACATCAAACAAACATATACATATAGTGCAAACGTTTAGTTTTTTATTATAAAAAGAGAAATGTAATAACTCGTATGAGCACAGACCCACCTAGTTGCAGTAGATACTAAATTGTATTTGATCAAAAGTAGGGTAATGTGGTGGAAATGTCAACCAGCACCAAGTTCTTTAAAAACTGACTTATTCTCAGCATAGTCATATGCATAGAGTCCATAGACCATAGAGACACAAAATAGAAAGTTCAGGAAATTTGAGAAGAACTCTTGAAACAATTATACGAACTTACCTCAGCTCATGATGAATTTACAGTGTATGATTATTACATCCTTTTCATATTAACATGTAACAGGGATTACCAACTTTGCCTGAGAACGAGATTGAGTTGACACTTGGTGCAGGAGCAGATGATCCTCCAACAACCATTGCCTTGAGGCTAGAATTCCAGCGTGATCGACTATCACAACAAAGCCCTGAAGAGGTATTATATGCTTATATTGTATGAAATGTGCCTTGGGAGAAACATTGAAGCAAGAATAGAAAACATAATGTCACCACACATCTAAACATATATGTGGGGATGTGCTCACCAAAGCCATCCTCTTTACGAAACTACTGATTATGTAACAGAAATCTAAACATTGTATTAGCATAATTCATCGTAAAAGGATATTTATTTATTATTTCCCTTTCCTATTTCTTGAGCATTCATTTCCTGAACTAAACATCTGCTCCAAGGGAAAGGTGAATAATGATGCAGAGTTTACTTACATCCTTATTTTTATCGGGTATAGGAATCAGTACTTGCTTCAATGCTTATGCGTCCATGGCCTGCAACAGCTATCAGTACAGCAAGCTTCGAAGGAGATGATGAGAGATTGAACCGAATCAAACGAATTTTCATAAAGACAGAGCGTGACCACATGCTGGATCCTCAACAGCAAGATTCCATGATCAAGAAGTGGCCACCCAGTGAGGTTTTGGTCATAGATACAGATCACAGTCCCTTCTTCTCTGCACCAGAACAGCTGTTTAATTTAATAGTCAAATCTCTATGATGCGCAAATGCAGAAAGCTACAGACTGGGGTTGCCCGAATTCTTGTAACACTACCCACAAACAATAATCACCACAAGATTTAGGACCTCAGATTTGTCAAACATGCTTCTCAGTGAATCTTCAAGGCATATCTGCAAAAATGGTTTAATGCTGCAAGACTGCAAGTAAAGCATCGCTCAGCGCAAAACACTTACCTTCAGCTTTTTTGAACAATTCACTCAAGTCAGAGCCTTTATAATTTTTATTCCAAAAATTCTTACTTGTCATACAGAAAAATACGTAAAATATAGATGCTACTTAGGAAGCACTTTCATCTGCACCGGTGACTGATAACAATATATAGTTTTGGCCAGTCTTTGTTAATCTAACTGAGACCTTTGAAGAGTTATTATTTTTCTCTTTTGAGCAATTCAAGAGCTCGTGTTTTCATAAAGTATAAAGTAAGCAAACTTCTGACATCCCTAAAAGTTCAGATGATGAAAACAGTTTAACAATAGATTTTCACTCAATAAGTTTCATAATAGATAATCACCTCATGACACATAAAGGCTCAAACAACAATACCGAACGTAACAAAGAAGTCACTTCATTTGTATAAGGATATTGTTGGAATGCAATTTGGTAAGTGCATGGCAGAGGGAATTTCATTCTGAAGTTCAATATCTACCCTCTCATTTACATGAAAACACACTATTTTTTAGATCCAGAGACCAGTACATATTATTGTGTAATACTCACACGTGCCTTACAATTTACACACTAAACATTCAACTTTCTGGGACATGTTTTTTGGCTTGCAAAAACTTAAAGCATATACTCTTACAACACATTTTCAAGATTCCAGACTCCTTGAGTGATCTGTAAATAATTTTAATGTGGATGGTGATTTCGCAAAAAAGACTGCATAACCATCATCCATGTGCTCAGTGCTTTCAGGGAAAAGCTGCCAAACAAGGCAGCCTCCACCAATCACTCCACTCTTCCAAGATCTCAAAAAAATGCTGTAGACTGTCTCCATGAAAGCTTCACGAAACTTATGGTCAAACTTTCCACGCTTAAGTGATACCCCAAACTCCCCGATCAGAATTGGCATCCCAAGCAAGTTGGCTGCATCATCAATATGCTGTTGCATCCAAGTTTTCACAAACTGCAGGTGACTGTCCTCTTCAGAGTGAGGCACCTGGCAAAAAGGATTTCAATCAGTCATGATAATCAACTCAATCTCATGAAGTGCCTAGATGAAGCATTTATAGCTGGTCAGCTACAAAACCTGCAGTGGAAAGAACATGTCTACATGAGGACTTACCAATTGTCAGAATAAATATGAACAGAAGCCAAATCAATTCCCAGTGCACGATGGTTCCTGATAAAATCCGTCCCAATAGTTCCAGAATAAGCATTCTGGGTTCACGTGCAGAAGTTCTGGAGTCGACGGACCATAAAACCCTTCAACGCCGATCTCTAAAAGGTGCACAGGGTCTATAGACTTCACATAAGACACCATCTCTTCTATCCATGCCTACAAGAAGCTCCAAGTGTTAAAACACCTGGAAGTATAGAAAAATATAATAAAAGGAAACAGAACTGTAACAAATAGAAAGCAGAGTAAGAACCTGCAGTGTGTCGCCTGATGGATCTGAATGGCAGCGTGGCTCATTAATCAGCTCCCAGGCAAGAATCGTAGGGTCATCCATGTAGGCAACATTTGTGATTGTATTTTTTCTTGTCAAAACAGCCTAACATATGAAAGAACAATGTATGTAATTGTGATGGTAAGACATGCCAGAAGGGCGATCAAACAAAAAAACGTGCCTTAAAAACAGCTGTTACTAATTAAGAATTAATATCACGAAGCTATGAATATACCGAGACTCCATTTTCAGCCATGCAAGCCAAACATTTACCTTAACAAAAGCTTTGTAGTAGCTCTTGATTGTGGCATCAGAGAAGAAGGCGTCATCAGAAGTGAGATCCAGGCCAGCCTCCTTTCCCCACCTTACATACTGTGCCTTACCTCCGTAATCTTCCCAGTTGTTACACAGTGACAGTATCAGCCTCATCTTATGGTTTCTTGCCTCGCTGATCACGAAATCTAATGCCTATAGCCAAAAAAAAAATGGAATTCTAAGCTTAGCTGTCACTTAATTAGTAGTACTAACTACTAGTGAGCACAGATACGGGGAATGTAGTACAAACGGGGAATGCGAAAACGCGACGTCGATGTACCAATCATTTCATCAAACAAGCGCCGCGCATGCTACAAGAATAGCGACGGGGCGCGCACCTGAAACACCTCCTCGTCGTATGAGAAGGGCTTGAGCTGCAGCGCGCGGTACCGGCCGTCGTTGAAGGCCCAAGTGCGGCACACGTTGAGGCCCGCGCGGGCGGCGTCCGCGAAGGCGGCGGTGACGCGCGGGCGCGTGGCGGGGTCAGCCGCGAAGTACATGAGCAAGTAGGTGTTGAAGCCGTGCACGACGAAGGGCCGCCCCGACACCCACAGGTGCGGGCCCCGGCGCTCCACCACCGCCGCCCACTCGCCCTCGTCGGCGCCCGGCGGCATGGCGCGGGGGATGATGCAGCAGGAGGCCGCGAGGAGGACGCAGCGGAGGAGCGACACGCGCGGCGTCGCTCGGAGCGGCGGCGCCGCCAGGCGAGGACACGTCGGGCTGTTCCACTCCCACCACGTCGACTCCATGGGTGGGTGACGGACTGACGGGTGGGTCCGGCCACGGTCAGGCGAGTCAACGCCCGCCCCAACGGGTGAGCGGCATCTCGAGGCTTGCTCTTGCTTGGAGGCTGACACGTGGGGCCCAGTGCACAGCGTCAGGAAGAAGCCCCAACCGAACAAAAACGCCACACACGTTCTAAGCATCACATTTCACATACTTCGAGTTGTTTTAATATGTTTCCCGTTTTAAATTATAAAATGTTTGATTTTTTTACTCCAAATTTAACAACTTATCAAAATTATATTTCGGGTTTTAAAAGATGCTTTTGTTTTGCAGTTCCTGGTCCTTACGGTTTGGAACCTGAAACAATGTATATTGAACGCCACTGAAAAATGAGCCATAAAACAGTTCCTTGATATACGTAGGGATTTTTTCAGTTATTACGAGTACCGAATATGTATCCTCAATGTCGGAGAATTAGTAGTGACACAGAGTAAAAAGTGTATTATCGTGAAGGAAAATTAATGTAGAGAGCATATATTGAGTTTCGTTGTGGACAGGTTTCCATGACATTCGTTCATGCCAACACCATGCTGCCAGCTGCCCCAACCATTTGGCTCAGATCAAGGACTGATCATGCACGCGCTTGGGATATTTAGAGTTATAGATCAATTGGACACACATCTTCCTGAGTCAAATTTTCACTTTTATTGTTGCTTTCGAATGATCAATCATGTATCATATATGTATATTGCACCAATGAGAATGAGAGCGCTATAAATATCCAAGACTGCACCTATATCTCAAGCATGATCGATAGGTGTAGCTTGGAGTAATTTTCTAAGATATTGGAGATAAACAAGTGTGGGGCATCTAAGTTCCACGTGGTTTGGCGCATGGGTTGCAATGTCATCACATATATTCAATCAAGAGGTATAGTTCCCCATTTGCTCATTGTCTGAGTCTCCTCATTCGTTACAGTCGCAATGCATCCTCAATTGAGGCTAGTGAAAGGAGTTCTTCATCTCTTTGTTCCAACCAAAGTGAATGAGCGTCATTCCGTTCTAGTACCGTCTATCAATTTGTCTATTCATCCTACGTGACTGACCGTCATTCTGTTCTAGCTCGAAAATCTCAAAGTGCTCTCTATGGCCAGCGGGAGCCGAGTCACCGGAGCTGAGTGAGACTAGACAACCATAACATTCCACACGACTGGTCAAGGGCTTATAAAAGACACTACTTCTATGAATGTGTGAGGTGGTTCCATTCATAGTTTTTTTGTTAAGAAGCCAATTAATAAGCATCATGTCAGAGTCACGCATCAGGCAAGAAAAGTACGGGTTGCAACTTCTGACGGTATGTATACCAAAAAAAAAGTATATATTCATTAAAAGAACAACACGAGCATGGATTCTTCTCGTACTATACATATTGAATTTTCTAGTTATGCGAGTGTACATATAGGCCTACAAGTTGGCAGAGGTTTAACATTTTTGTATTCATTGATTATTATAGAAATTCAACAATTAGTAAAGTTGTAAAAAAAATTAAAGACTTATCTTGTCTTTAATTTCTTGCATATTAGACACTTTTTTTTGGACATAATATGTGGCCCCAGGATTGACTATATATGGTGCTCAATATCTTGTATCACTAACCTTTTTAAGCAACTCATACAAAAAGATTAACGGTTGGAATTTTGAGAAATAAGCTTGCAAACAAACATCTATTAATTTAGTACTATTCATCCTCAATTTTCATGCACTTTCCGAGCCTACTCGTGCATGCTCCCTATCAAATTATTTTAATTTTCGGTGTTCGTACTACAAATTTGACTTGATTTATAGTAAATATTTGTAACATTTATATTTATAAATAAATTTATTAAAAAAATATATTAAAGATCTCCGATGATACCATAAATATTAATATTTTTAATATATATTTTTATCAGAAAATGTTTCCTAAAAAACGAGAGCTACAACTATTTTAGGACGAGGGAGCAGTTTCAAGAAAGCATTCACCTCCGGCTCTACACACTGCCATCGACTGACAGCCCCATGGATATAAAAAAACCATCAGGGCCTCCTTCGTCCTAACGAGAGAATGACACCCACCTTCACGGTTTTTTTTCAAAACCAAGATCATCCTTGCCGCTACAGAAAAAGAAAAACTTAACCTTCAAAGAGAAAAATTAAAGAGAAACGATGCGCCAATGAATGGAGCACAAATGAAATGACGAAGAAACTGAAACCGCATGACTGGGTGCAGTTATCCTGCCCAAGAGTCAAATGTACAAGACCTAGCTAGATCCATACATCTCACACACACGCATCTGAAAAATCTTGCACTAAACCAAAACCAGAGATCTTGCCAACACGATCAAATCACCATGTATTACGAATTCTAAGAAACATCAACGATTCCTCAAGTCAAAAAGGAAAATAAGATACTTTAAATTCTAGAGGATTTTTTAGGGTGCGTGAGATTCAAACTCAGAACCTTTGGTCATTTGATAAAATTTTAGGGCTCTTATTTTCAATTCACTCGTGAAAGACCTTTAATCTCGGTCCGAAGATCTTTAGGCTAAGTTCATAATAACAACCGGGGTTAAAATATGGCTTTTAGTTCTGGATAATGTTACTAACTAAGACAAAACAGTCTTTGGTAGACCCATAACTAATACTACATTGGTGTTGTCTCATAGACCGTCTCGTATAATGCCACATAATTTAAGACGACTTAACAGACCATATATATAATGGTTGATTTTTTAAGTTGACTCGTAGTAACTCATGATTTCTTAATTTATGTATGGAATAAAAATTAATTTGTGAGGTGCATGACAACAACTCATACAATGGTGTAATAGTTGTCTCATGGTCCTAAATCCTAGCTCATGAGCTGATTGTTTCGCGAAACAACGACCTTTTTCTCTCTCATATTTCTCTTTGCTCCATCTAAGCAAAAATCCTATGTGAGATTGCATAAAATGGTATATGAGACCGCTGAAGTGTAGCAATGTACGTGGTTTCCAACGACGCACCAAAGTCCTTTCTCTACTTGGTGACCCTCTCGTAAATCCGGAGGTACATACGGCGGCAATGCATCTGGACGCTTGCTCTTGTTTGATGGCTGACACGTGGGGCCTACAGCACAGAGGCAGAAAGAAGCCCCAACCGAACAAAAACGCTATCGTTCTCGTCATTCGTCAAGAGAGCCGCGACGGCGCGCATGGCGGCGACGACGGCGGCGGCGCTCCGGTGCTGCTTCCCCGGATCCTCCGGTGTAGGAAGTGGCTTCGTCAAGCCCACCTCCTCCAGGCGAGGCTGGTGCGCAGCGGCCGTGGCGGCTCCGTCGCGGGAGGCGGAGCCGGTTTCGTCGCTGGGGCACCGCACCCGCGTCGACTTCCCCATCCTTCACCAGGTTTGTCGTGCTTCCTACACCCGTTTTATCTGCAGTTCAATCAATCTTAAGCCTTTGAGCTCAGTTAGTCTTCATTTGAGTAGCTCCAGCAGTTGGATTTAGTAGCTTCTGAATTGCTACTACTATCATAAGGTTTTTCTTTTCCTTTTCTTTAGAGAATCAGTGCCATACCACGGTACACAATGCGCAAAGTAGTCTTACTGTCTGTTGGATATTAGTAGCTTCTCCTAACATTTTAGTTAGGACTTAGGAGACTCTGATTTCATTTTTACTGTTGGAACTTGCAGGAATTCGATGGTGTCAAATTAGTTTACTTTGACAATGGTGCAACATCACAGAAACCCTCTAGTGTGATGAGAACATTAGATGAGTACTACCGATCCTACAATTCGAATGTTCATCGTGGTATTCATGCACTCAGGTAGCATATACAATTGTATGTTATTTCTCCATGAAGTGTGTCTAAACTATAAATCTTTTTTTTTTTCACTTCATTTTGTTAATAACTCTTTTGTTGTTGATTTTGGCATATCTTTCATGTGGATCTCAAATACCAAATTTTGATTCTATAGAAGTAAAATTATGTAGTGTTTAATGTTCTTGATCCTTGATTCTTCAGTAATATGCACAAAATAATCAACTGAAACACTATCCAAAGAAAGCTAGATTAGTTCCTTTGTCCAATGTGCATGAGTTCCTTCATCTGTTTGAGTTTTGGGTGTTTAAGCCAGTACCAATATATGTGTGCACAGTACACATGTTGTAAGTTAACTAACATGCTGATTTCTTTGGTACCAGCGCGAAGGCTACTCATGCATATGAGGAAGCAAGAAGAAAAGTTGCAAATTTTGTCAACGCAGCTGATAGCAGAGAGATTGTTTTCACTCGAAATGCTACTGAAGCTATCAATCTGGTAGCCTATTCATGGGGACTGTCTAACTTGAAAGAAGGAGATGAAGTGAGGCTTCTATCTCGTTCCTGCTGTTACATTATCATTTACTGTACCTGTTGTTTATGATCCTAACTTTCTATATTGATTCATGCAACCGTAGAAGTTGTGCCTCTATCACTACTTTGGGTTTTGGCCTTATGCAAAATAATAATTGTAATAACATAAACAACAACAACAAACAGCAGCACAGTAAATAAAATTTAAAAGTCCCACTCATTCCTTTGTAGTTTGTTTTGTTAGTGAAGTGGCCATCTAATGACTGCTAGAGAACAGTGCTGTTTTGTCGATCCCAAATTGTACCAAGTAGTATGACCTAGTATCTTTTCTTGGGAAACTTGCAGTATTCTGTATATTCTTGATAAGAACCTTTTTCCCATATTTTCTTGGCCAGATTGTTCTTACAGTTGCGGAGCATCATAGTGCTATTGTCCCATGGCAATTTGTTTCCCAGAAGACTGGAGCTACCTTAAAGTATGTTGGATTGACTAGAGAAAATGCCCCAGACATTGAGCAGCTTAAAGGGCTTCTGTCAAGCAAGACAAAGATAGTTGTTGTTCATCATGTCGCAAATGTTCTAGGTAAGCTAATGCCTTATTTGAAACAATTTGAGACGCATTCACCTACATTCCTTCATGGTTTCCAGGTTCCATGCTTCCTATCGAGGAGATTGTAACATGGTCAAACAGAGTTGGAGCTAAAGTCCTTGTAGATGCTTGTCAAAGTGTTCCCCATATGCCAGTTGATGTTCAGAAACTTGGCGCAGACTTTCTTGTCGCATCCTCTCATAAGGTTTTATCATAAATTTCTGTTATAAATTAATTTCTAGTCATGTTGGAATACACAACAATTGAACTTCAGAAATTATGGGCTGAACTTCTCAGATGTGTGGCCCTACCGGCGTTGGATTTTTGCATGGCAAAATTGAGATTTTGTCATCTATGGAGCCTTTCTTAGGTAAGATACTGCAAGGTGAAATGAACTTGTTCGCCCACTGTCAGAGGATAAATCAGTAACTAAATCTACAGCATTGGGTAAGCCTCAGTTTCCTGTTTAATTTCACTTAGGCTTGTATTGATTTTGCTGCAGGTGGTGGCGAAATGATTGCAGATGTATTTCAAGACAAATCTACATATGCCGAGCCTCCCTCTAGGTGAGGAACTCATTGCTTTGATCTTTCAAGATCTGTCATTGGGTGCTATCATATGTTTTGAGGAAAGTCGTTACAGTGTATGGAGTATCTTAAGTGATAGAAAAATTACTAGACAACAGGGCACACCTTTTACAAGTTAATGATCAAACATTGATTCTGCTTTTGTCTGCAGCTTTCTGATGTGGAATTTGACTATTTCCATCTTGATATGGCACACATTGAATATCCATGGTTAACCTGTACCTGAATTATTAACAGGCCACACATTACTCTTATTGGGGAAATCTGTATCCATGACACTAATAGAATTGGATCTGTCAGTAGGACACTGTTACATTTGCTTTTCTATATGACCCCTGTTCTAGACAAAAGAGTGTGCTATAGACAAAATCGCAGAAATGCATAGACAAATTTCCCTGTTATAATGTTCTTCATTTATGTCTCCTATTGTTTTCTTATAATGCTCTTGATTTGTGTTGTACTATATGGTTTGGAAAGGTTTGAGGCTGGAACTCCTGCAATTGGAGAAGCTATAGGATTGGGAGCAGCCATTGATTATTTATCATGCATCGGCATGGAGCAGATCCATGAATATGAGGTCAATATGGCATCTATCTTGCTCCTATTGTGCTCCATAGAAAGAGCTATTCCTGTGATAGCATTCTCATTCCTGTTAATTTTTGCTGTCCAGAAAGAGTTGGGGACATATCTCTACGAAAGCCTTCTTTCTGTTCCAAATGTCCAGATATATGGTCCAGCACCTTCCCAAACTGTTCACCGTGCTCCGTTGTGTTCCTTCAATATTGAGAATGTTCATCCTACAGATATTGCAGAAATTCTTGATATGCAGGTATGCTCTAGTTGTTCACTTTTCTCAGTCTTGCTCTGAGCTAATTATTCAGACTGCATAACAGGACTTCTCATAACTTTATAGCTCCACTCCGTTCCTGTTGCATATTACTGATCTTTCTATGATCTGTTCTTGCTCTTCTGCATTGCCTAGCTTTTAAATGCAATTCGAGAGTAGATAAAATTTTAGACATTGTAAATCGATCACAAGGAGAAATTGCAACTTTCAGCATCCAGCGGTGGCTTTAGTTTGCACTTACAATTTATTTTCTTTACTGACACAGTTGATGCTGTGATGGTAGTTGGTTCTTACATTAGCATATTCTATGCAATGATCTGTGTGTGAGATGATAAATTGATGGCCTTCCACCACCTATATAGATTTGTATGGCTTAATTGTTTATGTAATTCAACTATTAGAGCTTAAAACTTTATACAGTTTTTTATTTGAAATCTGTTGCAACGAACGAGCAATCACCTGTCATACCATGTTGTTTGTCTCTGATTTCGTGTTGTCTAGTTGACTTGCCCTGAAATAACTGTTACCAAAACTAAATGGATCCAGTAAATGATTTAGCGGTATGATGCTTCTACTTATTCCATGAATTCTCTTCTTCATCAGCACTGGTAATTCATTATTGATCTGCTGACCCTTCTGTTTCAGCACGGCGTAGCAATTCGATCAGGGCATCATTGTGCACAGATTTTGCATAGGACCCTTGGTATCACTGCAAGTGCTCGTGCAAGTCTTCACTTCTACAATACGAAAGATGAGGTGGATACCTTCGTCGACGCGCTTAAATCCACTATTGATTTCCTGACGACTCGATACTAACTAGTGTGGTTTGATTAGTAACTCCCAAGTTCTCCCTTTTTGGCAGTCTCATCACTCTCTCATTTGAGCTGTTGTACAAAAATAGTACACATATATTTGGTACAAAGGAAACATCCAGAGTGTACATCTTCTCAAACTGTTCTTCCTTATTTGCCTGTTCTTGTTAAACGAAGTTCAGGATACACAGAGTACAAACGACCTGGATGCATGAGAAGTCAGTCACTGTTATGCAGCAGAATTCTGTGTTATATTGTGCCCTGCCCTGCACATGACTCGACAACTTGCCTTAAAGTATATCCAGCTAGTGAGCAGTCTTTGCTGTCATGGTGATGAAATGCGTGATAACTGTATCCAGCTGAGTATTGCATGGCAGATTCTTTTAGCTTGTTCTGGATGTGCTATCCTGGTTTTAGCAGCCTGTTTTCTACATACTCCATATCACTTACATTACATACAGTGCGGAGCTGCCGAATTTGAGGGTACGGTGCAGAGCAGAAAGGTTCGTTGACAACCGTTTGCTGTTGCTTTATGCATTAGTATAGTAGATAGATGAAAGTTTTGTTCTATTAGCTTTTCGGTGTTGCAACTCGGAGTCCATACAGGCAACACTGAGTCCGCTGTTTAGGCAACAGACAGCCTGAGTTCCATGCTATGCACATAATATTAGGCGGCTAAACAAGTGCAAGCACAACTGTAGCAAGATTCTGGGGAGGTAGGATTGGGCTCCACCTGCGCTTAGGCGGCTCAGCGTGTCAAAACTCTATTAACAGCGTACAAGAAGATGAGGAGACTGAACTTTCGGCTAAATGGTATGTACTACTACTACTACTACTACTACTACTACTACTACTACTACTACTACTACTACTACTAATCAGACTCTGTCAGTGGTGATGTGTACAACTAGCTTGAGGTTATTGCTACTTCAGTGAACATCGGTTATTATACACGAGAACAGGCTGACATCTTGAAAATGACACGCTTGTATTCACGATCACATACTAGTCTCCAGTTTAAACTGATCACTGAAAATAATCGGCGTTGTTCCTCACCACTACTTTTCAACGAACAAACGAACAATATTTTTTCTCTTTCAACAAATCAGTATAAACATTTAGCATAAGTCAAACTTCAACAAGTCCAACAGCACCAAAAGAACCGACCAGTGTTGGACACCGACGAGGGATCAAAGGCATTTTGCTGAATTACTGAATTTATTTACATTACATCCATCTTTCTGTTTGCCAAGGCAAATGATCAGATGACAGATCAGTCGTCATACAAAGACTGCTGCATTGCACTGACCTCTCCAATTGAATCCAATGCGCTCTCAAAACAACTCGTCAGACAATCAAAACTGGAATTGCTCACTCATCACTGACCGCTCACCGGAGCAAACAAAAACAAGAATTTTGATCTCTGAATTCTATTTCGATTCCAACTAAACTATTATAAACAGAAAATTCTCACCGGCGTCACGTCCCGTCCCATTTCCAGAGCAGAGGGCAAAATTGGCGGGCGGGTCTCGTCAGAGAGGCAAGTCGAAGAGGTGATCAAGGTCACCGAGATCGCCGAACTCCTCTTCCTCCCACTGGCCTCGCTTGGCCGCCGTTGGGGGCAAGCTGAAGTCCAAGAGCTCGAGCGGTCCGCCGTCCCCGAACCACGACAACGGCACACCGGTGACCTCGTCGTCGCCGCCAGCGCCGGCATCGACCACCGTGGACGCCGAGGAGGTCTCGGCCTCAGGGTGCTGCCGGGACGCAGTGGGGACGGAGCGGCGAGGGCAGGCGCCGGCGCGAGGGCCACGGCGGCGGCGGAGGGGAAGTTGGTGACGGCGCGGCGGCCACGGATGCGGAGCGCGGCGGCGTCGTAGACGGCGGCGGCCTCTTCGGCGGTCTCGAAGGTCCCGAGCCACCGGCGCTTCCCTGCGAGCCCGGGTCCCGGATCTCCGCCGCGTACTTGCCCCATGGCCGCCGCCGCACCGCCGCGGAACGGCAGGGCGCCGCCAAGGCGGTTCCTTTTGGGGGCGGGGGTGAGGGTGGAGGCGGGGAATGAGGGGAGTGGCTGGCTGATCTGGTTGAGGAGGCGGTGGCGCTGGTGCTGGCGGTGGCATTTGTCGGAGTCGGAATCGGCGAAGCGGACTCGGACCACGCGGCCCCGGCGGTGTGGCTTGGGCGGAGGTGGTTGTTCGCGTCGTCCATGCCGAGATCGCGCGGGTGGTGGTGGTGGGGAGGAGGAGCGGATCAATGGGGGGTGGGTGGGTGTGGATCGGAGCAGCGCCGTGGTTTTGGGAGGGTTTTAGAGAGAAGAGTGGGGGGGGGGGGGGGAGACGAAGGGGAAGAGAATCCGTTTGGTACGGGTTCCGTTGCAAGTCCGGCCCCACGTGTCAGTGACTTGGTGCCGTGAGGTTCGGTGTGGAGCAGGTGAGGACTGAGTAGAGCGACCGATTGGAGTAGAGCCTTGTGCGGGTTGTGCCAAGTCAGCCATGCTAATTTACGAATATGAATTTTTTAAAGCATGCTTTTTTACGACTTTTTGTTCAACACAAAATTCTGTGTATGACACATTGACACCACAAAAAATCTCTCTCCCTCTCTCTCTCTTTTCTATTTAGCACCTAAATTCAAAACCTTACTTATATATGTCATGTATTTTATCTTTTCTTTCCTATACTCCTTGCGCCCTCAAATATAAGGAATCAAAGACATTTTCGATAAGACAAAATAAAAAACATGGCAAAGTACCGTGTTACCCTCACTGATTAGGAGAGTGTGAGTAGTTCGGTTATTGCTTTCCTAGTTTAAACAGAATATTTGCATGGTATTATTTATTGCCAAGAATTAGAAGGGAAGATAAGTTGTACTTAGAAGAAAAGGGATGTTCGGTTAATAAACAGAGGAGAGAGAGGAGCTGAGGACCTAGAACATCCTATAATTCTATTTACAAATTTTGAACCCTTGATTTCTTATTTTCTTATATATTTCAGGATAGAAGAAGAAGATAACTAAGAGCATCTCCAAAAGACTCTCCATATCCTTCCTATATGCTAGGAATATAAATTTTGATGAAAAATTACTATCCAACAGCTTATCTAAATGGTCTTCTAAATATAGTCATTCTCTATTCCGAATTTTTCGCTAGCTAAATATAGAATACGAGAATGACTCTCTAGAGTATGCATGAGATTTAGAAAAGCTGTTCGAAAATGAAAAGATATACAAAACGATTTTTATGCAAATGACTCTCTAAATGATGATTTAGAGAGTGAGATTTAGAAAGACTCTTGAAGATGCTCTAACACTTGTGTGATTTGGGACCTCTAACTAGTAGAGATAAAAATGGACGGAAACAACATGTGTTGACACTGTTTTTCGACACGTGTCAAGTAGGCTGAGACTTGACTGGTCAGTAGCCGTTCTCCATCGGCATCGGGAAAATTCTGAGCCAATATTGCTGATAAGACTGTTGCAGAGGACCAAGTGCGTTGCCGATGAAGGCTAGATGATCTTTGCCGACGAAGGTTAATTGGTGAAGTTCTGCTGAAGCTGATTGCCAATGAAGAGTCATTACCGATGCCCGGTGAAGAGTCATTGCTGATGGCTGATGAAGAATCATTGCCGATTGCCGATGAGATCATTGCCGATTGCCGATGAAGGGTGGTTGCCGATTGCCGATGGGGATGATTGGTGAAGAGTTACCAGCACAAGGACGCTAATCAGAAATGTTGCCGATCAGGAAAGTGTTGCCGATGCCGATGGGCGTAACTTAGCGCTTGGTAGTAGTAGAAGGTTACCGGTGGTCAAAAGAAGGAAGGCGCGGATTGAAGGGATCTGCCGATGGAAAGTTTTCATCGAGGAAGAGAATAAGGAAACTGGTGTTTTGTACCAATATTATTATAGTAGTTTGAGTCCGACTCTTGCATGAGTCGGTTGCTTTCCTTTAAAATAGGTGTGTTTGTTTAGGAAATAAATATTGTTATCCGGCTCCTGCGCGAGTCAGTTTCCTTTAAAGTAGGAGTTTGTTTTAGGAAGGATATGTGTCGTGTCTTTGTACAACTCTCCATGCGGGAGTATAAATATGTGCCCGAGGGCTATGGAATAGACAACCAATCCAATTCAAAACAAACCAATTTTATCTTATTCTACTTTTTCATCGCAATTTACTCTTTTACTGCATTAGCTGTAGTTTTCAACGAGTTCTTCAAGCTTTCGACGGGCTGCATCATCCTGATCTCCGTCAAATCCTTGCTAGTTCCGCGTGGGAGTACCTATGAGCTTTGGTAATCCGGGCGCATCGCTGTTTGCCTCGTTCAGCTCTGCTCTAGTTATCCTTGATCAATCTGAGCCTTGACGTCCGGGCGCATCGCTGTCGTCTCGTTCAGTTTGTTCTAGTTATCATCCTTGTCGATTGATTGGTCAAATCGACTGGCACGCCTCTGGAATACCGAGCTTTGGGTAATAGCCCGAGGTGTTCACAGATCTGACGCTTTTTGTGTCAACACCTCTTTTGGCACGCCCAGTGGGACCCGATTATACAGATCTACACATTCGGCATGGGTGATCACGCCGATGTCAACCAGAGGAATGTCATTGAAGTTTCTGAGGCCGATCTGAAAGATGATCAGAAGCAGGCCATGGAGCGGGCTATGGAGGAATACAAGCAGCTATATCTCAAATCCTTCAGCCTCAGCAGGAGTGGCGAAGCAATTCAGAAGCAAGATCCGCCGTTGCCACGGCAGGTCACGTACGACGCCAACCCTGGCAAGCTACAAGAGATGGTTAATGCCGCCGTAAGTCAAGCTTTGATTAACCACTCCAGCGTGCTGTCCAATACTGTTTATAATGCCGTCGCACAAACATTCAAAGAAGGGCATGCACCGCGATATGTCGGTCCAGCGTACCATCAACCCGGATTGGCATCTACGAGCCCATCGGCAGCCCCAATGGCGTCTTCCACCCCTGTGGAACCGTCTGCCGATGTGGCTACATCACCAAGGCCGAACGCTGGCGACATCACCAAGCTCAACCCAGACCCAGCCGCGTCGGCGACTTCGGGACTAGCCCCTGCTAACTGGTGGGGATACGACATGCCTCCGAATCTATATGCTGGTTCTAATCTCGTGCAGGGAGATAGTTCAGCCTGGAGGAACTCTACGGCGTTGACAATACAGTCACAGCCGATGGCCCATATGATGCACAACTCTGCGCCTGCTCCAACCATACAAGTGCCATCAGATGATCTCCAAGTAATCCCCAAGATACCTCTGATGCCACCATCGGCAAGCTCTGTGCCGATGCAACACATTATAACCACCGGCAGTCAATCTCTGGTGGTTAATTCTCAAGCTGGAGTGCCGGTCCCCCAGGGTAATCTGGTGATTAATTGCTCTAGAATTAAAGATCCGCATGCTCCGGTCAGCTATCATCCATCGGTAAGTCATATGCCGATGCTTTATAATCCTGGATGGGTCAACCAACCACCGGCTCAGCAGCCTGGCGCACCGATGTATCATTATGGAGGCCCAACTTACACTCAGAGCGGACCATCGGTACAACAACCGATGAATGTGACAGTTCAGCCAAATCCGCCAAGTGTGCAGAACTATCCATCGGTAAGTCAACCGATGCATAGTGTTCAGATGACTGGTGCTACGCCTGCAACTACTACGCATCTTCAAGAGGCGCGTCAGCCGACTCCACCAGTCGACAACCAGCCAATGAGTCGGCAAGAGCAGGATGCATACTGGGTCGGTAAGATTACTGAAGTCATAAAAGAGCAATTCGGCATCAAACCCAAGGTCAACACATACTCCTATCGGACTCCGTACCCTCCTGCATATGACTTGATTCCTCTTCCAAATCGGTACAAGGTGCCCGATTTTACCAAGTTCTCCGGCCAAGACGACACGTCAACAATGGAGCACATCAACCGCTTCATTATCCAGTGCGGAGAAGCTGCCAGCAGGGAGGAATTAAGGGTGAGATTGTTCTCTTCATCATTGTCTGGATCGGCCTTCACATGGTTCATATCGTTGCCTCCAAATTCTATAATTACATGGGCCGATCTGAAGAGGCAATTTCACAAGTACTTCTTTGCTGGCATACATGAGAAGAAGCTTACCGATTTGGTCAAAATGAGGCAACGCAACGACGAATCGGTAGAAAGCTTTGTGAAAAGGCTGCGGGACGTAAAGAACAAGTGCTACAGTCTGGTGCTTGATGATCGGCAACTGGCAGATTTGGCCTTCCAAGGGTTACTGCCGCACATCAAGGACAAGTACGCGTCCCAAGAGTTTGAGAGCCTAAGTCATCTGGTGCAGAGGATTGCCGATCAGGATATCAAAGCCTTTGAGCCCAGGAAGACGTGGAACAAGAAGGTGACCTTCATCGGGAAAGAAGAAGATTCTGGATTGGATGAAGAGCTGAATGTCGATGCGGCCGAATGGGTGAAGGATAAGAAGCCCGTGTCTTGTCCGTTCGGCCAAAAGGAGACTGAGAGGTTCACGTTCGACATCACCAAGGCCGATAGGATGTTTGACTTGTTGCTGCAAGAGGGGCGAATCAAGTTGGCGCCCAACCAAGTGATTCCATCGGCCAAAGAGCTCAAGAAGATTAGGTACTGCAAGTGGCATAATGCAACCTCACATAGTACCAATGACTGTAAAGTATTCAGGCAGCAGTTGCAGTCGGAGATCGAGTCTGGGCGTATTAAGTTCGAAAACGCTAAAGTCCAGAAACCGATGAAGATAGATCAACACTCGTTCCCAAACAATATGGTGGAGATCAGTGAAAAAACCAGAGTGCTGACATCGAAAGCTGCCAGAAGGAACTCATCGGTAGACCCTAACTGCCAAGTGCCTGAGCACGACGCAAGGAGGTTTGCCGATGACAGAAAAGGTAAAGAAGGTTGCCGATGAGGGTAACAGTGCCAACAGGGCTCCCGGGGTGGTGATCACTCACAAACAGCCAAGGCGAGATCATCGGCAATCACGTGAAGAACGGTATCGGCAAGAAGAAGAAGAGCATCGGGAATGGCTTAGACACAAGGACCACTGGAGGTGTCCCTTCTTCGTTCATTGCTGGGAAGAAGGCATCAAGCTGCCCACTGCCGATAACTGTCCAGAATGCAATGGGTACTACACAGCCGATCGGTCAGGTAAGCGACCTTGTTTTGAGGATCAGGCACCCAGGTACGCCAGGCCGCTCAGAGAGAACAGGTCGGCACATGATCGACTGGGGGGCAAGCTCAGTGCCCATATCGGCTTGGCAGGCGTGTTGACCAGGGGGGGCTGGAGGAGATGGCCAATGCTAGAGTGCCTGACGAAGAGATATTCTCCAGAGATCCCAACATCGGAAGAAGTGCCGATGTAAGCAGGGGAAAGCAGCACCAACATGTCTGGAAGACCAAGCTTCCTCTGTGGTGCCCTAAGAGTTTGACTAAGACCCAGAAAAGGAGGATTCAGCGCCAGCGCCGTGATGACCTATATGACAGTACAGAACCCTTGGGAGAGAAGCAATGGAGGCCGAAGCGTAAGGACAGGGATCCATCGACAGATATAAATATGGTTGTCATGTTGCCGATGGAGTTCATGGCGCCCGTCAGCGATGATGAAGAGGCTGCCGATATGGCACAATTGGTGCTGGATCCGATGACGGCTATCTTTGAAAAGCCTGCCGAAGATGAGAGGCAACATTTAAGGGCTCTGTTTGTTAAGGGCAGAGTGGATGGTCAGCCGATGACCAAGATGCTAGTGGATGGTGACGCGTCGATCAATATAATGCCCTATGTCGTGTTCAGAAAGCTTGGCAAAGGTGATCAGGACTTGGTCGAGACCGACATGAAGCTCAAGGACTTCGAAGGCAATGTGTCAACCGCCATGGGAGCCGTATGTGTTGACTTAACCATCGGCAGTAAGACTTTGCCGACAACGTTCTTTGTAATCAGCGGCAAAGGCACTTACAACTTGCTCCTCGGAAGGGATTGGATCCATGCTAATTGCTGTATCCCTTCTACTATGCATCAGAGCCTGGTACAGTGGATCGGGGACAGAATTGAGGTCGTCCGCGGTGAAGCCCCATCTACTGTTGCATCGGCAGAATTGGACACTTATGAGCAGACCTGGTGCATATCCGGCTAAACCTGGGACAAGGAGTTCCTCAAAGTTGCCGATTACCGCATCAAGCCGATCCAAGCAGTCGGTCCTGAGGAGGAGTCTTAATGGATCAGTTCGCCGATGACGGAAAATTGGGGCAAGGCTTTACGTCTGCCGATGACTTGCTCGAGATCGACATCGGCGATGGTAGTAAACCTAGGCCTACTTTTATTAGCGCTAAATTAGATTCCCAATGTAAGCAACAGTTAACCGATTTGTTGAAAGAGAATAAAGATTGTTTTGCTTGGGATTATACAGAGAAGCCTGGTTTAGACCGATCGATAGTTGAACATCGGTTACCATCAAGTCTGGTTTCCAGCCACATCGGCAACCGGCCCGCCGATGCAATCCTATTATCTTACCCGATATTAAGGCTGAGATTACTAAGTTAATCGAAGCTGGATTTATTCGGCAATGCCGATATGCCGATTGGATCTCTAATGTGGTTCCTGTGTATAAAAAGAATGGAAAACTTCGTGTTTGCATTGATTTCAGGAATCTGAACAAGGCTACGCCGATGGATGGCTACCCGATGCCCGTTGCCGATCTGCTGATCGATGCTGCTGCTGGACATCAAATTATTAGCTTCATGGATGGTAATGCTGGGTATAATCAAATATTCATGGCTGAAGAAGACATCCAAGGCTGCTTTCCGATGTCCAGGTCACGTTGGTTTGTTTGAGTGGGTAGTCATGACTTTTGGCTTGAAGAATGCCGGTGCTACTTATCAGAGGGCAATGAATTTTATCTTTCATAAGCATATCGACACAATAGTTGAAATCTACATTGATGACGTGGTGGTCAAGTCTGGAGACTTCAAAAAGCATCTTGCCGATTTGCGGAAGATATTAGAGTGCACAAGGGAGCATGGGTTAAAGATGAATCCTAACAAGTGTGCATTTGGCGTATCGGCAGGACAGTTTCTGGGTTTCATGGTGCATCAGAGAGGCATTGAAATCGGCAGAAAGTCTATCGATGCAATTAACAAGGTAGTAACTCCTACGAACAAGACTGAGTTGCAGTCCTTGATCAGCAAGATTAATTTCATCAGAAGGTTTATATCTAATCTATCTGATAAGATTAAGTCCTTTAGTCCTCTGTTAAAATTAAAAGCCGATCAAGAGTTTACATGGAAAGAGGAGCAACAATCGGCTTTAGAAGAGATTAAAAGATACTTGGTAAATCCTCCAGTCTTGGTTCCACCTCAACACGGGAAGCCTTTCAGGTTATATTTGTCTGCCGATGACGGTGTTATCGGATCAGCCTTAATACAAGAGTTTGAGGGGAAAGAACGTGTGATATATTACCTGAGCAGAAGATTGGTGGATGCTGAAACCAGGTATTCGGCCATAGAAAGATTGTGCTTATGTTTATATTTCTCTTGCATTAAATTAAGGCATTATTTACTGTCGGCCGAATGCACTGTTGTCTGCAAAGATGATGTAGTCAAGTATATGCTGTCAATGCTGATTTTGAGTGGACGAATCGGTAAGTGGATTTTTGGCACTGTCAGAGTTTGACCTAAGGTATGAATCGGCTAAGGCTGTTAAGGGTCAGGTGATGGCCGATTTTGTTACTCAGCATTGTAATATGGTGAGCTTTACTGAGATTGCTCCTTGGACTTTATTCTTTGATGGGTCCACGTGCAAGGATGGAGCAGGTATCGGCATTCTTTTGATTTCGCCCCGAGGACAGAAGTATGAAATTTCGCTGCCGATTGTTGCTACTTCGACAAACAATCAGACTGAGTACCAAGCTTTGCTTAAGGGGTTAGAACTACTCAGGGAGGTGCGTGCCGATGCTGTTGAAGTCTTCGGTGATTCCATGTTGGTGATTAATCAATTGATCGGGACGTATGAGTGCCGAAGTGAGGTGTTAATTGCTGTTCATGAGCGGTGTTTGCAGTTGTTGAAAGAGTTCAGAGAATACCGTCTTGAGTATATTCCTCGACTGCATAATGAAGAGGCCAATCGGTTGGCACAGAGTGCTTCAGGGTATCAGCCGATTCAAGAACTCACGACATCGGTAACAGTTGCCGATGACTGGAAAAAGGAGATTTCCGATTACTTGAGGGATCCATCCAAGAAAGTTGAAAGGCGTCTAAGGTTCCAAGCTACTAAGTATGTGCTCCTTGATAATGAGTTGTATTATCGGACAATTGATGGGGTTTTACTTAGATGTCTCGGCAAAGAGGAATCGAAAGAGTTGATGGGTGAGATCCATGAAGGTGTATGTGGAGCGCATCAATCGGCATTCAAGATGAAGTGGATGATTAGGCGGAATGGATATTATTGGCCGACAATCCTCGAAGATTGCTTCAATTATTTCAAAGGGTGCTAGGACTGTCAGAAGTTTGGTAATGTGCAAAGGGCACCTGCATCGGCAATGAATCCTATAATCAAGCCTTGGCCATTCAGAGGATGGGCTATTGATCTCATCGGCCAAATTTATCCGCCATCGAGCAAGGGGCACAAATTCATACTTGTTGCTACTGATTACTTTACCAAATGGGTCAAAGCAATCCCCTTGAAGAAGGTGACATCGGCAAACATGGTGGATTTCGTTAAGGAGCACATCGTTTACCGATTCGGTATTCCTCAGACTATCACTACCGATCAAGGGACCATGTTCACATCGGGAGAATTTGATGACTTTGCTGTTAGCATGGGTTTCAAGGTGTTGAATTCTTCTCCTTATTATGCTCAAGCTAATGGTCAAGCTGAAGCGACTAATAAGGGAGTCATTAAGCTTATAAAACACAAGATTGAGGAAAACCCTAGAAGGTGGCATGTGGTATTAAACGAAGATTTGTGGTCATATCGGATGGCTTGACATGGTGCAACCAAGGTCTCGCCGTATCAGTTGGTCTATGGACATGATGCTGTCCTACCTTGGGAAATTAAAACTGGTTCTAGGCGATTATCTTTTTAGGATCAATTGACGACCGATGATTATATCACTCTGATGAAAGACGAGTTAGAAGATTTGGCAGGTCATCGGTTGAGGGCATTGATTAGCATTGAAGAGAATAAGAAGAGGGTTGCCCGATGGTATGACAAGAAAGTAAAGGTGAAGGAATTTGCCGATGGCGATCTGGTTTGGAAGTTGATTTTACCGATTGGGACTAAGAGCTCTAAATTTGGAAAGTGGTCTCCTAGTTGGGAGGGTCCTTATCGGATAAAACAGTCTGCTCCTGGTAATGCGTACATTTTGGAAACTCTTGAAGGAGTGGCGTTTTCTAGAGCGATTAACGACAAATACTTAAAGAGGTACTACCCTAGTATATGGGTGGACGCGTAGTGCTCAGTTGAGTGCCCATGAACGAAAAAATTATATAAGCATCGGTAAAAACAAACCGGCCTTATATTACAAATCAAGATCAAGTATCAAGTTACAATTCTCGCCGATACAACAGATATTACAGTAAGGAATGGATGACTGATATCGCACGCAGGCGAATTTGCTCTATTTCGTCCATCTCCTTGGCGTCGGCATCAGCAGAGCCCTCGACCGGCTTGATTTTCTTCTTCCATAGGATGGCTTGTCAGGCATTATGGTCCCTTTCTTGCCGCAGGACCCTGATGGAATCGGACAGTTGAGTCTTCTGCTGGTTGGCAGCCGTCAAATCCCCCTCAACCTTCTGCAGCTCCGCCAGTAACTCCTCCTTCCTTGCCAACAGTCGGGAGATTTCTTGGTCAAGGTTGCCGATGGAGACTTTTGCTTGACCGATGCCTTTGTGCTTCTCATCGGCAATGTGTTTGAATTTGAGCTTCTCTTCCTCGCTCTTGGCTTGAGCGGCCCTATCGGCAATGCGACGGGTAAGCCTCTGGTATTGGATCTGCTTAATGTCGAGGAAGGTTGCCTGGAGAAGGACTTCTGCTGCATCGGCAGAAAGATGGCTTTGGATGTCCTTGAATGTAATCCTTGCTGCCGACGAGTCCTGGACGAGTTGAGACGTGTCTTGTAGCAGCAAGGAGAACAGTTCTTCAAGTTTGGACTTGATTTCTGCCGATAAAGCTGGGACGGAGCTTTTCTCTTCCTCATCGTCGGGGATGTCGACTGCAAAGGAGAACAGACTGTCTGCTTGAATGCGGCCTGGGCGTTCATCTTCGTCCTGAGGGTTCAGGCTGTAGGAGAAGAGGCTGTTCGGAGAGTCCTGAGCCTAAAAACAGAGAAGTTAAATATGCCGATTGTAAAATTATACTATGAGCTTTAAGGTAATCGACTTACCATCTTGAAGCGGATCTCTTGCCTGGGGCTTGGCATACTGGATGGTCCAGCTTCATCCTGAACATCGGCAGCGGATGCCGATGACTGGGCCCATGTTGGGGAGGCAGCCGACGCCGCTGGTGCTGGTATAGTTGTTGCCGGCGTCGCCTCCGATGTGGTGGCAGTTTCTTGTGGTGGCAGTTCCACTCTATCATCGGGGACGTGGGTCGACGGTGCCGATGTCGATGTCGCTGCTGCTGCGGAAGGTTGAGTTGTTTCTTCGCCGGGTAGTCTGGCCGACTGTGCCGATGACGATGCCTCCACTATCGTGGCGGGTGGAGTTATCTCTTGAACCGGGACGTCGTCCATCGGTTGATCAGGTACACTTACCGATGGAGGCTCTGCCGATGACCCACTAGTGGTTGGCGCAACTGAAGCCGATGGAGGTTCTGCCGATGTTGACACCGTTTTTCGACACGTGTCAAATGGGTTGAAGCTTGACTGGTCAATGACCGTTCTCCATCGGCATCGGTAAAGTATGAGCCAATATTGCCGATGGAAGAATGCTGCAAAAGGCCAAGTGTGTTGCCGATGGAGGCTGGGTGATCTTTGCCGACAAAGGTTAATTGGTGGTCTTGCCGATTGCCGATGAGCTGCTATTGCCGATTGCCGATAAAGGGGCCTTGCCAATTGCCAACGAAGAGATGCTGCCGATTGCTGATCGGGAAAATATTGCCGATGCCGATGGGCGTGACTTAGCACTTGGCGGTAGCGGAGGGTTACAAGTGGCCAAAGAAGGAAGGTGCGGATTAAAGGGATCTGCCGATGGAAAGTTTCCATCGAGAAGAAGTATAAGGAAACTGGTGTTCTGTGCCAGTATTATTATAGTAGTTTGAGTCTGACTCTTGCATGAGTCATTTATTTTCCATTAAAATAGGTGTGTTTGTTTAGGAAATAAATATTATTATCCGGCTCCTGCGCGAGTCAGTTTTCTTTAAAGTAGGAGTTTGTTTTAGGAAGGGTATGTGTCGTGTCCTTGTACAACTCTCCATGCAGGAGTATAAATATGTGCCCGAGGGCTATGGAAGAAATCAATCCAATTCAAAACAAACCAATTCTACTTTTTATCCTACTTTTATCGCAATTTACCCTTTCTTATGCATTAGTTATAGCTTTAACGAGTTCTTCAAGATTTCGACGGGCTGCATCACTTTGATCTCCGTCAAATCTTTGCTAGTTCCGCTTGGGAGTACCTCTAGGCTTTGGCAATCCGGGCGCATCGCTGTTTGCCTCGTCTAGCTCTGCTCTAGTTATCCTTGATCAATCTGAGCCTTGACGTCCGGGCGCATCGTTGTCGTCTTGTTCAGTTTGTCATAGTTATCATCCTTGTCGATTGATTGGTCAAATCGACTGGCACGCCCTCGACATCGAGCTTTGGGTAATAGCCCGAGGTGTTCACAGATCTGACGCTTTTTGTGTCAACACCTCTTTTGGCACGCTCGGTGGGACCTGATTATACAAATCCACACATCCGGCATGGCTGATCACGCCGATGTTAACCAGAGGAATGTCATTGAAGTGTCTGAGGCCGATCTGAAAGACGATTAGAAGCAGGCCATGGAGCGGGCTATGGAGGAGTACAAACAGCTGTATCTCAAATCCTTCAGCCTCAGCAGGAGTGGCGAAGCAATCCAGAAGCAGGATCCGCCGTTGCCACGGCAGGTCACGTACGACGCCAACCCTGGTAAGCTACAAGAGATGGTTAACGCCGCTGTAAGTCAAGCTTTAATTAACCACTCCAACGTGCTGTCCAATACTGTCTACAATGCTGTCGCACAAACATTCAAAGGAGGACATGCACCGCGATATGTCGGTCCAGCGTACCATCAACCTGGATTGGCATCTGCAAGCCCATCGGCAGCTCAAATGGCGTCTTCCACCTCTGTGGAACCGTCTGCCGATGTGGCTACATCACCAAGACCGAACGTCGGCGATACCACCAAGTTCAATGCAGATCCGGCCGCGTCGGCAACTTCAGGGCCAGCCCCCGCTAATTGGTGGGGATACGGTATGCCCCCGAATCTATATGCTGGTTCTAATCTGGTGCAGGGAGATGGTTCAGCCTGGGGGAACTCTACGGCATTGGCAGCGCAGCCACAGCCGATGGCTCATATGACGCACAACTCTGCACCTGCTCCGACTATACAAGTGCCATCAGATGATCTCCAAGTAATCCCCAAGATACCTCTGATGCCGCCATCGGCAAGCCCCATGTCGATGCAACAGATTATAACCACCGGCAGTCAATCTCTGGCGGCAAACTCTCAAGCTGGAGTACCGATTCCCCAAGGTAATCTGGTGATCAATTGCTCTAGGATTCAAGAGCCGCATGCTCCGGTCAGCTATCAACCATCGGCAAGTCATATGCCGATGCCTTATAATCCTGGATGGGTCAACCAGCCACCAGCTCAGCAGCCTGGCGCGCCGATGTATTATTATGGAGGCCCAACTTACATTCAAGGCGGATCATCGGTACAACAACCGATGAATGTGACAGTTCAGCCGACTCCGCCAAGTATGCCAAATCATCCATCGGTAAGTCAACCGATGCATAGCGTGCAGATGACTAATGCTGCGCCTGCGGCAACTGCATATCTTCAAGGGGCGCATCAGCCGACTCCGCCAAGCATGCCAAACTATCCATCGGTAAGTCAGCCGATGCATAGTGTCCAGATGACTGGTGTTGCGCCCACGACTACTGCACATCTCCAAGAGGCGCGTCAGCCGACTCCACCAGTCGACAATCAGCCAATGAGTCGGCAAGAGCAGGATGCATACTGGGTCGGCAAAATTGCCGAAGTGATGAAAGAGCAATTCGGCATCAAACCCAAGGTCAACACATACTCTTATCGGACCCCGTACCCGCCTGCATATGACTTGATTCCTCTTCCAAATCGGTACAAAGTGCCCGATTTTACCAAGTTCTCCGGCCAAGACGACACGTCAACAATGGAGCACATCAACCGCTTCATTATCCAGTGCGGGGAAGTTGCCAGCAGGGAGGAATTAAGGGTGAGATTGTTCTCTTCATCATTGTCTGGATCGGCATTCACATGGTTCATATCATTGCCTCCAAATTCTATAATTACATGGGCCGATCTGGAGAGGCAGTTTCACAAGTACTTCTTTGCTGGCATAGATGAAAAGAAGTTTACCGATTTGGTCAGAATGAGGCAACGCAACGACGAATCGGTAGAGAGCTTTGTGCAAAGGCTGCGGGACGTGAAGAACAAGTGCTACAGTCTGGTGCTTGATGATCGGCAACTAGCAGATTTGGCCTTCCAAGGGTTACTGCCGCACATCAAGGATAAATACGCGTCCCAGGAGTTTGAGAGCCTAAGTCACCTAGTGCAGAGGATTGTCGATCAGGATATCAAAGCCTTGGAGCCTAGGAAGACCTGGAACAAGAAGGTGACCTTCATCGGGAAAGAAGAAGACTCTAGATCGGATGAAGAGCTGAATGTCGACGCGGCCGAATGAGTGAAGGATAAGAAGTCTGTGTCTTGTCCGTTCGGCCAAAAAAAAACTGAGAGGTTCACTTTCGACATCACCAAGGCCGATAGGATGTTTGACCTATTGCTACAAGAGGGGCGGATCAAGTTGGCGCCCAACCAAGTGATTCCATCGGCCGAAGAGCTTAAGAAGATTAGGTACTGCAAGTGGCATAATGCAACCTCACACAGTACCAATGACTGCAAAGTATTCAGGCAGCAGTTGCAGTCGGAGATCGAGTCTGGGCGTATCAAGTTTGAAAATTCCAAAGGCCAGAAACCGATGAAGATTGATCAGCACCCCTTCCCAAACAATATGTTGGAGATCAGTGAAAAGACCAAGGTGCTGACATCGGAAGCTGCCAGAAGGAACTCATCGGTAGACCCTAACTACCAAGTGCCTAAGCACGATGCAAGAAGGTTTGCCGATGACAAAAAAGGTAAGAAGGTTGCCGATGAGGGTAGCAGCGCCAACAGGGCTCCTGGAGTGGTGATTATTCACAAACAGCCGAGGCGATACCATCGGCAATCACGTGAAGAACAGTATCGGCAAGAAGAGGAGGAGCATCGGGAATGGCTTCGACATAAAGACCACTGGAGGTGTCCCTTCTTCGTTCATTGCTGGGAAGAAGGCATCAAGCTGCCCACTGCCGATAACTGTCCAGAATGCAAACGTTCATTGCTGGGAAGAAGGCATCAAGCTGCCCACTGCCGATAACTGTCCAGAATGCAATGGGTACTACACAGCCGATCGGTCAGGTAAGTGACCTTGTTTTGATGATCAGGCACCCAGGTACACCAGGCCGCTCAGAGAGGATAGATCGGCACATGATCGACTGGGGGGCAAGCTCAGTGCCCATGATCAGCTTGGCGGGCGTGTTGACCAGAGGGAGCTGGAGGAGATGGCCAATGTTAGAGTGCCCGACGAGGAGATATTCTCCAGAGATCCCAACATTGGAAGAAGTGCCGATGAAAGCGGGGGAAAGCGGCACCAGCCCGTCTGGAAGACCAAACTTCCTCCATGGTGCCCTAAGGGTTTGACTAAAACCCAGAAGAGGAGGATTCAGCACCAGCGCCGCGACGACCTGTATGACAGTGCAGAACCCTCGGAAGAGAAGCAATGGAGGCCGAAGCGTAAGGACAGGGGCCCATCGGCAGATATAAACATGGTTGCCATGTTGCCGATGGAGTTCATGGCGCCCGTCAGTGATGATGAAGAAGCTGCCGATTTGGCACAATTGATGCTGGATCCGATGACGGCTGTCTTTGAAAAGCCTGCCGAAGATGAGAGGCAGCACTTAAGGGCTCTGTTTGTCAAGGGTAAAGTGGATGGTCAGCCGATGTCCAAGATGCTAGTGGATGGTGGCGTATCGATCAACATAATGCCCTATGCCGTGTTCAGGAAGCTTGGCAAAGACGATCGGGAGTTGGTCAAAACTGACATGAAGCTCAAGGACTTCGAAGGCAATGTGTCAACCGCCATGGGAGCCGTATGTGTTGACTTAACCATCGGCAGTAAGACTTTGCCGACAACGTTCTTTGTAATCAGCGGCAAAGGCACCTACAACTTGCTCCTTGGAAGGGACTGGATCCATGCTAATTGCTGCATCCCTTCTACTATGCATCAGAGCCTGGTGCAATGGATCGGGGACAGAATTGAAGTCGTCCGCGGCGAAGCCCCATCTACTCTTGCATCGGCAGAGTTGGACACTTATGAGCAGACTAGGTGTATATCTGGTGAAGCCTGGGACAAGGAGTTCCTCAAAGTTGCCGATTACCGCATCAAACCGATCCAAGCAGTCGGTCATGAGGAGTCGTCTTAATGGATCAGTTCGCCGATGACGGAAAATTGGGGTAGGGCTTCACGTCTGTCGACGACTTGCTCGAAATCGACATCGGTGATGGTAGTAAACCTAGGCCTACTTTTATTAGTGCTAAGTTAGATTCCCAATGTAAGCAATAGTTAATTGATTTATTAAAAGAGAATAAAGATTGTTTCGCTTGGGATTATACAGAGATGCCTGGTTTAGACCGATCGATAGTTGAACATCGGTTACCCATCAAGTCTGGTTTTCAGCCACATCGGCAGCCGGCACGCCGATGCAATCCTACTATCTTACCCGATATTAAGGCTGAGATTACCAAGTTGATCGAGACTGGATTTATCCGGCAATGCCAATATGCCGATTGGATTTCTAATGTGGTTCCTGTGTATAAAAAGAATGGAAAACTTCGTGTTTGCATTGATTTCAGGAATCTGAACAAGGCTACGCCGATGGATGGTTACCCGATGCCTGTTGCCGATCTGCTGATCGATGCTGCTGCTGGGCACCAAATTATTAGCTTTATGGATGGCAATGCTGGGTATAATCAGATATTCATGGCTGAAGAAGACATATCCAAGACTGCTTTCCGATGTCCAGGTCACGTTGGTTTATTTGAATGGGTAGTCATGGCTTTTGACTTGAAGAATGCCGGTGCTATTTATCAGAGGGCAATGGATTTTATCTTTCATAAGTATATCGGCACCATAGTTGAAATCTACATCGATGACGTGGTGGTTAAGTCTGGAGACTTCAAAAAGCATCTTGCCGATTTGCGGAAAATATTGGAGTGCATGAGGGAGCATGGGTTGAAGATGAATCCTATCAAGTGTGCGTTTGGCGTATCGGCAGGGCAGTTTCTGGGCTTCATGGTGCATCAGAGAGGCATTGAAATCGGCAGAAAAAACTATTGATGCTATTAACAAGGTAGTTGCTCCCGCAAACAAGACTGAGTTACAGTCTCTGATCGGCAAGATTAATTTCATTAGAAGATTTATATCCAATCTGTCTGGTAAGATTAAATCTTTTAGTCCTCTGTTAAAGTTGAAAGTCAATCAAGAGTTTATATGGAGAGAAGAGCAGCAGACAACCTTAGAAGAGATTAAAAAATACTTGGTAAATCCTCCAGTCTTAGTTCCACCTCAACACGGGAAGCCTTTCAGGTTATATTTGTCTGCCGATGACAGCGTTATCGGATCAGCCCTAATTCAAGAGTTTGAGGAGAAGGAGCGTGTAATATATTACCTGAGCAGAAGGTTGGTGGATGCTGAAACCAGATATTCGGCCATAGAAAGATTGTGCTTATGTTTATACTTCTCTTGCATCAAATTAAGACACTATTTACTGTCGGCTGAATGCACTGTTGTTTGCAAAGATGATGTGGTCAAGTACATGCTGTCAATGCCGATTTTGAGTGGACGAATCGGTAAGTGGATTCTAGCGCTATCAGAGTTTGACCTAAGGTATGAATCGGCAAAGGCTGTTAAAGGTCAGGTGATGGCCGATTTTGTCACTCAGCACTGCAATATGGTGAGTTTTGTTGAAATCGCTCCTTGGGCTCTGTTCTTTGATGGGTCTACGTGCAAGGATGGAGCAGGTATCGGTATTCTGTTGATTTCACCCGAGGACAGAGGCATGAGATTTCATTGCCGATTGTTGCTACTTCGACAAACAATCAGGCTGAGTACCAGGCTTTGCTTAAGGGGTTGGAACTACTCAGGGAGGTGTGTGCCGATGCTGTTGAAATCTTTGGTGATTCCATGTTGGTGATTAATCAGTTGATCGGGATATATGAGTGCCGAAGTGAAGTGCTAATTGCAGCCCATGAGCGGTGTTTGCAGTTGTTAAAGGAGTTCAAAGAATACCCGCCTTGAACACATTCCAAGGTTGCATAATGAAGAGGCCAATCGGTTAGCACAGAATGCTTCAGGATATCAGCCGATTCAAGAAATCGTGACATCGGTAACGGTTGCCGATGACTGGAAAAAGGAGATTGCCGATTATCTGAGGGATCCGTCCAGAAAAGTTGGAAGGCGTCTAAGGTTCCAAGCCACTAAGTATGTGCTCCTTGATAATGAGTTGTATTATTGGACAATTGATGGGGTTTTGCTTAGATGTCTTGGCAAAGAGGAATCAAAAGAGTTGATGGGTGAAATCCATGAAAGTGTATGTGGAGCGCATCAATCGGCATTCAAGATGAAGTGGGTGATTAGGCGGAATGGATATTATTGGCCAACGATCCTGGAGGATTGCTTCAATTATTTCAAAGGGTGTCAGGATTGTCAGAAGTTTGGTAATGTGCAAAGGGCACCTGCATCGGCAATGAATCCTATAATCAAGTCTTGGCCGTTCAGAGGATGGGCTATTGATCTCATCGGCCAGATTTATCCGCCGTCGAGCAAGGGACACAAGTTCATACTTATTGCTACCGATTACTTCACCAAATGGGTTGAGGCAATCCCGTTGAAGAAGGTGACATCAGCAAACATGGTGGATTTCGTTAAGGAGCACATCGTTTACCGATTTGGTATTCCTCAGACCATTACTACCGATCAAGGGACCATGTTCACATCGGGAGAGTTTGATGACTTTGCTGCTAGCATGGGTTTCAAGGTGTTAAATTCTTCTCCTTATTACGCTCAAGCTAATGGTCAAGCCGAAGCAACTAATAAAGGAGTCATTAAGCTTATAAAGCGCAAGATTGAAGAAAACCCTAGGAGGTGGCACATGGTATTAAACGAAGCTTTATGGTCATATCAAATGGCTTGTCATGGTGCAACCAAGGTCTCGCCGTATCAGTTGGTTTATGGACACGATGTTGTCCTACCTTGGGAAATTAAAACTGGTTCTAGGCGATTATCTTTTCAGGATCAGTTGACGACCGATGATTATATTACTCTTATGAAGGATGAGTTAGAAGATTTGGCAGGTCATCGGTTAAGAGCATTAATCAGTATTGAAGAGAACAAGAAGAGGGTTGCCCAATGGTATGATAAGAAAGTAAAGGTAAAGGAATTTGCCGATGGCGATTTGGTTTGGAAGTTGATTTTACTGATTGGGACTAAGAGCTCTAAATTTGGAAAGTGGTCCCCTAATTGGGAAGGTCCTTATCGGATAAAGCAGTCTGCTCCTAGTAATGCGTACATTTTGGAAACTCTCGAGGGAGTGGCATTTTCCAGAGCGATCAATGGCAAATACTTAAAGAGATATTACCCTAGCATATGGGTAGATGCATAGTGTTCAGTCGAATACCGATGAAAAGAAAAGTTATGAAAACATCGGTAAAAACAAACTAGCGTTATATTACAAGACAAGATCAAGTATCAGGCTACATTCTTGCCGATACAACAGGCATTAGAATAAGGAGTGGATAACGTTTATCGCACGCAGGCGAATTTGATCTATTTCGTCTATCTCCTTGGTGTCAGCATCGGCAGAGCCCTCAACCGGCTTGATTTTCTTCTTCCACGAGATGGCTTGCCGAGCGTACTGATCCCTTTCTTGCTGTAAAGCCCCGATGGAGTCGGACAGTTGGGTCTTTTGTTGATTGGCAGCCGTCAAACCCCCTTCAACCTTTTGCAGCTCTGCCAGCAGCTCCTCCTTCCTTGCTGAGAGTCGAGAGATTTCCTGGTCAAGGTTGCCGATGGAAACTTTGGCTTGACCGATGCTTCCGTGCTTCTCATCGGCAAGGCGTTTAAATTTGAGCTTCTCTTCCTCGCTCTTGGCTTGGGCCGCTCTATCGGCAATGGGACGAGTAAGCCTCTGGTACTGGATCTGTTTGATATCAATAGAAGCTGCCTGGAGGAGGGTTTCTGCTGCATCGGCGGAAAGATGGCTTTGGATATCTTTGAATATAATCCTTGCCGCCGATGAGTCCTGAACGAGTTGAGAGGTGTCTTGCAGCAGTAAGGAGAGCAATTCTTTAAGTCTGGACTTGACTTCTGCCGACAGAGCTGGGGTGGAGCTTTCCTCTTCATCGTCATCAGGGACGTTGACGGCAAAAGAACATAGGCTGTCCGCTTGAAGGCGGCCTTGACGCTCGTCTTTGTTCTAAAGGTTCAAGCTGTAGGAGAAGAGGCTGTCTGGGGAATCTTGGGCCTGAAAACAGAGGTTAAAATATGCCGATTGTAAAACTATAAGTTTTAAGGTGATCGACTTACCGTCTTAAAGCGGATATCCTGCCTGGGACTTGGCATACTGGATGGTCCAGCTTCATCCTGAACATCGGCAGCGGATGTCGATGACTGGGCCCTTGTTGGAGAGGCAGCCGACGCCGCTGGTGCTGGTATGGTTGTAGCCGGCGTCGCCTCCGATGTAGTGGCAGTTTCTTGTGGTAGTTCCATTCTGACATCGGGGACTTGGGTCGACGGTGCCGATGCCGACGTCGCTACTGCTGCGGAAGGTTGAGTTCCTTCGCCGGGGACGTGAGTCGATGGTACTGATGCCGATGTCGCTGCTGCTGCAGGAGTTTCTTCATTCAGCGCGGCCGATACCGATGCCAATGCCGCTTCGGTCGTCGCAGCAGCTGCTATCTCCTGGCCGGGGGCGTTATCCATCGGTTGGTCAGGTACAGAAACCGATGGAGGTTCTGCCGAGGACCCGCCGGCAGGTAGTGCGACTGGAGCTAGAAGCAGTCTTGCTGGCGACGCATCGGCAGCTGATGGTGCAGTTGGAGCCGATGATGGGGGAGAAGCTAGCCTCAAGCGCCTCTTCGTCGTCGGCGCAGCAGCTGGGGAGCCAACCCGCTTGGATGAAGATCGGGGGGCATCGGCAGCCGGACTGGAAGGCGTTGGCCTGCTGGAAGCAGATGTCGATGACCATAGTGCCTGAAGATACAAAGTTATGCAAGATAAAATGTTGCCGATGAAACAACACGTGTTCGGTACAAGTAAAGATGAGTTTACTGCATAAATTTGCGTCAAGGCAATAGCGGCAGCCGATGTAGCCTGAGCTGTTGTAGGCGTCGGCGTAGGTACCTGTTGAGGCGTGAAGGCAGCCAACGTCGGAGCTTTGTTGCCGATGATCGATACAGGGCCCATTATCCGAAGATTAAATGACCTACCACTGTTGCTTGTTGTGGGAACTGGATCATCGGCCTGTCAAGTACAAAGGTGCAAAGGAGTTAAGTGTTGATACCGATGACAAATAAAGTAATGAAAGTGCATCGGATAGCAGACTTACTGCGTCGTCAGGGATGACGTAATCGGCGTCGATCAGATGCCGATAATAATGTGAAGACTTGGCGAGTAGCTGACACTTCCATTCTTGCCACCAAGACTTGAATTCGTTGGTGATGAAGGAGGTTGGCGACCAGGAGGACAAGTCAAGGTCCGACAGATCGGCATCGGCAGGAAGGCTGATGACTTTATTCCAATCCAAATTGCTGGAGATTGCCTGCCTGGGCCTTACTACCCTAGAGTAGCACAACTTGATCGGCAGTTGGCCAAAAGCCAGTTGTCTCGCCGCTGCCGATGGATAATAAAATTCATAGGATGGTGGAGTGTTCTTCCCAGATCCAAAGATATTCACTGGGATGGCTCAGGGAGTAATGCTGGCCCTCATAATTGCTTGGTTTTCGGGCAGGTTCATATCGGTCAAGTTGAACAGCAACGGGAACTGGTTGTGTTCATTAAGATACGGCCACCAAGCTCGTTCCGATGAGGGGAGTCCGTTGTAGAACTTCTGGAAATAGTAACCAAAGTGCTCTACATCGGCATCGGTACCTGGCAGCATTATGACGGCTTCTCCAAAGTTAAGCGGAGCTCGAGTTGCCGATTCATCATCATCGTATCGGTAATCTTCTGATATGTCCCTCGGGAATTGTTGGGCAAATAGATCAAACCCGAGAGCCTTGTGCATATGTGCATTCAACCAGAGATTAACAAACCACCAGGGGCCTCTGAGATTGCCGATGGGCTCTCCTAGCAGTAGCTTGTTGGATACTTGATGAAGCAATCGGTAAACCGATCCGAGGAGATACCTGCCTAAAGGGAGCCTTGTGTCGTTGGCAAGCAGTTCAGCCGCAAGGAGGTGCATGGTGGTCGGGCCGATGGTTTTGCCACAGAAGACAAACTTTTCCAACCACATGTTTAAGAAGATGGCATGCTCCCGTTGGGTTACCGATCCGGTTTTCTGGTGTTCCTGAATGTAACCTGTCCAGCCGCCGATACTACGGGTGTTCACTTTGTACTCAGCTTTTCTGTTGAAGAGGCTAAGTGTATCGACAGAGGTGATATCCAAGCCAGTTAGCATGTAGACATCGGCAAGGGTGGGAGTAGCTGGTCCATGCCTGAAGAGGAAAGCGTTCATGCCGTCGGACCAGAAATATGAAGCTGCTATCATCAAGTTCTCATTCCTCTCAGCATCGGCAATTGAGAGCCTAATGCATTGATCTAAGTCACGCTCCTGCCAGTATACTTGCTGTGACCTGGCCAACCTCAAGAACCAGTTTTTCCATCATTTGGTGTGCTTAGGCCATGAGCGGAATGTATCCTTCCACAGTCCTAGATCGAAGCTCTCAGATCTAAGCGGTATCCGGTTGATTTCTGCGTTGATGATGGAGGTGGGGTCTGGATTGCCCATTGGGCCTAGACAACTAAGACTGGAACTAGCGAGGGGGATGATCACTTTGTTGTACAGTTCCTAGGGTTCGAAGAAGGGACGAATCAGAAAGAAGAATGGGGATAAAACCAGGCTTTTGCAGGGAAAACTGTTGGGAATATGCCCTAGAGCTAATCATGTAGATGATTATATTCCGATTGTATCCATGATTAATAAAGTGTTCTGAGAATATCCATTATAGACAACTAGTATTGATTGACAATTATGTGAATTGTTTGTGGAACTCAATTACCTGAATGGTTATTCTAAAAGTTGTCCCTGGTCGGCATTCTTGTAAGAGCACACTTGAATATTAGACCAGCACATGTATTAGTTGATGGCTATGTTTCACAAGTCATAGACATGGAGATGTCAAACTAATAATGTGGGCACATGTGAGACATGTAGGCTGGACTGACCCAACAAGAGAAAGTCTCTATTCATGTCATGTACGTTATGTCCTTAGACCTGAGATTGTGGTATGTACTCAAGATGTGAAACGATCTACTTAGAGACTATCAAACGCTACTCCGTAATTGGGTAGTTATAAAGGTGGTCCTTGGGTGGTCGGGAAACATGCTGTGAGACATAGACAATCAAGATGGAATTTGCCCCTCTCTTCGTGAGAGAGATATCACTGGATCACTCATGTGATTGGATCAACAAATGCATGGCCGTGCTTGGGTTAAGTGTTAACCCACGAGTTGAACCATATATCGAGTGGCGAAGGGAATAACTTGTACATGGTCATAGTGGTTCGTCTGATATGATCATAGCGTATGCATAGGAGTTGACACGCCTTGCTAGAGGCCGCTATCAACTATTGGTCGAGTAAGAGTACTTGGGCCATGTCTATGTATGCGTGAGCCCATAGGGTCGCACGCTTAAGGGGCTGGAAGCCTAATTCGGGTTGGACCCGAATTAGACTAGGTTTAGGGTTTCTAATGGGCCTCCACCGTGGGGGCTCGTTAGGACGCCTATATAAGCAAGGGGTGGGCGTGGGGCAAGTTTGATCCACGCCTTTTGGCAGCCGCCGTCGCCTCCCCACGCTCGCGCCTTTTTTGCTCCTCGCGGACCTAGCAGTCCGGAGGCGCAACGCTTCCTCCCTGCACGTGTGGGATTCCTCGGAGGTGCTGCATCTGGAGCACAAGGATGAACCGCGCGAAGGGGACGTTGAGACGGACGACCACGCAACTGCACTGCCTGCTGCAACGCGCACGACTACATCAAGTCGTCTTCCGCTGCACCTGCGCGTCTAGTGGTAATCCCGTAACCTGTAACTAGCAGTAGATCCTGGTTTATGAGGTAGAAAAGTTTTGTTTTCCGGCTAGCGTAGCAACCTCGTATTCCTACAAAAAGAACTATGCAAAAAGGTTAAATTAGGTGGAGGATGAGCCTTACCTTCGGGATGTCGACCTGGATCGCCATTTGGAGTCAGAGAGATGGTTCGTCCTTGGATTGCGAAGGGGTACTGTTGCTCGAGCTTGTGTTCTTGAAAGCAGCCGAAGGTTGAAGACGAAGGCAGGAAGGTGAAAGTGAAAATGGGTTCGGGTAAAAGGCAGTGTGGATCCGGTAACTTTTATAATCCTGTTCAGGAGTATTTTGGGGTTCTGTTCTACACTGTGCAGGAATGTAGAGAGGCCCGCGATAGATACGCGCGGTGATCGAGGTGGTCTGTAACTGTTCGTGCTACAATCGAGGGATTTTATTATTAAATTGCAGTTCCACACGCGGGGATCGAGGAAACCGTACGCCTATCTCGGGGGTAACGGCTACAGCAACGGCTACAGGGGAGAGAATTTAGGCACGTAAAGTTATACGCTCCGAAACTGGGGGGCATGTGTTGACACCATTTTTCGACACGTGTCAAATGGGTTGAAGCTTGACTGGTCAATGACCGTTCTCCATCGGCATCGGTAAAGTATGAGCCAATATTGCCGATGGAAGAATGCTGCAAAAGGCCAAGTGTGTTGCCGATGGAGGCTGGGTGATCTTTGCCGACAAAGGTTAATTGGTGGTCTTGCCGATTGCCGATGAGCTGCTATTGCCGATTGCCGATAAAGGGGCCTTGCCAATTGCCAACGAAGAGATGCTGCCGATTGCTGATCGGGAAAATATTGCCGATGCCGATGGGCGTGACTTAGCACTTGGCGGTAGCGGAGGGTTACAAGTGGCCAAAGAAGGAAGGTGCGGATTAAAGGGATCTGCCGATGGAAAGTTTCCATCGAGAAGAAGTATAAGGAAACTGGTGTTCTGTGCCAGTATTATTATAGTAGTTTGAGTCTGACTCTTGCATGAGTCATTTATTTTCCATTAAAATAGGTGTGTTTGTTTAGGAAATAAATATTATTATCCGGCTCCTGCGCGAGTCAGTTTCCTTTAAAGTAGGAGTTTGTTTTAGGAAGGGTATGTGTCGTGTCCTTGTACAACTCTCCATGCAGGAGTATAAATATGTGCCCGAGGGCTATGGAAGAAATCAATCCAATTCAAAACAAACCAATTCTACTTTTTATCCTACTTTTATCGCAATTTACCCTTTCTTATGCATTAGTTATAGCTTTAACGAGTTCTTCAAGATTTCGACGGGCTGCATCACCTTGATCTCCGTCAAATCCTTGCTAGTTCCGCTTGGGAGTACCTCTAGGCTTTGGCAATCCGGGCGCATCGCTGTTTTCCTCGTCTAGCTCTGCTCTAGTTATCCTTGATCAATCTGAGCCTTGACGTCCGGGCGCATCGTTGTCGTCTCGTTCAGTTTGTCATAGTTATCATCCTTGTCGATTGATTGGTCAAATCGACTGGCACGCCCTCGACATCGAGCTTTGGGTAATAGCCCGAGGTGTTCACAGATCTGACGCTTTTTGTGTCAACACCCGATGACCCGCCGGCAATTGGTGCGATTGGGACCGGAGGCAGTCCTGCTGGCGGCGCATCGGCAGCTGATGGCGCAGTCGGAGCCAATGGTGGAGGAGAAGCCAGCCTCAAGCGCCTCTTCTTCGTCGGCGCAGCAGCAGGGGAGCCAACCCGCTTTGACGAAGACCGGGGGGCATCGGCAGCCGGGCTGGAAGGTGTTTGCCTGCTGGAAGCAGATGCCGATGACCATAGTGCCTGAAAATACAAAGCAAGTTATACAAGATAAATGTTGCCGATGAAACAGTATGTAATCGGTACAAGTAAAGATAAGTTTACTGCATAAACTCGCGTCAAGGCAACAACAGCAGCCGATGTAGCCTGGGCTTTTGTAGGTGTCGGCGTAGGTACCTGTTGAGGCGTGAAAGCGGCCAACGTTGGAGCTTTGGTGCCGATGATGGATATGGGGCCCATTATCCGCAGATTGAAGGACCTGCCACTGTTGCTCATTGTGGGGATCGGATCATCGGCCTGTCGAGTGCGAGTTAAGTACCGATGACAAAAATAAAGTAATAAAAGTACATCAGATAGCAGACTTACTGCGTCATCGGGAATGATGTAATCGGCGTCAATCAAGTGCCAATAATAGTGCGAAGACTTGGCGAGTAGCTGGCACTTCCACTCTTGCCACCAAGACTTGAACTCGTTGGTGATTAAGGAGGTTGGCGACCAGGAGGACAAGTCAAGGTCTGACAGATCGGCATCGGCAGGAAGGTTGATGACTTTATTCCAGTCCAGGTTACTGGAGATTGCCTACCTGGGTCTTACTACCTTAGAGTAGCAGAGTTTGATCGGCAGTTGGCCAAATCCCAGTTGTCTTGCTGCCGCCGATGGATAGTAGAACTCGTAGGATGGTGGGGCATTCTTCCCAGATCCAAAGATATTTACTGGAATAGCTCGGGGAGTAATGCTAGCCCTCATGATTGCTTGGTTCTCGGGCAGGCTCACATCGGTCAAGTTGAACAGCAGCGGGAACTGGTTGTGTTCATCAAGATATGGCCACCAGGTCTGTTCTGAGGAGGGGAGTCCGTTGTAGAACTTCTGGAAATAATAGCCGAAGTGCTTTGCATCGGCATCGGTACTTGGCAGCACTATGATGGCCTCTCCAAAGTTAAGCGGAGGGCGAGTTGCCGATTCATCATCCCTGTATCGGTAATCTTCGATATGTCCCTCGGGAATTGTTGGGCAAATAAATCAAACTAGAGGGCCTTGTGCATGTGTGCGTTCAGCCATAGATTAACAAACCACCAGGGGCCTCCGAGATTGCCGATGGGCTCTCCTAGCAGTAGCTTATTGGATACTTGATGCAACAATCGGTAAACTGATCCAAGGAGATACCTGCCTAAAGGGAGCCTCGTTCCATCGGCAAGTAGTTCAGCCGCTGGGAGGTGCATGGTGGTCGGACCGATGGTTTTGCCGTAGAAAATGATTTTTTCCAACTACATGTTTAAGAAGATGGCATGCTCCCGTTGAGTTACCGATCCGGTCTTCTGGTTCTCTTTAATGTAGCCTGTCCAACCGCCGATATTCCGGGTGTTCACCTTGTACTCGGATTTTCTGTTGAAAAGGGTGAACATATCGGCAGAGGTGATGTCTAAGCCGGTCAGCATGTAGACATCGGCAAGGGTTGGGGTAGTTGGTCCATGCTTAAAGAGGAAAGCGTTCATACTATCGGACCAGAAGTATGAGGCGGCCATCATTAAGTTTTCGTTCTTCTCCAGGTTGCGTTCTTGCCAGTACACCTGCTGTGATCTGACCACTCTCAGGTACCAGTTCTTCCATCCTTTTGTAGGTTTGGGCCATGAGCGGAATGTGTCTTTCCACAATCCTAGATCAAAACGCTCAGATCTGAACGGTACCCGGTTGGTTTCTGCATTGATGATGAAGGTGGGGTCTGGATTGCCCATTGGGCCTAGGCAGCTGAGATTGGAACCGGCGAGTGGGATCACTACCTTATTGTACAGTTCCTAGGGTTCAAAGAAGAAGGGACGAATCAGAAAGAATGGGGATAAATCCAGGTTTTTTGCGAGGAACAAAACCATACAGAGGGGTCGGATTAGGCGGAGGATGAGTCTTACCTTTGGGATGTCGACTTGGATCGTCATTTGGAGTCAGAGGGATGCTTGGTTCGTCCTTGGATTGCGAAGGAGTACTATTGCTCGAGCTTGTGTTCTTCAGAGCGGCTGGAGGTTGAAGACGAAGGCAGGAAGGAATGTGGAGAGGCCCGCGATAGATACGCGCGGTGATCGAGGTGGTCTGCAACTGTTTGTGCTACAATCGAGGGATTTTATTATTAAATTACAGTTCCACACACGGGGATCGAGGAAACCGTACACCTATCTCGGAGGTAACGGCTACAACAACGGCTATAGTGGAGAGAATTTCGGCACGTAAAGTTATACGCTCCGAAACTGGGGGGCATGTGTTGACACCGTTTTTCGACACGTGTCAAGTAGGCTGAGGCTTGACTGGTCAGTAGCCGTTCTCCATCGGCATCGGGAAAATTCTGAGCCAATGTTGCTGATAAGACTGCTGCAGAGGACCAAGTGCGTTGCCGATGAAGGCTAGATGATATTTGCCGACGAAGGTTAATTGGTGAAGTTTTGCTGAAGCTGATTGCCAATGAAGAGTCATTACCGATGCCCGGTGAAGAGTCATTGCCGATGGCTGATGAAGAATCATTGCCAATTGCCGATGAGATCATTGCCGATTGCCGATGAAGGGTGGTTGCCGATTGCCGATGGGGATGATTGGTGAAGAGTTACCAGCACAAGGACGCTAATCGGAAATGTTGCCGATCAGGAAAGTGTTGCCGATGCCGATGGGCGTAACTTAGCGCTTGGTAGCAGTAGAAGGTTACCGGTGGTCAAAAGAAGGAAGACGCGGATTGAAGGGATCTGCCGATAGAAAGTTTTCATCGAGGAAGAGAATAAGGAAACTGGTGTTTTGTACCAGTATTATTATAGTAGTTTGAGTCCGACTCTTGCATGAGTCGGTTGCTTTCCTTTAAAATAGGTGTGTTTGTTTAGGAAATAAATATTGTTATCCGGCTCCTGCGCGAGTCAGTTACCTTTAAAGTAGGAGTTTGTTTTAGGAAGGATATGTGTCGTGTCTTTGTACAACTCTCTATGCGGGAGTATAAATATGTGCCCGAGGGCTATGGAATAGACAACCAATCCAATTCAAAACAAACCAATTTTATCTTATTCTACTTTTTCATCGCAATTTACTCTTTTACTGCATTAGCTGTAGTTTTCAACGAGTTCTTCAAGCTTTCGATGGGCTGCATCATCCTGATCTCCGTCAAATCCTTGCTAGTTCCGCGTGGGAGTACCTCTGAGCTTTGGCAATCCGGGCGCATCGCTGTTTGCCTCGTTCAGCTCTGCTCTAGTTATCCTTGATCAATCTGAGCCTTGACGTCCGAGCGCATCGCTGTCGTCTCGTTCAGTTTGTTCTAGTTATCATCCTTGTCGATTGATTGGTCAAATCGACTGGCACGCCTCCGAAATACCGAGCTTTAGGTAATAGCCCGAGGTGTTCACAGATTTGACGCTTTTTGTGTCAACAACATGATATACAAGGCATTTTTTCATGTTGTTTATGAAACCGCCTCATCTTCCATATTTGTCTATGAAAACAAGGCTGGGTTAAAAAAAAGGTAGGATGAAAAACAAAATCAGGATATGCAAACATCTAAAAAGCACACAAATATGGATGAAAAGCCAGATTTTCCATATTCTCAAGTATATACATGTATAAAACCTCTCCCCCACCTCATTTTCCATATTCTCAAGTATACATGTGTAAAGTCACACAATATGATGCACGTTAAAAGATGATCTAATATTCACGTGTGTGTTAACATGTTACATGCATATTTAATAATTAATTAATGATTAATAGGTGTATTGGCATAAATCAAGAACATGTGATTCTTATGCATATCAAGCATAGATTGAAAAAGGGATACAGGTCCATCCTGACAATCCTGTATTAAAACGAGATCCTGCAAAAAAAAAAACAGACAGACAGAAGACACCATCTTCTGTTTCCGCAAATACGAAAAATAGAATCCACAGCAAATACGAAAAATGGGCGGAAACAAATGTAAAAGACGAGACGAGTTTTTTCCCCTGTTTTCCTCGCCCGACAGGCCCGCTGCGCAAGCCCACGTGCGCGCCCTCGCTCACCCTGCCTTGCTGGACTTGATTTCGTACATGGGCCACGATGGGCTCCGCCCACGCCCAGGCCTTGCACGCGTTGTGTGCGCCCCCTGAGCGGGCACGCCCACCACCACATGGCATGACAATGAAGAAAGTTCATGGCGACCATCACCTATACATGCCATCCGCTTCTCTCTATGTATTTATCCCCCTCCCCTCTTCCGAATTCCGTTCCGCGCGCGGCCTTTCTATTTCTATCTACTGTGTCGTCTAGGGTTTACACGTACTCCATCCACCATTCCACCCTCTCGACCGACCATGGCGAACGACGACGTCGACGACAACATGAGGGCCTGGAACCGCACCGTTGTCGAGGAGTACCGACGCTTCAGCTCTCTCAGGCCTCGCCCAGGGAGGGTCTTCCGCTACACCCCGATGCCGCCGGACGTCAGGGCGGCGGTGACCAAAACGCTGGGGGTGTGGCCAGTGCCGCAGACCAATCGCGACAGGTACGTTTCCATGATCGCGAAGAAGATGGCTGGGGTCGGGGGCCCCTGGCGCTACGGCCCCGTCCCGGTCCTCCCGGAGCCCGACGCCAGTCGCGCCGCCGCCGCCGCGGAGGCCGAGGCTTTCACCGCCGCCTCTGCTTTCGCCGCCGGCAAGGACCTGACTACCGACGAGGGGCGGGCCGAGGTGTTCAAGATGTACGGCCAGGAGGTGTGGACTCAAGCCAGCCGCTACGCCAACCGCTACGCCAAGTCCCGACCCCAAGCCGCCGCCGTCGCCGGCGCCTCAAGGGCAAGGGCAGGACCCGCTGCTCCGCGGGCCGGATCCAGCCGCCGTTCCCGAGGAGTAGGGCAATAGGGCGTCGATCGCACACGCTTTCATCCAATTAACGCGAATTGCTGCTCTCCTTTGTGGGGGATCGTTGGCGTACATTTATGGTTACTGTCTTATCTATCTGATGTCTATTTGAGTTTTCCAGTGAGAAGACCAACTTATGTTTGTTTCTGAATCTGTTCTGTACTCGATCTGCTATATGCAATGCCAAGCAAGTAAGTCTCGATCACTTATTAGCATCAGGTATATATATGTTGAGCAATGTGTGTTCTTCTTTGCTGATGGTCGCGCTTCATTTAATAATATATAGATTCAAGTGTAGATAGATTGTTCTTTATATATACTTCCTCCATCCAAATTATAAGACATATTTGACTTTTTCACCTCAAGTTTGAGTACTAGCAGTTGTGATTGTTGTCTTATAATCATCAGTGCCAAATTTTTGCTCTGCTGCTACACAGAATGTTGTGCATGTTATAGTTGCATGAATTTGCTTCTAGGCTTGGAACCATTTGGCAGCATTGCCCTCTAGATGCATGGTTGAAGCTGTGACCCAAACTAATTCAGGAATGGAGTATATATTGAGAAATAGTTAATGTATTTATCAATCCATATCCTGGGATGGGTGCCATCAAAATTTGGAAATTGCATCTTTGGCAAGCTATGATGAGGTACGATGTCTTGCTTCTGTAGTGTTTCAGGTGCTGGTCTTGTGGTTTAGAAGGTTCATGTATGCTATTCATCTCGTTCTTAGCAAAGATGTTCTGAAATGGGGCCTCTTCCTCATGTATCATTGATGCTCTGAGCCATTGCTGAGAGACTTAGCATCGCTTCGAATGCATTGTCAAGTGAGCTATAGCCTGACCAATTAGTTGTACGATAAATTGTTGTTCTGCCGAACACTTATTAACCTTGGTGTTGATCGCCTCCATTTGGGACTTCAACTCTTGTTGAATAAGACTGATATATCATTAACGCTGGAAAACATAAGGTCAAATTTTTCTATCACTAGGTCCTAGCGGGACTTCTCAACATTATACGCTTATCGACATCTGTTCTAAGAGTATCTGAATATGCAAGGTTTTGGAGGAGCTCTATTGGCTAAAGTCGAAGTCGTGACTAAAATTGGGTGAAGCAACAAGCTTGGATAAAAGAAGACCACCGCCCACCGCCTAGAAGTGTATTGCTCGACTGATGAATTTTACGTAAGAACATAGCTGGATAAAACTGGCTATTGTATGTTTTAGCTGGTTACTGAACACATTGTCTTCCCCATATCGTGTTGGCTATCGTGTGCTTTAGTTGGTTACTGAACAACGCCGCCTAGAAGTGTTACAATTGCCCCGTAGCTCAAATCGCCAGACACTTCTCTTCTGAATGGCACCACACCACAATTGAACAAAATCGCTACAAAACTGCTACTCATTCAAGCATGCTAGATGTGAATGAAATGACCAAGAAGAGAGAAGCTCACTACCCTAAGTTGTCGGTACGTGTAGCCCCCCAGGTGTAGAAGAGCTCATTTAGCCACGCTGTCGTCAGATCTAGGTGCGTCATCGTCGTGCTATGCGAACATGGTCGATGCACTCTACAGACGTCTTGCCGCTTGATCTTGTCACTCTGCAATACTCGATACTTCATCCAATCAAGCACTAAAGCGGATTAAGGAGCTATGGAATCTCATGAACTCCCTGTTGGCAAGGTCAACCTACTGCGGAGGACTATATAATCCGAGGTTTAAGGCACCGACTGGAAAAACGAACCGAGGAAGTCCCATCTCTGATATCACTACTCCCCCGTCCCATTGAAAGTGTCACTTTAGAATATGTATCATTTTGTTTAAACGTTCGTCTTATTCAATTTTTTTATATAAATATTATTTATTTTTTCATGACTTGTTTCATCATCAGAGATATTTTAATAATAATTTATTTATTTTATAATTTGTAAAAATATTTTGAATAAAACAAATAGTCAAACGCGGTACCAAAAAATAAAAAACATCACTTTCTATGGGACGGATGAAGTATATTACACTCTTGGTCTCGTCGTTGGGGAAGAATGCTAACGAGGACAACCTCTGTGGAAGCATCTTTGTATTATGTGTTTTTCCGGATGAGTTCATGCACGCATTTCAAGTGGCCCCGTTTGGTTGCTAGCTAAGGCTAAACTTTAGTCTCGTCACATCGAATATTTTGATTTTAATTTAGAGTATTAAATAAAACTATTTAGTAAACTAATTGCATAGATTAGAACTAATAATTTGATAGACGAATCTATTAAGCCTAATTAGTTCATGGTTTGACAATATAATGCTACATTAAACAAAGTACTAATGGTATCTTAAAAAAATTGTCTCATGAAGAATTAGCCACAACTTCTACAATTAGTTTTAAAATTAATTCATGTTCAGTCATCCTAATTAGCATACATAGAAACATGCAATACACCAGGTTGGCTAGCTAGCGTCATATATCTAAATAAGAAAACGTATATATATAATGCAAACTCGCAAAATATGTTCTCCTTGGGGCTGATGCCTTGTTTCGGTCCACCTCTTCTACTCGTTGGCAGTACCGTCCATTAGGGCGTCCGCAATGGTAATACTCCGTAGCTAGTAATAGCTATATAGCTAGCTGATGTGGAGGTGAGAGATAATAAAAGAGACTAATATATATTACTGGCCTCATATGTTCCTCTCACATAGTCTTGGGCTACGTGAAATAGATAAACTATTTACTCGTAGCTAGTGACTACTATCTCTCCTACTTTTTTCTTACCACGTCACATCTAGCTAACCATTGCAGACGCCATTAGGGTGTCCTCAACGAGGACGAAATCGCTAGCAGGAGCGAGGACGAAATAGCTAGTCTCACACGTGTTTCCAGAACCTCCCCCTCATAACAGCTTCGATTCCGCATCTGACATTCTGTTTTTATTATTATTTTCAGCTGACGATTTGTATATCGTTGTTGGGGACGCCCTTAATTGGCGAGAAATAAAGAGAAGGTCGAAAGAGAAGACGAATCGAATTATTCTAAAAAAAAATGAATCGAATTAGGAAGGGAACTAGTGAGTGACGCGTACGTGGGCCCGTTTGAGAGCAGGGAGTTTATTTGGCCTATTCGATCGAAAAGACCCTACGTATTGTATTTATCCCCCGGCCCTCTCTTCCGATCCCCGCCGGCCTTTCGAGTGTCCGTCTAGGGTTTACACTCCAGCAGCGACGACGATGGCGAAGGACAGCATCAACGACAACATCGGCGCATGGAACCGCACCGTTATCGCGGAGTTCCAACGCTTCAGATCTCTGAGGCCTCGCCCAGGGAGGGTCTTCCGCTACACCCCGATGCCGCCGGACGTCAGGGCGGCGGTGACCAAAGGGCTGGGGGTCTGGCCAGTGCCGCAGAAAAATCGCGACAGCTTCATGTCCAAGGTCGCGAAGAGGATGGCTTGGGTCGCGGGCCCCTGGCTCCACGGCCCCGTCCCGGAGCCCGACGCCAGTCGCGCCACCGCCGCCTCTGCCTACGCCGCCGGCAAGGACCTGACTACCGACGAGGGGCGGGCCGATGTGTTCAAGTTTTACGCCAAGGAGGTGTGGGCTCAAGCCTACCGCTACGCTGACCGCTACGCTAAGTCCCGACCCCAAGCCGCCGCCGCCGCCGCGCGGCGGCGGCACCTCGACGGCAGGGCCCGCTGCTCTGCCGCCTCCTCCTACCGCTCTGCTTTCATCATCGATCCCCAATGGCAATGTGAATGACGACAATTCTCTTCTCTTTTTTTTGTCGGGGTTCGTTGATTCTAAATAAACTCAATTGTTACATCTATATATGGTTGGTACGCACTATCTGCTGTGATTCAATGAGGAGTAACAACTGAACTTATTATGTTTGTTTGTGAAATCTGAATCTGGTACTGTGTAACGTTATCATATCCTTGCCAGTTGCGACAATGGCACACTGCATATCGGACACTCGGCAAAAAAAAAGTGAAATCTTATGTGGACTTTGAGGTTTGTGAACAACGTACGTGACGACGTGCTCGAAACTTTTTCAACTTTTTACCACAACATACACACATGAGATCATGACACGTGCTCAAGTTTCGTGATTTTTGGAATTTGTTTGCATTTAATATAATTAAAAAACTACAAGCACCGAAGTTGGCGACGTTGCCCCGTGAGCACGCTGATCGAACTTTCGAGACAGGTCATGAATTTAGCCATCATTTACACTAACAAACAAGGATAACATTTTTTGAACGAAAGAAATCAATTATTTCATGCACCTGCAGTTCAAATGAACATTAAGCGGAAAAATTGAAAAAAACAAAATAAACTAAGGAAATATACCAAAAAGCAATGAAAAGCTTCCAAATTTGAACATGTTGTTTTCCATAGTTCAATAAGCACACACAAAAAATTGAGAGTAAAAAACAAAAAAAATTAAATAAGTTACCGAGTGCCTTGGTTGGCACTAGGCAACTTAATTTAGTTGCCGAGTGCCTAGGGTGACACTCGGAAACTTAATTTAGTTGCCGAGTGCCAACAACACTCGACAACTAAATAACCGAAGTAGCCCAATAAAGGTCCAACCCAATAACCCTTAGTATATATACAATCTCCCTAAACCCTAACCAGCCCCAATCCCTCTCCTCTCCCTCCCCCGGCGGCACCCCCCTCCCCAGTGGCTCCCTGCGCGCGGCTCCACCCCGAGTGCACGCCCCTCCCCTCCCTCCCCAGCCCGGCGGCGCCCCTCCCTCCCCACCCCGGCGTCATCTCCTCCCCTCCCCGGCGGCGGCCGCCCCATCCTCTACCAGCGCGGCGGCGGGCTCCACCACGACGGCAGGCTTCTCCAGATCCAGCTCTGATGGCGGCGGCGGCGGATCTCGAGGAGGCGGCGGCGGCGGATCTCGAGGAGGCGGCGGCGGCGGATCTCGAGGCGGAGGTCCCCCGACGACGGATCTCGAGCAAGGCGGTGGCCCCTTGCCCTCGGCGGCTAGGTGGCGCGGGGGCGGCCTGGCGGCGCCCCTTCGCCTTGGCGCTCGGCGGCGGGCCCGCCCCCTCGTCAGCTCGCGGTGGCACAAGCGGCGCGGCCCCCTCGCCATCCTGGCTACGGCTCGCGTTGGCACAGGGTAGCGGGGCGGGGCAGCGTGCGACCTGGAGGGCGGCGCGGGGCCTCGAGGACGGCGCTCCGGCGCTGGGCAGCGGGGCGGCGCTCCGACATGGGGCCGCACGGGGGCTCGTGGCCTAGGTCTGGGCGGATCTATTTTTTTTCTCTGCTTAGTTGCCGAGTGCCAGCCACAAGGCACTCGACAACTAATTATTTAAAAAAATAAAAACAAAATTAGTTGCCGGGAGCTTGATCTGGCACTCGGCAAAAAAATAACACTCGGCAAATTAGTTACCGAGTGCCCGAAATCTGACACTCAGCAACTAAATTAGTTGCCGACTCGCTAGTTGCCGAGTGCGGCACTCGGCAACTAATTTGCTGAGTGCAAAAGGCTAGTTGCCGAGTGCCCCCAGCACTCGGCAACTCGCCCTTTTCCTGTAGTGATTCATCTAGAAAACAAAAAATCACTTTACTTTCACATGATTGTGGAAACCGAAGAATATAACCTGTATGTGGTAATTTGCATAGTGTTTTAGCTTCCACGCGTAACAAAACCTTCCTATATGAGTATGACGCATGTGTTTTATATATTGCACAGGTATGAAAGCTCATTGGATTCCAATATAAGATTTTTTTTACCCTGTTCATATAGATTTCCAAACTTGCCGCCCGGCACGGCACTGGGGCGGGCACGGCGGGGCACGACACTATGCGGCACGGTGGCCCGGCCGTGCCGTGCCTATAGTGCCGCCGTGCCAAGGTCGAGGTCGGGCACGACACTATGGCCTGTCAAGCGTGTCGTGCCGTGCTGCGAGGCACGACAACCCGACGTGCCCCGTGCCGGCGCGCCGTCGCGTCCGGCGCCCGCGGATGCTGTGCCGCCCGTCGACGCCGTCTTGTCGCCGCGCCACCGAGCAGAGCACGTCGCGCCACTGTCTCGTCGCTCTCAAGCCTCGGCACCAGCTCGCCGCATCACGAGCCACTCCACGACCTTGCTGTAGCCTTGCGCCGTTGTCGTCGCACCCGTGCTCGAGCGAACGCCATTGAGCCGCGCAGCTGTGCCTCCGGCCGCCGTCGCCGCGCAACACACAAGCAGGGGAGGGAGTGAGATGGAGAGGCCAAGAGCTTTTGGTGGGAGCAGGTCAGCAGGTCTGCTTCGGTGAGCAGCACACAAGCAGGGGAGGGAGTGCTCAGCAGGATGGGTCACGGGAGACAATGACGGCGGCTGGGGTGGGAGAATGGGAATGAGAAGTGTGGAGTTGCTTTTATACCTAGGGTAGAAATGTTGCAGCTCCATCCAATGGTCAGAAATACTTCCAATCAATCAAACGATCTAGAATTATCGGACCGCCATCGTGTCGGCCCAATTTCCGTGTCGTCGTGCCCGTGTCGGCACTATGTGCCAGACCTACGGCCCAGGCACGGCGTGCGACCGTGCCCGTGCCGGCACTGACACTACGAATCTCGTGCCCGTGCCGTGTTAGTGTCGTGCTTTTTTGGGCCGGGCTCGTGCCGGCCCAACGTGCCTGGCCCATTTGAAAAACTATACCTGTTCATATTGTATGCTTGTATTATATATGTTAGTCATCTACATGGACATATAGTCATGTGGGTAAGAACAAGTTATCTACTGAACATTTAAACATGTGGGTAAGAAAGTACAACTATAGACAGTCTAGGGGTAATAATTTGATTTTGCTGGGAAAACTTAGAAGCACTTTATTTTTCTATCAAATTTCAAAAAAACTGCAGAAAAAGAAGTGCAACACACTTACACACTGAGAAAATCCAGGTTGCTGGGACTTCCTTCTTCGCTCTTCCATGGCACCATAGGCAAATGGTGAATAGACCTTCTCATCTTTCATGTCATATACTCCACAAGATTCAATTGTTTGCTTCACAAGCCAGTTGGGACAATCATCCAGGAAGAAGACATAGTCCCTTGAAACATCGTAGGGAGACACATGAACAGCTCTGGAGTACTATATTTCCCAATGCAATGAACAACGCTTGGCTGTCGCTACCCAAAAAGTCCTCAACTCAGCCCACAAGCACCGCTCAAAATCAGCCTCAAACACTTCAAAGTCGCTGCTTCGATCCACAAAAATGCCATGTTGTCTTTTGTAGGAAACTTTTGTATGGGTCATTAGCAGCGTGCCATAGGATTCAACAAGGTAGTGCACATAGTAGGAATCATCTAGATATGGCAAGTAGTCTCTCCCTCAATTAGGCGCCTAATCCGAGAATACGACATACATCTCGCCTGTGTCCATCATGCACTACAAGAGATTAGACCTTCTATGACCATTTTCATATGACAAAGCACCTTTTAGTCATAGAAACTGTGAGTTTATGACCAATTTTCAATGGATGACAAGCGCTTGTGACCAACATTTGATTTAGTCATAAACAACCATCACCATGTGCCTTTCCCAATCTTTATGACAATAGCTAATGACAGAAGAGATGGAATGTGATGGTCATAAATTAAAAATCAATTTTCTCAATCTTTATGACAATAGCTAATGACCAATGTGATGGAATATAATGGTCATAAATTTGAAATCATAACTTTAATTAAAAAAATATATATTGGCACAGCCACACCTAGCCTGGATTGGTGAGACCCACACTTACATATTAATATTTATTAAATAACTAAAACAATGAAAATAAAATACATATTAATATCAATTAAAAAACTAAAATAAGGAAAAAAAAAGCGCTTCAGGAGGACTCTAATCTGATAGCCTTCCTCTTCCTCCGTATTTGGAGCCTGACGCCGCCTACAGGAGAGCGACGCCGCTGGCAGGATGTCGACGCCACCGGCCGGCAGGACCCCGACGCCGCCGGCAGGAGGGCGCCGCCGCCGGCACGATCCCGACCAAAGTTCTAAATAGCCGGCTATAGCTGCTAGGAAGGGCCGCCGCTATGGCATTTAGCCCGCTAAAGCCGGCTATAGCCCGCTAAACACCAGAACGGCAGCCTTGCCGCTAAACCTCGTAGCCCGCTATTTAAAACTTTGATCACGACGCCGACAGCAGGAAGGCGACGCCGCCGGCAGGAGGGCGACGTAGCTGGCCAGATCCCGACGCCGCCCCGAAGAGCTAGATGCCTGGCTAGCCGGGCTTCACGTGCACAGCCACTCGGAACGCCCCCAGGAGGTCCAGCCTGGGAACGAACGCTGCCGGCCACCAGTGAAGTCGACCGGAGACTACCTCATCCCCATCGGTTCAGAAGAATAGGTACATATGAGATGAAATTATTTTAGTTTTATTTTTCAAATTGAAACCATAGATTTGAAGCGATAGAAATAGATAAATAGCGGTCTGGGCAATGATGACCGCTGATTCCTTGCTTGTCTTATTTCAGTGTGTCGCAAATGGAAAGAACTTGGATGAATTGTAGGTTGTTTAGCAAGGAGCATCGGGATGGGGTCAATGAGTTCATGGACTTTGTTTCTAAAAATCTGAGTGGCAATCAACATATATTATGTCCATGTCGTAAGTGTTTGAATCGGTTAAATCGACATAAAGGAGACATGGAGGATCACTTACTTATTTACGGGATGTCTAACACATACACAAATTGGATACATCATGGAGAACCAATGGCCATGGTTATTGGAAATCTTGATCATTTGAATGAAGATATTGACTGCAATGCTGAATTTGGGACGAGTGAGCCTCCAGATGACCCAGAAGATGATGAAATGTATCGTATGGTACATGATCTATACCCAGATCAAGATCATGGACCAAGAACAAAGTCAAAGTTTGCCGCCATATTAGAAGAGATGAAACAAGTGCTACAACCCGATGGTCCCTACACTAGGTTTTCTTTTGTGGTGAAGTTGCTCCACATCAAGTCATTTTACAGAATCAGCAATGTTGCATTTAGTGCTTTTTTGGATGTTTTAAGTTCGGCATTTCCAAATTGTTCTCTCCCTGCATCATATGCTGAAGCTAAGAAAATTATATGTGCATTAGGACTTGGATATGAGTCAATATATGTGTGTCCGAATAACTGTGTTCTTTTCCGAAAGGAGTTGGCTAAAAAGGATGCATGCACAATATGTGGTGCTTCAAGATGGAAGGATGGAGATTGCCGAAGGAAGATTCCAGAAAAGGTTCTAAGGCATTTTCCTTTAATTCCAAGGTTGAAGAGGATTTTTGGATCCGAAGAACTTTCAGCTCAGGCACAATGGCACAAGTTGAAGAGAAAACCAGTGGATAATGAGCTTAGCCATCCTGCTGATGGTGAGGCATGGAAGGATTTTGATAGGAAGTATGAATGGTTTGCAAATGATGCACGAAATGTCCGACTTGGCCTCGCCACCGATGGGTTTAATCCATTCAGGAAGATGAGCTCCTCATATAGCATGTGGCCAGTATTTCTTATCCCTTACAACTTTCCTCCATGGCAATGTATGGAGCAATCCAACTTCATGATGTGCCTACTTATTCCTGGTCCGGCATGCCTAGGAAAGGATATGTATCTCTTCCTATAGCCACTGGTGGAAGAATTGTTAAATCTCTGGAGTGGTGTCCCTACTTTGGATTCACTGACCGAGAAATAATTTGATCTTCACGCTGCAGTCATATGGTGCATTCATGATTATCCGGCATTGAGCACACTTTCAGGTAGAATAACTAGAGGTTACTATGCTTGTGTTCGTTGTGATAAAAATCCTTGCTCCAAAAGACTTAGGGACAAGATTTGTTACATTGGCCATCGTCGCTTTCTTCCAACGGACCATATTTGGAGGAGAAAGAAAGATTTTGATGGTCAAACTAAAGAACTTTAGCAGCCTGAAGAATTTACTAAAGATGAGTTGATGCAGCAATTGATGAGGGTCGATCATGTAAGACCTGGGGACCATCCTAACAATAAAAAAAGAAAGAGGGCAGAAGAAGGTCAATGTTGGAAGCGCATGTCAACATATGTTGTCCATCCACGTCAATGGCACCTCATGATTTTCCTTTTTTTTCCTTATGATTTTTTTTATGTTTTACTATTTTTCTATTTATGTTATTTTTTGGGATGTTTATGCAATGGCTAGCTGGATACCTTTTCAATACTAATGGTTGTATTTTAGATTGTTTTGGGATGTTTATGTAATTGTTCTTTTAATTCGTGCAATATAGAATATTAGTCTTCTTGGTTGAATACTTTTTACGGGACTTTAAATGGTATGATGTGTTTGATAATAACAAAACTATTTTACAATTATCACAAACATCTATATGATGTAGTGGTGGAGATTAGTATCTCTTTTGTTTGCAATTTGAATCACAAACATCTATATCTCAAACAGCAAGTCTTGTGTTTGAATCCTGGCATGGGCATTTTTGCTTTTATTTCTCTTTTATTTATATATGCATTTACGTGCGGGATCCGAGCAGTGGCAAGTGCAAGTGCAAGTGTGCAGACGTGCAGTGCAGGGAAAACGACGGGGCGTCCAGGATGACGATGGGGGAATTCATTCGTTGTGTTTGGGCTGTGAATGAGCTATCGAAGCACAGGCCTTCTTCAATTAGGCCCAACAAGAAAGGACATTCGTGCTCACTTATCACCATTTCTTACACAAAAGTAATTCTTATCCTGGTTAAAATAATCAGTCAAGACCATACATGATGATCCTCCTGCACAGATCGTGCAGATTATGCAGCAACTTTCCCAAAAATCTGAATAAAGCACACAAATCGAACCACATGCCACAACAGGACAACCGGGATTCAGAAACTGACACAAATATAGAAGCGTCATATTACAAAAATAAAAACCACTGCTCAACAGCTCAAGCAGTCACTCGTTCATACACACAGAAAAAGACAACATTCCTAGCTGACACAATGTTTCAACCACGATGCAACACCAGCGCACAAACGAAAAAAAACACCCTACCAGGCAACAGGACAGTCACTGTTTTCATGCAGGTATTATAGCTAGGGATATCCAAATTAGTACATGTGAGTAACATCAAAGCGTGTGCAGACACAGGACCAACTGAAGATTTCTGTCACCCTTTTTTGGCAGCTCTGTTTGGCAAAGTAGATGCAGCATCAGAGGATCCTCCCCAGGTTCCACGAACTCCTACTAATCATCCCCTTCTGTTTGCATGTTATCTGTCTCACCTACATTTGGAAAAACCATCACAGACAGAAAAAATCATATTATTTTTATTTCTATGTTTTTGTAAAGCCTGCAAAACCAAAAGTACGAAAGCACTTACCCTGTGAGAAAATCCAGGTTGCTGGGACTTTACCACTCTTCCATAACACCATAGGCAAGGGTGAATAGACCTTGTCATCTTTCATGTCATATACTAAACAAGATTCAATTGTTTGCTCCACAAGCCACTTGGGACAATCATCCAGGAAGAAGATACAGTCCCTTGAAACATCGTAGGGAGACACATGAACAGCTCTGGAGTACCATTCCCCAATGAACAACGCTTGGTTGTTCCCCAAAGTCCTCACCTTAGCCCACAAGTCCTGCTCACAATCGGCCTCAAACTTTTTTTTCGAAATCGCGTTTAACGCGTGCTTCATTAAGAGAAGTGGGAAGTTACAGATACTCAATGACCGATAGCGAGATGCCTTGAGTCACCGAGTACAACACAATACACAAAGCAAGAAACATGAGGGGTGGGGACCCTCCACCAACAACCCCAGCAACTGAGCCTAATACAAAAGATAACTCAACACCTAGATAGCCAGTAGTGATAGGAGCCATTCCAAGCAATCTTGGCAGCAAAGCATCTGCCAGAAAAGACGACGACCTCGGTGGCAAAGTATCCACCGAAAAAAAAACCCTCGGCGGCAAAGCATCCGCCGGAAACTGATTGCTCCTCCGAGTCACTTAGGGCCACAACCCTGAGGACCACGGACGAGTCGCTGCTTCGATCCACAACAATGCCATGTTGTCTTTTGTAGGAAAGTTTTCTGCGGATCATTAGCAGTGTGCCATGGGATTCAACAAGGTAGCGCACATAGTAGGTATAAATTGGATCTCTCAAGTAGTTTCCCTCAATTAGGCACCTAATTCGAGACACCCTTGGCTCATCACTATCATGCTCATCCACAATGTCGATGCCAATAAACTTTTGGGGAATCAACTGGCTTGAAAGTGAATTATGCAAAATCCATAATGTTGCCCATCAATACAAGTCATGAGAGGCTACAACACTTGGCAAGAAATTTTAATTGTGAAATGGGCAGTCTCCCCTTTACCTACCTTGGGCTGCCACTAAGCCTCTCAAAGCCAAGGGTGATAGATTTCTCACCCCTGGTAAACAGGTGTGAAAGGAGGCTTGCTGCAACCTCAGCCCTCCAATTCCCCTGAGATACACCTCTGATTTCCCAATCATTCAATGTGCTGATGACACTCAAGTGATCATGGAAGCCTGTAGCAGACAACTTCTGACTCTTAAAGCTCTCCTTCACACTTTTGGGGAATCAACTGACTTGAAAGTGAATTATGCAAAATCCATAATGTTGCCCATCAATACAAGTCATGAGAGGCTACAACACCTGGCAAGAACTTTTAATTGTGAAATGGGCAGTCTCCCCTTTACCTACCTTGGGCTGCCACTAAGCCTCTCAAAGCCAAGGGTGATAGATTTCTCACCCCTGGTAAACAGGTGTGAAAGGAGGCTTGCTGCAACCTCAGCCCTCCTGAATCAGGCAGGAAGATTAGAAATTACCAACTCAGTTTTTTCAGCTTTCCCAACTTTTTGCATGAGCACTTTTTTGCTTCAGCAAACGGTGGTTGATCAAGTTGATAAATTCAGAAAGCTTTGCCTCTGGAGGGGGGCAGATGTCAATGCAAAACAAAAGCCTAAAGCTGCATGGAAAATGGTATGCAGATCAAAGGAGGAAGGAGGCTTAGGGGTGATCAACTTGAGAACCCAGAATGAGGCACTTCTAATCAAGCAGCTGCATAAATTTTTCAATAAAGATGACATTCCATGGGTCTCTCTTGTTTGGGAAAAGTACTATGACTCAGGAAAGCTGCCTGGAGGCAGTAAGAAAGGCTCCTTTTGGTGGAGAGATATGGTCAAGCTGCTTGACAAATTCAAAGGAATGGCAAAAAGCTGAAATTAGGAATGGAAGGTCTTGCCAACTGTGGGGGACCTTTGGAATGATGATTTGCTCAAGCATAAATTTCCAGAACTCTACTCCTTTGCCAAGAAGAAAGACTTAGTGTTTGCAGAAGGGAAAAACCAAATACCTGTGCACAGCCTTTTTCACCTACCGCTCTCCCAACAAGCTCATGGGCAAATGGCTCAGTTGCAGATGCTTTTAGATGGATCACAGTTAAACGACTCTCCTGACAGATGGGTATGCATTTGGAATTCAGTAAATTTCTCGGTTAAGAAGGCTTACACCCATATGAGTGGTCACCTTGTGCTTCACCCGGTCTACAAATGGCTCTGGCGCTGCTCTTGCCAAAACAAGCACAAGGTTTTTTTCTGGCTGCCCATAAAAGACAGACTAAGCACTAGGGGGCTGTTAAAAAGAAAGAAGATGGTGCTTCAAGATTACAACTGCATCTTGTGTAATGCTCACACTGAAGAATCTCTAACACATCTCTTCCTGGAATGTCCTTTTGCCTCTCAATGTTGGGCGTGGATCAACATTCAGGTGGATCAAAATATTCATCCCTTCCAGAACATGCAGAACTTTAAGGATCAGCTTCATGTTCCATTTTTATGGAGATAGTAATCTTGATGTGCTGGACTATTTGGAAGATAAGAAACGACTTGATCTTCCGCCAAGTGAACCCAAGCTTTCAGTTTGCAAAAGAGCTGTTCAGGTCTGAACTTCAGTTTCTGCTGCTGAGGACAAAAAGAAAGCTCCTCTCAAGGATCAAGCAATGGATAGCAAACCTTTCCTAGCGTGTTTTCTCTCTGTTCTGGCTTCCTTTTTTTCCCCCCCCCCCCCCCCCCCCCACTAGTCTCCTTAGTCCCTAGTTAGTTCCTCCCAGTTTTCTGCTGCCTGTATTTGTATGTTTTAGTCTTGTTTGTTCTCTTTTTCAATAAAGCGCCTGTAGGGGTTCTCACCCCTCTAGTTTCATCAAAAAAAAAAAAAGATCCTCAAAGTCACTCATGTTCTCAAATTAACCTTCACAAATTGTGGGCTGAACTTCTCAGATGTGTGGCCCTACAGGCGTTGGATTTTTGCATGGTAAATTTGAGATTTTGTCATCTATGGAGCCTTTCTTAGGTAAGATACTGCAAGGTGAAATGAACTTAATTGTTCACATCACTCTCAGAGGATAAAATCAGTAGCTAAATCTACAGCATTGGGTAAGCCTCAGTTTCCTGTTTGCATTTTACTTAGGCTTGTATTGATTTTGCTGCAGGTAGTGGTGAAATGATTGCAGATGTATTCCAAGACAAATCTACATATGCTGAGCCTCCCTCTAGGTGAGGAACTCATTGCTTTGATCTTTCAAGATCTGTCATTGGGTGCTATCATATGTTTTGAGGAAAGTTGTTACATTGTATGGAGTCTCTTAAATGATAGAAAAGTTACTAGACAACAGGGCACACCTTTTACAAGTTAATGATCAAACATTGATTCTGCTTTTGTCTGCAGCTTTCTGATGTGGAATTTGACTATTTCCATCTTGATATGGCACACATTGAATATCCATGGTTAACCTGTACCCGAATTAATCTGTATCCAGGACACTAATATAATTGGATGTGTCAGTAGGACACTATTAAATTTGCTTTTCTGTATGACCCCTGTCCAGACAAAAGAGTTGCTATAGACAAAATCGCAGAAATGCATAGACAAAGTTTTCCCTGTTATAATGTTCTTCATTTATGTCTTCTATTGTTATTGTTTTCTTATAATGCTCTTGATTCATGTATTACTATATGGTTTGGAAAAATTTGAGGCTGGAACTCCTGTAATTGGAGAAGCTATAGGATTGGGAGCAGCCATTGATTATTTATCATGCATCGGCATGGAGCAGATCCATGAATATGAGGTCAATATGACATCTATCTTGCTCCTATTGTGCTCCATAGAAAGAGCTATTCCTGTGATAGCATTCTCACTCCTGTTAATTTTTGCTGTCCAGAAAGAGTTGGGGACATATCTCTACGAAAGCCTTCTTTCTGTTCCAAATATCCAGATATATGGTCCAGCACCTTCCCAAACTGTTCACCGTGCTCCGTTGTGTTCCTTCAATATTGAGAATGTTCATCCTACAGATATTGCAGAAATTCTTGATCTGCAGGTATGCTCTAGTTGTGTACTTTTCTGAGTCTTGCTCTGAACTCATTATTCAGACTGCATAACAGGACTTCTCCGATAACTTTATAACTCCACTCTGTTCCTGTTGCATATTACTGATTTTTCTATGATCTGCCCTTGCTCTTCTGCATTGCCTAGCTTTTAAATGCAATTCGAGAGTACATAAAATTTTAGACATTCTAAATCAATCACAAGGAGAAATTGCAACTTTCAGCATCCAGCGGTGGCTTTAATTTGTACTTACAATTTATTTTCTTTACTAGTTTACTGACACAGTTGATGATGGGATGGTAGTTGGTTCTTACATTAGCATATTCTATGCAATGATCTGTGTATTAGATGATAAATTGATGGCCTTCCACCACCTATATAGTTTTTTTGTGGCTTAATTGTATATGTAATTCAACTATTAGAGCTTAAAACTATATACACTTTTTTATTTGAAATCTGTTGCAACGAACAAGCAATCACCTGTCATACCATGTTGTTTGTCTTTGATTTCGTGTTGTCTAGTTGACTTGCCCTGAAATAACTGTTACCAAAACTAAATGGTTCCAGTAAATGATTTAGCGGTATGATGTTTCTACTTATTCCATGAAACGAGTCTTCATCGGCACTGGTAATTCATTATTGATTTGCTGACCCTTCTGTTTCAGCACGGCGTAGCAATTCGATCAGGGCATCATTGTGCACAGATTTTGCATAGGACCCTTGGTATCACTGCAAGTGCTCGTGCAAGTCTTCACTTCTACAATACGAAAGATGAGGTGGATACCTTCGTCGATGCGCTTAAGTCCACTATTGATTTCCTCACGACTTGATACTAGTGTGGTTTGATTATTAGTACTCCCAAAGTTCTCCCTTTTTGGCAGTTTCATCACTGTCTCATTTGAGCTGTTGTACAAAAATAAGTACACATATATTTGGTACAAAGGAAACATCCAGAGTGTACATCTTCTCAAACTGTTCTTCCTTACTTGTCTGTTCTTGTTAAACGAAGTTCAGGATACAGAGAGTACAAACGACCAGGATGCATGAGGAGTCCTTGGTCACTGGTATGCAGCAGAATTCTGTGTTATAGTGTCTCCTGCACTGCACATGACTCGACAACTTGCCGTAAAGTATATCCAGCTAGTGAGCAGTCTTTTCTGTCATGGTGATGAAATGCGTGATAACTGTATCCAGCTGAGTTTTGCATGCCAAATTATTTCAGCTTGTTCTGGATGTGCGGTCCTGGTTTTAGCAGCCTGTTTTGTACATACTCCATATTACTTACATTACATACGGTGCAGAGCTGCCGAATTTGAGGGTACGGTGCAGAGCAGATAAGTTCGTTGACAACCGTTTGCTGTTGCTTTATGCATTAGTATATATAGTACTATAGTAGATGAAAGTTTTGTTCTATTAGGTATTAGCCTTTTGGTGTTGCAACTCGGAGTCCATACAGGCAACAGAGTTCGCTGTTTAGACAACAGACAGCATAATAGTGTTCTAGTGTTCCATCTTCCTTTTCCCTGGGTTCCATGCTTGCACTGAATTGGGTTGGGTTTGAGCATATAAACAAGTGCAAGCACAACTGTAGCAGGATTCTGGGGAGGTAGGATTGGGCTCCACCTGCGCTTAGGCGGCTCAGCGTGTCAAAACTCGACTAACAGCATACAGGAAGATGAGGCGACAGTGAACTTTCGGCTCATCAATGATCTGTACTACAAGTGTACAACTACTAATCAGACTCTGTCAGTGGTGATGTGTACAACTAGCTTGAGGTTATTGCTACTTCAGTGAACATAGGTTTTATACACGAGAACAGGCTGACATCTTGAAAATGACACGCTTGTATTCGCGATCTCACACCAGTCTCCAGTTTAAACTGATCACTGAAAATGAAAGAACCGACAATGTTGGACACAAGTGTTGGACACCGACGAGGGATCAAAGGCATTTTGCTGAATTACTGAATTTATTTACATTACATCCATGTTTTTGTCTGACAAGGCAAATAATCCGACGACAGTTCAGTCTTCATACAAAAGCTGCTGGGTTATGCTAAGGTACTCCCTTTACCTTCTAGGAGGTAATATTTTGAATCAATCTGAGCCGTTGATTTTTTATAGTTAAAAGTAAATTAAAAAAAATCAGAAAAACAAATATACTTTTGCAGCATCAGAGATCTTGTAAATGCCATTCAAATCTTTTAGCTTCTGCCTAGGAGTGGTACGACTTGTGCCGTTTATGTAATATAGTAATATAAAGAGGAGGGAAATTGCTTACTCTTAAAGGTTTCTGTTAAACAATATGGAGATATTTATCTTGTGATAGATATATCGTCAAGCTATATAACGAGTTGTGTTTAGGCTATATGTAAGTTTGTGCACTTTCAGTTTCTAATAAATTTCTTTCATAAAAAACGTAGTTTACCAGACATAGTTTGTATACATTGCAAATAAAACATGATCATCATATCACGTAGACCCCCCCACCCACCCCACACACACACACGTGTACGCGGTACACCCACATGCACGTAGACCCACAAATCACGTATACATTTCACGTACTAGTATAAAGTCACATATAAAATTATATAGTAATAAGAATATATTAGTATAAAGTTATAGAATAAAAAAGATTAACATATCAGTCAAAGATCACACATGCATCAATCAAATCTAAAATAGAGTTTTTTTATTTAAAACTTTCCTTATTTATCCTATTTTATAACATTAAAATTAATTAAATATTTATTTCATCTAGGTAATAGGTGATCGTGACCGTTCGATCGAAATAAATGAACGGCTCATAGTCATTTGGGAGTACCACAACAAAAGCCAAAGCTGTTACATTGCACTTGTTAGTGTTTGATCTCTCTCTAATGGGCCCAACGGTCCATTAGGACCTTGATCCGCTCCTGATCGGGGAACCCAACCCATCTATGGCTGGAGGGCCCTTGTCACACAGCGATACATAAACAAGAGGTGGGGGCCAGGGCTCTAATCATGAGTTGATCTCGAGCTACAGTAACCCCACCGACATTCCTAACCCTAGCCGATCTAGGGACTGCTGCCAGTGACGGGAAGCTCTCCGCCACCGCCACAACGACGACCACGACTCCGGTGACGACCACGACACCGTCGTCACCTCCGTTGCTTCCCTGACTCACCGGAGGCCTTGTCTGGTCCGCCATGTCCCTATTGCTGGCCTCCGGTTATTCATGGAGTACAAATTCTTGAGTCAGTGTGTATAGGAGGAGGAGAGACTTAAGGATTCACGTGGAGACTCTGCTCTCTATGTGAATGTTAATACGAGAAAATTCTTCAATAAGAATGCCAAACCACAAGGGAAACCAAAGTGGGATGGCATCTCTTCCTCTAGTGCTCAGGATAAGGGAAACCATAGGGAGGGAAAGGCCCCTATGAATGAGAATAAGCCTCAGGCTGACACTAAGCCACAGTACTCAAACCGCAAGAAGCCTTGGCTTGAACCTGATCAGTGCCTTTTCTGTGAGAAGCGAGGCCATATGCAAAAGGATTGCATCGGTTTTATGAAGTTCCTGAATAAGCGAGGTGAGGACTTAGTTACATTTGTAGATGAATCTCTGTATATTAGTTATGAAAAATCTACTTGGTGGATTGACTCATGGGAAACAATTCATGTTGCTAATTCTTTACAGGGATTCCATACGAGGAGGACTCTGCAAAGAGGAGAAAGAACAATTAAGGTGGCTAATGGAGTACAAGCCGAAGTCGAAGCCATTGGCAATTTGTCTTTAGAGTTGTTAGATGGTTTTGTACTTAGGCTATCAGATGTACTTTTTGTTCCTTCTTTGCATCGAAACTTAATAAGCGTTTCTAAATTAGATGATGATGGATTGGCCTTCCATTTTGGAGATGGCAGATGTAAGATATTTTTTAATAATCAGTGTGTTGGTCTTGCCCTCCGACAAGACAAACTTTATTTGTTACCAGTTTCTGAGAATGTGAATGCTATATCCACTACGAATAGGAAATCTTCCTCGTCTACGAATGTAAGTAGAAAGCGTAAGAATCTTCAGGTTGACTCTTCAAAATTATGGCAATGCAGATTAGGCCACATTTCGAGGGGGAGAATTGATAGATTAGTCAAAGCTGAAATTCTTCCGCCATTAGAACCATCAGAATTAGATCAATGTGTTGATTGTGCTAAAGGTAAGTACGTTAAGAAAATTAAGAAAGATGCCAAACGAAGCACAGGGAATTTAGAAATAATTCACATAGATATATGTGGACCTTTTCCTGTTAAGAGTGTGGATTGGCGCCGACAGACCGAGCCCGCTGATCAGTGAAAGGGGCGAGAGGGAGTGCGTGTGCGCGTGTGTGCTCTGCTTGCCTTGGCGCCGACATGTGGGGGCCACGACACAGAGAGAGGGAGGGTTGCGGTGGTGGGGAGTGTGGCCGCATGGGCCTCGGCTCTGGGCCAAGCTGGTTGGCCCGAGGGGAAGGAGTGCGGGAGGGAGAGGGGAAGGGTTTGGGCTGGTTCTGGTGCTGGGCCAGAAAAGAGAGAGAGGGAGAAAGAGAGAAGGAAAACCATTTTCTTTTTCTGGTTTTGAAAACTAGTTCAATTCAAATGAAATTTGAATTTGAACTTCACCCCACTACTACAGAACTTGATAACAGTGCCGGTTCAAAACCCCTCTTCAGTGGCGGTTTTTGAACTAGCACTGGCAATTCGGTAGTGATGAGGCCAAGCTATCACTGCCGGTTATGCCAAACCAGCAGTGATGGCTCAAGCATCACTGCCGGTTCATGTTACCAACCGACAGTGATACTTGAGCCATCACTGTCGGTTTGTTCCACCAACCGACAGTGATGCTTGAGCCATCACTGTCGGTTTTAATTGAACCGTCAGTGATATTATTTTTTAAAATTGCATTTTATTAATTGTTTTATTTTCATTTGGGGTTTAGGGTAGATGTGGTGGGGAGGGAGATCGTGGAGGTGTTTGCTATCGAACCATTTGATATCGATGTGAATTGAAGGTGGTTGTGGACTAGCGACAATACAAACCCATCACACATTTATAATAATTATTACAAAACATCCAAACAAAACTTAAAGTATCGAATTAAATGTCGCATTACAATAGTCTTTCGAGGCGGTCTTTTCCGTAGATCTTCTTGAAGTCCTTACTCTGCACAATGGACATATATCCTTTTCTATACAATATCTCATCCAGAATAAGAGCTGTTATCTCCTCTTGAAATCCTCTTATCTCAAAATCTAGCAACCTGTTGTGGCCTTGATCTTTGCGCTGTAAATTGATACAAGATGATATTGAGATGTACATATGGAAGACAAAACAATAGAATTAAAATGAGACGCGTACGTACCATGCCATCTCCTAATCCTAGTTTTGCGCCAAAGTAGCAAAGCATTGCCCACATCACATAGAACCCGCATTCGTTGTTCCCCATTGGTTGATCTAGGTTCTTGACCTTCTTCATATACTCCACGCTGAATGGGGCTCTCCATTTCTTTTGTATCCTAGGCTCCACATTTCTCCAATTAGGTAACACCTTCATCCTATATGACAATGTAAATGAAGTGTGAAGGCTGAGGACATTAATTACAATATCATATGTGATTGAAAAGTGTAGTGATATTGGGTTCACTTACATATTTAGCACTTTGACTAGGTCCTCGATAAGTTTTAGTGGCTTCTTTTTTGAGTTCCACACCTCGATAGTTGATTTTTTAAGACTTATATCTACGAGGACATAATGGTTGCTGCAATCACAAAGCTCATGTTATTGAATGATATATCAAGAAAAAAACACTTAAGTAAGGGTCGAGAACACATACTCGCAATTGTAGGTTAGCAGAGCGTTTGTTTTGCCGACTGAGAACATTTTTTCAAACTCTATCTTCAAACTTGCTGAGATATATGGATCTTTGAGACCGGCTTTGCATGTTGTCTCATTTACCAAGATGGGATCCAAGAAGTCAAAATTGCTATTTCGTTTTTTGAGGCAAAATTTTGCTACAGACCTGCAAAATAAACATGCATGGATATATTCAGATGCAGATCACGTAGTTTATTATAACGTTGTTAGGGTATGGTACTTACAGGGTCCATAACATCATAATCTGCACATCCAGCGCGCATCATTGATAGAGTTGAAAGAGGTCTTCATAATGAATAGTATGCATAACTTCTTCAGGATGATTAAAATGTAAACAGGAAGGGATGCATACTTCAAAGGTTGCTATCTTGTCTTCGCTGCTATTACTGTCTATGATGTAATAATCATGCAACTGTCGCATGTTTGTTGGCTATTACTTAAGTTCTCTCATGTTAACTAGCCTCTTCGGGTTCCCACAGTAGCCACTCGGTACTTTGAGATCGTTGAAGAAAGAAATAAGCATTTCTTTTTCCTCCTTTTTCAGTGTCCATAATGCCACCGGAAGTTTCAAGTGACCATTCTCAAGAGTTACTGGGTGCAACTCCTTCCTGAGGCCCAGGTGTTGCATGTCCAAGCGTGTCGCGAGAGAATCCTTACTTGTTCCCCGGTGTTCATCAATGTGTTAATGTTGTTACCGCACACATTTTTAGTAATGTGCATTGGATCAAGACAGTGACGTACACTCAAAAGTTGCCAGTAAGGTAGTTTCCAGAAGATTGATTTTTTCTTCAGGATACTATCGGTTGGCGCTGCTACTGCCCCGTCCCCCTTCCCAAGGACAATATTTGTGAGTTTGCTTAATTGTTGAAGCAGTTGTTTCCCGTCTCGATACTTTGGAGGTCCACGTTTCTCAGTAGTCCCATTAAAATCTTTTCTATTCCTACGGTAAGGGTGATCACGACGTAGGAACCTACGGTGTCCCATGTAGAACATCTTCCTGTCTTCTGGTAGATGTGTAGCATCAGTCTCGTCCAAGCACTCGACACACCCAGTGTATCCTTTTGTCTTCTCTCCAGACAAGGAACCTCGCCCTGGTAGGTCGGTGATTGTAGCAATAAGTACAACCTTTACCGTGACATGTTCTTTTTTGTACTCATCCTAGACATCCTTCACACCCGTCTCCCACATTTGTAGTAGTTCATCGATCACTGGTTCTAGAAGCACATCAATATCATTACCAGGTTGTCTTGGTCCTTGGATTAGTAATGGCATCTGGACGTATGACCGTTTCATACAAAGCCAGGGTGGAAGGTTGTATATACATAGCGTCACTGGCAAAGTGCTATGATTGGTTCTCACCTGGTCAAACGGGTTCATCCCATCCGTGCTCAAAGCAAACCACAGATGCCTTACCTCTCCACCGATGTTCTTATAGAACATAGTGTTGATAGTCCTCCAGTCCGACCCATCGGCGGGGTGTCTCATCATTGAATCTTTCTTTCGCTCTTCGCCGTGCCAATGCAATAGCTTGGCTGACTTCTCATTTGCAAACAACCTATGCACTCGTGGAGCTATAGGAAAATACCACACGGACTTTACTGGCCCTCCTCTGGTCTTGCTTCCATCATTTGATGGCCCTTGCTTGTATCGGGGAGTTTTACACTTGGGACATGCATCCAAGTCTTTGTATTTCTCTCCACGGTACAATATGCAGTCGTTGAAACATGCGTGGATTTTCTCAACCTCAAGGCCAATTGGGCAAATCATTTGCTTCACAAGGTAAGTCTTTTCTGCTAACTCGGCCTCTGGGAACAATTTATGTAGTATAACTAACAAGTTATCGAAGCCTTTATCACTCAACCCATTCGTTGATTTGAACTCTAATAACATGATGTTGGCTTCCAGTTTGCTTATTGGGGAGCACGGAAACAATGGTCTTTTTGCATCCTTTCTCATCATCTCCAGTTTTTTCAACTGTGCAGCACTAAGGAATCCCCCATGCACATCATGAAGAAGCTTTGAAATGGCATCATTTTCCTCAGTGTCGTCAGCTAATGTATTTATAAACACATCATCATTGGTAGGCACATGTTCTGTGTACTCATGAACAGGCAATAATGCATTCAGGGATACACTAGGCATGTGCACATCATCATTAACATTTTGACCAACCTCCCCATGCAAAGTCCAAATCGTGTAGTTTCTTATGAACCCCTTGTGATCAAGTGCAACCGTATATGCTCCATGTCGCCCAATTTTCTCGTATTCTTGCAGTCTTTACATGGATAGAATACAAGATGTGAGTCCCTAGCATTGGCTCTAGCTTTGCATGTTGTCTCATTTACCAAGATGGGGTCCAAGAAGTCAAAATCGCTATTTCGTTTTTTGAGGCAAAATTTTGCTACAGACCTGCAAAATAAACATGCATGGATATATTCAAATGCAGATCACGTAGTTTATTATAACATTGTTAGGGTATGGTACTTACAGAGTCCATAACATCATAATCTGCACATCCAACGAGTGTCGTTGATAGAGTTGAAAGAGGTCTTCATAATAAATAGTATGCACAACTTCTTTAGGATGATTAAAATGTAAACAGGAAGGGATGTACTTCAAAGGTTGCTATCTTGTCTTCGCTGCTATTATTGTCTATGATGTAATAATCATGCAACTGTCGCATGTTTGTTGGCAATTTTTATACTCTTCTTCGCTGGCGACCATAGGCTTGCCTAGTTCAAACTTGTATACAACTTTGGCCTTTTCAAATTCGGTTTTTTCAAAATAGAAATTCTCGGCATCCTTCATGCTTATGTTCATTTGCATGGCCAAGTTTTGTATCTCTAGCTGCTGAAAGGTGTGTATTTCTCTAGATGTTTCTAGATTACCCAGATTTTTGCTTTGCCTTTCAAATTCGCTCTGTTTCTTAGGTATATAAGCCAATCGTTTGGACAAGGCAAGTTTGGCGGCCTTTTCTGCAATCTGAGCTCATAGAATTTCGTCCTCAGTCAGCGCTAGCTTCTGCCTTTTAATAGTCATCTTGGGATCTTTGCCAACCGAAGCTGATGACCTCCTCTGTTGCGAAGTCGAACCTGATCTAGAGCTAGGCCATCGAGATCCCAGTTCTGAGGACTTTGAAGCTGCTGGTGGTGGAGGAGGTGTCAGTGGATCTTGACGAGGAGAGAATCCTCTTCGCAGAGGGGACCGAGATGATTCACTGTATCATCATCTTCCGAAGATAGCTGCTCGTCTATCTTGATGAAGCGTTTGCGCCAGGCGACATGAGTGCCCAAGTTGTGAACTAGACGCGGACTTTATTCCTCCACTGGGAAATCAATATGTATCTTATTGTACTTCTTGTCCAAGATCTTATCAATGCTGACCCTAGCATACCCGAGTGGCACTGTCTTGCCATGAATGACGTTCTCTCCTCTAGGAAATGCTTGTCTGACCGCCACCTTGTCTTTTGTCCACTGCTGACGGATGTACAACCTGACATTCACAGGTTCTGTGATGTCGTCCACTGTATGAGGAGCATTGACCTCTTCTTCGTCAGGCATAGGGGTTGAGCCACACCTACTATGGCCCTTGCCGGGCACTGGGCTATTCAAAGTCGGGATTGCATGCGGCCCTTGACTCGAACACATGGATTGCATAACGCTCGCCACTTGAGCAGCTATCCGTGCTTCCATGCTCTGTTCGAGCTCCTCTCGTATCCTATGCTGACCCGGCTTCTATAGGAAGCAGATTCACCTTCAAATGCTTTCTCCCAAGGAATTATCCCGGCTCCACTAGTGTGACCGGGGTGCTCCTTGGTTCCAAGTGCTTGCGTGAGCACGTCATTTTCTCTATCCGACCTGCAGGCCCCTCTATGCACTTCCTTAGTGATAGTGGAAATCTTCTGGAGGAGATCTGTGACGGGTTCAGCGCTGGCGAAAGGCTCCCGTCAGGATTGTATCGTGCCCCCTTGCGAGTAGGTAGTTCACTGATCTGGGCTGCCAATCGCTTGTCTGAGGCGTAACGCCGCTCTGCTCTAGTGCTTCAACTTGGGCATCCCAAACTGGAATCTTCCTTACGTACCCACACGATCCTAGGCGGTGAGGATTATTTGACCTAAGCGAGTTTGCTTTGTTTCTTTCTCTTGATGACTTGGCCTCTTCGGATAGCTTGTAAGCCTTGAACTCCTCCCAGAAGTCCCTCTGCTTGCTGAATTCACCTCCCGCAAAATTCAGTTCTTTTTCCTCCTTGATGAGCTTGTACAACTTTCCCTTGAAATTCTTGAAGGAGTGACCCATGATTTCCTTAGCCCTCTTCTTGACTGTCGCTTCATCACAATCATTAGGGAAAGTGAAATACCCTCTGAGCTTGTTCCAAACTAGTTCCTTCTCCACTTCTGGAACCCTCCACGGGTCTTGCTCACTGCCATTCCACTTCTTGTATTTGATCGGGATGAAGTCCTTTACAAGTGCCCCGATGGTACTCTTGTATGGGCCCAATGCTTTAAGTGGCTCCACCGGCTCCCCTAGTTGATCGAACTAAGAGATGTGTCAGTGTCTAGTTGTCTGAGGGAGCTTTGTTGCACCACGCTTAGTCCTTCTGGAACTCTCACTAGTACTTGGACCTTCCGGCGGAACCTGCTTCAAAATTTATGAATAAGTCCCCATCAAACTTTTCTGGCTATATCTACCGTGTTTTTAGGTATGTCCTAAGTTATTATCTCGTCTCCTTGGCCCTCTTCTAGGTTTAGCATATGGCTAGGGCTCCAAGGTCTTTGATCCCCTTGCTGGTTGTCATCACTAGTTCCTTGGTCATCGGCTTCGGTCGCAGGGCGACGGGTGGTGAATCAGCGCTTAATTTTCATGTTTCTGGACATGAATTTCGATTATTGGTATTAACTCATAGGTAGATAACATATACAAGCATAGGATGATGAAATGTGCCAAGTCATTTATCTCCAAAAAATGTGCCAAGTCATGTATCTCTATCTATATCTCTAAAGCCATGTATATATGATATGAAATTTTCCATCTATCTATAAGTACTATAAATTCATGCTCGATGTTATCAATATGAAGCCTCTATATCTCTATCTCTATCTCTATCTCGATCTATCCACAAATTTGAATCATGGTAGCCACAATATGAAATAAAGAGATGACATATATATGTATGTATCTCACTCTCTATCTCTCTATCTCTATCTATCTCTCTATCTCTATCTATCTATATATCTATAAGTGATCAAAGAGTTTACAAGCATACCATATATCATGAAATAAATGATTGTATATATAATGAGATGGCATATATATGATTGTATATCTCTAACTCTCTCTCTATGGCATTCCATATATCATGAAATAAATGATTTTTCTTTATGGCATTCCATCGAACAAGCAAACAAGCAAGCAAAAGCAGGGCATTCCATCTCCTCCCTTTCTCTCCCTCCTTCAATTCATCTCATCATCTATCTCCATGCCAAGCAAGCAAGCAAAAGCAGGGTAGGTCCATGTACACATTTTGTCGAACACCATCGGTGCGTGGACATGGAGCTCACCGTGTGGAGGCTAGGGCCGGATTTCGCGCTCCTCTACGTGCTCCTGCTCCTCCTGTGCTCCTGCGGCGTGGATGTGGCGGCCGACGATGTCGTGGCGGCCCTGGCGGTCCTAGGCGGCATCGACCAGCGGTGTCACGGTGTCGAGCAGAGCGGGCGGCGGCGGCGTGCAATGGAGGGAGCTCCTCGCGGCGGCGTGCGTCGAGCAGAGCAGAGCGGGCGGCGTCACGACGTCGAGCAGAGCGGGCGGCGACGACGTGCAGTGGAGGGAGCTCCTTGCGGCGGCGTGCGTCGAGCAGAGCAGAGTGGGCGGCGGTGGCGTGCAGTGGAGTGAGCTCCTCGCGGCGTCGAGGTCCAGGGGGCAGCGGCGACGTGCAGTGGTGAGCTTGGGCTCGAGCAGGATGGCTAAGTGTGGAACGGGCGCGCGTCTGAAATTTTCGGACGCGCGCCAGTTCTTTAAATAGGGTGGCATATCACTGCCGGTTCTTATTACAAACCAGCAGTGATGTCCCCTATGAGTGCCGGTTTGTAAGAAGAACCGACAGTGATGAGGGAGCATCACTGCCGGTTCTTATCAACCGACAGTGATGAGGGCACATCACTATCGGTTAGTAATTAGAACCGACAGTGATAAAGGCACATCACTGTCGGTTGCTCTATAACCGGCAGTGATGTGTGTATTTTTTAAATCTGCCTTTTTCTTTAGAATTCAAATTACTCCTGATTTTTCACTAGAACTTGAAAAACTCCAAACATAGAAGTTGCATAATTTTTAATTCTCTACAACTTTTGTTGAAAGTGCATATTCAAATTCTTTATAGTTTTTGAATTCCATTTTGAATTTGAATAAGGGTTTAAAATTCAATTACCCCTTTGTAATTACTCCAAAAATTTGAATAGAAGTTGAAAATCTTCCAACATAGCTTTTGCTAGTTTTGAGGAGATCTACATTATTGTTTATACACTCAAGGTCTAATTCTTTCTAGTTTTTGAATTCCATTTTGAATTTGAATAAGGGTTTAAAATTCAATTACTCCCTTTGTAATTACTCCAAAAATTTGAATAGAAGTTGAAAATCTTCCAACATAGCTTTTGCTAGTTTTGAGGAGCTCTACGTTATTGCTTATACACCCAAGGTACAATTCTTTATAGTTTTTGAATTCCTTTTGACATGGCATACATCAATCAACAACGTGGTACAACTCATCAATCTACAACTCCATATGATCTCAAATTCGATGCAAATTACTAAAACAACATTTCATTAAGGATTACATAGTTTATGATACTCTAACAATTCACGGTGCAGGCACGATGATGGCCTCATCGTGATCACTCCGGAGGTAAGCATGCTCGTCACCCTCTTCAAGGACATGTAGGGTAACGTCCGCCCCAAAAGGAGTCATTTCTTCATAACCTTTGTAGTCTTCTTCGTCTGTCACTCCGTCGACACCGACAATCTTACTTTTGCCTTGCAATACTACATGTCGTCTTCCATTTGTATTGTTATCACTTGGGTCATCTCTGTATGCGGTCTTGGATAGATCAACGGTAGTGAACCCATCCTTGTCGGTGTTGATTTCATTCAGCCGGACCCACAGACAATGGAAAAGAGCAACTTTCAACTGATGTCCATAGTCTAGATCCCATATCTCATCTATGAAACCATAGTATGTTGCCACCACCGTGCCGTACTCATCGTGGGCGTCGAAACGAACACCACTATTTTTGTTGGTGCTTTTTCTGTCCCGTTTTTTTGTGTAAAATGTAAAACCATTTATTTGATATCCTTGGTACATCATTAGCGTAGTCGAAGGTCCGGGGGCTAAGAGATCTAGCTGACATCCCATCACCATTCCTAGCCTTTGGCGTCGAAACCAGTCACCGAATTCCTCCTTATGTTTTTTCTCAAGGCAAGCCTATGACTTACCGATGTGCTTCCTTTGCAGTAAGTGTTTGTGCTCATCAATGTAAGCCATCACACCGTCGGCCTGCTGGAGAACAACGAAGTGTGCTTGTCTGAAGGAGACCACTTTGTCTATTTTGACAGCTTTCTCACCTATTGTTCCTTTGCCCCCTAGTCTTCCATCATGATGAGATACTGGAACTCTGACCCGCTTGATGTCCAGATAATATGTGGAGAACTCAATAGCCTCCTCTGTTGATGATCCTTCTACCATGCTCCCTTCTGGTCTAAATTTATTCCTAACATACCGCCTAAAAACTTTCATGAGCCTCTCGAAAGGAAACATCTGGTTGTTGACACAAAAAGCGTCAGGATCTACGAACACCTCGGGCTTATACCCGAATTCGATATCCAAAGGTGTGCCAGTCAATTTGACCAGTTAATCGACAAGGACGATAACTAGAACAATATCTGAACGAGACAACGACGATGCGCCCGGATGTCAAGGCTCAAACTTGATCAGGATAACTAGAGTAGAGCTGAACGAGACGACAACGATGCGCTCGGACGTCAAAGCTCTGGTTGCTCAAAACGCGGAACTTGCAAGGGTTGACGCAGATCGATGAGATGTAGCCCGTCGAGACTTGAAGAACTCGTAGATAATTAAACCTAATGCGGTAAAGGTAAATTACTCGTAAAGTAGATAAAAAAGTAATTCATTTGTTTGATATGCTTGGATATATTTTCTCACGACCCCTAGGTACATATTTATACTCCAGCAATAGGAGTTGGAGACAGACACGATTCGTACCTTTCCTAAACAAAACAAACTCCCATTTTAAAGGAAATAACTGACTCGCGCAGGAGTCGGACCCAAATAACAATAATATTTTTCTAAACAAACACCTCTATTTTTAAGGAAATAGACGACTCGTGCAAGAGTCGGACTCAAACTTCTATAACAATACTGGTATAAGATCACCAGTTTCCTTATGTCTTCTCCTCGATGAAACTTTCCACCAACACATCCTTCCGATCCGCAACTTCCTTTTAGCGCCATCGGCAACTGTATGCTTACGTTAGCCATATCATCCTTCATCGGTAACACCTTCCATCGACAGACTTCCTTAAATCCGCAACTTTCTGGTGACGTTAGCTATTCCGCTTCTATCGGCAGCTTTCTGTTCTCATCGGCAATCGCTCTTCGGCAACATCTTCTTGCCTCCATCGGCAACATTCTCTCCTGACACCAGCCATGTCATCCTGCTCCCGTCGGCATCATCTATCGGCACCATCCCCTTGCCTTCATCAACAGTATCTTCCTGCTTCCATCGGCAACAAATCCCTGTCTTCATCAACAACAGGCTTTGGCTCTCATCGGCAATGTTCTTCCTGCCTTCATCGGCAATCTGACCGGTAATATCCCGATGCCGATAAGGAACGACAACTAGCCTTTTGCCGATCGGCACAATCCTTGGATCATATTGACACGTGCCAAAAAATGGTGTCAACACTAGTGTAGGTACATTGGGCCAAGGGCTTTTATTTGATCCACAAGATGAACAAGTAGATGCACTGAAATGTCGAAGTAAGTCGGTGGGAAATGCATCTCAAGCCTGCATATAATCTCGTCTATCTCCTGCTTCAGGCGGTCTAGCCTGCCCACTTCAATGACCTTTTCAGAGATCACGTTGAAGAACGAACACAACTTTATGATTGGAGCGCGGACCTTGTTAGGGAGGATACCTCACGGGGCAATTGGGAGCAGCTGAGTCATTATGACATGATAGTCATGGGCCTTCATAGAACCATAGTTAAACTTAAGTTCTCTCATGTTAACTAGCCTCTTCGGGTTCCCACAGTAGCCACTTGGTACTTTGAGATCGTTGAAGAAAACAATAAGGATTTCTTTTTCCTCCTTTTTCAGTGTCCATGATGCCACCGGAAGTTTCAAGTGACCATTCTCAAGAGTTACTAGGTGCAACTCCTTCCTGAGGCCCAGGTGTTGCATGTCCAAGCGTGTTGCGAGAGAATCCTTGCTTGTTCCCCCGGTGTTCATCAACGTGTTAAGTGTGTTACCGCACACATTTTTAGTTATGTGCATTGGATCAAGATTGTGACGTACACTCAAAAGTTGCCAGTAAGGTAGTTTCCAGAAGATTGATTTTTTCTTCCAGATACTATCGGTTGGCGCTGCTACTGCCCCGTCCCCCTTCCCAAGGACACCATTTGTGAGTTTTCTTAATTGTTGAAGCAGTTGTTTCCCGTCTCAATACTTTGGAGTTCCACATTTCTCAGTAGTCCCATTAAAATCTTTTGTATTCCTACGATAAGGGTGATCATGATGTAGGAACCTACGGTGTCCCATGTAGACCATCTTCCTGTTTTCTGGTAGATGTGTAGCATCAGTCTCGTCCAATCACTCGACACACCCAGTGTATCCTTTTGTCTTCTCTCCAGACAAGGAACCTCGCCCTGGTAGGTCAGTGATTGTAGCGATAAGTACATCCTTTACCGTGACATGTTCTTTTTTGCACTCATCCCAGACATCCTTCACACCCATTGCCCACATCTGTAGTAGTTCATCGATCACTAGTTCTAGAAGCACATCAATATCATTACCAGGTTGTCTTGGTCCTTGGATTAGTAATGACATCTAGACGTATGACCGTTTCATACAAAGCCAGGGTGGAAGGTTGTATATACATAGCGTCACTGGCCAAGTGCTATGATTGGTTCTCACCTAGTCAAACGAGTTCATCCCATCCGTGCTCAAAGCAAACCACAGATGCCTTACCTCTCCACCGATGTTCTTATAGAACATAGTGTTGATAGTCCTCCAGTCCGACCCATCGGCGGGGTGTCTCATCATTGAATCTTTCTTTTGCTCTTCGTCGTGCCAACGCAACAGCTTGGCTGACTTCTCATTTGCAAACAACCTATGCACTCGTGGAGCTATAGGAAAATACCACACGGACTTTACTGGCCCTCCTCTGGTCTTGCTTCCATCATTTGATGGCCCTTGCTTGTATCGGGGAGTTTTACACTTGGGATATGAATCCAAGTCTTTGTATTTCTCTCCACGGTACAATATGCAGTCGTTGAAACACGCGTGGATTTTCTCAACCTCGAGGCCAATTGGGCAAATCATTTTCTTCGCAAGGTAAGTCTTTTCTGCTAACTCGGCCTCCGGGAACAGTTTATGTAGTATAACTAACAAGTTATCGAAGCCTTTATCACTCAACCCATTCGTTGATTTGAACTCCAATAGCATGATGTTGGCTTCCAATATGCTTATTGGGGAGCACGGAAACAATCGTGTTTTTCATCCTTTCTCATCATTGTTGGCACAAGTTATGATCCACTTTTATATAACTAAAATGATGCCAATAACTCAGAATCAAGGAAGAAACAATCATTGCATGAACATTCTTTATTAAATAACGAGTTCCACATGTCCATGAATATTTTAATGCAGATATGAAGAAATGGGACAAAAGACAAAGAGATCAACATGACAAACACTTCAGAACGAACAACCACTTCACATGACAGGTGGGACCAGCACCAGGATGGACGAGGTGGGCCAGGGGCCCATAGGGCCATTCGACCGAACCATCCCTGGCCCCACCTGGCCCCCCACTCAGACCCTGACCAATGGGCTACACCCACAAGGCCAGGGAATGGCCCACTGGCCATAGGACCATTCGGCCGAACCAGCACTTTGGTCAGTTGGGTCCTTCTTAACCGCCACAAACAAAGCACACATGTTGGAAATCCAATCCGTCCATTCTAGGCGGTTGTATGGCGGTTTGATCCAAGGGAGGAGGATTGAAGCTCCCTGGATCGATGACGTGGCGCTGGAGTAGCCCCTACTCCACCTCCCACTATAAATAGAGGTCTATACCTCCCTCTCTAATCATGATGTAATCAATACAAACCACTGTTGTTATCAAGTGGAGATCAGTCTGGTGGTGTTCTCTAGTGTGGGAGTTAGAGTTGAGTTGATCTTTGCTCGGGCTTTCCGGAGTGTCTTCCCGGAGGATCTAGTATAAGCTCTTGTATCTTTTCCCTTTTGTAAGACTTTACTTATTCAATATAATATTCATTCCTTACTTTACTTAGTCTTTACTCTGTGCAATATTATACTTGTTATAGTATTGTTGTGGTTTATCTTGTCAATTAGTTGTTATAAGCTAGATTGAGATCCTTGTGGCCTTTCCTGTATGCGATCATCGCCTATCATAAGGTGTTCTAGTTGTAGTACACAATTAGAGTAGTGAGAATAGGTATAAGCGTGGTGCTTATACTTAATCTTACCTTTGGTTATCGCTTGTTGCACGGATTGTTTGTGGTAGCTAGCAAGAGGTGACAGCCTTGTCTAGTCATTGTATTCCACCACGTGTTTATAGGCAAGTTCTTAAAAGATAAGGCCCCCGTAAGAAGAGGGCGCGGTCCGGTAGGAGTTTTATCCTCCCACTGATCTATCCCCTCGCCTAGCATACTTGTATTGAGGGATCAGTTGATGTTTGTCTCAGTTGAGTGCCATAGTTAAATCCACAAAGATATAGTTGGAATCACGGGAGTCCTTTTCTCTCTCGTTGTCCTCCCACATAGTTATACTCACTAGTCATCTCTTACTTATCTTTACCGGTTCATTACATCATCACCTTCCCATCATTATATCGATTACCCCCTTACACTAGTTGGTACTAAATTGAGGTGATCTCTAGGATCTCTCTTTTATTATCATTTCTAGCTCTGCTTTCCTTTGGGAGAATATAAATACGATACCCCGGAATACTCCGAGGTGAAGTGCTACAACGGTCTAATCTGTGCACTTGCGGATTTATCCAATAGTCATAAGAAATACCAACAATCATCTCCAGTTTTTTCAACTATGAAGCACTAAGGAATCCCCCATGCACATCATGTAGAAGCTGTGAAATGCCATCATTTTCCTCAGTGTCGTCGGCTAATGTATTCATAAACACATCATCATTGGTAGACACATGTTCTGTGTACTCATGAACAGGCAATAATGCATTCAGGGATACACTAGGCATGTGCACATCATCATTAACATTTTGACCAACCTCCCCATGCAAAGTCCAAATCGTGTAGTTTCTCATGAACCCCCTTGTGATCAAGTGCAACCGTATATGCTCCACGTCGCCCCATTTTCTCGTATTCTTGCAGTCTTTGCATGGACAGAATACAAGATGTGAGTCTCCAGCATTGGCTCTAGCTCGCTTGATGAAATCATCAATGCTCGTCAAGTACCGTGGGTCTGTACGTGACAGATCGTACATCCACCCTCGAGCCATGTCTGCACTGATAAAATGGACAGAGCAGAGAAAACATAGGAACATATTAATAGGAGCATTTTTAACAATATTCTTTTCTTTATAATTTGAATTTGGTCACGCTATAAAAAGTGAGACAACAAAATAGGTGGATGCATGGAGTATTAAATGCATGCATGGAGTATTAAATGTGAGTATTAAATGCATGCATGCATGGAGTATTAAATGTAAGTAATAAATACCGAATCTATTCCACATCCCATCAAATCTTTAATACATGCATGAAGTATTAAATGTAAGTAATAAATATAACTAATTACAATTTTTATCCATAATTTTCGAGACGAATCTTTCGAACCTAGCTATTCAATGATTATACAATAATTATCCAATAAAAACAAAGTGCTACAATTTTTCTAAATACTTTTGGATCTAAACTATAGATTTACACACAAAAACAATGTAAACCAACAATTCTAAAGAATTATGCTTGTTACTAACCAAGAGCAAGAAGATATGAGGATCCAAGAGTGAAGAGGAGCCAAAAATGGAGATCAAGAAATTCACCAGCCGCAACAATGGAGAGAGGGAGCTCTGAGCAGTGTTCTATACTGTTGGGCAGAGGAGGGAGAGAGGAGATCACGTGCTTTATACTGTACACAACATCACTGCCGGTTCCAGCCACGAACCAGCAGTGAAACACCACATCACTGTCGGTTGGTGGCTTGAACCGGCAGTGATAGGGCCGAGAGGCATCACTACCGGTTCATCCCCTGCCCCCAATAATTGAGGGCCTGTCATAGGAAGAACCGACAGTGAAGAGGCATCACTGCCGGCCCAAACAAAACCGACAGTGATGGGCCGGCAGTGATTGCCGTTTCTGTAGTAGTGCCCAACCTATCCTACATTCAACCAAAGCTCAAGGATTCAACATGAGTGCAACATACATGTTACTAAGCTCTAGGTGAATTGCTTTTATTCCAAAATGTTTTAATTTCCCCTATAATTTCATGAGTAGAAATTGTATAAAAGCTAAAATTTAACTCTATTTGCAAAGACCTAAAATTAGGGTGTTACAAATCTACCCCCCTTAGAAAGAATCTCGTCCTCGAGATTCGAAGGATGGATAAGATAGATATGGATAGTCTGATAAGAGACCCTCTTTTCTTTCCCAAGTTGCCTTAACCTCTATGTAATTACTCCACTCAACTTGTACATACCTTCTATTGTTGTACCTCCCAACTGGTTGACCATATAGTAGTGTTTGGCTGACATGGAGACTTCTACCTCAATCTTGTCTCCCGAAGGTGTCACTAGTTGAACTGTTTTACTCTCACACACTACGTTTGCCTTTGTTTGCATCAACCAATCCATACCCAAGATAAGATCTATACCCGAGGTGTCGAGAACCACTGTATTAGCTGTGAACTCTACCCCCCTTAAGATGACACTCACTGTTGGGCATCTAAGAGTTGCTTTCATTTCTGCTCCTGGTGAGCAAACTACCAAGTTTTCTTTCAAAGCAGTCATGGGTATATCATACTTCTTGACAAAACTATTTGAAATGAACGTATGCGATGCACCAGAATCAAACAAAACTGAAGTTGGATTTGAGTTAACTGGAAACATACCAAGCATCACGTTCGGCGCTCCTTGTGCGGCCTCAGCTATCACGTGGTTAACACGTCCACGGACATTGTTCTGCACAACCTTCTTAGGGCATTTATTGGCATAGTGTCCCAGCTCACCACAGCTGAAACACTTGTTGTCATTGTCAGTGATTGGTGCCCTTGGTGCACCATTCTAAGAGGGAGTGTTGGAAGCAGTGCTCCTATTAGGAACATTATAACCGGGCTGATGTTGCCCCTGAGCATGATACTGCTGCTGCTGTGGTGCATGGCTGGTTGCACCAGACTGGCCCTGATAGCGCTGCTAGTTGCTAGCCTGCTGAGCAGAAGAGCGGTAGCGAGAGTTATTCCCGGACGATGATGATTGCCCCTGAAACTTCCCCTTCCTGTCCTCGATCTGTCGGCGCTTGTTCTCAATTACAAGTGCCTTGTCCACAAGATGCTGGAAGCTAGCAAAGCTATGGGAGAGAAGCTGATACTGAAGGCCATCATTCAAGCCTTCCATGAACAACTCTTATTTCTTCTCATCTTCAGCCACCTCTCCATGTGCATACCGTGACAATTGTGTGAACTTGTCACGATACTCAGCAACAGACATACCCCCTTGCTTGAGGGCCAAGAACTCCTTTTTCTTCAGGCTTATCAGGCTTGCGGGAACATGATGAGAGCGGAATGCTACACGAAACTCTTGCCACATGATGGGGTTAGCCTCATTGCACCCAAGGCGGTAGGAATCCCACCAGTCCAGAGCTGCTCCTTGGAGTTGCCTGGCAGCGTACAACACCTTCTCACGATCGTTGCACTGGGCGATCTTGAGTTGCCTCTCAATCGCACGGAGCCAATCATCAGCTTGGAGAGGGTCGGTGGAGTGTTTGAACACCGGTGGGTGTCCCTTGAGAAAATCTCTCCTCTTGTCCCTGATTTGATGGGGTGCATTGCCAATGTCATTCCCATTCCCATTGTTGTTCTGCAGATGTTGGATGTTCTGCGCCATCTGCTGCATCAGCTGAGTCTGCATCATGAGTAGCTGCTCCAGGTTGACTGGGGGTGGGGGTGGTGGTGGTGGGTTCCCGTTGCCATTACCGTTCCTCCTGATGTTCACCATGTGTAGCATATAACTTATATAAGTTTCACATGTTCTACTATAAAGCTTATGATTGCTGAATCTTACTGATGACTTGTAAACAGCAGTGCAGTAAAGTGATCATAATTTATTCTTTGTAAATCCTTTGAAGGTGCAACAAGCATTTCTGAAAAGCTCTTGAAGTTATCTACAACCTTCGTTTAACTTTTATTTTCAGATTTTGACTGAAAAAGGGTGAAAACAAACGACAAGCTAAACTGTTCCTGGTTTCTGTCTGTGCTGATGCATCAACTTGTAACAGCTACATCTCTCAAACCATAACAGTTATAGGGGTGGTTCGAGTGGCAGGTGATAGATAAAGAAAACTAGTTTCTGCCATAAAAAATTCACAGCTGTTGGATAAAAGGAGACTGAGATATGAACCAAGAAAGACAGACTGCTCCTGATTTCAGCAAAAGACAGCTTGATAGAGATTGAACCCCAACTTTTAATTATGCAAAACTTATATCCTAAACTTATACTAGAGAGTTTGTAGACATGTCTACAACTCTCACAATCATAGGAAAAAACAAATCAAACAGTAAGCATCATGACAAACATGAAGACACTTAACGACAATTGTTCAACTTGAAAAGTAAAACACACTCTCGCGTAGACTACGCGTGTTTATTACATGAAGCGGGTATCTAAGGGTCTAGGGTGGTGCTGATGTTGGGGTCTCCAAAGCCACCTCTCTGCCTAGGTGGTGACTTAGCTGGCAAGGCAACTGGAACAATGTCAGCTATCCCCAAGCGCCTCTTGAGCACGGCATTCTCACAGGCAAGCTTTAAGTAAGTTTCCCCCATGGTGTGAACCTCCTCCAAAGCCTGATCCAAGCCCGTGTGAGCTTGTGCCATACACTCCAACATAGGGCGAACTCTGATGCTCTCCCCATTTGGAGGGGCGGCAATGTTGCAAGAAGACTAGCCGCTGGGTCGTCGAGGAAGATATCGGTCCACATCCCACTTGATGGTGTTGAAGTGGCGATCGCGATGGACCAAGAAGGCCTGCCTGGCAGCCTCCTCAATGGTAGCCTCACGTGTGAGCCTGCTGGCGATGCCGCGGTGGATGTGATACACCTGGCTGCCCTGGCGGATGTAGACCTCTGCCTCGTAGAAGCCGATGTGGGAGGGGTGAGTCCAATGCTCCGTCATGTATTCTATGGAGTACCCAGGGTAGAAATGGTGCACTAGAGCGAGCAGCTTGGGATGATAGAAGTTGTCCCCGTCGTAGTCAATGTACAAGATCACCGTCCATCCTTCCATCCGAAGGATAGCGTGATGAGACAAGTCATCGCTGCCATCTCCTTCATCTCCACCATCACCTCTGTTGCCTCCATTTCCATCATGAGAGTTATGACTCTCATCTCTGGAGTCGTCGGAGTCGTCGGGGTCGTCTCCACCATCGTCAGGGTCACCAGCTCCATCCTGGCCTCCTTGTCGTGGCTCATCCATGACATGATCCCCCGAGTCCTCAATCTCGATGGTTTTGTCCTCCATGTCGTCCTCCGTGTCCCGAAGGTGCTGAACCATCTCCTGTGGCACTGTCCTACCATAGGTGACAAGAACACGAGGTGGAAGGTAACCGAGGGTGGTCTTCCAGGCGGTGGTCTTGGTACGGGCCATCTATGAGATTGAAAAGAATATTTTGATCAAAACAAGATAGTTTATAACAGATAAAAGATAGGAGTATAAGCAAAGTTTTTATAATAAAGTAAGACAATTAAAATAGATATGATCCTAAGAAGAGGTGTCCATTTCTATCTAGGTTGATCGTCCAACAGTCAAGATAGCTCTGATACCAATTTGTAGCAGTACATCATACATGTGTGCCCAGGATGTCCAAACACACATATACTCACAAGTTGTAGAATATCAAAGTAAAGTACTTTATTACATCGATATTCAACACATTATTACATCAAATATATAGAGTTCAACATGAACATAAATAAAAGAAGCCACATGGACATTGACTGGGAGACATCATCTAGAAGTCTTGGACATCCTCTGGAAAGTCCTCAAAGCCACCATCTACTACCCATCCGGGATTTTCAATGTATAAAACAAGTGTAAGCCTACCACAGCTTAGCAAGAGTAACCAGGGTACTAAAAGCTCAAAAGGTTTGACTTGGTTTGACTGCGGTTAGCAATTTTAATTGGTCATGTTTTATTAAACAAGTACACTACTTTAGTGAGTAAAACCCATCCCAATGATTAAATCATTAAGCAATATTAGATCATTCCAAACCATCCATATATCCCAAGTAACTATTATCAAGAAGGATCCAGGTCGCTCGTATCCGTGAGCACGGCTATCATGATAGATTTACACTCTGCAGGGCTTGTTTGGATCAAAGGATTCTCAAAGGAATTTTGAAGGAATAGATTCCATAGGAAATGAATCCTTTGGTAGTGTTTGGAATGAAGGAATGTTGAGTTCCTTTCCAAAGGAAAGGAATTCATAGTAGTGCAAAACAAAGGAAATAAAACATCCACTCTAACCCAAGGGAAAGAATCTTTGCTCTCTCTTCCTTCCCATGCTTGTTCATGGTTCATGAAGTTTTGTTCCTCCATTCCAAACAGCTCAAAGTATTTATTCCTGTGTTTTGTAATCCTGTAGTTTTTCAGGATTCACTCAATCTTATTCCTGTGTTTTTTCCAATTCCTTCGTTTTGTATTCCTTTGTTCCAAACAGGCCCTGCAGAGGTTGTACAACTTTGCCCCCAAGCCGTGATTCCCATTTGCCGGGGTTTATAAAGTCCGCACTGCCTCTACCTAGGAGGCATGGCAGGGTTTCACTACATAACCTTTCGCTAGTATACTCTAACAAGTTAGGGTCGTGAGGCTAATGTCTAGTATGCATGGGTGTTCTCCTTCTTGTGGCTCGTATGGTCGCAGCACTACGCATGCCTCCAAGACAGGAAAACCGCCAAACATCACTCGACCCTCCCCTCCTGCGCCAATAAATGGTAACCTCTAACAAGCTAGAAATATACTAGGTACTGAAATAAAGTCAGAGCCATATAACAATCGGGGTAGTACGGCCTTCCTAGGTGGCCGCTTCACGGGAGTTCCTATGGAGAGGTACTAAAGCAACAAAACCCGTGCTTTAGCCCCCTTTAAGAAGTTGCTAAAAAGCCTCATTTTACATTGATTCCATAAGTACATTAATCAAGTTTAAGCATTTGTCATTGTAAGCATAGCATCTCTAGCCATAATGCAACTACTCCCATAGGTATACAAGGTATAAGGATCAAAAGTCTAGTATATGAAAGCCTATGGTTCATCAAATTAAATGGACTCATGCATGAATAAAAGATGAATTAAGGTTACATAGGTGCAAGGGGCCTAAGTTACACTTGCCTTCCTCAAAGGTCTCCTGCTAGTCAAGATACTGCTCCTCAAACCCAACTTGCTCACCCTCTTCCACCATATAAGCATTCCAATACATCCATTACATGCAAACAATTAGAGTTTAATTAGAACAGTACACCAAACAGTATAAACAGAGGGTATAAAGCTTTTAAAAATATTCTACAAGCTACTACGATCACGTGAGCGCGAAATTCACTCAAATCGGATTTAAAATGAGAAAGTTATGCAAGTTTAAAGGTTTGAATGACAATATGGTAAATAGACTGAACTATTTTGGAATTAAGATGAATAAAAACTGAAATTAAAATGAGCTACGGACTGCGGGTCCTATTTTTCAAAAGTACAGGGTTTAAAATAGAAGAAAACATGACTAAAATTAAAGGAATTAGAACTGCGGTGGAGTGCGGGTTTGTTCTCGGAAAACAGAGGGGCCTGAGTGCAAAAAGGGCAGGGCTGGTTGGCCTTGACTGAGTCGCTGCTGACATGCGCGCCACGTGGCCATGCGCGACTGGTGTGGGTGTACCACGCGGGCGTGGACGCGCTGACGTGCGCGTGGGACCAGCGTTCACGAGTGCACGGTGGACCGGATTCTAATTGAACCAGTAAGCTCTAATCTGAGCTGTGCGGGGTGGATCTGATGGCTGCAAGGGAAAGGGGAAGGTTTCCCCTCTGGTGCGTGGCAGCGCCATGGATGCCGGCGGCGCGAGCTCACCGGAGAGCGTGGGTAGGGCGTCTCCGACCTCCTCGGGTCCAACCAAAAGCACCGGAGTGCTCTGCGTGCTCGTGCGAGTGCGTATACGTGCTCGGGTGAAGCAGTGGATGGCCGGAGCGGGGTGTCCGCGGTGGCGCCATTGCCGTAGTGCTCTATGTCGTGCGATGTGGTGATGCGAGGTGCTAGGAACCAACACAAGGGCACGGGGAGGTGCGGCGTGTCCATGCGAGTGCACTGGGGGTGTTGTTTGGGTCTAAAACCGGCCGGTGTGAGGTGACCGCGGTGGCGCCATTACCGGCGGCCACTGTGTGTGCCGATTTGGTGCATACGGTGCCAAATTGATAAAATTGAGGGTGCAGGGAGGGAGAGGTAGTCACCGCGGATGAAACAGAGGCGGTGGCGAGGGCTGGTTTCGCTCCGAGTGCTCCGATGACGAACGGCGGCTGCTGGTTCACAAGAAAAGGCACGGTGAGTGCCAAAACGGCGAAACGAGGGTGAAGGCCGTGCGGTGAAGGCCGTTACGGTGTCGGGTCGTCGAGGCGAAGCTCCGGGGATGTTCGGTGGCGGCGTTGAAGCTCCGGGGCGGCTGGAACGATGGTGCGGCAGGGCGGGTGCTGTGTGCGAACTGGGAAGAGCAGGGGAGGAAGGGAGCTCCCGCGGCGGGTTTTATAGGGAGAGCGGGGCGGTGATCACGGGGCGTTGCCGGCAGGGGCGTCAAGGCGGGTGTCTCGGCGCCCTTGGCGGCTTGGCGTCAATCGCCTTCAAGTCGGCGTGAAAGGGGAAAGGGGGGCGGTGATGCCGGGTGGCGTCTCCGCGCGTCGGGGAAGAAGGAAGGGGTGAGGGTGCGGCTGATGAGTGGGGTTGGCGTCTCGGGCCCGCGCGACAGAGAGAGAGGGAGAGAGAGCAGCGCGCATGTCTGTTGCATGGTGCCGACAGACCGGGCCCGCTGATCAGTGAAAGGGGCGAGAGGGAGTGCGTGTGCGTGTGTGTGCTCTGCTTGCCTTGGCGCCGACATGTGGGGCCACGACGCAGAGAGAGGGAGGGTTGCGGTGGTGGGGAGTGTGGCCGCATGGGCCTCGGCTCTGGGCCGAGCTGGTTGGGCCGAGGGGAAGGAGTGCGGGAGGGAGTGGGGAAGGGTTTGGGCTGGTTATGGTGCTGGGCCAGAAAAGAGAGAGAGGGAGAAAGATAGAAGGAAAACCCTTTTCTTTTTCTGGTTTTGAAAACTAGCTCAATTCAAATGAAGTTTGAATTTGAAGTTCACCCAACCTATCCTATATTCAACCAAAGCTCAAGGATTCATCATGAGTGCAACATACATGTTACTAAGCTCTAGGTGAATTTATTTTATTCCAAAATGTTTTAATTTCCCCTATAATTTCATGAGTAGAAATTGTATAAAAGCTCAAATTTAACTCTATATGCAAAGACCTAAAATTAGGGTGTTACACCTGGGTAACACTGCGGGTTGCTAACCTGTTGAACAGATGAATGGTAACATGTGTTGTTCCCAGATGGTGAGAATTGTTCCTGGAATTTCCTTTTCTTGTCTTCCATCTGACGACGCTTGTTTTCAATCACAAGGGCCTTGTCTACCAGAAGTTGGAAGTTAGCAAAGTTGTGGGGGAGGAGTTGGTACTGAAGTCCATCATTCAAACCCTCCATGAATAACTCTTGCTTCTTCTCATCTTCTACCACTTCTCTAGGAGCATATCGCGACAATTGAGTGAACTTGTCACGATACTCAGCTACAGACATGCCCTCTTGTTTTAGAGCCAAGAATTCCTTCTTCTTTAGGCGCATCAGACCTGCTGGTACATGGTGAGAGAGAAAAGCTTCACGAAACTCTTGCCATGTGATGGGGTTAGCTTCATTACGCCCGAAGCGGTAAGAATCCCACCAATCCAGGGCCGCTCCCTAGAGTTGACCAGCAGCATAGAGCACTTTCTCCAGGTCATCACACTACAATCTTGAGTTGCCTCTCAATTGCATGAAGCCAGCCATCAGCTTCGAGAGGGTCAGTGGAGTGGTGGAACACTGATGGGTGTCCTATGAGGAACTCTCCCCTCTTGTCTCTAACTGGAGGGGGTGCATTTCCATTTCCATTGTTGTTCTGCAGATCTTGGACGTTCTGCGTCATCTATTGCATGAGTTGGGTTTGTGTTGCGATCAACTGTTCCATACTAACAGGGGGTGGTGGTGGTGGGTTCCTGTTGCTGGTGGCATTCCTCCTGGTGTTCACCATCTGTAGCATATAACTTGTATAAGTTTCAAATGTTCAACTAGAGAGTTATCTTTTGGTTAACATGAGACTGAGATATGAACAGAGAAGAACAGATTGCTTTAGATTTCAGCAAAGGATAGCAAGATAGAAATTGATCCCCCATTTTATTTATGCATTTCTTACAACCTAAACATATGCTAGAGAGTTTGTGGACATGCCCACAACTCCCACATTCATAGAAAAAATCCAATCAAACATTAAGCATTATGATAAACATCTTAACACTTAAGGACAATTGTTCAAACATAAAAGTAAACACACTCTTGCATAGGCTACACGTGTTTATTACATAAGGTGGGTATCTAGAAATCTATGTGGGTGCTGGTGTTGGGGTCTCCATAGCCACCTCTCTGTCTGGCAGGTGACTCAGCTGGCATGATAGGTAGGGCGATGTCAATTTCTCCCAAATGCCTCTTGAGCAAGGCATTCTCATGGGTGAGCTCTATGTACGTGCTCGACATGGTATCGAGCTCATCCAAAGTCTGGTCCAAGCTCGTGTGGACTCGAGCCAGACACTCCAGTGCAGGGAGAACTCCGATGCTCTCTTGTTCAGGAGGAGCGGCGATGATGCAGGAAGACTGGCCGCTGGGATGTCGTGGAAGATAGCGGTCTGCATCCCACTTGATGACATCGAAGTGGCGACCGCGATGAACCAGAAAAGCTTGCCTAGCAGCTTCCTTGACAGCAGCTCCACGTGTACTCCTGCTGGTGATGCCACGGTGGGTGAAGTGCACCCGGCTGCCTTCGCGGACCGAGGCCTCCATCTCGAAGAAGTTGTTGTGGGTGGGGTGGGTCCACTGCATCGTCTTGTACTGTACAGTGCACCTGGGGTGGAAGCGGCGCACCAAAGAACGAAGCTGAGGGTGGTAGTAGTCGTCTCCGTGGAGGTCGAGGTGCATGATCATCGTCCATCCTTCCTTCCGGAGGGCAGCGTGATGAGGAGGGTTGTCGCTGCCATCTCCTTCTTCATCTCCACCATGGCCTCCATCATGAGAGTCATGACTCTCATCTCCGGAGTCGTCGGACTCGTTGGAGTCGTCGGAGTCGTCACCACCATCGTCAGGATCTCCAGCTCCATCCATGGCATGATCCACCGAGTCCTCCAACTCTATGGGCTCATCCTCCATGTCATCCTCCGTGTCCCGAAGGTGCTGAACCATCTCCTGTGGCATAGTCTTGCCATAGGTGACAAGAACGCGGGGTCGAAGGCAGGCGTCGATGCTCTTTCGGGCGGAGTTCTTCATGCGGGCCATCTATAAGATTAAATATATTTTGATCAGAATAAGGTATTTTATAATAGATCTCAGATAGAAGTATAAGCAGAATTTTTATAATAAAGTAAGACAGTAAAATAGATATGATCCTAAGAAAAGGTGTTCATTTCTATCTAGGCTAATCGTCCTACAGTCAAGATAGCTTTGATACCAATTTGTAGCACCCAGTTTTGCAAAGCAAAACTAAGTACATCATACGTGTGTGCCCAGGATGTCCAAACACACATATACTCACAAATTGAAGAATACCAAAGTAAAGTACTTTATTACATCGATATTCATTACATTATTACATCATATCATAGAGTACAACATAAAGGTGAACTAGCCACATGGACATTGACTGGGAGACATCAACTAGAAGTCCTGGACATCCTCTAGAAGGACCTCAAGCCATCATCTAGTACCCATCCGGGATTTTCATTGTATAAAACAAGTGTAAGCATACCACAGCTTAGCAAGAGTAACCAGGGTACTAAAGGCTCAAAAAGGCTTGACACTGTTTGACTGCGTTTAGCAAATTTTAGTTGGTCAAGTTTTATTAAACAAGTATACTACTTTAGTGAGAAAAACTCATCCCAAGTGATTAAGTCATTAAGAAATATTAACATCATTCCCAACCATCCATGTAACCCAAGTAACTGCTATCAAGAAGGATCTAGGTCGCTCGTATCCGTGAGCATGACTATCATGATAGATTTACACTCTGTAGAGGTTGTACAACTTTACCCCCAAGTTGTGATTCCCATTTGCCGGGGTTAGCTAGACCCACAATGCCTCTACCTAGGAAGTGTGGTAGGGTTTCACTACATAACCTTTCACTAGTATATTCTAACAAGTTAGGGCCGCGAGGCTAATGTCAAGTATGCATGGGTATTCTCCTTCAAGTGGCGTCACAGGTGGTCGTAGCACCATGCTCGCCTCCAAGACAGGAAAAGCGCCATACATCCTCCTCCCCTCCCTCATGCGCCAATAAATGGTAACCTCTAACAAGCTAGAAATATACCAGGTACTGAATTAAAGTCAGAACCATATGACACTCGGGGCAGTATAGCCTTCCTGCGTGGCCGCTTCAGGGGAGTTCCTATGGAGAGGTACTAGAGCAACAAAAACCCGAGCTTTAGCCCCCTTTATCATGTTGCTAAAAATCCTCATTTTACATTTGTTCCATAAGTCCATTAGTCAAGTTAAGCATTTGTCATCGTAAGCAAAGCACATCTAGCCATAATGCAACTACTTCCCATAGGTAAACAAGGTATAAGGATCAAGGTACTAGTATATGAAAGCCTATGGTTTGTCAACTTAAATGGACACATGCATAAATAAAAGGTGAATTAAAGTTACATAGGTGCAAGGGGCCTTAGTTACACTTGCCTTTCTCCAAAGGTTCCTGCTGGTCCTGCTGGTAAAAGCTCAAATTCTCAACTCAACTTGCTCACTCCCTTCTAAACATCAATCAAACACCATACAAACATTCCAAGCCATCCAATACATGCAAACAAATAGAGTTTAATTAGAAAAATACACCAAACAGTATAAACAGAGGATGAAAAGCTTTTAAAAATATTCTATAAGATTCTACGATCACATGAGTGCGAAATTCACTCTAATCGGATTTAAAATGAGTGAGATATGCATGTTTAAAAGTTTCAATGGCATTTCTGTAATTAGACCGAACTATATTTGAATTAAAACAATTAATTTCTGTTTAAAAACCGGCTACGGAGCGCGGGTCCTATTTTTCAAAATAGCAGGGGCTAAAACGAGTAAAAACAGGACTGGATTTAAAGGAATTCAAACAGGAGTGGAGTGCGGGTTGATTCTAGGAAAGTACAGGGACTTGAGTGTAAAAGGGGCAGAGCCGGTCGGTGCTGACCCGGTCTCCGCTGACGCAAGCGTGACGCAAGCGCCACGTGGTGTTGTGCGAGTGGTGCGGGTGTACCGCACTGTGCGTGGACCGGGGGCCAATGATCCACGGGTTCACGGTGGACCGACCACTTAACCCCGAAGGGGTATCTAATCCTAACTGTTCAAATCGGATCGGACGACTGCAAACAAAAGGGGAGGGACTCCCCCTCGGCGCACGGCGGCGCCATGGAATTCGGCGGCGCAAGCTCGTCGGGGAACGCCGGTGGAGCGTTTCCGACCACCTTGACAACAACCAAGACCACCGGAGTGCTCTGCGTGTTCGTGCGAAATCGGTGGTGTGCTCGGGTGAGGCTTTGGCCGGCCGGGACGGTGCGTCCCTGGCGACGCAATGGGCGGTGAGCTCTGTGGTGATCGGACAAGGCGATTCAGTGCGTTAGAGGTTGAATTGAGGGCACGCTGAGGTGCGGTCTGCCCGTGCGAAGGTATTGGGGTGCTCGGTTGAGGCCGGAGCCCATGGGTGTGAGGTGACTGCGGCGATGCCATCGCCGGCGCCCGCTGTGTTCATCGAATCGGGGCCTAAGGTGCCTAATCAACCGAATTAAAGGGATGGGGAGGGAGAGGAAGTCACCGCGTGTGAAGCCAAGGCGGTGTCGAGGTCCGTGCGTGCTCCAATCGATCCGACGACGAACGACGGCGGACTGTGACATGAGACAGGGAACGGTGAGCGCCGATTCGGCAAAACAAGATATCATAGAGGCCGATGAGGAGCGTTACAGACGCGTGGTACCACGGCGGGGCTCCTCGAGTGCTTGACGACGGCGTAGGGGCTCTGAAACGGCGTGAACGCGGGCGTGACAGTGGTGTGCCGAGCGCGGACAAAGCGAGAGCAGGGGAGGAAGGGAAGCGCTGCAGCGAGCTTTATAGGGCGAGCGGGCCGGTGATCACGGGCGCGTCTGCGACCGGGGCGTCAAGGCGGAAGGTGCCCTTTGATGGCTGGTGTCGGGTGCCTTCCATCGGAGTGAAGGGGGAGGGAGGCGCGATGTCGGGCGGCATCACCGCGCGCCGAGGAAGAAGGGAGGTGCGGCCGACGGGGCAGTGAGAGAGAGAGAGGGAGTGAGTGCAGCGCTGGGCTTTGGCGCCGACAAGCGGGGCCCACAACGCAGTGAGAGGGGGAGAGTTGCGGTTGAGGGGGGGGGGAATGTGGCCGCGTGGGCTGTTGCTCTTGGGCTGGCTCGGTTGGGCCGAGGGAGTGAGGGAGGAGTGCGGGTGGGGGAAGGAGCCGAGCTGGGCTGGCTCCTGGTTTGGGCCAGAAAGGGTGAGTGAGGGAGAGAGGTAAAAGGAAACTCTTTTCTATTTACTGGTTTTGGAAAACTAGTTCAAATTCAAATTGGATTTGAATTTAAACTCACCCAACCTATCCTATACTCAACCAAAACCAAAAGAGTTCAGCATGAATGCAACAAACATGTTACTATGCTCTAGGTTATTTGTTTTTATTCAAAAGTTTTAATTACTCCCTATGTTATCCTGAGTATGAAATGAATAACAAGCTCAATATTAACCTCTATTTGCAACAGTTAAAATTAGGGTGTTACATTAGTTATATAAAAGTTAAGTTGATCATAATTTGTGCCAAAAGTTGCGAGTTTCTCCACCTCTATAGGATGCTCCGTCAGATCCATGCATGTGGTGGTTGGTTGCTAATACTACTCTCTTCATTTTTGTGTTGCAGGCTCATGAAGAGGCAAGGAATTTTTCAATTAGACCATGTTAAGGTAGTTGTCGCTTGTAGATAAGTGCCAATTACTAATCAGGTGGTTTTCTTCTATCAAGTTTTGAATACAGCTCGACAGCTTATTTGACATAAACAAACAACTAATGAAATGCTACTTGTTGGATTGGAGGCAAACCTACCTCACTGGACGACCGTCGACACGGCCCACAGCCCTGCCGCGGCGGTCTAGGGGTAGGGTATCGTCGCAGGTGAGCGTGAGACCAACAAGCCCGCCAACGCCACCATCGCTAATTTTGGGATGCGCGCCAGTTTGGAGGCAAGGTAGGGGGCGACAGATGAGCTAGAGGACAAGGTGTGTGGCTTGGGTTTTTTGATTTGAATATATCAATTCTCGTGATTTAAATTTCAGTTGCCAATGAAAAAAGATTTTGCTTTTTATGCGATTTTGCCAGCTCCCTTCCTTTGTGGCACATCCTCCTCAAGCAGGTGCGGTCAGTCTATTGATGAGCGAGACTAAACTGTTTGAACCAGATGATCTTTTGTAATGCATGATTGTTTGACGAAACTGGACCTGTCCGAGTGTCGATTGCTAAAGCTGAATGGCAAATGAATGTTGTGAATGCAGGTATTACCCACACTATTCCAAATTAGAAATAAATAAAAACTATGTAAGAGTTATGTTTCAAATATATAACTTAGAGTGAGCATTGGGAGTGTCCAAGAAAAAACACCAAAGCTTCCTCTCTTGTAATTCAGGGCTATCTAATAATTAAAATACGGCAACCAGTGTGTGCAATGATCTACATGTAAATAGATTTTCTCCATTCCCTTTTCTAATATGCAACAAGCAGGATGATTATGTAATATGTATGATATTACTTTCCTTTTCTAATATGCAACAAGCAGGGTGGTTCTGTACTATGTATGATATTAGCTCAAATTTGAAATCATCTTTCTATTGCAGTGATTTTTTACAGTAGAGGTTGCCTGTGGTTTGCTTGCATCTTGCGGTTGTGTTATTTTTCTAAAGAGTTAATTCATGTTCTGATTCTTTTTTAGGTCCATGATGTCTATTGTGCTTCCTCGACACGATTAATTTGTCCACGCATTCAAGATAGAGTGGCTCCAATGGAATAAGTAGCACTCTATTGCACTAATTTATCCACACATTCCAGTAAACAATATATTGGTAGAGACTATTGTCCTGAGAAAAAATGTCAGCTTGGTTTCAGGATATTGTTGTTAATATTATTCTGTCCTCTAATACATGCCGATGGGAATGAGATAGCTCTACCCCCAGTCATGTATGTTTTTTTTATGTATTTAATTTTATGTATTTTTAGTTTCCAAAATATACATCTCATCATCACTTGTTACCAGAAGATGGTTGTGATGAAATTGGTCATATCAATGGCTTTGCTAGCCGTTACCAGAAGATGGCTGTAGCAAAAGGTTGACAATCTGTACCAAGTATAATAGATTGATTTAGAGTTACCATATTCTTCTAATTCGTAATAATAAGTTGTTTACCAAGTTGGAAGCCATCACAAATTCATAGCAATGAGAGGCATGTCAGTAGTAATTTATGAGCTTGGTGTAGACTGATTTTTTTTTTGAAAAACTTAAATATCATATTTTGTTCTTGACTGTGGAAACTTGTATCTTATTTGTCTTGTTTTCATGTGTATGATTGAAATATTGTCGTATCATTACCACAAACAATATTTCTTATTTTAGTTTATGACTAGCAAAACTGCCCGTGCGTTACAACGGGAGAAAAAAAAAAGTTGCTGTTTTCGATGATGTTCAAGCTCGTGTCCTCGATGCAGCGGCATTGTTGGTTTATGAGCCATTAATGATGACGTCCATAGTTATCCGACATTATTAGTGGATATTGGTGTGCATATGCAAAGGTACGCGGAAGACTAAGAGAATACGTGTCTCTTTTCCATACACATACACTTCTGTATAGAACACACGTGCAAATGTCTCATTAATTTTTTTTCTCTCCATCTTCCCGCCGGCCTCTCGCATCCGGCAGGAGCTCGACGCTCGCATCTCGCATTGCAGGAGCTTGACGCGGAGGCGACCAAGTGCGAGGCGGACACGGCGTGATGGTTTGCGGTCGAGCTCGCCAGCACCTGCTTGTTGTGACCAGTTGTGCCGGACACATTGCGGCTGGGTGACGCAATGGACGACGCTTGTGCGGCTCGCCAGCTCGCCCCTTGCTCGGTGGACGACGTGACAAGGCTTGCATGGCGGCAGATGACAACGTATCGGCTTGTGGTCAGGCCATGGATGTGTATGGCGGCTTGCCTTTTTGAAAAATGACCATTTTACAACATATGGTTTATTATATAATTGTCATACCAGTAATAACAAAGTATATATTTTTATTGAACTTATTAATCTGGTTTAATTCAACTTTAAATAAATTATAAATAAATGATAAGACCCACCGCCCTTAGCTTGTCTAATTGGACAGTGGAGACACAAGGAGAAGAGGGAGATAACAGCCACAATTTACATCAATAAAAATTTCTATTTTATATGCATGTTTTCTCTATGTGTAATTTAATCATTATTTTCTTGCAAGTGGACGGAAAAAATATCTTAAAATACTGAAACTAAGAAAATTGGTCGCTCGGCTATAGCACCTGATAAATAAAGAAGGGTATTGCAAAATACATGTATTCAAGTAGTGTGGTGGTAGTCTGGTACACAAGTTTCCAATCCTATGCCAGTGTTCGAACCTACAATATAGCAGTATTTTTACAAGTGACTGGAGCGAGATGCTGAGTGGGCCAAGCGCCGGGATGATTGGGCTGGACGCAGTCTAGACTGGGCCGAGTGCAAGCTGGAGTGGAGTGGGGTTGGGCCGGAGGGGTGGGGGAGCGGGAGGGCCCAGCCAGGCCTGCCTAGAGCTGTCTGTTCACCCTTTTTCTTTTTTCTTGCGCCGGAAGCAATTTTTTATTTCTGAGATTTTCACCTTCCTTTTAGAAAAAGACCAGAGGCTGAAATTTTACCTTTTTATTATTAAAAATATAGATTTATTTTTTTAGACGTCACCGTAACGTTAACACGGATAAATATACTTGTATAAAGTCACATAATATTATACGCGTATAAAGATCCATCTAATATTCACTTGCATGTTATATGGGTTAACATGTTACATGCATATTTGATGATTAATAGGTGTATTAACATAAATCAAGGATATGTGATTCTTAAGCAAAGCATAGATTGAAAAAGGATACATGTGTCCATCCTGTATTTAAAACGAGATCCCGCAAAGAACAGACAGACACCATCTTCTATTTCCACGTCGCTCTACTCCTGCAGTCCTTCTGCTGCCTCTGCCTCGCGCGCCCACGCTCGCCCTGCCTCGTCGGACTTGGTCCGTGGGCCACGCTGGGCTCTGCCCAGGTCTTGCACGCGTTGTGTGTCCCTGAGCGGGCCGGCCTTTGACGCGCCAGTCACCACCGAGGCGCGTCATTTCATTAAGGATGGCAACAGGTCGGGTTTGGATCGGATGGAGTCTCCGTGTACCTAAAGTCGAAACCCAAAACCAAAACCAAAACCTATTCGGGTAGAAATTCATCATCAAAACAAAACTCGCGGATACCTGAAACCCGAATGGATACCTGAAACCCACGGATATATATACACATTTCACATGTATAAACAAGAGACAACAAATAATAAATATTTTCATGAGTTAACTTTGAATAAATTTAATAATCTAAGTAAACCAATTATTATTAACATATTATAAAATATGAATTTTAATTACAAATGATATATTTCGGATATCCATTGGATATCCACGGGTGGAAAACCAAACCCGGAACCGAACCCGAAAACGATGGGCGAAAAACTACTACCAAAACCAAAACCGCTAGACCCGAAACCCACGGATATCCGAACCAAAACCGACCTGTTGCCATCCTTACATTTCCTATCCATATGAGCAAAATACACCTATGGTCCTCCAACTTGACTTACGGGCATGTTTGGAACGCGAGACTTTTTTCTGTTTCTGTACTTTTTCCTAAGAAAATGAACTGATTCTTGTAATTTTTTTTTCACAATTCCTGTGAAATTCTTGTGTTCCAAACATGCTCTTAAAGTGTATCTAGGTCCCTAAACTTTTAAAATAACATATGTGGATTGAGCTTAGCAGATGGTGTCATCCAGGTCCCTAAATTTTCGAGAAGTTTAAGTCAGTCGGAAGGAGCCAACTTGATGTCTTTAACAGTTCGATTAATTTTTACTATTTCTATTTATGAATAATTAGTTCACGTAAAGTGGTAAAATTTGATTCGGTAGGGGCTAGCTGATGTGAGCAGTCGCTGCACCATCATGCATGCACTCCACCGGACGGTCCCCCAAGGTCCCACGCCCCCTTCACTCTCATGCAGTGGAGACGTGAAACAACAGAGTTCACATCATGCAAGGGGCCTGCACGGCTGCAACGATACACGTACAGTACGTACTCACAACAGGAGTTTGGACTAGGATAAGTAATTGTCTGCACACAGTGAGTCAGTGACACAGCTATTGCAGGGCCTTACACGAAGCCCCCCTCGGCCCCTCCCAACCCCACCGTAGGTCCGTAGCAACGTGCCAACCTGATGCCTCTCTCTGACAAATCTATTTGTGCCTGTGTAAAGTATTCACATGACGATAGAGTCATGTACAGTGTACTCCTTTCCCTCCTAAATTATAAATTATAAGACATCTCAAAATATTAAATTTGACAAAAAAAATTATAGAAAAAATTATAAAGATTTATAATATAAAATAGACTTATTATAAAAAATATAATTAATAAAGAATCTAATAATACTTAGTTGACATCATAAATGTTATTATATTATCATATAAATTTAGTCAAACATGCTCTCCGATATTCATGAAATATCTAGTAATTTGCATGAAGTGACCTCGCCTCCTCCTCTCCGTCTCCGTGAGAAAGCCTTTCACAACTCCACGAAAGTCTTCCACCACTACTCTTATATTAAGCAATTCTGCTCCTAAATGATCTTAAATGAAAATATAATTAACTATAAAGTTACAATTCTTTTCGAGCACTACAACTTTAGTAGAAGATGTGTTCCATCCAAGACAGTTTAAAAGATTCAAAATTCTGAATTCGAGAAACTAAAAAATTTGATTCAATATTTGAGGACAAAAAAATCTCAAATAAAAAAATCGTGAACTGAAAAGTTGTAGATTTCAACTATGGTATAAAGTTTATGTTCATACAAGTTCACTTTTAAAAGAAGTTATAAATTTATTTTCCTAGTAGCTCTTTTTGAAAAATAAAACAATTTTTAGGAACAGTTAACCACCTATGAAATTAAACTCATTTTCACAAACAGTTTGTATTATAAATGACCTCAGTAAGAGCATCTCCAATAGTATGATTAGTATATCTCCAATTGATTCTATATTGATTTTTTTTGTTTTCGCAAAGACGCCAAAACAGTCCTCCCTCCGTCTCTAAATAATTATCTTTCTCACTTCCCGAGAAATAAATAGAATTAATTGTATATAAAAAAATATTATGTGAGCATCTCTAACAACTCCTTAAAATTCACTTGCCAAATTATGTGGTTTGGTAAGTTGTTATTTTTTGGGCAAGTGAAAAAAAGTTTTCTCTCCAACAATCAGCTATTCCAACTTGAAAAAAAACCCACGAGGTATCCATCGCCTGGACGGAGCACGAGGCGCAGCGGGAGCACCGTCCGCGCGGCCAATTTGATTCGGTAGGGGCTAGCTGATGTGAGCAGTCGCTGCACCATCATGCATGCACTCCACCGGACGGTCCCCCAAGGTCCCACGCCCCTAAGTTCTCTCTCTAACAATTAGCTATTCCAACTTGAAAAAAACCCACGAGGTATCCATCGCGGGACGGAGCACGAGGCGTAGCGGGAGCGGGGCCGCACCGTCCGCGCGGCCGCGGTGGAGACACGGGTTTTGGGGCGGTTGAGGCGCAGCCGGAGCGGGGCCGAGCCGTTCGCGCGATCGTGATGGAGACGCAGGTTTTGGGGCGGTCGAGGCGCAGCGGGATGACGGGGCCTCGCCGTCGCCGCCCGCGGGGCGGTGCTCGAACGCGAGGCTACAGCGGGACGACGGAGGCCTCGCCGTCGCGGCCTGTGGGGCGGAGCTCGAGCTCGAGGCTACGGCGGGAGCGGGACGGCGGGGGCTCACTGTCGCGGCCTGCGGGGCGGAGCTCGAGCACGAGGCTTCTTCCGTGCGCGCGATAGCAACCCACGCCGCGCGCGGCACCCGTGAATAGCAACCACAATGTGTCAATAAGAGTAGTATATAGGACTAAAATATTAGCCACCAGGTAGCTAAAACACTGTGGATCCTGTCTAGAGAGTAGTCCATAGTTAAAGTTGTCCATGAGCTTATGGACTACCCATAAGCAATAAAAAATATTATTGTTTCCTACTCCTCTCTCTCCTGTTGGCTAGAATGGTGGAAGAATGTTTTTTTATTTCTAGTAGGACCCTCTTTATAGACTCCTTTGTTGGTTGAACATTGTAAGAGGGGCGCCACTAGCGCCCAGACGTCCGACGCATGTTTGCGTCCGGACGCTTCAGCACCAGTGTACGGAAACGACACCAGTATGCGTGCCCGCGCCTCTCTGCAAGCCCCTGCCACGCTCCCTCTACAACCCCTGTAGCGCTGCGCTCATTTTGTAAAAAAAGAGAGAAAGGGTGTGCAGCGCCACTGATTAGAAAAGGATCTGGCCGTGGCGTTATATGGATGCTCTGCCGGCTTCGGAAGAAGCGGCGCAGTAAAAGGTGGGGATGAGAGATGCAACATTCAATCTACTTTTGAAACATCGAAATACAACAGTTGTAACATACATCTGAAGCCCATTGAAACACTTGAAACACGAGTGTGAAACACCGGAAAAAAAACACTTGAAACACGATTGAAAACCATTGCAACCATACACAACATCCAAATAAAACACATACAATGTATGTATGAAAACATGTAAACATACGTTGTCAACATATGTCTTTGAAAACAATGCAACATATGCAACATCTTTCGATCTACTTTTACAACATTCGTATGATTCAACTGCAACTACCTATGAAGGTTTTGAAACAATTAAAATACATTGTTGCAACACAGGGGGAGAGAGAGCCTAGCGTCGGGAGCGCCATGGCCGCTGGATCTGCGGCCACTGAGGGCTCCCGATGGGGGAGGATGTCGGTGTGGGGGTGGAGGGGCGGCACCGGGGTGGGGGAGGAGCGCCATGGCCGCTGGATGTGCGGCCACTGGGGGCTCCCGGTGGGGAGGATGTCGGTGTGGGTGGAGGGGCGGCACCGGGGGGGGGGGGGAGGAGCCATCCAGGTGTGGGGGGGAGCCACCAGGGGAGGAGGAGCCATGTCGGGGGAAGAAGCCGCCAGAGTTGGCGAGGAGGATGACGCCAGATGGGTGAAGGAGCCATGTCGAGCACGGATGGGAGCGGAGCGTCTGGAGCGGCGCTGAAAGGATAAGGCCAGCACGAGTGGGTGAGCCAGGCGGGTGGGTGAGTCAGGCGAGGCGGGTCGGGTCCGTCCGGGCGGACGGACGCCCGCTAAGAAACATTACCGTTGTAAGAGAGTACCATAGTTATGGACTAATTATGTGGGTCTCATGCTTATGGACCAAGTGATCCATTGCACTTACACTTGACAATCATGACAGAGATGCCAACTCCGGCGTCAGGACAGTCACGAGTTGGCACCTGCGCAACACTGCCGCCGACCGCGCGCCGGAGCCGTCGCCGTCACACACGTCTCCGGTCTCCCACCCTGTCCGTTCGTCCTGGAGACATCGACGGCCGGCCGTCGCTGTTTGTCTGTGGTCCGGCCAGCTGCTGCCGCCGACCGCGCGCCGGAGCCGTCGCCGTCACACACGTCTCCGGTCTCCCACCCTGTCCGTTCGTCCTGGAGACATCGACGGCCGCCCGTCGCTGTTTGTCTGTGGTCCGGCCAGCTGCTGCAGCGACGTGTTTTTTTTTTTGTTGTTGGTGGTGACGTGTTAGCTATTGATCTGCCAAAAAGCTAACAGATTTAGATATACTAGCAAAAACATGCTTGTACTTTACAACGGGTAAAAAAAATATTTTTAGTGTATTATATTTTCTTTATACAATAATATTCAATTAATTTTGTCTTGAATTATAAAAAAGAATTTGATATGTTTTTATACTGTAAAACACATAAATATTTACTTATAACATTATTATAATATTAATTTCTAACTCTTCATATGTTTATAGAACTATCGAATTACGTGACTTCTTTTAATAACGAAAAAACATATCAATTTAAATATCTCATCTCGATGTCGCTACTCCCCGCTCTAGAGTCCGGATGCCCTCGCTGTGCACCTTTTTATTTTTTTGTTTTTGTTAGTGCATCATGTATGGATTTTGCTGTGGTTATTGTTCTCTATTTCCATCTATTCTATTTCTTTTGGATTCGACTTCAATCAAAGCATCGGTGATTTGGAGTTGTTCTGGCTCTTTTTCTTTCCGTTGTATTGCCACTTGTTCAAAACTTGAACTCCATTGAGGGAGCGATGTCCTAGTCCTGATGCTATTGATATTTCAAAGAGAGAGGACAACTACAAAAATATCAAGATCATCTTCAACAACTCCTTAAAATTTACTTGGCAAATTATATGGTTTAGCAAGTTGTTAAAATGTTTAGCAAGTGAAAAAATGTCTATCTCCAACAAGTTGGTATTTCAACTTGGCAAACTTTAAAAAAGAGGTCCACCCGGTGCATCTCGCGGCTGGACCCATAAAATCCAAAATGATAATTAAAGGGATGGAATGAGTACTCTGCTAGTTGACACTAGTCTAAATTATAAATATTGGAGCTCATTTTTATAAATTTGATAAATTTAAAATTAATTTAATTTGTGACCATTTAAAAAGTTTATTGAGGGAGTAGTACTTTGAGCCCTCCCAACTTATCCCCTGTCGACGCGTTCTTGAATCCGACTAGCGGCAGCAGACGCGTTCTTGAATTCACTGCTTGGCTGTCGCGTGTTTGCACCCCGCGCCCCCCGCGACGATGGATCGGAAGTGTCAGAGACGAGCTGGGATGTTTACCAAGTTGCTAATGAGTGCGGAGATTTACCAAGTCTGGGGTGATGTTTACCAAGTTGGTAAATATATCAAGTAGATTTAAGGAGTTGTTGAAGAGATGTTTTCTTGTTTTTTCAAAAAAAAAAAAGAATACCAAGTGAATTTGAGGAGTTGTTGGAGATGCTCTGAGGACTATACAATATCGATACAAACTCTGATTGTTTCAAGGTGCGATTCATAGTGAATTAAGGCCGAACAAAAATCACACAAGACCAAAATTATGGCCGGTATAGATATAGATTTATATTAGAAGAAATTGGAAAAAAAAGACAAAAAAGTCGCAGACACAAGCAAAGGGAAATAGAAAAAGAAAGAAATTGGGAAAGGGTAGGGAAGAATAATATTGTTCAAATACCAATAATCTAATATTATTATAGATTTATATTCTATTTATAAGAAGAAACAGGAGAAAAAATGAAAAATAGTTATACAGAACTAACAGGAGGAAAGTAAATAGAAAATATATAGAAAAATAAAAAAGGATTAGGAAGTTACGGACCCTAATAGGGGGAAGCGAAATAGAAATTATAGAAAAATAAAAAAAAGGATTAGGAAAGAGCACGAAAGGAGTTTTCATCCGATGACAATACAGAAAAAGTTACAGCAAAAGATTCCGAGTTAGACAAAAGAATTTTCTTGTATTTGGATTAGGATTAGGATTCCTAGTTATATTCTTATTATTTTAGGATATCATTCATGTGTCATAAATATAGAGCTATAGATAGACGTGAACAGAAACGATTTCACAAAGTTAGTTGGGAAGGCCATTAAAAAAATAGGGATGAAATTTTACCTCTTTACTATTATACTTGCAAATATATCCGTGCATTGCAACAAATCATTATGTTTATTGCATAATCACCATTTTTTTAATTCGTCTTGATATTAAACTCCATATATTATACAAAGAATCATACTGCTCTAACTTATGAATGAGTAGGTACAGGAGATATTGTTGGACCAACAATTTTTTGCTTTGAAATTGTGAAAGGACATTGATGTCGCCTAAAAGGACTAGAAGGGGGGGTTTGAATATGTCTGTTTAAAAATTGGCTGCATAACTTATTAGTTTACAGGCGCGGCAGTGCCGCTATGGAGCCCGGCACTGCTGCTCTGTAGAGCGGCAACGCTAGTCAGTCAGACAGAATTATATATAGTTCAAAATCTGAACAACAAATCGAAATTCTACTTGAATAGAAACCTTCCTAGGATAGTATAGAACCTGTAGAACCTCTTGTAATAGGTAGGAGCTGCACCACCAAGTAGATCAGGACCAAACCCTAGAAATCACCTTGAGGACAAATGCAAGTAAAGCAAACAACACAAACACAAGTGACACAAGATTTATCCCATGGTTCAGCTCGCCATTAAGGCTTGCCTAAGTCCACGTTGTTGAGGTTCGCCACACAAGGCTTAGGCTCGCCACACAAGGCTTGTCTTTCCCTCATTCTCCAATCAAGAGAGTGAACTCTTGAAGTGAGGGGTGATTTCTTTGTTGCAATGAGACGGTTACAAACCTCCTAGGGCTGCCACATAAGTTGGCAAGCTCCACGGGCGACGCTCTAGCCGGCTAGGAGCAAGCTCTAAGAGTAACAAATGTAATCCACCGGCTTGAACACGAACCAAGTGCTCTAGGCATTGAAGAACAGTTTGTGCTGCCCTCTAATGAAGTTTGAAGGCTCAATCTCTCAAAGAGTCAGAGAGGAATTAAAGGGAGAAGCTTGAGGGGCTCTAATGGAGTTAGAGAGAGGGAGAGAGCTTTCTGTGGCTACACTGGTTGAGGAATGGTTCAGATAACCGTTGGGGGCAGCAGGAAGGGGATAGGAGTACTCCCTGCGATCCAATGGTAACCTTAAGTCCCGACACTGCCGCTCTAGGGCCCGGCACTACCGGACTGCAACACTGCTGCTCTGGGGAGCAACACTGCCGCTCTGGGGAGCAGCACTGCCGCTCTGCCTAAAAATGCTCCGAATGAAAAACTATTTTGCAGGGAGTATAGGCAAGGTATGAGAGAATGTTTGGTAGAATTTGAGCACTAGGTTGCACATTTAAGCTTGTGCATTGTATGCCCCTTTGTAGTACGACCTTTCCTAAACTCAAATTCAAAACATCAAATAATTTAAACACCTTTGAGTCGGTCACTGTATCCTTTGCAAATTAGGGTTGCACCATTGAATGTATTGTCCTTATTCTTATAATATCTTGAGCATGTGTTTGCAATCATCCTTATCTCATCTCTTTGAGCAAACACACCTGTGAGTTCAGTCCATGGCTTCAATTCACTTCCACTAATAATTTGATCCTCAACATAATATGACTCCTCATAGTTTGATTAATACTTCGACTCAATGCAAGTACTCTCTTCTTCACCTTAGCCATAGTACCTCGGTCTCCTTGACCTTCACCTTCGCTTAGTACCTTGAACTCCTTTCCTTGCTATCTTCACCCTATCAAGCCATACTCAAGTCACATCGTATTAAATATCCATTGAAAACCATTTCTTCAATATTGTGATCCTTACTTGAATATCTTGTAGATATGAATGTTGAGATCAATCAATCTTTGATATATGAGACTCCACATAAATATGGTCAAGCCAATTCACAATTCCTTAGATCTTCCTTATTTTGGCTTGACACTCTTATCACCCACTACAATCTCTATCTTCATACTTCTTGTTTGATCATATTAATGCAAAGTGATTTTTCAAATATTTGTTCATACAAGTGTTGACACTAGAAGTGGCAAACGGGAAAAGACCGCAAGCGTATGGCTGTCAAGTGTAGCTTTCACCGGAAGTATTCTAGGTATCGTATTTTCCATAGGGAACGAGAAGTGAGTTAACTAGGATTATGGATATGTCCTATGATGAATCAAGGGAGACTATGATAACTGGGTTGAGAGGTTCGATATAGCAATGATATCTAACAAGGTATAGCTGGTTATACTGGCTTTATTAGCCCTTCTCTTGCAGGAGGCGATGGGATAGATCAGTAAGAGGACAAATCTCTAATCGTACTGCGCCATCATGTTGTATTAAGTCCCTACCTTTTAAGAACTTATCTTACACACGTGGTGGAATACGAGGACTAGATAGGGCTGTCACCGCCTACTAGCTGTCACAAACAATCCGTGCGATAAGCGGTTTACAAAGGAAAGATCTAGCCTAAACACCACGTCTACACTATTCTTACTACTTTAACCCAACGTTAAAGGCTAAAGCACTCTACTTAAAGTAAAGCGATGAATAAGCGCAAAAAAATGTATAACAGCTAAACTAGATCTAGAATATTGAATGCATAAAGCACTCAGAGGAATCACTTACAAGTGTTGAACTTACAAGAGAATCTCATCCGCTGAGGTACAACTTGGAGAAGACGCCTGACATGCCCGACTCTCTTCCAGGCTCTCCTCACTCTCTTCCAACTAGCATAGCACTACTGCAGAGCTATGCTAAGCTAAGTAGTTTCTCCAATGAGGCATGAGTGAGAGTGAAGGCCTAGGGGGGTATTTATAGCTAGAGGTGGAGTAGGGGCTACTCCAGTGCCACGTCAGCGATCCGCGCCACCTCCATTAGCCACCGTAGGATCTGGGAACCTCGGGGAGCTCTGAGTGGTACTTAGGGAGGTCGGCCGACCTCCCTATGATCTGTGGGCCCGATTGGGTCTTCTAGAAGAGGTCCCCACTGGTCAGGGACCAAGTGGGAAGTCATATCCCCCATAGGGGGGTCAGACGACCCTCCTATGACTCCTCTGAGCTGCCTCGGCCTTCTAGAAGGCTGACCCACGTGTCATAGAGCTTGTTGGTCACTTCTATGATGTTTATCCGCTCGTGTGGGTCCATGGATCCATGTGCTAAGGTTCTGGAGCCTTGATCTTGATCTGCACTTGATCCAAGGGTTGGAATTGGCTTAGACCACACTATCTTGGATTGTGGTGACTTGGCAAGCTAGGGGGGCTCCCATACACAGGTCGGCCAACCTATGATTGGGCCCTTTGGCCCGTGTGAGACCTCCTGGTCAAGTGTAGAGTGTAGTGGTGTAGGTGCTGAGCCTGTTGGGCTCATATGTGGGTCGACCAACCTACATATAGGGCCTTTGGTACTCCATTTTTCCTAGTTTACACCCCTGCATACAAATAATGACATGTACATGTGGAACCATGTTATTTGCACACAAGTTACTCTAAATTTGTTGTTAGCTCTTTGAACAATATTTTGTTGACGGTTTTGAAGGTGTAAAAACATGGTGAAATTACCGTCAACAAGATCCCCCATACTTAACTCTTTGCTCATCCTCGAGTAAAGGATAAAAGTAAACATAACTATGCTATTCTCAAAGTATAAATCAAGCATAAAGATTTACTCAAGACAGTTTGTTATACAAGTGGGATATGTGGGATTGTCTAGCATATATCCTTGAGAGGTTGATAAATGAAATAGTTGTCAAGGCAAAGTCATTTCCCCAAAATCATATTTTAGTACTTGGAGTTTTCGATAAGTTTTTCAAAAGGAAGCACATAAGTCAACTTACTCCTCTTATAGTACTCTAGATCACTCACAATGTATAAGCTTCCTTACCAAGGCATAGCATGAGATTGCCTTCTTTTGTATCTCCCTACTTCTAAATGGCTTATGTGGAGCTTAGGTAGGGATAAACAATGTAGCATACTTGCATTACTTATATTGTAAAGTCAAAACAAGGATCCAAGGAGAAAAATGTCATAATCCTAGATCAAGATGTGCATGTGTATGGAATATGGTAGTTGACTTTATTGTACTCTTTAACTATGTATGATCTCTCTAACTTTATGATTGTTTGAGATATGGCTATTCGTTTTTTTGCTGAGCTTTTGCTCATCATCATTTTTCATCATTTATGATAGCCATATCTCTTTTGAAGAATTTGAGAGAGATCATAACATATTTCTAGAGTATTTATTGGATGAATATGGAACAAGTAAATGAAATGCATGTTTTGCGTACTTCTAGTGTAGAAGCAACGAATTTATGTGGTGTGTACGTGATCTTGATCTTTGAACTATGACAAAATTCTCAACAAGGGTCAACATGGTTTGACTAAACTCAAAGAAAAATACAAGAAGCATATGAGGAAGGTTTTTGATCATGTATAAACATATATGGCTTTGGTGGGAATTTTCTCACTATAGAGGAGTAGTGACATTATGGTTTTATGACATTTTCAAAAATTAATCTCCAAGTACTTTAAATAGACAGGGTATGAATCATGAGCCGAGAACATATATCTCATTGATCAACAACTTAGTCAATATGGTTTCCTATCAAGATATTTTCCCACTAGCATAACCAAAAGCAAGAATTCATCTTTATGACGCTTTTATCCTCAAAACGTCATAGATCATATCACTTTTCAAATTTTAGTTTCAAATGCGATCTTCTTGTTTTTATTCAATATTAAAAGAGAAATAAACTAAGCAATTAATTTCTTGAAGAAATAATATTTTATTTTATTTTTAAAAGGGAAATGAGTAAAGTAAATAAAAGCATAAAAGAAAAGGGAGAGACGTGGCACACCAGACAGGAAGTATGTTGACGTTGACTGGATGTTGGCTGGTAGGCCTGGAGGTCCTTGGTGGGGTCGGCCGACCCCACCTCGAAGGATTTTGGCCACTTCGGTCCCTGAAATAGATCCCTTACCTTTCGAATGTTCTTCTGCTCTGCCAGTTCTGCTATTTGGCCTCTAAGGTGCATTGGTCGATGCACAAAAGTGGTCGATGAGATCCAATTTTTTGTGGGACATGTCATGACCATGTACATCATGATTCCATGGTCGATCTAGTGAAATGGTATGTTGGGGTGTCGACCGATACCCCCCATACTTGTTTCACTGCATACTGCAACACATGACAGAGAGAGATCAAATGCAGGGGTTCTACTGGGGTAAGATACCAGCAGAACCAAGAGTTTCTTTTATCATTGATAGCTTAGGCGTATGTTCATTGATTCATGAGTGATAGACTATCATGCCTAAGTATATTGTTGCTATGAAGGGCTAAGGTATGTCAAGGTAGAAGATGGAGAGAGAAGGTCTTATTTTTGACATGGCCTTAGCATAAGGGGTGATAAGCATCTTGTCATGCTCTCTTCTATCAGAGCCATGATGTAGGTTGTGTTGATGGCTCTAGAGGATGACTAAGGAGAGGGAGAGGTAAGGACATCCTCTCTCTCAATGGCTTTGGATAAGCGCTTGAGCTTTACATTAGTGATAATGTGAAGATCATTAAAGCTATCTTCAAGACCTAGACACGCCATTCTCTCCTGAGAAGCCCTTTCTTCTAAGGTTGCAATGCTCTCTTTAGCAACAACCCGTAAGAGCTTTCCCATATCGCTCTTTTGATCTTCTTCTTGGTGGATCCATGGTGAGGTCAAGGAAGATGAGAAGGGAAACAAGAGGAGATGAAATTTCTATGGTGGTGAAGAAGAACAAGGTAAGAGGAGGAAGAAGGAGAGGGAGAGATTAAGAAGAGAGAATCCAACGTCCTTCACCTCTATTTTCACTTGGATCGTGCCGGAAACAGGAGAGAACTGTTGGTCCAATGTTTAGGAGCAACGGGCATGGCTGAAGGGTCAAAAAACCCCGATCGGCCGACCACTTTTTGGAAGGTTTGGATCGACCGAGCCTGGATTGAAGGTCCCACGGGTCAGATTAGGCAGACCGTGCAACGTTGGGCTGATCGAGAAGCCTCAAGATGAGGTCGGCCGACCTCCTATTGGGGCCAAATGGGCCCAATTTTTGTGTGGGAGGTGACAAGGCTAAGTAAATGCTAATTCTAGGGTCAAACATGAAAAATGAACAAAAAATAAACATGTAGATTTTAGTTGGATTAAGGACAAAATCTATCATGTCAATTTCATGCTCAGGTGATTCATGTTCATGAAAAGTTTGAGACATTGACCATTTACCTTTAAAGGTGTTGGAGCCGTAATCTTGAAGCGTGATGATTCCTTGTGTCACAACATTGATGATGTAGACTAGTCTTCCTTCTTTGAATCATCACATTGTACTCAGAAGTCAAACCCTTTCCTCCATTCATTGTTTCTCTCCTGCGAAGGATTCGTGGACAACACATACCCGAAGGAATTCACGAATAATTTGAAGCAAGGGCAATGTTGTCATAGAAATAGAGGGCATCTTCTATGCTATAGAAAAGTTGGCTTTAGCATTTTAGCACAGAAATAGCTTCCAATTAAGGGTACCTTGCCTCATCCCATGGATGTGGACACACATGAACACAATTGTTCAAAGTCACGTAGATGAGTGTAGGGATTTTCATCTTCGTCCCTAGAAAAAGGTTTGTTCTGAACCATCGCTATGAGACTTTGGCGAAGCTCATAAGGAACGGGCCATACGGCCTGAGATGAACTAGGTGGCTCCAACCTAGCGCCCGTTGGAGCACCATACTCAAAGAGAGGTGTTTGATCCATAGGTGTATATGTGGAAAGAAAGGTTTAAATTAAACAAGGATAATAGGACCAAAGGGTTCTAGTTAAAACAGCTACCGTTCCCCGGCAACAGTTGCCAGAAAGCTTGTTGACACCAGAAGTGGCAAACGGGAAAAGACCGCAAGCGTACGACTGTCAAGTGTAGCTTTCACCGGGAGTATTCCAGGTATCGCATTTTCCACAGGGAACGAGAAGTGAGTTAACTAGGATTATGGATATGTCCTATAATGAATCAAGGGAGACTATGATAACTGGGTTGAGAGGTTTGATATAGCAAGGATATCTAACAAGGTATAGCTGGTTATACTGTCTTTATCAGCCCTTCTCTTGCAGGAGGCGATGGGATAGATTAGTAAGAGGACAAAACTTTAACCGGACCGCGCCATCATGTTGTATTGAGGCCCTACCTTTTGAGAACTTATCTTACACACATGGTGGAATACGAGGACTAGATAGGGCTGTCACCGCCTACTAGCTACCACAAACAATCCATGCGATAAGCGGTTTACAAAGGAAAGATCTAGCCTAGACACCACGTTGTAACACCCAAAAGTTTGAATTTTGAAAATAGATTGAATTTGATCTAATTTGAATTTTTGTGCTCATGAAAATTTAGGTAAATAAAAACATTTTCATCAAATAAAAATTTCTTAAGGTAGAAACTTGCTTTTGCATACATGCTGGTGCATTGTTTTATTGGTTGAGTGGCTTTGTTCAAAAACTCAAAGAAAATAATTTAAAAATGCTTTGGAATGGTTCTGAAAATGAGTTTAAGAAAAAGAAAAGGAAATTCACTTTCCATCCCCTCCTCTTTAGCATTTCAGCCTGCTGGCCCAGTAGCACACCCGGCCCCTCCCTCTCCTGGCCTTATTCCCCGCCTGGGCCGCCTCCTTTCCTCGGCCCAAGCTACGCAGCAGCGCCACCACAAGCCCGCACGGAAGCTCTCAGTTCCTCCTCCTCCTTCCGCTGACGTCTCAGGCCCGCATGTCAGCGACGTCCCCTTCATCGAGCCATCCCCAATCGGGACTCTGCTCCCGACGCAGAAACTGGCTCCGCTCCGCCTCGACTCGCCTTGGCGTGTGTGTCACGCATGGGCTCCCTCCCTCTTTGGCCTTATAAAAAGCGGCCAAGAGCCCCCTCCTTTTTTCCCCGAACCCAATTCCGAAGCTCTGCTCTCGCCTAGCTCCAGCTGCACAGCTCGCTGCCGAGTTCAAGCGCCGCCGCGAGTTTCTTCGTACGTCGCTGTCCGGTCATCGTCGTAAGGTCCAAGAGCTACGGATCGCCTCTACGAACCCGTGATCACCTTCGCCTCCCCTTTTGTTCTCTAGTTGCTCACCCCAAGCTCACCACCGCACGCAGGGAGCTCGTTGTCTGCCTCCTTCCGTGGTCGGCCGCCACCGTGCCACTTCGGCCTTCGCTTTTGTCCCCGGTGAGTTCGCTAGCTTCTTCTCTCTCTCCCTGGCCTTCTCCCGGTTCAAACCGAGGCCCCGAGGGTCCTATTCACCTACGCCGGCGAGGAGCAGAGCTCCTAGCCATGGCGCCGCCGCATAGCCCGTCGGCTTCACTATGCCGACCGGACTCCCCCTTCTCTCTCTCTTTTATCTTCTAATCTGAACCGTTGACCCCCGATCCAACGGCTCCAGATCGAAGATACCCCTTTGCCGATCAATCTTTGCTAAAGCGACCCCTGGTTTCTTCTTATTCAACCCTCAGTACAGTCCAGTAGATAATTTCGAACTTCCTTATTTATTTCTATTCGAAAATAGTTCCATCTATTCTCAGAATTGCCATCCAACTTGTTTTGACCCTAAATCATTCTCTTGAGTTCATCATTCATAAAAATATCTCTAAAATCTTCTGGGGAATTTTTCTGTCTTTTTCAAAACCTTTTCTCATTTTTCTTTGAGCTTAATCTAATTTTTAGATGCCCCAAAATATCTTTTCGTGAGCTCCAAATACTTTATTTGGGTTCATAATATTCCAAAGTGTCTCCGAGAATTTTCCCAGAATTTTTGGAGGCTTCGGAGTATTTTTCGTGACTTAAATATTAATTCTAGAATTTTCTAGAATTATTTTATTCCGAAAATAAAATAATAAATATCTCAATTTTCCACCCGCCCTCAAAGCCCATGTGCATTAATTCTAATAAATCTCAAAAGTTCATGCGTTTATTTACTAATGGGCTTTAATGATTAATCTTGGGCCGTTAGTAAATATACACGTGGTGCAACATCAATTAGTACCATATTGCCAGTTGATGAATATATAGGGAGTTTTTCTCCCTATATATATCTATCAGCTTCTTGCCAAAGCACACCACTTCTACTGTAAGAGGAGCCCCTGGTTTGGGAAATCCTCGGCGACTTTTCCGGCTATAACTTCGACGTCCTCCGTCGATTCCGAGTATATAAGGTTCGTCTCGTCATTCTCTTCACCCTAGAAGTCTTTCTTTCATCGAATCCATTGTTTTCCGGTCATCTTTCTAGCGAGAACGTCCATGGACAGGTTCATCTTTTCCGGCCATCGTGCCTCTCCTCTTCTTAGGCCGAACCAGCGCCACTGCCGAGGACCGGTAGGGCACCCTACCCCTCGTGGCTGTGTGGCACCGCCGCCGGCATGCTGCTGCACTCCGGCTCCTAGCTCCTCTCGCGCCCTGCGTGGCCGAGCAGAAGCTTGGACGGTCGCCTCGCAACCACCCGTTGCACAGTCGTGCAGGCCAGATCGGCCCCATGGGCTGCCGTCATTGCAGGCCACCATGCTGCCCGGCGGACTGCCCCTGGCCACATCTGAGTCACCCTGACACCCCTCCCCCTCACATACACAGCAAGTTCCAGGTTCTGTACGAGAGCCAAAAGAAGAAGCAAGGTATAACTTATTTACATGTTTGCCACTCAATCTTTTAGTCCCCGCCGTTTAATCGGTTTATCTCCGTTTCTTTCCGTTTCAGTTGCATTAGATTCGTTTCATCAAGATCTATGTTTTAAACCCCCAATAATATATGTTTTGAAACTTTGAAAATAATTATTTATCTAATGGTTTTAAAATCAATTAAGTTTCAATCTTTAATCTTGTATAGAAAATCATGTTTAATTCATAATTAATTCGTTTTAGATCCGTTTTAGCCCGTTCAAGTTGCGTTGGTTTTGTAACAATAAGATCTACATGTTAGTAACAGTAATAAACATGTTTCATTCTTTAAAATAAAATGATAATCGATGAATCTATAAGCAATGGTTTTTCCAATTAAAACTAATCTATGTGTTTCACCTCGATGTTTTCCTAAATAAAATATATTTAGTTTAATCTTGTTTTTCCAAGCAAATATAATGTGACTTAATCTAATTTGGGTATTTCTCTGAAATATCATAACCATGCTTTTTATAGATAAAATAAACGAAGTCTAGTTTTTTCTTTTAAAAGCTAAATCTTTCGGTAGTCGTTTCTTTCCGTTATAGATCCGATTAGCGTGATTCTCGCGTCTGCATGATCGTAGCAATACGTAGATTTCTTTTAAACCTTTTTCATTGATTGGTGTATTGTTCTAAAGTAGATATATTTTATGCTTTGTATGATTGTTCAGATGCTTGTGTGGTGTTTATGATCTTGTCCATTCGGTGAGATTTACGTGGAGATCAAGAAGAAGTCATCAGAAGATCGAGAATCAAGTGAAGAAAGGATCTAAGAGTTTAAGGCAAGTATAACATGGGATCATCCTTATTACCTATTCACCTTAATCAATCTAGTCATATTGCATGTGTCTAATTTTGATTCCTATTAGATCTATATCATAGCTTTGTTATCCCTTTTACCTTGTCACCAATGGGTTACTATGCATATGGGTAGTTTTGCTATGCTGAACATGAAGAATATTGAATTGAATATTGACTAATGGATATATGCAACGTTGATTAAAATTGGCTTTTATAACAACATGGAATAGGACCCCACTGTAGGGCAAAAGCTGGGATTTAAATGCAACCATGAGTGCTATAATGGCTCTGGCTTTAGTTAAGTATGAAGTTTGGACTAGCATGCTTGTGGTTCGTGAAAGGCACCTTTCCCGAGCTGGTTATGGGGTATAGCTTCTGTGGGGACCGCTGCGGGTGGTACCATCGGGGTGTCCCATATACCCCTTTGCATTGGGTCCGTAGGGTCTGCTACATGCTAGAAAGGGCTTTTGAAAGACTTCATAGTGTACCCTGCCTGCTCACCTTGGAAGTGTTTTGGGAGTCATGATCCCGGGCATATGGGCAACACAGCTTGTGGGTAAAGTGCGTAACCTCTGCAGAGTGTAAAACTATCATGATAGCCGTGCTCACGGTCACGAGCGACTCGGAAAACTCACAGTGTTAGATACTCATGTTGTTGAACAACTTATGATGGTAAGTTTGGAGATATGATAAATGAGATTGTTTCATTAATGATCATGTGGTTACCAACTGGGTTAAGCATAACTAAAGCTAATTGTTGTTAAAACTTGACCAAGTTAAAAGCAACCGCGGTAAGCCAGTGTCAGCCTTTTGAGCTTCATAACCCTATGTTATTCTTGCTGAGTACTTGAAGTGCTCACCCTTGCCTTATCAACCATACCAGATTGCAAAGGGCAAGAGTTAAAGGAGTTAGGCTTGTGATCAACCAGTCAGTTGTCCCTGTGAAGTTGGAGTCTTCACCTGAAGTTCGGAGTTGTCTTCCTGTTGTTCGCTGTGTTGAGGTTATCCTTTGACCTTATATGTTATGTATTTAAGTATTGTCTTTTGATACTTCCTTAATTTGTGGCTATATGTGAGATTTGACTTCCTGGGCTCACATATGGTGTAAATCTGGTTTTGTTCTTAAAACCGGGTGTGACACATGTCTACACTATTCTTACTACTTTAACCCAACGTTAAAGGCTAAAGCACTCTACTTAAAGTAAAGCGATGAACAAGCGTGAAAAGATGTATAACAGCTAAACCAGATCTAGAATATTGAATGTTATAAAGAACTCTGAGGAATCACTTACAAGTGCTGAACTTACAAGAGAATCACATTTGCTGAGGTACAACTCGGAGAAGACGCCAGGCAAGTCCGGCTCTCCTTCAGGCTCTCCTCACTCTCTTCCAACTAGCATATCACTATTGTAGAGCTACGCTAGGCTAAGTAGTTTCTCCAATGAGGCATGAGTGAGAGTGAAGGCCTAGGGGGTATTTATAGCTAGAGGTGGAGTAGGGGCTACTCCAGTGCCACGTCAGCGATCTGCGCCACCTCCATCAACCACCGTAGGATCAAACCGTCATTGTAACGGCCTTGGATCAACGGCAGAGATGCTTCTGATGCATGGAGGCATGCATAAAGGCGGTGGGAGGCTCGGGGAGCTCTGAGTGGTACTTAGGGAGGTCGACTGACTTCCCTCTGATTTGTGGGCCTAACTGGGTCTTCTAGAAGAGGTCCCCACTGGTCAGGGACCAAGTGGGAGGTCATAGCCCTTATAGGGGGGGTCGGCCGACCCCCCGTATGACTCCTCTGAGCTGCCTTGACCTTCCAGAAGGCTGGCCCACGTGTCATAGAGCTTGTTGTTCACTTCTGTGACGTTGATCCGCTGGTGTGGGTCCATGGATCCATGTGCTAAGGTTCTGGAGCCTTGATCTTGATCTGCATTTGATCCAAGGGTTGGAATTGGCTTAGACCACACTATCTTGAATTGTGGTGACTTGGCAAGCCAGGGGGCTCCCATACATAGGTCGGCCGACCTATGATTGGGCCCTTTGGCCCCTGTGAGACCTCCTAGTCAAGTGTAGAGTGTAGTGGTGTAGGTGCTTAGCCTATTAGGCTCATATGTGGGTCGGCCGACCTACATATAGGTCCTTTGGTACTCCATTTTTCCTAGTTTACACTCCTGCATACAAATAATGACATGTACATGTGGAACCATGTTATTTGCACACAAGTTACTCTACATTTGTTTGTTAGCTCTTTGAACGATATTTTGTTGACGGTTTTGAAGGTGTAAAAACATGGTGAAATTACCGTCAACAACAAGCAAACCAAAGTAGAGACCATCTTATATCCAATATACATTGTCTCCTTTGTGATTTGACCTTTGCTTGGTGTTTTCTCACAAATGCACTATTGATTCATTATTCATTCCTTGATCAACACTAGTCCACTATCCAACTCTTCATGTTCATGCAAAGCAAGCCAATATAGAGACCAGTCCATAACTATCAACTCATGTCTCTGTCGATGTTTTACCACCGATAGCCTGCCATGGTGTTACCCGAGACAGTAGTTCATGCCTCGGCGAATAGTGAAACCTTGATGGTTGGACACGCAGGGACACACGGTTTATACTGGTTCAGGACCTCGACAAGGTCGAGTAATAACCTTACGTCTAGTTGAGTCATCTGTTATTGCTCTTGATCGTAATACAAGGTGTTGTGTGTCACTCTACGTATCGGGTGTTGTGTAGTATGTAGGGAACTGTTTTTGGGTGATTCCCTCACCAGCCCTTTATAGTCCAGGAACTGGCCGAGGTTATTCTAATCCTACTCGGTTACAAACTTAGAGTCCTAAGCTACGCTTCGGTCTTATTGTCCTTACCGAGTAGAATTCGGTTTCTTCTGTCTGTCTTCCTTCGTGGGCCGAGGAAAGGAGGCCCAAAGCTTAGGCAAGCCAGTCTCTAGGTACCCTATAGGATATCCCATCGACAAACCCCCGAGCATCTCATGATTTTTCTTTCAATATACCGGGTTGCTTTAAAAGCGAGTCGAGTTCTTTTTTGAAGCAAGATCATGAAATGATCTTCTGTGTTCTTCGCCTTGCAGTTTTTTGTGCACCTCTGGTGCACTCATTGAGTGTAGCCCCCGAGCCTCTGGATACTTGGCACAAGTATTCGGAGGATCTGAAAAAATGTCTTAGTCTTAATCTTCTGTGTTCTTCGTCTTGTAGCTTCCTTGTGCACCTGTGGTGCACTCATTGAGTGTAGCCCCCGAGCCTCTGGATACTTGGTACAAGTATTCGGAGGATCTAAGAAAAAAGTCTTGTAAGGTAGGTATTTCCAGCCCCCGAGCCTTTCTTTGAGTTCTTTTTATCAGAAAAGAGCTTGGTGGAAGGATCTGAAATAACGTGCCCTTGTCTTCTTCTTATTCACGGGTGGGTACTGTGTCTTCACGGGTATGTAGAATCTTGCTTTCACTATTCTCTTTGGTTAGGTTTTTGTCTTTTTATTTCTCTTCCTTTCTCGTGACATTTTGGATTTTTGCGGTCCTTCCTTGCTATATATCCCGTTGTGTTTGTACTAATGCCTTGACCCTTAAGGTGCTCCTCTTTCTTCTGATGACTATGCTGCTGAGTGAAACTGAGCAGCCTCCGGGCCTATGCCCTCCTTCTGGTAGTTGAGTGGATAGAAGAATTCTTGTGAATGGAGTTAGAGGTAGACTAACTCTTCGGTTAGATTTTCCTAAGAAGTTTGGCGTGGTAGGCAGAAGAAGTCTTATGAAGTAGCTTCCATGCCTTCTCTATCTAACTGCTAGACCCCGGGTTGTCACCGTTGCCGCTCCCGAATTGGTTGAAGTGGTATGCTTCATCCGTTTGGTCGTCTATGCTTGTATCGCACTCTTGCTGGAAAGCCTAGAGTTGGAGCTTTCCAGTCTTGTTTGTTGAGAGTGGCTTTTCTGCCTATTACTCAGAACTTTCCTCATGTTGTGTGGAAGTTCCAGGTTGTTTTAGCTTTTATATTTGTCACTTGCGGTCTTTTGTTTGTAGATGTAGCTAAGTTTGATCTTCTCTGGTTGTTGTAAAATTATCAGCCGAGTTGTTTTTCATAGCTCGCAGAGCTGTTGATGGTTGTATGGTTGTCCTTGGAATATTCTTCTGAATATTCTGTATGGTACTCTGAAGTATTGTCTTTATTGTAACCGTATTTCTCTCTTCACTGTAGTCCTTGTAGAATCTTTTGTGTTTACTTCTTCCTTTATGTACTGTTGTTGTTGTAATCTTTTCCTCATAGACTTGGTGTATGTGCACCCGTTGTTCTTCTATAAATAGGTATAGTGTGGCTCCCTTGCCATATGTCTTCTGCTTTCCATTGTAAAGGTCCTTGCTATATCATGGATCCCTGTTGGCAAGCTTGACGAGCCCCCGGCTTCTTTCTCTCCTTCTTGAGTTGTAATCTTGTAAATGGTGTAGATCTTGTGATAGAAACTAGTAGATAGCTAGTTTTAGGGTAGTGAAATTTTGTGGAGGAAACCAAAGCAAATGATGTAGGCCTTGTGATGGTATTGGTGTGTACTGTCATGGACCCTTCAGTCGTTTGTTTGTATTTTCATCCGGGTTGTTCTGGATTCGCTGCCCTTGATGATGTTCGTCTTGGACGACTTCTTGCTTGTAATCAGGAAGGGTGGGTTTCTTATTGTCTAAAATCACGTCTCCCCAAGTTGTTGATTCCTGCGCGACAATTACTAGTTCCGGTTCATGTAATTTTTGACTTTTCTCTACTGCTTAGGGTACTTTTGCATTTGTTAAGGCCTTGCGCCCTGATATCCTTCTGTTGTATGCTGATGCCCCTTAATAAAGAAATCTTTTTTATCTGCGCTTTTCATATTCTACCGAGTTGTTTTCTTGTTACGGTGTGATTCGGCTGTAGTTAGCTTAATCTAGCCGTTATCTTTCCTTTTCTGATGCGCAATCTTAGGGAGTGACTGCTTCGCTATTTTTTCATAATTACTGCCCTTGAGTAACGGTTATTTTTGGGAACTAATCCTCCTGTTATCACCTTTATATAAGCTCCTTCGTCTTTTGTTACTGGGTCTGTTCGTAATCGGGAAATCTTTGTCCTTTGTCTTCGGCTTAACCTACCTCTGTGATTCATCTTTAGAAAAAATTTCGCAATGAAGGGTAAAGGAATTCCGAAGTCTTCCGTACAGCAAAGTGATCTTGATCTCTTGGTTGCACAGGGACTTCTTTCAAGATCTACTCTTTCTGCCTGCGAATTGCTGTTGGTCAATTATCTCCAAACCTGTCTCCTTACCAATCTATTCTTTTTGTTTCTTATGTCAGATCCGGACTTCGCTTTCCACCTTCTGATTTCTTGGTTCAATTCCTTGACTTCTACGGTCTTCAGCTTCATCATCTTGTTCCTAACGCTATCCTCTTTCTGTCATGTTTTGCACATCTGTGTGAGGCTTTCATAGGAATTCCTCCTTGCCTCCTGTTCTTCCGCTACTTCTTTCGGGTCCGTTTTACTGGTCGGTCGAAAGCTCCTAGTTGTGGCTACTGTATGATACAATCTTGTCAAGGTCACAAAAATACTTTCCCCTCGCTGTCCTTGTCTGATTCTGTTCGTGATTGGGTTGAGAAGTGGTTTTATGTTTCCCAACCGCCTTTTCCTAGACCTTTTGATTTGTTTTCTCTCCCAATTTCTCTTCCTTGTTGGTCAAATAAAATATCTTCCTCTGAAAAACGTGCTCTTAAGCCTTTGATTGATCGTCTTAGTTTTTTGACACAATCTGGATTGATAGGCAACGGTATTGTTCCTAGCTTTTTGCGTCGTCGAGTTCAACCTTTGATGAAGAGAGATCATCTAGGCTTTGAATATACTGGTCCTTCTGACTTATCTTGTATTATCCCTGAGGTTGAACTCTCTGATGATGATATTCTTGAGATGATGAACAGAGTATTGAGTGGTGTTGTTATTCTTGCTGTTGCTATTCAGGAGTATAATGTTGTCAATCCGCCACCTGATGTAAGCATTTGAATCCTTGATTTATTTTTTATTTTGTTATCCCCATCTGATGTGTTTCTATTTTGCAGGATCTTGGCTATAACTTTGTTCTCAATGTGCCCGTTGTTGATGATAGTGGACATCTGGATGTTAATGATGTTGAAGAAGATGATGATGATGATACTGACACTGCTGTTTCTCCGAAGCGGGGTCGTTCAGATGTTGATACTAAGCTTTCTCGGTCAAAAAGGAGGCAGTCTGCCCGTCATGGTTTTTTGTCATGTAATCTTTATGCCGAGTTCTTTTGCCACTCCCGTCTTTCTGTTTCTCTATTTCTTGACTTTGTTTTTTGTTTTGTAGATGGACATTCAGCTCTTTCGACTAAAGATGAGTCAGTTGATCCTTTGAGTCCTTTAGGGTGAGTTCTTTTTTCTATTGTTTCTCTTTATGTGCTTTCGTGATATGTGCTGACACTTGTTCTTTTTGCTACAGTCGGGTGCTTGCTGATGAGCCCCTTGCGTCTAGCTCTGTTGTGTCTTCTTCTTTTGCTTTACCATCTTTTGATGGTGGTTTTGACTTTGCTATCCCGAAGTTGTCCTTCTCTCAGACTGTGGCTGAGATCAAAAAATCTTCTAGGTATGTTTTCCTTTGCTTATTTCCTTAGTACTTGCTGAATTCTTTGTAAAGGCTTGTAATATATTTTTATACAGTGTTGCCTTGGGTGGTTCCTCTTCTTCTAAGGCTGTTGTGGATTTATTTGCTCAAGCTAAATATTTGTTGTCTTGCCTGCTTTTATCCTTCTGTTTTATTTTTGTGCTTACTTCTTTATTGCAGGTGATCCGGTAGCTTCCCTTGATGTCATTTTGACTGGAATTCCTGGGGAGTCTTATGCGACTACCCCACCTGTTGCACCAATTCCACCTGTAGCTGATCCTTGTGTTTCGTTGTCTGCTCGGTCTGAACGGATTAGCAGGTTGCTTTCAACCTGGGATTCTTTTTCTTCAGAGTATGGTGTGGAGCTCAAGGTACTTTCGATACTTCTTGTCTTGTATTTCACTTTTTCGTATTACCTTCTTTTTATCTTTGTCTTTGGTCAGCAGACTTTCCATCAAGATCAAGATGTTCTTTTTGGTCCTCAAGAAGAAAGGTCTGCTATCCTTATTTAGGGCAGTCTTGGTAAAGCTTAGGCCGAGTTGTCTCGTGTCAAGGCTGAGTTGGTTCAGATGACAGAGATGCGAGATTCTGCTGCTACCCGAGCTTCTGGTGAAATTGCTGAACTGAAGTCTCGGCTTGCTGGTAAATTTTGCATTTCTACTTATTTCCCTTTGGTTTTGTCAGACTACTTTTGTTTATTTGTTTGATATTTGCTAGATGTTGAGCGCCAACGTGAAGCTTGGAAAAAGGATCGAGAAGTGATGACCGAGACCCTTCGATCTTCTGAAAACAAGGCTCATCATGTAAGTGAATCTGCTGGTGATACATTAAAAAAGGCTCAAGATTTGCTAGCCGAAGCTTAGTTGATTCGGGTCGGTGCTGATCGTGATCTTGTTCAGGCTTTACAATCTGTTCAGACTTTGCAAGGGAAGTTAACTTCTGCTCAGGCACAATTTAGGTCTCTGCTTGAGGCTGTGAAGCCTATTGTTGTTGCTGTTTGTTGTACTAGAGATGATAGTGTTGGTATAGATAGTATAATCCCCGTATTGCCCTCACGATTCCATGAGTTTTGTGAAAAACGGGTTTGAACGATGTATTGGAAATATTGTTTCCTTTGTCCGGGCTCTTGCTCCTGAAGTTTCTTTTGCCCGAATTCTTGAAGATCCTATGGAGTCTGATCTTTTGACTTGGTGGGAGCAGACAAAACCTAAGGTCAAGAGTCTCTGTAGTGAAATACTTGGTCAGATGGAAGTGTTGCCTCCTCCTTGATAACATTTGTTTGTCCCTAATGGTGATTTTGTAATATACTCTGAATGATATTTTAACATATTGTCAGGCTTCGTCCTGATATTGTGATGCTCTTATCTTTGTTTGCCAACGTTGTACACCTTTGCTCTCTGATTTGATGAATACCTTGTTTTCCAACCTTTTACAAGTCAAGCCGAGTTCTTTTGATTGTTGTCTGAAGTTGTGCGCCTCTGGATTAGGCTTTGAAAATGCTTCTGAAATCCCGAATTCTTCTTGGGTAGTATTATTGGCCTTTGAGCCTTGATGACAGTATTGGCTGTAGAAGGACTTGTGCCTCTAAGTTTAGGCTTTGCGTTGTAACATATCTCCGAGTAGTTTCGGGGTAATGTTGTTGTTGTTTGACGAGTAGTTCTTTCTTGTTGATATTTTGCTTCTTGATGTAAGGATATTTGGCTTGTATTCTTTTTGCGTCGAATTCCTGCTACTCTTCAAGCATTTGTTGTGTCACTTTGTACGAGTGATTGATTTTGGTATCGTCGAGGTAGACTACTCTTCTTTACTGCGTCGAGTAGTTTGATGTCATGCCGTCTCTCGAAACGGTAGACTTGTAGATATATGAACCAGACTGTGCCGCTCATGGTGCGAAGCAGTCGGTTTGTCAGGTTGCCTCACGAAACAACTGACTTATGAATGCCAGACAATGCCGCTCATAGTGCAAAGCTGTCAGCTTGTCAGGCCGCCTCACGAAACGGTAGACTTTATATATATACCAGACTGTGCCGCTCATGGTGCATAGCAGTCGGTTTGTCGAGTTGCCTCATGAAACAATCGACTTAAAAATGCTAGACAGTGCCGCTCATGGTGCAAATCTGTGAGCTAGTCATGCCGCATCACGAAACGGTAGACTTTCTATATGAACCAGACTGTGCCGCTCATGGTGCAAAGCAGTTGGTTAGTCAAGTTGCCTCACAAAACAACTGATTCCGGACAGTGCCTCTCATTGTGCAAACTGCCGGTAGATTTTATAGATGTGAACCAGACTGTGCCGCTCATAGTGCAAAGCAGTTGGTTAGTCAAGTTGCCTCACGAAACAACTGACTCTGGATAGTGCCTCTCACTGTGCAAACTGCCGATAAATTTTATACATGTGAACCAGACTGTGCCGCTCATGGTGCAAAGCAGTCGGTTAGTCAAGTTGCCTCTCGAAACAACTGACTCCGGACAATGCCTCTCATTGTGCAAACTACCGGTAAATTTTATACATGTGAACCAGAATGTTCCGCTCATGGTGCAAAGCAGTCGGTTTGTCAAGTTGCCTCACGAAACAACTCGACTCCAGACAATGTCTCTCATTGTGCAACTATCGGTTTGTTCTTGATGTCTTGTATCTTGCGCTTTTAGTTGTAGAATTTCTTGAGTTAGCTAATATGCCAAGTATTGCTTAGTTGAACTCCTTCTTCTGTCATTAGCTCATAAGTTTCGGGTTGTATTGTTGTCTTGATGATAAAAGGACCCTCCCATGGGCTGAGTAGTTTATGTCTTCCATCTTTTTTCTGGATTAGTCGTAGTACCAGATCTCCTGGTTTTAACGTTCTTGGGTGCATATTTCTGTCATAGTGTCTTCGCAAGCCTTGTAAATATCTTGCATTTTATATTACTGAACTATCTCTTATTTCTTCGATTGAGTCGATCTCTAGTCATCTTGTTTCTTTAGCTTCTCTTTCATCATATTGCTCAATTCTTAGTGATTGCCATATTAAGTCAATTGGTAACACAGCTTCTGATCCGTATACCAAGAAGAAAGGTGATTATCCTGATACTCTGCTGATTTGAGTTCTTAAACCCCATACCACTTTTGGTAGTTCTTCTATCCATTTACCTCCATAATCTTTTAGGTCTTCATATAGTCTTGGTTTTAGGCCTTGTAATAACAACCCATTGACTCTTTCAACCTGTCCATTTACTTGGGGTGAGCTACCGATGCATAGTCTATTTCTGTTCCACAATCTCTTGCCCAATATTGGAATTCCTTTGCTGTAAACGGTGATCCAAGATCCGTGATTATTCTGTTGGGCATCCCAAATCTGTGCATGATTTCTTGTATGAACTCTGTTGCCTTTTCTATGTTGTATTTGACTAGTGGTTTGTATTCAATCCATTTGGTGAACTTGTCTACTGCCACGAATATGTACTCGAATCCTCCTTTTGCCTTTTTGAGGGGTCCGACTTGATCTAGCCCACAACATGAGAAGGGTCAGGCTGGTGGTATGCAGATTAGGTTATGTGCTGGAACATGGGATTGTCTTGCAAACATCTGGCAATTCTTGCATGTTTTGACTAATTGTTCTGCATCCTTAAGTGTTGTTGGCCAATAAAATCCACTTCTAAATGCTTTGCTGATTAGTGTTCTAGATGTTGCATGGTTTCCGCAGCATCCCGAGTGGATTTCTTCCAATATTTCTTTTCCTTCTTGTGTAGATATGCATTTCAGTAATATTCCAGAAGATGTTGTTCTTTTGTATAATTTATCATTTACAAGAACGTAGGCTTTGCTTTTCCTTATAATCCTTGTTGCTTCTGCTTTGTCTCCGGGTAGTTTGTTTTCAATTTTATGATCAATGTATGGTTGTCTCCAATCGCTTTCTATGTTGAGGATTTGTCTTGAGCTGTCAGGTTCTTTTGCTTCGTTTATGTCCATTGGGTCTTCTTTTGGTTTATTAGTTTCATAGATTGATGGCTTTGCGAGTTCTTCCACAAATACTCCAAGTGGTATCTTTCCTCTATCTGACCCCAACTTGGATAAGATATCTGCTGCCACTTTTGAATCTCTTAAGACGTGGTGAATTTCTAGTCCATCAAAATTCTTCTCGAGTTTCCGTACTTCTGCACAGTTGCGTCCATGTTGTTTCTTGTGCAGTCCCACTCCTTGTTTACTTGGTTGATTACTACTGTTGAATCTCCATAACCGAGAATTCTTTTGATTCCGAGTTTAGTTGCTACTCTTAAGCCATGTATGAGTGCTTCATATTCTGCTTCGTTATTTGTTGCTCGCCATAATATCTGTAATACGTATTTTAACTGTCTTCCTTATGGGGAGATTAGTAGCACAGCTGCTCCTACTCCTTTGAGGTTTAGTACATCTTCCAATGATCTCGTATTGGCTCGGGTTCTTTTTGTGCGATTTCTGTCCATTCTGCAATGAAGTCGGGTAGTATCTGTGACTTGATTGTTGTTCTTGGTTTGAAGTCTATATTTAGAGATCCAAGTTATACTGCCCATTTTGATATTTGGCCTGTAGCATCTTTGTTTCTGAGTATGTCTTGTAGCGGAAAGTTGGTTGCTACTGTTACTTTGTGTTCATGGAAATAATGCCTCAACTTTCTTGATGATATAAGTACTGCGTATAGTAGTTTCAGTACATGTGGGTATCTGACTTTTGATTCTGTGAGTACTTCGCTGATGTAGTATACTGGTCTCTACACTTTGTAGACGTGTCCGAGTTCTTCTCTTTCCACAATGATTGCTGCACTTACTACATTTTTTGTTGTTGTAATGTATAGCATCATGCCCTCCTTATTTCTTGGCGGTGTCATTACTAGAGATGATGATAGGTATTCTTTCAATTTGATAAAGGCTTGATTTGCTTCTCTGTCCATTCAAAGTTTTGTTTTCTCTTCAGGAGTTTGAAGAAGGGTAGTCCCTTTTCTCCCAATTTCGATATGAATCTGTTGAGAGCTACCATACATCCTGTCAGTTTTTGTATGTCCTTGACCTTTTTGGGTGGCTTCATATCCATTATTGCCTTGACTTGTTTGGTGCTTGCCTCAATCCCTCTATTGTTGACCAAAAAGTCGAGTAGTTGTCCTGATGGTACGCCAAAGACACATTTTGTGGGATTGAGTTTCCACTTCCACTCTTTTAGGTTCTTGAAGGTCTCTTCTAGGTCTTTTAACAGTGATTCTGGTTCTTTTGTTTTGACTAATACGTCATCAATGTAGGCTTCGGCGTTTCTTCTGATTTGATCTCCAAGGCAGGTTTGTATTGCTCTTTGATATGTTGCTCCTGTGTTCTTTAGTCCAAAAGGCATTGATTTGTAGCAGTATGCTTTGAAAGGTGTTATGAAGGATGTTTTGCTTTGGTCTTCCTCTCTTAATGATATTTGGTGATATCCCGAATAGCAGTCGAGAAATGATAGCAGTGATGATCCAGCTGTTGAGTCTATGACTTGATCAATTCTGGGTGGCCCATATGGGTCCTTTGAGCAGTGTTTGTTGAGGTTTGTGTAGTCTACGGACATATGCCATTCTTTTGAGTTCTTTTTCTCCACTAGCACCGGGTTAGCTAACCAACTTGGGTTGATTATCTCTTTGATGAACCTAGCTGCTAATAGTTTTATAATTTCCTTTTTGATTGCTGCTTTCATGTGTGGTGCAAATCTGCGCAGCTTCTGTTTTACTAGTCTTGATCGTTTATTTGTATCAATTTTGTGCTTAGCCAACTCCTTTGGGACTCCTGGCATATTTGCTGGCTTCCATGCAAATATGTCTTTGTTATCCCTCAGAAAGTTGGTGAGCGCGAGTTCCTATTTAGGATCCAGGTTTGCACTGATTATCGTCGTCTTCTCTGGATCTCCAGTTAGTAGGTCGATTGTCTTTGTGGCTGCTTCTTTAGGAGGTGTGAAGGTGCTTGGCTTCTTTGCCGGTATTTGGATTTCATCCGGGTTCATTTTCTCAACTTTCCTCGAAATATCTTCTTTTTCCTTGTAGTCTTGCAGCTTTTCTGATATTTGTATGGCTTGTACATCACAATCGTATGCTCTCTTTAGGTCTCCTTTTAGTGAAAGAACATCTTTTGTTGTTGGCATCTTGAGTAGTAGATATGGGTAGTGGGGAATTGCCATGTATCTTGTGAGTGCTGGTCTTCCAAGGATTGCATGATAACATGATTCGAAGTCGGCTACTTCAAACTTGATGAACTCAGTTCGATATTTGTCGGGTGTCCTGAAGGTGACTGGTAGGGTGATTTGTCCCAAAGGTATGGAAGCTTTTCCGGGTACTATTTCGTAAAAAGGAATACTGGTCGGTGTGATCATGTCTTCATAGTCCAAATTCATCTTTCTTAGAGTATCTGTGAAGATTATGTTTAGTTCTGCTCCTCCATCGATTAGTACTTTGGAAACTGCTACTCCTGCTATTGTTGGTCCCATTACTAGAGGATAATAAACAACATTTGATGCGCTTGTCCATTGATCTTCTCTTGTGAACTGAATTGGGTATTCTGACCAATCCAGATATCTTGGGGTGGCTAGCTCTGCTGCCATGATGGTTCTGTGTGTCAGCTTTTCCTGTCTTTTGTTTCTTGTATGATGCTCCTAAAAAGATTACTGCTATTTGTCGTTGGGGTTCTTGATAATCTCCCTCTGCTTTCTTTGTATCCTTCCCTGATTCATCTGTTCTTTGCTCCGAATTGTTTGATCGTGTATCTTCCTTCTTTATGAATCTTCGTTGAAAAACGTCACATTCAACTAGCTTCTAACTTGAATTTGGATGTATGTAGCAGGGTAGGTCTTCTATCCTTTCTGTTGGTCTCTTTGTGTAATTGTTGCCCTGATAATCCTGTTGTTTGTGTTTCTATTGTTGTTGTTGTTGCTATTGTTGTTGTACCCTCCTTTGTCGTTGTCGTTGTATCTTCTTTTGTTGTCTATGATATCTCCTTCTGATTCATCTGATGATTTCAAGTCAGGTATTTGTGGTGGCTCTAAATAAGGTTCCAACTCCGCCATGTATATGGTATGCATTCTACGAGTTCTTTTTGCTTGTTGGCTTTTTTTTTGTCTTGTATGATAGCTCTCGGTAAAGTCCGAGTTCTTTTCCCACTTGGAATGGTAGTTCTGTAGCCTGGCCTTGTGTTCTTGAGGGTTGGTTTGGCCAATGCAGAATACATCCTTCCGGAGTCGTTGACATGACCAATCCCTCTTGGGCACCTTTCAGGGTTTTGCTTCTCGTCATCTTCCTTCGAAGGAAATTTCCATAAGTGTATGCTGAATTGTGTAGTCCATATAAACGTGAGTTCTTGATTGCTTCCGAGTTGTTTTTGCTTCTGATTGAAGTCTGCTTGTGTACTCTGACTTGGTTTGTGTTTACTTTTCTCGTGTTTGATTCGGGGTTGGCGTGCGGTAGTGTCTCCCTCTCCGAGTCGATTTCGTATCCATCTTCATCTGCTAGTCTGGTTGGTTTCGAAATCGTCAGATTCTGGATTCCTTGATTCAGTTCTTGAAGATCTTGATCCGCTCCTTCTTCTTCTCGGAGTTGGCTTTGGATTTTTCTGTTGTCGCCTATCTTGCAGATCCATGATCCGAAGAAAAACATGGATTTCGTCGGTTTCATCATCTTGAGGTCGTGGTCCACCAAGCTTTCGAGAAAAAAATTAGCCAAAAGCCCCTACCTCGCGCGCCAGCTGTCGATGTTTTACCACCGATAGCCTGCCACGGGGTTACCTGAGACAGTAGTTCGTCCCTCGGCGAATAGTGAAACCTTGGTGGTTGGACACGCAGGGACACACGGTTTATACTGGTTCAGGCCCTTGATAAGGTCGAGTAATAACCTTACGTCCAGTTGAGTCGTCTGTTTTTGCTCTTGATCGTAATACAAGGTGTTGTGTGTCGCTCTACGTATCGGGTGTTGTGTAGTATGTAGGGAACTGTTTTTGGGTGATGCCCTCACCAGCCCTTTATAGTCCAGGAACTGGCCGAGGTTATTCTAATCCTACTCGGTTACAAACTTAGAGTCCTAAGCTGCGCTTCGGTCTTATTGTCTATTGTCCTTACCGAGTAAAATTCGGTTTCTTCTGTCCGTCTTCCTTCGTGGGCCGAGGAAAGGAGGCCCAAAGCTCAGGCAAACCAGTCTCTAGGTACCCTATAGGATATCCCATCGATAGTGTCATTTGCCATTTTTCAAACATGTTTGCTTTCATATGATACTATGATATCCCACAACATAGAAGTCCTTTCATTGATTCCATTTGCATTATTGTCTTTTGCTTGAACTAGATTGTTTCCAAGATCTTACAGTACAACAATACACAATTTGATCTTCATTTCAACATTGCGTGGAATACCATCAAGTTTGCTTTTTCTTGTTAAACCTTTGATACACTTAACAAACTTGTTAGACCTTTAATTGTGTTATCACTCAATTCACCAAAAACCACTAAAGTGCTATATGTACTTTTAAATTGTATACCATAGCATGTAGTTTTTTGTTTTAAAATTGTAAGACGTCTGAGCTTTTTCGCTCAGGTGCCTTGGTGGCCCGTGACTTGGTGTCCTTGCAGACCCTGGCCTGCCTGCCCACCCGTGGCCTAAAAAATTATGTTTCATTTGATTTAGGGGAATTTTGCCCGGACTGCAAAGTGACACCACTTTGCTAATAGACATGCAAAATTTTACGATTTGCTGGTGGACACTGTAGTTCTTGACAAATTTGTCGGTGGACACTATGCACAGAAAAATAATTTTAAAACATAGATATAAAATCATATAAATGCCTAAAAATTATACTACAAAATTTTCTATGCTCTACGTGATGAGATCTATATAGTAAAAATGTTGTTTTGCACTAACATGATCATTTTGCCCCTCATCATAAATAGACTAAGTTAACCATAATTAATTTGTTCATATATTTGTATGACACCAAAAATCTTGGAAAATCACAGAATGTATATATAACCAAATCTTGACTATGCAAAAAATATTATCTCAAAATAATAAAGTTTATAATGGTATATTTAGCATCACTAAGTTATAAATTTATCTCTTGTCAAGCTTAATTGATATATTAAAATTTACTATATTGAGCTAATATTTTTTAACATAGTCATGATTTGGTGATGTATACATTCTATGATTTTTTCCAAGATTTTTAGTGTCCTACAAATATATGGAAAAAATAACTATGGTTAACTTTGTCTATTAATGATGAGGAAAAATGATCATTTTAGTGGAAAACAATATTTTTACTATATAGTTCTCATCATGTAGAGCATAGAAAATTTTATAGTATATTTTTTGGGCATTTATATGATTTTATATGTATTTTATAAAATTATTTTGTTGTGCACGATATCCACCGACAAATTTGTCAAGAACCAGAGTGTCCACTAGCAAATCGTGAAATTTTGCATGTCCACTAGCAAAGAGATGTCACTTTGCATGTCCAATAGCAAAATTTCCCTAACATCTGTATAGAATATTCTATTTATAAAAAGAAGAAACAGGAGAAAAAAGAAAAAAGTTACGGAACTAATAGGAGGAAGGTAAATAGAAAATATATAGAAAAATAAAAAAGGATTAAGAAGTTACGGACCCTAATAGGGGAAGCGAAATAGAAATTATAGAAAAATAAAAAAAAGGATTAGGAAAGACCATGAAAGGAGTTTTCATCCGATGACAATACGGAAAAAGTTACATCAAGAGATTCCGAGTTAGACAAAAGAATTTTCTTGTATTTGGATTAGGATTAGGATTCCGAGTTATATTCTTATTATTTTAGGATATCATACGTGTGTCATAAATATAGAGCAATATAGATAGACATGAAGAGAAACAATTTCTACATTCACGAAGTTAGTTGAGAAGATCATACCAAAAAAATGGGTAGCGATGAAACTTTACCTCTTTATTATTAAGTATAGATTTGATTCTCCTTTGGTATTTTTTCCGTTCATTTGATTTAGATCCGAGGGTCATGATCATGACAAATCAAGTGTTCCATGAACTCGAGTGTCACGGCGCCCCCAAAAACACTCAACCCAGGGGTAGACTCTATAGCCAGATACAAAATACCAGGCCAAACCGACTGCACCGTCACTAGTATAGAATCTGCTTTTAGCCCCGGTGTGCAAGGGTCTTTAACTCCGGTGCCTGAACCGGGGCTAAGGATTCGGGACTAAATGTCCCTCCTTTAGCCTCGGTTCGCACAACCGGGGCTAAAGTCCGACCTTTAGCCCCGGTTGGGTGCGCCAGGTGGCGCAGGCGGGCCACTCATGGCAGCACCCTTTAGCCTCGGTTGGTATTATCAACCGGGGCTAAAGACCCTTTTTTTATTTTGGTATTTCTTATTTTGGTTTTCCAATTAGATTAGGTATTCAAATGTATGTATTCTACGCTTCTAATACATGTATTCACACACTTATAATTTAGTTTCAAGCTAGCATTAAACACAAATAAACTATGAAACTCTATAAGTATAATATATATATATGCACATAAAATTTACATCATTATCTATTGTTACTTGACTTAAGACACAAACGCTCTCGCCACTTAAATATCATACAGATGTTCGTCTTGATTTGGCTTGAGTGGGACGGTCGGGTCGTAATAGAAGTCGCCTCCAGGTTTGACCACTTTTTCAAGAAAAAATCCAGCAAATGTCTCTTGAATAGTTTTGAGGCGGTCTTCTTGCATCACTTGTTGCTGCAACCATAGCGTCTTCAATTTGCATTATAAAGAAACAAGTGTTAATATACATAAGATTTAGTTAATAGCAACAAATAAATAAAATGGATGTATTATATATACATATTACATACTTTTAGTTTCTCTGTAAGAGTTCTTCTTGCATACACCGTGAGGTACTCGCAAACGTAGTATCCACACAGATTGCTGCCTTATGGCTGCCTTAGAATCCACTGTAAGATATGAAAAGATTACCATCGTCATCATACGCATATGTTAAAGCATGATAAGGTAACAGATTACGAGAGCTAGTAGAACTTACAGGTAACATACGAGGACCATGTGGTGTCTCTTCTAGTTCTGGATGGTGTTTCGGGACGAACCAAGCTCAAACCCTGCTCAATAATTGGATCATTAGTTAATTAACTCTTGCAGTGTAGTTAAAGAGCAGGAATCCATATTTAAAGATCAAAGTTACCACTTCATAATGTCTATCATATCTTGGTAATCTCCCGGTGGTTTTCTCAATGAGTCAAAGATTATATATGCACTTCTTCTCATATCAATGACTATGAGTATCCAGTGAAAATTGCATTTGTTTATAGAATCAACATATATATCTTTATGCTGAATTGAGTAATAAGTAAGACAAATTGTGCAAACGATAACAACACTCACCCAAAGTTGTATGGGAAGAGTATATATTCTCTGGTCTTTTGGTTGACCAAGAACCTCCGAAGATTCCTCTCCGTTTGAGGTATCCATTGTTCGCGGGGAGTGTTTGGATCCGAGAATATGATTGATGGATCAATGAAACCAATTTCCGTGTCTCCCTTACGTTTGAGCATTAACATCAAGAATCTGCATATATATGTTTGAGGATAGTTAGTTACTATACATATACATATGTGCTATAGTCAGATTACTAAAAGAAATGATAATCACTTACAGACAGTAGCAGCTCATCAGAGATTTGTCTAGAGCATCCATGTGGCATAGTTGGTAGAGCTCACTATACAGAACAAATATAAGGTCATCACCCCGGAAGTAATGTTCTTGTCTAATTCTGACGCAAATGTAGACGTCATCTGGGTTTTTGGTACATGCCTCCATGTACCACGAGTTTAACCCGCGCATTTGCGTACCAAGATCCCTGAGGGCCGATGTGTTGTACAGACTTCTGCCACGTAAATAACTTCTCTTAAACTCATCGACTACATTGACATTTGCGACTAGTGCATTTCCGTAAAATTGAGCCGCGGATATATTAGCTCTTTTCAAGAAATCTTCCAATCCATCATAATTGACCTTGGGGCCACTGTAGTCTTCTAGCACGCTCATGTTTGAACCATATTCATACCCAACAACTAGCGGGGGCACTGATTGCTTCGATTGTTCCCCGAGCTATGGGACACCCTTCCCTGCTCTTTTCCTCTCGGTAATTGCCATTTCGAGAGTGCGGTCATAGTCCGATATTGGAGATTTCTTCTGTGCATCACGTAGCTTTCTATTCTTTTCTTCCAACTCTTGCCTTAGAGCTGATTGATGTAAGTAGAATGGATTTTAGCTTCTTTCTTTGCTTTATCGTCATCTTTAAATTTCTTGAATTCTACGGCAACATCAGCCTTTATTGAAGCCGATATTTCTTCTTCAATCATCTTAGACGGAAGTTTCTGAGGAATCTTAACAATAACTTTCCTTGTAGCTTGCCTCTTTGTTTTTGGTTGGGGGGCCGACACCTTTGCTTTTGTGGCGGTCCTCTTCTTTGGCGATGGGGCGGCAGGTGTCGGCATTGGAGACCGTCGTGGCGGCGTTGGAGACCGTCGTGGAGGCGATGGGGCCGGTGTCGGCGTTGGAGAACATCGTGGAGGTTCTGGGGCCGGTTTCGGCGATGGAGACCGCCTTGGAGGTTCTAGGGAGGAAGGCGTCTCGTGCATTTCACCATCATCATCCCTCGCAACACTATGACCAGCAGGTGATGAATGTTGACTTAGGTCTCTGGGATGAGGAGGAGGAGGCGGCGACGGTACAAATAGGAGGTGATTCCCCAGGAAAAATGATATAGCGCTTGCGCCAACAAATAAATGTCTTCTCCGCTTGTCCTAAAGTCGTCTCCCCATCACCTCCTTCAATGTCAATCTTAGCATCGCGATGGCCTTTTTCAACTCTATCCACCGAGACGTGAGCATATGCAGCTAGTACTTTTGACCCATGGCATATTGGTGTCTTTGTAGGGTCGATAGGAGATACAATACTGGTAGACACCATGATTGTGGTAGCCCCCTCTGGAATGTGCAGCTCACATGGTGTATTCACTTCTGTGATGTCATCCACGGGGAAGCATAACTTTGCGTCATCAACAGGTTGAGGCACTTCCGTGTCGGCAACTTTGAGGAACTCCGTGTCCCAAGCTTCACCTGATATGCACCTGGTTTGCTCATAAGTCTCCGATTTTGCCGACGCAACGACCGATGGAGTTTCACTCCGGACGACTTCAATCTTGTCTCCGACCCACTACACAAGGCTCTGATGCATGGTGGAAGGAATACAACAATTGACATGGATCCAATCCCTTCCTAGGAGCAAGTTGTAGGTGCCCTTGCCACTGATCACGAAAAACGTTGTTGGCAAAGTCTTACTGCCGATGGTCAACTCAACACATACGGCTCCCATAACTGGTGACACATTGCCTTCAAAGTCTTTGAGCTTCATGTCCGTTTTGACTAAGTCTTGGTCGCCTTTTCCAAGCTTCCTGAACATGACATATGGCATTATGTTTATTGATGCTCCGCCATCCACCAGCATTTTTGTTACAGGCTGTCCGCCTACTTTACCCTTAACGAACAGAGCCCTCAGGTGTTGCCTTTCATCATCGGCAGGCTTCTCAAAGACAGCTGCCATCGGATCCAAGACCAACTGTGCCATTTCTGCAGCCTGTTCTTCATCACTGATAGGTGCCATGAACTCCATTGGCAATATGACGACCATATTAATTTCCGTCGATGGATCCCTATCCTTGCGCTTTGGCCTCCACTGCTTTTCTTTTGAAGGATCTTCATTGCCATACAAGTCATTTCGGCGTTCACGCTGAATCCTTCTTTTCTGAGTCTTTGTCAGACCCTTGGGGCACCACTGAGGAAGCTTGGTTTTCCAAACAGGTTGGTGCTGCCTCTCGCCGCTTGTATCGGCACCTCTCCCGATGTTTGGATCTCTGGAGAATATTTCCTCATCAGGCACTCTTGCATTGGCCATCTCCTCAAGCTCCTCTTGATCAACACGCCTGCCAAGTCTGTTATGCGCGCTGAGCGTGCCCCCCAGTCGGTCATGTGCCGATTTTTTCTCTTTGAGTGGCCTAGCATACCTGGACGTCCGATCGTCAAAGCAAGGATTCTTTTCTGAACGATCGGTAGGGTAGTGCCCATTGCATTCAGGACAATTATCGGCAGTGGGTAGCTTGATGCCGTCTTCCCAACAGTGAACGAAGAAGGGACACTTCCAGTGGTCCTTATGCCGAAGCCATTCTTGGTGCTCTTCTTCTTCCTACCGATATCGCTCCTTTTGCGATTGCCGATACTCTTGCCTTGGCTGTTTATGCATGATTACAACACCAGGAGCCCTCTTGGCATTGTTATTTTCATTGGCAATCTTCTTGCCCTTTCTGTCATCGGCAAACCTCCTCGTGTCGTGCTCAACTACTTGATGGTTAGGATCTACCGATGTATTCTTCCTAACAGCTTCCGATGTCAGCACTTTAGTTTTTCCACTAGTTTCCACCATATTATTCGGAAACGGGTGCTGATCAATCTTCATCGGTTTCTGGACTTTAGAATTTTCAAATTTGATTCGTCCAGATTCAATTTCTGACTGCAACTGCCGCCTGAATACCTTGCAGTCATTGGTACTATGCGAAGTCGCATTGTGCCACTTGCAGTACCTGATCTTTCTGAGCTCTTCGGCCGATGGAATTACTTGGTGAGGCGCCAACTTGATTCGCCCTTCTTGAAGTAATAAGTCAAACATCCTATCGGCCTTGGTGATGTCAAAGGTGAACCTTTCAGCTTCTTTCTGGCCAAACGGACAAGACACAGATTTCTTATCCTTCACCCATTCGGCCGCACCGATCCTTAGCTCTTCATCTGACCCAGAATCTTCTTCCTGCCCAATGAAGGTTACCTTCTTATTCCAAGTCTTTCTGGGTTCAAAAGTTTTGACATCTTGATCGGCAATCCTTTGCACCAGGTGACTTAGGCTTTCAAATTCTTGAGACGCATACTTATCTTTGATATGCGGCAGTAGTCCTTGGAAAGCCAAATCCGTCAGTTGAAGAATCATCAAGTATCAGGCTGTAGCACTTGTTCTTTACGTCTCGCAGCCTCTGAACAAAGTTTTCCACCGATTCGTCATTACGTTGCCTTAGCTTGACCAAATCGGTAATCTTCTTCTCATGTATGCCAGCGAAGAAGTATTTATGAAACTGCCTCTCTAGATCGGCCCATGTGATTACAGAGTTTGGAGGTAATGATATAAACCATGTGAATGCCGATCCATACAATGACGATGAGAACAATCTCACCCTGAGTTCCTCTCTGCTGGCAGCTTCTCCACACTGGATAATGAAGCGATTAATATGCTCCATCATCGACGTGTCATCTTGACCGGAGAACTTGGTAAAATCAGACACTTTGTACCGATTTGGGAGAGGAATTAAATCATATGCTGGAGGATACGGTGTCCGATAAGAATATGTATTAACCTTGGGCTTTATGCTGAATTGTTCTTTCATTACTTCGGCGATCTTATCGGTCCAATATGCATCCTGCTCTTGCCGACTCATTGGCTGGTTGTTGACTAGTGGAGCCGGCTGATGCGTCCCTTCAGGTCTTGGTAGAAGATGGTTCTAGACAATTGGCATGGGCGCAATACCAGTCATCTGGACGTTATGCATCGGCTGACTTACCGATGGGTAACTTTGCACATTCACTGGACTAGGCTGAGTCATCATATTCATCGGTTGCTGTACCGATGGTCCACTCTGAGTGTGTGCTGGACTTCCATACTGATACATTAGTACGCCAGGCTGTTGAACCGGCGGCTAACTAGTCCATCCAGGATTATAAATCATCGGCATGTGACTTACCGATGGCTGATAGCTGATTGACACCTGCTGTTCCTGCACCTTAGAGTAATCAACAAATTGGTTACCTCGATGTGATAGTACTCCGGCTTGAGGATTTACAACCACAATTTGACTTCCAGTTGCTATACTGTGTTGCATCGGCACAGAATTCGCCGATGGTGGCATCAGAGGTACTTTAGGAACCACCGCCTGGAAATCTTCTGATGGCACTTGTATAGTTGGAGAGGACGTAGAGTAATGCATCGTAGGGATCACCGGCTATGATTGCATTGCCGATGTCATAGAGCCCTTCCAAGCTGAACTATCTCTCTGCACCAGATTGGAACCAGCAGATGGATTTGAAGACATACCGTATCCCCACCAGTTGGCAGGAGCTGGATGATTCTGGATAGCAGGTCCCGACATTGCCGACGCCACTGGATCTGCACTAAGCTTGGTGGTGCTTTCAGGACTTTGCCTTGGTGATGTGGCCACATCGGCAGACGGATCCACGGGAGTGGAAGACGCCATTGGGGCTGCCGATGAGTTTATATATGCCGATCCAGGTTGATGATACGCTGGACCAACATACTGAGGTGCATGTCCTTCTTTGAACGATTGCATAACAACATTGTACATGGTATTGGACAGCACATTGGAGTGGCTAATTAATGCTTGATTTAAGGCAGAATTAACCATCTCTTGCAACTTACCAGGATTGGCATCATACGTGACCTGCCGTGGCAACGGCGGATCTTGCTTCTGGATGGCTTCGCCGCTCCTGCTTAGGCTGAAGGACTTGAGATACAACTGTTTGTATTCCTCCATAGCCCGCTACATAGCCAGCCTCTAATCATCTTTTAGATCGGCCTCTGATACTTCGATGACGTTCCTTTGGTTAACGTCAGAGTTATCACCCATGATAGATGTATAATTGGTCCCACTGGGTGTGCCAAAAGAGATGTTAACACAAAAAGCGTCAGGATCTGCGAACACCTCGGGCTATTACCCGAAATTTGATATCCAAAGGTGTGCCAGTCGATTTGACTAGTTAATCGACAAGGACGATAACTAGAACAAAATCTGAACAAGACAACGGCGATACGCCCGGATGTCAAGACTCAGACTTGATCAGGATAACTAGAGCAGAGCTGAATGAGACAACAGTGATGCGCCCGGATGTCAAAGCTCAGATTACTCCCACACGGAACTTACAAGGGTTTGACGAAGATCAAGGTGATGCAGCCCGTCGAAGCTTGAAGAACTCGTAAATAGACTAAGACTAATGCAATAAAAGGGTAAATTGCAATAAAGGTAAATAAGAGTAATTGATTTGTTTGATAGATTGATTCATTCTTTACACGCAGCCCTTGGGCACATATTTATACTCCCGCATGGAGAGTTGTACAAAGACACGACTCGTACCTTTCCTAAACAAAACTCTATTTTAAGGAAATAACTGACTCGCACAGGAGTCAGACCCAAATAACAATATTATTTTCCTAAACAAACACCCCTATCTTTAAGGAAACAAACGACTCGCGCAAGAGTCAGACTCAAACTACTATAACAATACTGGTATAAAATCACCAGTTTCCTTATGTCTTTCCTTCGATGAAAACTGTCCATCGGCAGACTCCTTCAATCCGTGACTTCCTTCTTTCACCATCGGCAATCCCCTGCTGACGTCAACCACCACGTTACTCTGCGCCCATCGGCATCATCACTCCACGCCCATCGGCATCGGCAATACCCGATCGGCAACCTTGCAATTCTGGTGACTTGCCTTCGCCAATTAATCCTTATCGGCAAGAATCATCTAACTCTCATCGGCAACAAACTTATCCTTCTTGCAGCATTCACTCTCATCGGTAAATTTGACCGATGATTCTCCGATGCCGATACAAAATGGCTACCGATCAACGCAGGTCTTAGCTCATTTGACACGTGCCGAAAAACGGTGTCAACAGAACTATACTATGCACCTAATTTTAAAGTTTCTTTGTTTAAGTGCCAATGGGTGAAGATGACCGGAGCCGGGGTAACAATTGACAAGGATTATGGGATGACAACAGTGGACCTCAACACTATTGGGTACAAAGATGAACCATTCGTCCTTGCTGCTGATGTGAATCAGGTGTTCTATGTAAAATACATGTCTACAAAACCAAAGAAAGGAAAAAACGATGACAAATCAATCATCAATGAGCTCAAGCGTCACATAGTTCTTTCAGGGAAAAGAAATGTTTTGGGAATTGAGGACAACTCAGACATGTCAGAACTTTACGAAAGGGATGACCGAATTGCGCCATTCAGTGTGACCAAAGACCCAAGCATAATTCTAAATGCCGAGGACACTCCATGGTTTCTAAATTGCTCGCTTGATGTAGCTAGCTTAGCAGTGTGATGTCGATCAAGTGACATCTGTATTGGGCATTTTGGTCAAATAAATAAAGATCTACATTTGTTAGTGATCAAATTAATGTTTATAAATACTTGTTTTGTAGTCATTTAGTGACTAATGAAGATCTACATTTGTCAGTGAAAAAGTTTAGTTCTAAAATGAATGATCTTGATGAGTTATAAAACCTTTGTATTCAAAAGTTTTTCATATAGGGTCATTTAGTGTCTAATTAACAATTTTCTATTTAAGGGTACACTTGAAGGTCGCATAATTGGACAATGAATGGTGAAACACAAATAGTTTAACGTTAAAATAATGCATAAACTAATTTCCTGCTGGTAACCAAGCATTTAATTTTTTTTAATTGAACAATATACTTTTACATTAACCAAATTCTAATGGTTAGTTACATTTATATTTGATATTATAAAAAAGGTAAAAGATTTTATGTTATACATTTTTCTAGTGTATAATAAAGCAAAAGGAAATTTAATGGTTATTTTTTAAAATTTTGTGGCATGTATTTAATTTATTATGTAATTTACAAGACCTAGAACAATTTATATAGATATTAAACTATATACAATACCAAAACATGTAAAACAGGCCACTAAAATTTCGTTTGGCGCCGAAAGAAGCCTTTAGCCTCGGTTGGTATTACCAACCGAGGCTAAAGGGTGCCTACCTATATAAGCCCCGGCCTGCCTATCTCCCTCTTCCTCGATCTCCTTCTTCCTCGACGCCCAACCGCCGCCGCACGCTGCCGCCGTCATCATCGCCGTGGTCTGCCGGCATGCCAACGCCCACACCCTACCCGTCCGGTCCCGGTCCCACTCGTCTCGCCCGCGAGCGTCGCCGCCGCTGCCGTACGTCGTCGTCGCGCACCGCGCCGCCCGCACTACCGTACGTCGTCGTCGTCGCGCCGCCTCGCCGCGTGAGCTGTGCCGCGCGCACCGCCACCATCAACCTCCCGTCGCCACCTCCGCCTCCGCACCGGCCTTGCACGGCTCTTCCTCGCCTCGCGCCCGCACGACCGTCCGAGAGCCCGAGCCGCCGGCTCACCATTGAAGGAGAAAAAGAAGAAAGAAAGACAGGGAAAAAGAAAGAAGAGAAAGAAGAAAGAAGGAGAAGAGGAGAGAAGGAAGAAGTAGGAAGAATGAAGAAGGTAGGGAGAGAAGAAGGAAGAAAGAAAGAAAGGAAAAAATAAAAAAGAAAAAAAATTAGTAAATGCTTTTATAAATTTGTAAATGGATTTGTTAAAAAAAATAGGAAAATTGATAATATTCTATGTTATTGATTAGTTTCATGTTTTCACACACTAACATTTTATACATGTTTTTCTAGGTTACAGAGGAGATCGTGAAGAAGAAGAAGATCGAAGAAGGAAGAAGAAGAAGATAGAAGGTGAATTGTGTGTAAAAAATAGAAATAGATTTTAGTTTTAGAAATAGATTTTAGCACTTAGCGAAATATATAACCTTCCATTAGTTATAGAATTAGATGCCTTTCATTATATATATTACTTAGAGAAATATATTGCTAGAAAACATGTATATATATGATTTGATATATCGATGGATTTGTTAGAGAAATATTGACCTTCCATTATTATTGATAGTAAACATGTATATATTTCTACCCTAAATCCTAAACCCTAAACCCTAAACCCTAAACCCTAACCCCTAAGTTTCTAAACCCTATAGATATACATCCTAAGTGTCTACCCTATACCCTGAACCCTTTTATTACACACACACACACACACACACTACTTTGTTAGAGAAATTGATTTAGTAATGTATATTATGTGTGGACCACATTCATGCTTTTGATATATGTATTGTTAGAGAAATTGATTTATGTTTAGGGTTTACACACAAATCACACACACAAACTAAGTGTATTCCCCAAGTGTGTGCCTAACTCTAAGTGTCTACTCTAGTGCCTACACTAAGTGTCTACCCTTTTGGTTACTCTAAGAAAGTGTTACAAACTTGTTTAGGGTCACACACACTAAGTGTATCTCTTCATTATATTGCTAATAAAATATGTATAGAGCCCTCTTATTTGTTAGAGAAATAGATACGTTTAATTATTTGTAGTTAATTGTATAGATCCTTCATTTGTTAGACCTTTCATTTGTTTAGGGTTTACACACACTCTAAGTGCCGACCACAAGTGTGGCTAAACCCCTAAGTGTCTACCCCTAAGTGGTTACTCTAAGTACATGTTACACACTTAGCTTTTATAGTTGCAGAAATGGACGACCCGAATGACATGGAGGAATTCTTGTTTTCAATGATCAATGATGGCACTGATCAAGTAGATGACGACACGAATCAAGTAGATGACGAAAGTCAGTACTTTGCGCCAGATGTTGAGCAAGAAAATATCGCGCAAGACAATGTTGCCGAGGTATATATATGTCTACAATATCTCTTGTGTATACATGAAAATCAAAATAATTACAGTTGTATAATTATATTTATAAGTTTTGTGTGTCTACATACATAGCCGCCTGCATTAACGACAACTACGGGGAAGAGTAAAAATGTACGAGGCCCGAAGAAGCCATTGAAGGGTCGGTACATTATCACGGAATTCGATGAGGAAACAGGGGCAGTACTTGGACCACATGCACATAGATTTGCCAGCAACTGTGGTTACCTTGTAAGGGATAGGCTTCCGATCAGTGCTCGTGAATGGCAGCAAAGGAAAGGACGTCCTGACATTAGTTTTGTCTCTGATCGTGACAAGGAACTAATTTGGTAAGAAGTCCTTCAACATTTCTCGCTCGATACAGAAGATGAAGCTCTGAAGGGAGAGTTAGGGACTGTGCTATGAAGAAGATGGCAACATATTTCCAGGCCTGGAAGAAGACATTGCATAATGATTTTATCAAGAAGAACCTTACTCCAGATTTCAACAAAAAAGCCTACGTCAAGTTGAGACCGTTTTGGGATGACTTTGTAGCTTTCAAGACATCCGAAGAGGGCGAATCACGAGCTCAACAGAACCAACAGAATGCCCGAGAAAAGCAATACCATCATCACATGGGATCAGGTGGCTACAAGACTACCATTCCTAAGTGGGAAAAAGAAGAAGAGGACCTTCTAGCTAGGGGAATCCAACCAGAATCAGATGACTGGGCTGAGCGTAGTAAGTGGTGGTTTCTTGGTCATGTGGGAGGCATTGACCCTCAGACCGGGAGATTAACGTATACCGAAGGACTCACAGAAGCAACAAGGAAACTAGTTTACTCTCAATCTATGAAGGAACAAGGACTATGGTCACCAGATAGAGATAAAGATGAGCTAACATATGCCCTAGGGACTGCGGAACACGGTGGGCGAACGAGAGATGGCGCGGTGCCGTGGAAGCATGCCTTCCCTCAAGACAAAGATACATATAGAAGCCGCTAGAGAAAGAAGAAAGAGGAGGAAGCTATGAAACTTAGCATGTCGCAAATGCTTAGTGAAGCACACGAAGCAGCTATTCAAGCAAAAAAGCGAGAAGAGAAACTTCAAGCGAGAATGAGCGAGGAAATCAAAAGGCAAGTGGAGTTAGCAATCACCCGGATGCAAAGTACTGGATCAGTACCGCTAGTCAACATCAGCCCATCAGCTCACTTACTGATCCAAGCAGTCGGTCCTAAAGAAGAGTTTTAATGGATCAGTTCGCTGATGATGGAAAACTGGGACAGGGCTTCACATCCGCCGATGATTTACTCGAGATAGACATCGGCGATGGTAGCAAACATAGGCCTACTTTTATTAGTGCTAAGTTAGATTCCCAATGTAAACAATAGTTAACCGATTTATTAAAGGAATACAAAGATTGTTTTGCTTGGGATTATACAAAGATGCCTGGTTTAGACCGATCAATAGTCGAACATCGGCTACCTATTAAGACTGGTTTCCAGCCACATTGGCAACCTATGCGCCGATGCAATCCTACTATTCTACCTGACATTAAGGCTGAGATTACAAAGTTAATTGAAGCTGGATTTATTCGGCAATGCTGATATGCCGAATGGATTTCTAACGTCGTTCCTATGTATAAGAAAAATGAAAAACTTCGTGTTTGTATTGATTTCAGGAATCTCAACAAAGCTACGCCGATGGATGGTTACCCGATGCCCGTTGCCGATCTACTGATTGATGCTGCTGCTGGACATCAAATCATTAGCTTCATGGATGGTAATGTTGGGTATAATCAGATATTCATGGCTGAAGAAGACATATCCAAAACTGCTTTCAGATGTCCAGGTCACGTCGGTTTGTTCGAGTGGGTCGTGATGACTTTTGACTTGAAGAACGCCGGTGCTACTTATCAAAGAGCAATGAATTTCATCTTTCATAAGTACATCGACACGATAGTCGAAATCTATATTGATGATGTGGTGGTTAAATTCGGAAATTTTGAAAGGCATCTTGCCGATTTGCGGAAAATCCTGGAATGCACAGGGGAGCATGGGTTGAAGATGAATCCTAACAAGTGTGCTTTTGGTGTATCGGCAGGTCAGTTTCTGGGTTTCATGGTGCATCAGAGAGGCATAGAGATCGGTAGAAAATCTATTGATGCAATTAACAAGGTGGTTGCTCCTACAAATAAGACTGAGGTGCAATCTTTGATCGGCAAGATTAATTTCATTAGAAGGTTTATATCTAACTTATCTGGTAAGATTAAATATTTTAGTCCATTGTTAAAGCTGAAAGCCGATCAAGAGTTTACATGGAATGAAGAACAGCAGTTAGCCTTGGAGGAGATCAAAAAATATCTGGTAAACCCTCCAGTCTTGGTTCCACCTCAACACGGGAAACCTTTCAGATTGTATTTGTCTGCCGATGACAGTGTTATCGGATCAACCTTAATTCAAGAATTTGAAGGGAAAGAACGTGTAATATACTATTAGAGCAGAAGGTTAGTGGATGTTGAAACCAGGTATTCGGCCATAGAGAAGTTGTGTTTATGTTTATATTTCTCTTGCATAAAATTGAGAAATTATTTATTGTCGGCTGAATGCACTGTTATCTGCAAAGATGACGTGGTTAAGTACATGCTGTCGATGCCGATATTAAGTGGGAGAATCGGCAAATGGATTTTGGCGCTTTCAGAGTTTGATCTGAAGTATGAATCAGCTAAGGCAGTTAAAGGTCAAGTGATGGCCGATTTTCTTACTCAGCATTGCAATATGGTAAGCTCTGTAGAGATTGCTCCTTGGACTTTGTTCTTTGATGGATCTACGTGCAAGGAAGGAGCAGGCATCGGTGTTCTCTTAATTTCACCCCGAGGACGGAAATATGAAATTTCGTTGCTGATTGTTGCTACATCAACAAACAATCAGGCTGAGTATCAGGCTTTAATAAAAGGGTTGGAATTACTCAGAGAAGTGCGTGTCGATGCCGTTGAAATCTTTGGTGATTCTATGTTGGTGATCAATCAATTGACCGGGGTATATGAATGCCGAAGTGAAGTGTTATTTGCACATCATGAGAAGTGTTTACGGTTATTGAGAGAATTCAAAGAATACCGCCTAGAGCATATTCCTAGGTTGCATAATGAAGAGGCCAATCGGTTAGCACAGAATGCTTCGGGATATCAGCCGATTCAAGAAGTCATGACATCGGTAATAGTTGTCGATGACTGGAGAAAAGACATTGCCGATTACTTAAGAGATCCGTCCAAGAAAGTTGAAAGGCGTCTAAGGTTCCAAGCTACCAAGTATGTGCTCCTTGACAATGAACTGTATTATCGGATGATCGATGGAGTTTTGCTCGGATGTCTTGGTAAAGAGGAATCAAAAGAATTGATGGGCGAGATCCATGAGGGTGTGTGTGGAGCACATCAATCAACATTCAAGATGAAGTGGATGATTAGGCGAAATGGATATTATCGGCCGACAATTCTTGAAGATTGCTTCAACTATTTTAAAGCGTGCCAGGATTGTCAAAAGTTTGGTAATGTACAGAGGGCACCTGCATCGGCAATGAATCCTATAATCAAGCCTTGGCCGTTACGAGGATGGGCTATTGATCTCATCGGCCAAATTTATCCACCATCGAGCAAGGGGCATAAGTTTATATTCGTTGCTACCGATTACTTTACAAAATGGGTTGAGGCAATTCCTTTAAAGAAAGTGACATCGGCAAACATGGTGGATTTTGAAAAAGAACATATTGTTTACCGATTCGGTATTCCTCAAACTATTACTACCGATCAAGGAACCATGTTTACATCGGGAGAGTTTGATGAATTTGCTGCTAGTATGGGGTTCAAGGTATTAAACTCTTCTCCTTATTATGCTCAAGCTAACGGTCAGGCTGAAACAACTAATAAAGGAGTTATCAAGCTTATCAAACGCAAGATTGAAGAGAACCCTAGAAGGTGGCATGTGGTGTTAAATGAAGCTCTATGGTCGTATCGGATGAATTAGAAGATTTAGCAAGTCATCGGTTGAGGGCTCTGATCAGCATTGAAGAAAATAAGAAAAGGGTTGTCAGATGGTATGATAAGAAGGTGAAGGTGAAGCAATTTACCGATGGCGATCTGGTATGGAAGTTGATTTTACCGATTGGGACTAAGAGTTCTAAGTTTGGAAAATGGTCTCCTAATTGGGAAGGTCCTTATCGGATAAAACAGTCTGCTCCTGGTAATGCTTATATTTTAGAAACTCTCGAAGGAGTTGTATTTTCCGGAGCGATCAATGGTAAATACTTGAAGAAATATTACCCTAGTATTTGGGTAGACGCATAGAATACTTGTTTGAATGCCGATGAAAGAATAAGTTATGTAACATCGGTAAAAAGCGTGATGGCGTTATATTACAAAGCAAAATCAAGTATTACTGTTACATTTGCCAATATGATTACAACAAGGATTGAATAGCTGATATCGCACGATTTCTTCCATCTCCCTGGCATCATCATCGGCAGACTCCTCAATTGGTTTGATCTTCTTCTTCAGCACGATAGCTTGTCGAGCGTTTGCATCTCTTTCTTGTCGCAAGGCCTTGATGGTATCGGGCAGTTGAGCCTTCTTTTGGTTGGCTGTGTTTAGAGCTTCTTCAACCCTTTTCAATTCAGTCGGTAGCTCTTCCCTCCTTGCCGATAGTTGAATGATCTCTTGCTCAAGATTGGCACCAAAAGCTTCTAAATGGCCGATGCCTTTGTGCTTCTCATCGGCAACTTGCTTGAACTTGAGCATTTCCTCTTCAAGCTTTGATTGAGCATTCCTATCGGCAATGTGGCGTGAGACCCGTTGGTATTGGAGTTGTTGGCTCTCGAGGAATGCTGCTTGGAAGAGAATTTCTTCTGTGTCGGCAGATAGGTGGCCTTGGATGTCTTTGAAGGCTATCTTTGCTGCAGTGGAGTCTTGGACAAGATAGGAGGTGTCTTGTTGCAGTAAAGATAACAACGTTTCAAGCTTGAGCTTGACATCTGCCGATAAAGCTGGAGCGGAGCTTTCTTCGTCTTCGTCTTCATTGGGAAGGTTGACGGCGAAGGAAAACAAGTTGTTTGCTGCAGTAGAGCCTTCTTGGTCTTCGTCTTCAGGGAGGTTGACGCCAAAAGAAAACAAGCTATCGGGAGAATCTTGGGCCTGAAAAGGAGAAGGTTAAAATTTGCCGATCATAAATTTGTGCTGCAAGTTTTTAGATAATCGGCTTACCATCTTGAAGCAGATCTCTTGCATGGGACTTGGAGAGGCAGTTGGTGCAGCATCCTCTTGGAGATCGGCAGCGGTTTCCGATGAACTTGCTTCCATAGGAGGAGCAGTTGGCGTTGGTGGTGCTGTTGTTGATGCTGCTTCTGTTGTGGTGGCTGGCTCCTGTGGCGGTGATGCCGTTCTCTGATCGGGGATTTCGGCTAGTGAAGGTGCCGATGCCGATTTCGCCTCCGCTGTCGTAGTAGGCAGTGGTGTTGTCTCCTGGTCGGAGATGTCGTTCAGTGGGTGTTCAGGAATAGACACCGATGATGGTTCTGTCATTGGTACATTGGTAGTGGTTCGCCTCAGGCGCTTCTTCTTTGGTCCAGCAGTAGGAGAACCAGCTCGTTTTGGTGAAGCCTGGGGGGCATCGGCAAGGGGAGTTGGAGAAGCTTGTACGTCTGGAGCAGCTGCCGATGGCCTCACTGCCTAAAATATTTAATGCAAGTTAAATGGAATAAATATTGCCGATGGGCAGTTTGTGATCGGTATAAGTAAAGAGAAACTTACTACGAAAGCTCGCGCCAAGATGGCAGCAGCGGCCGATGGAGTGGCACTGGTCGTTGCAGGCGTCGACCTTGGCTTTAGAGTGACCTTGGGTTTCCTCTGAGGAGTGAAGGCAGCCAATGTAGGAGCATTGTTGCCGATAATTGACACAGGGCTCATCACTCGGAGACGGAAAGGTTTGCCACTCTTGCTCATTCGGGGGATTGGATCATCAACCTGTTAGGCAAAAGAAGATCAGGTACCGATGATAGAGGTAAGTAATAAGAAATGCATTGGAATAAAAACTTACTGTGTCATCGGTAATGGCGTAATCGGCATCAATCAAATGCCGATAGTAGTGTGATGACTTGGCGAACAGTTGATTTCTCCATTCTTGCCACCAAAATTTGTATTCCTCCGTGATGAAAGAAGTTGGTGCCCAGGAAGATAGGTCAATATCTGATGTGTCGACATCGGGAGGAAGGTTGACAACTTTGTTCCAGTCCATGGCGCTGGAGATGATTTGTCTTGGTTTTACCACCTTGGCATAGCAGAGTTTGATCGGTAATGGGCCGAATGCCAGTTGTCTTGCTGCTACCGATGGGTAATAGAACTCAAAGGATGGAGGAGCATTCTTCCCAGTTCCGAAAATGTTGACTGGAATAGCTCGGGGAACAATGCTGGCCTTCATGATTACTTCATTTTGAGGCACATTCCCATCAGTAAGGTTGAACAACAAAGGGAATCGGTTATCCTCGTCAATGTAAGGCCACCAGAGCCGTTCTGAAGCAGAGATTGCGTTATAAAGCTTTTGAAAGAATCTGCCGAACTGGTCTGCATTGGCATCGGTTCCTGGCAGCACTATGATGGCCTCCCCGAAATTGAGTGGGGGACGAGTTGCCGATTCATCATCCTCACATACATAATCTTCCGATATATCCCTTGGGAATTGCTGATTGAATAGATCAAATTGAAGGACCTTGTACATGTGTGCATTCAACCACATATTCATGAACCACCAAGGACCTCCAAGGTTGCCGATGGACTCACCTAGCAAAAGCTTCTTGGACACTTGGTGCAGGAGATGGTATACCGATCCAAGAAGGTATCGGCCGAGAGGGAGTCTTGTTCCATTGGCAAGAAGTTCTGCTGCGGGGAGATGCATGGTGGTAGGTCCGACTGCTCTGCCACAGAAGATAAATTTTTCTAGCCACATATTCAGAAAGATGGCGTGCTCCCTTTGACCTACTGATCCAGTTTTTTGATATTCCTGGATGTAACCGGTCCATCCGCCGATATTGCGCGTATTCACTTTATACTCAGCCTTCCTATTGAACAAGGCACGGGTACCAGCAGAGGAGACGTCGAGGCCGGTAAGCATGTGCACATCGGCAAGGGTAGGAGTGGCAGGTCCATGTCTAAATAAAAAGGAGTTCATGGCATCGGACCAGAAGTAAGAGGCCGCCATCATCATGTTCTCATTCTTCTCCATATCGGCAATGGAGAGCCTAATGCACTAGTCTAGGTTGCGCTCTGACCAATAAACTTGCTGTGTTCTGATTACTCTGAGGTACCAGTTCTTCCATGCCTTGGTGGGTCTAGGCCATGAACGGAAGGCATCTTTCCATAACCCTAAGTTGAAGCATTCAGATTTAAAGGGGATACGGTTGGCTTCCGCATTGATCAGATTAGTGGGGTCAGGATTGCCCATTAGACCTAGGCAGTTGAAATTGGATTGCTCAATTGGGATTACTACTTTGTTGTACAGTTCCTAGGTTTTTAAAAAAATCAAAGAAAGAAAGGGGAAAAGAGGATTATAAAATTGGTACAGAAAAGGGACTTGCGGGAGATGAAGTGAGAAGGGGACAGATTTACCTTGGGGACGTCGAAGTGGATCGCCATTGGTGCTGTTCGTGCTTCGCTGGAAGAGGACGCCGCTGCTTGAGTTCACGGAGTTGTTCTTCGGAGTCGCCGCCGAGGTTGAAGACGAGGGCAGGTGAAAGTAAAAAGTAGGCTCGGGGTAAAAACAGATTGGATGGTGGTGACTTTTATAAGCCTGGTCAGGGGTATTTTGGAATTTTCTTCGCACTGAGTAGGAATGTAGAGAGGTATGCAACAAGTATATGCGACAATCGAGGAGATATGATTGGGCTTACAACTGTTCACGTTGTGGTCGCGGGGTTTTATTAATAAATTGCGGTTTTGCGTGCGGTAATCGAGGAAGTCGTGCGATTATCTTGGAGGGAACAGTTACAGTGGAAAATTTCGGCGTGTAAAATATTATATACTCCGAAATTGGGGGGCATGTGTTGACACCGTTTTTCGGCACGTGTCAAATGAGCTAAGACCTGCGTTGATCGGTAGCCGTTTTGTATCGGCATCGGAGAATCATCGGTCAAATTTACCGATGAGAGTGAATTGTGCAAGAAGGATAAGTTTGTTGCCGATGAGAGTTAGATGATTCTTGCCAATAAGGATTAATTGGCGAAGGCAAGTCACCAGAATTGCAAGGTTGTCGATCGGGTATTGCCGATGCCGATGGGCGTGGAGTGATGATGCCGATGGGCGCAGAGTAACATGGTGGTTGACGTCAGCAGGGGATTGCCGATGGTGAAAGAAGTCGCGGATTGAAGGAGTCTGCTGATGGAAAGTTTTCATCAAAGGAAAGACATAAGGAAACTGGTGATTTTATACCAGTATTGCTATAGTAGTTTGAGTCTGACTCTTGCACGAGTCGTTTGTTTCCTTAAAGATAGGGGTGTTTGTTTAGGAAAATAATATTGTTATTTGGGTCCAACTCCTGCGCGAGTCAGTTATTTCCTTAAAATAGAGTTTTGTTTAGGAAAGGTACGAGTCGTGTCTTTGTACAACTCTCCATGCGGGAGTATAAATATGTGCCCAAGGGCTGCGTGTAAAGAATGAATCAATCTATCAAACAAATCAATTACTCTTATTTACCTTTACTATAATTTACCCTTTTATTGCATTAGTCTTAGTCTATTTACGAGTTCTTCAAGCTTCGACGGGCTGCATCACCTTGATCTCCGTCAAACCCTTGTAAGTTCCGTGTGGGAGTAATCTGAGCCTTGACATCCGGGCGCATCGTTGTTGTCTCGTTCAGCTCTGCTATAGTTATCCTGATCAAGTCTGAGTCTTGACATCCGGGCGTATCGCCGTTGTCTTGTTCAGATTTTGTTCTAGTTATCGTCCTTGTCGATTAACTGGTCAAATCGACTGGCACACCTTTGGATATCGAATTTCGGGTAATAGCCCGAGGTGTTCACAGATCCTGACGCTTTTTGTGTCAACAAGTTCCCAAATCTCAACTATGCGGCCATAATATGTTTGCATTTTTCCATTTGGGTCAATGGCATTTATGCAGACACCACTGTTCTGGTTGGTGCTCCTTTTATCTTGGTCTATAGTGTAAAATATATTACCATTTATCTCGTAGGCTTTGTACGTGAGGATGTGCCATGATGGTTGTCTAGCCAACAAATACAGTTGGTCATCAATATTGTCATCACCAAGAATTTTTTTGCGCAACCAATCGCCGAAAGTTTTCATGTGTTCATGCATAATCCAAGCTTCATTCTTCCCTGAAAACTCGGATCGTAGGAACTTCTTGTGTACCTCGACATACGGCTCCACCACGGAGGAGTTTTGAAGAACTGTGTAGTGTGCTTTGTTGAAATAATCATCCCCCGTACCGATATATGTTTTCTTCCCTAGAGTTCCTTTCCCACTAAGTCTCCCCTCATGTCTTGGTTCAGGAACACCAATTGGGTCAAGGTCGGGAATATAGTCAACACAGAACTCAATAACCTCCTCTGTCCTGTAGCCCTTGGCGATGCTTCCTTCTAGGCGAGCACGTTGGTGAACATATTTATTCAGGACTCCCATGAACCTTTCAAAGGGGAACATGTTGTGTAGGAACACAGGACCGAGAATACTAATCTCCTTGACCAGGTGAACTAGGAGGTGTTCCATGATATTAAAGAAGGATGGAAGGAAAACCAACTCAAAGCTGATAAGGCACTGGACCACATCATTCTGTCGAGCAGCTAGTTCCATTGGATCGATTGCCTTCTGAGAAATTGCATTGAGGAATGCACATAGCTTCACAGTGGCTAGACGTAAATGTGGAGGTAGAATTCCTCTTAACGCAACCGGAAGCAATTGCGTCATAAGCACGTGGCAGTCATGAGACTTTAAGTTTAGGAATTTTTTCTCTGACACATTTATTATATTCTTTATATTGGAGGAAAATCCAAATGGGACCTTGATTGTCCTTAGACATTCAAACATGCTTTCCTTATCTTCTTTGCTAAGAGTGTAGCTAGCAGGCTTTAAATAATGATGTCCATCTTCTGTGTTCTCTGGATGCAGGTTGTCTCGTTCTTTCATGTCTTACAAGTCCTGTCGTGCTTCAAGTGTATCTTTGCCTTTTCCATACACACCCATGAATCCTAGCAGGTTCACACAAACATTCTTTGTCAAGTGCATCACGTCGATCGTGTGGCGTACCTCTAGGACATGCCAATAGGGTAGCTCCCAAAATATGGACTTCTTCTTCCACATGGGTGCACGTCCATTAACATCTTTTGGAACTGGTACAACCCCTTCTCCCTTTCCAAAGACTACTTGCACAGCCTTGACCATATCAAGTACCTCCTCTACAGTTTGGTTGTCAGGCTTGGTTCATTTCACTTCTTTACAATGCTTTCCTTTTTTCTGGCTTGGTGATTCTTAGGAAGAAAATGACGATGGCCAAGGTACACGACCTTTCGACATTTTTTCAGATATACACAGTCAAGGTCATCAAAACAGTGTGTGCATGCATTATATCCCTTGTTTATCTGTCCTGAAATATTACTTAGGGCAGGCCAATCATTGATTGTTACATACAGCAATGCTCGCAGGTCGAAGTGTTCCTGTTTGTACTCATCCCACACATGTACACCTGGTTTGCTCCATAAAAGCAGGAGTTCCTCAACTAAGGGCCTCAGGAAGACATCGATGTCATTGCCATGTTGCTTCGGGCCTTGGATCAGCAGCGGCATCATAATGAACTTCCGCTTCATGCATAACCATGGTGGAAGGTTGTAGATACATAGAGTAACAGGCCAAGTGCTATGACTACTGCTCTGCTCACTAAAAGGATTCATACCATCTGTGCTCAAACCAAACCTTAAGTTTCTTGCGTCTTCTGCAAACTTCGGGAATTCTCTGTCAATTGCTCTCCACTGGGACCCATCAGCAGGGTGTCTCAACATGTTGTCTGTCTTACGGTCTTCTTTGTGCCATCGCAACAACTTTGCATGGTCCTTGTTTCTGAACAGACGTTTTAGGCGGGGTATTATAGGAGCATACCACATAACTTTGGCAGGGATTTTCTTCCTAGGACGCTCTTCGCCCTCAACATCGCCAGGGTCATCTCGCCTGATCTTATACCATGACGCTTTACATATTCATCCAAAGAATCATAGTCCTTGCCACGGTACAGGATGCAGTCATTAGGACATGCATGTATCTTCAGGATTTCTAATCCCAGAGGGCACGCGACCTGTTTTGCTTCGTACGTAATGGTAGGCAATTTGTTAGGCTTCGGAAGCATCTTTTTATTAATCTTGAGTAATTGCCCAAATGCCTTGTCGGATATGTCATTTTTTGCCTTCCATTGTAGCAACTCCAGTGTTGTACCCAACTTATTTTGCTAATCTTCGGCGCTCGGGTATAGTAGTTTCTTGTGATCCTCTAGCATGCGGTTTAACTTAGCTTTCTCTTTTTCACTTTCACAATCTCTTTGTGCATCACGAATGACTTCACCAAGACAATCATCTTCAGAGAGTGTGTCCTCTTCCCCTGCCCCTGCCTCTTCTTCTTCTGTTTCCACCATTGCAGTATCATTGAAGTCACCATATTGAGCAATAATGTCTTCAGGGTCCAATTTCTCTTCTTCGTCTTCTTCCATCATAATTCCGGTTTCTCCATGCTTGGTCCAACAAATATAGTTTGACATGAAACTCGACTTCAACAAGTGTGAGTGAACAGTCCTTGAGCTAGACTATTTCTTCAAATTCTTGCACAAGGTGCATGGACAACACATGAAATTAGCATCCCGCTTGTTTGCCTCAGCCGCTCTTAAGAAATCATGCACGCCATCAAAGAACTGTTTCGAGCGGCGATCTACATTGTACATCCAATCACGTGTCATCGTCTGCATTATATGACCCAAAACATAATTAAATTTATCATTTTGGTCAAAAAATGAAATTATAAAATACCGAACGAAAGGTCGTCTGCATTAAAATAACATGATCGAGATGGAACACCATCATGTGTCATTTCCATGTCATACAAATACTATTGTATGCTCTATGAAAGCCTCGACATAGCGTATGCTAAGACCACTAGCACTATAAACAGAAAACCTAAAATGCACTTCAGTAGCATAATAATCTCCCGACCAATCCCAACTAAAGCAGACAAATCATCATTCGTCTGCTCAGCATCGACAGACTTCTTGAGATGGCTCACGGCCTCATCAGCCTTCGTCGCCTTCGCGACGTGTGTAACGTACTCTTCCTCCCAGTACCAGCCGCAGCATCCAGTGCCATCCCACTGAAAATAGAAAATAAAAAATCAACACTTTAATCAAAATCATCAGGAAATATAGGTACAAATTAACCATAACCATCAAATGTGACAAAATATATAACTCACATTGCGATCTGGACACTTATAGAAGATCTGACCATTGTTGGGACCCGGCTTCCCCACTCGGTACTCTTTCAGTCTTTTGCATACACTTGCCACAGGTAATGAGAGGGAGGTCTGGCCTTAGTCGCTTTGGAACCCGATCAGAGGCCGAGTGTCCCGAAGCAGTTGTCATCTACTCTCTATACTCATTTTTCAAACTAGATATTATAAATTCCTTATATTCTAAACGAAGAAAATAAAACAACTAAAATTTACATTTCTCTAAAATCATCAAATGTGCCATTTAGACAACTAAATTATTCTATGTAGCTACCTTATTCATCTAAATATATAATTATTTTGAGCTCAAGTGGCATATATATAAATCAAGAACAATCCACCATAAATTCATCATTTAATAAAATCCTAAGAATCTATATTTCTCAAACTAAGCTAAACTAATCTTGAAATGTGGAACATATAATACCCTATAAATGAAAGGTGTCTACTTAGAATACTAGTTTTAGTTGCCTTGTTCAAACTATTCAAACAATGTCAAGTGAATGAAGCTTAAAATGGCAAAAAAGAGTAATAATCATAAAGAAAAATCACATATAGAACAAGAAACAATATATGTTGCGGCTAAAACATGAGAGGTTGAAGATAGTAACCTTTCAACGAGTCGATGGAGGCGTAGAAGTGATCAAATGAAGCAATGACCAAAGAGGAGATGAAGAACACCAAGAACAAGAGCAAGAACGGAGAGGGGAAGAAATGAGCTCTCGGGCTTGGGCAGGGGGAGGAAGAGAGTTCAAATATTGGGGGCCTTTAGTCCCAGTCCATAGAACCAGCCGGGACTAAAGGCCAAGAATTAGCCTCGGTTTGTGCCTTAAACCGGGGCTAAAGGTGGCCTTTAGCCCCGGTTGGTAACACCAACCGGGACTAAAAGTCCCCCCTGACAATGTCTGACCAACAAGCTGTTGGGAGGGGACTTTTAGTCCCGGTTGGTGTTACCAACCGGGGCAAAAGGGACCTTTAGCCCCAGGCGCAATTTCCACCGGGGCTAAAGCCGATTTTGGAAATCGCCGAAAGGTCTATTCTGTACTAGTGTGTTCACTCAGCCCTGTCGTCTATGCGTGAAGAATCATGGTCCCTTGTGTTTAGGAGATTAACGACAATGCTAGGTGTTGACACCATTTTTTGTACGGGTCAATATTGAACCAAGTGTATTGATCGGGAAAAGGGTTTCTCGTCGGCATCAAAGGGCTATTGGTTTCATTACCGATGGAAGCAGAAGAATCTGACGATAGTGAATATGATAGAAGAAACGTCAAGGGAGAAAAGGAAAGATATTTGCTGATGAGAAAATTTTGCCGATGAAAGTAGAGGAATATTGCCGATGGGAGGGTGTTGCTGATGGACAAAAGATGTGACTGATGTCAGCAGAAAGCTGCCGATGGCAATAAGAGGAAGGTTGCAGATTGGAAAGAATCTATCGATGGAAAGTTTTCATCGTAAAAGAGACGAATAAGGAAACTGGTGATTTTATACCAGTATTATTATCGTTGTTTGAGTCCGACCCTTGTACGAGTTGTTTTATTTCCTTAGAAGTAGGAGTTCTGTTTAGGTATGAGTCGTGTCCATGTATAACTCCTTTTCACTGGAGTATAAATATGTACCCAGGGGCGGTGTAGAAGATATACAATCAATCAAATACATCTATTACTTTATATCTACTTTTCCAGCATCTGCTTTTTTCGCATTAGGTATAGTTTATCAACGAGTTCTTACGATCTCGACGGGCTGCATCTACAAGATCTCCGTCTACCTCGCGATTTCCGTTTTTTGAATAATCTGAGCTTTGACATCCGGGCGCATCGCTGTTGTCTCGTTCATCATTGTTCTAGTTATCGTCCTTGTCGGTTAACTGGTCAAATCGACTGGCACACCTTTGGATATCGAGTTCGGGTATAAGCCCGAGGTGTTCACAGATTAGACGCTGACGCTTTTTGTGTCAACACCTCTTTTGGCACGCCCAGTGGGACCCTAGATACATCTCTTGATCAAGATCATGGGTGGTTCTACTGACGTTGATCCAAGGAACGTCATTGAAGTCTCTGAAGCAGATCTGAAAGATGATCAGAAGAAGGGTATGGAGCAGGCTATGGAGGAGTACAAGCAGTTGTATCTGAAATCCTTCAGCCTAAATAGGAGTGGTGATGCAGTACAGAAGCAAGACCCGCCATTACCGCGACATGTCACTTTTGATGCTAATCTTGGTAAGTTACAAGATATGGTTAATATCGCGCTGAATCAGGCGTTGATTAACCACTCTACGGTGCTGTCCAATACTATATATAATGTTGTCATGCAATCTTTCAAAGAAGGGCAGCCTCCTAGATATGTCGGTCCAGTGTATCATCAACCTGGGTCGGCATCTACTACAATTTCATCAGCGACTCCGGCGTTCCAGCCTGTAAATCCTTTTGCCGATGAAGTTACACCAACAAGATCAAGCCCGACAAGCGTCATTCGACTAAGTACCAATCCAGCGGCGTCGGCGACATCAGGACAGGTGGTCCCGAACTAGTCAGCTCCCGCTAATTGGTGGGGGTACGGCATGCCTCCCGACTTGTCTGCCGACGCCCAATTGATCCAAAACCATGCGACGGGGAAAGCTCCTATGGAATTGGCAACATCGGCACAACCGATGAGCCCGGTGATGCATCATGCTGCATCTGCTCCAAATATGCAGTTGCCATCGGGGAGTCTTCAGAGCGCTCCCACGGTGCCTTGCGGGCAAACATCGGCAAATGTGTCGCTGATGCAACAGGATAGGACAGTTATAAACTATCCTGTGATGGTGACGAACTCTCTGGCGGGGGTGTCAGTACAATAAGGGGGCCCATTCGTTGACTATTCCAGATTGCAGGAACAGTAGGCGTCGGGCAATTACCAGCTGTCAGCAGGTCCCATGCCAGTAACTCACAACCCTGTGTGGGTCGGTCCAATTCAACATCAGGTAGCGCAATCTGGGCACCAAGTAACGGAAGCACAACAATACCTTTACCCGGCCATCGTTCAGAAGGAGACATCGGTGTATCGGCCACCGGTGTCCCAATACACCCCAGTTGGTGTCCAAGGATACACATCGGCAAGTCAGCCGATGCATAATATTCAGCAAGGCGGGGTTACGCCTACCCCAACTGGACCAACGTACCCACTACAGAGGCAAGAGGGGATGTATCAACCGGTCCAGCCGATGAATGCTCAGCCTGCGCATCGGCAGGATCAAGACGCGTACTGGGACGATAAGATCGCCGAAGTGATGAAAGAGCAGTTTGGCATCAAGCCTAAAGTCAATACGTATTCTTATCGGACGCCATATCCTCCGGCATACAACTTGATTCCTCTTCCGAATCGGTACAAGGTGCCAGATTTCATGAAGTTTTCTGGCCAAGATGACACGTCAACGATGGAGCATATCAACCGCTTCATTATCCAATGTGGAGAAGCAGCTACCAGAGATGAACTAAGGGTGAGACTATTTTCATCATCCTTGTCCGGATCGGCATTCACATGGTTCATCTCGCTTCCTCCAAAGTCTGTAGTTACTTGGGCCGATCTAGAGAAGCAGTTTCACCGATACTTCTTTTCTAGCGTGCACGAGAATAGAATTACCGATTTAGTCAAGCTGAAGCAACGCAATGACAAATCGGTGGAGGGCTTCGTACAAAGGCTTCGGGACGTGAAGAACAAGTGCTACAGCCTGGTGCTCGATGATCGGTAGTTGGCAGATTTGGCTTTCCAAGGATTGCTGCCACACATCAGGGACAGGTATGCGTCTCAAGAATTCGAGAGCCTGAGTCATCTTGTGCAGAGGGTTGCCGATCAAGAAGTCAAAGCTTTCGAACCTAGGAAGACCTGGAACAAGAAAGTGTCCTTCGTTGAAGAAGAAGAAGATTCTGAATCAGACGAAGGAACCGATATCGGTGTCGCTGATTGGGTGAAAGATAAGAAGCCGATATCTTGTCCGTTCGGCCAGAAGGATGCTGAAAGGTTCACTTTTGATATTACCAAAGCCGATAGGATATTTGATCTCCTGCTTCAAGAAGGGCGAATTAAGTTAGCGCCTAATCAAGTGATTCCATCGGCTGAAGAGCTCAGAAGGATGAGGTATTGCAAGTGGCATGGTGCGACCTCACATACCACCAATGACTACAAGGTCTTTAGGCAGCAGTTGCAGTCGGAAATCGGAGCTGGACGAATCAAATTTGATAATTCTAAAACCTAGAGACCGATGAAGATTGACCAGCACCCGTTCCTGAACAATGTGGTGGAGGCTAGTGGAAAAGTTAAAGTCCTGACGTCGGAAGCCGCCAAGAAGAATACATCGGTAGACCCCAAACATCAGATAGATGTGCGTGATGTGAAGGGAAAGAAGCGTGCCGGTGATGAACAAACTGAGCAGGCGGCTGACGAGGGTAACGGCATCGAGAGATCTCGGGGATACGGCATCGTGATCACGCACAGGCAACCACGACAGGAATATCGGCGCTCCCAAGAGGAGCAATATCGGCAACAGGAGGAAGAAAGGAACCAGGAATGGCGGCGACATAAAGATCATTGGAATTTCCCTTTCTTCATCCATTGTTGGGAAGAAGGCATCAAGCTGCCTGCTGCCGATAATTGTCCCAAATGCAATGGGTACTATCCCGCTGATCGGTCAGAAAAAGGTCCCGCTTCGAAGGCTACAGACTGAATCACGCTCGGGCGATCAGGGAAAAGGAATCAGTACATGATCGGTTGGGAGGCAAGCTCAGTGTGCACGATAGGCTTGGCAAGCGTGCCCGTCGAGAGGACCTCGAAGAGAAGGCTAATGCAAGGGTACCCAACGAAGAAATACTCTCTAGAGATCCAAATATTAGGGATGCTGCAAGCCGGCACGATGAGAGGCAGTACCAGCCAGTTTGGAAGACTAAACTTCCTCGATGGTGCCCTGAAGGCCTAACAAAGACTCAGAAAAGAAGGATCCAACATGAACGCCAAAGCGATTTGGGTCATAGTGGAGGTCCTTCAAAGAGAGAAGCTCCGGGTCTTGGAGTGGAGGCCAAAACACCGGGCGGGGAGTCCATTGGCAGATGTTAACATGGTTGTTATGTTGCCGATGGAGTTTATGGCACCTGATGCTGAAGAAGAAGCTGCTGATATGGCTCAGCTAGTGCTAGATCCTATGGCAGCTGTCTTTGAAAAGCCTGCCGATGATGAGAGGCAGCATCTGAGAGCCTTGTTTGTCAAAGGCAAAGTCGATGGGCAACCAGTGTCAAAGAAGTTAGTCGATGGTGGAGCATCGATTAATATAATGCCATATGTTATGTTCAAGAAGATTGGGAAAGGTGACCAAGACTTAGTCAAGACGGACATGAAGCTGAAAGATTTTGAAGGCAATGTGTCACTAGCTATGGGAGCAATATGCGTAGAATTAACTATCGGCAGCAAAACTTTGCCAACAACGTTTTTTGTGATCAGTGGTAAAGGTACCTACAACTTGCTTCTGGGAAGGGATTGGATTCATGCTAATTGCTGTATTCCTTCTATGATGCATCAAAGTCTCACGCAATGGGTCGGGGATAAGATTGAAGTCGTCCAAGGTGAGGCCCCGTCAATGGTTGCATATCAGGCGAAGCTTGGGATACTGAGTTTCTCAAAGTTGTTGATTACCAGATCGTACCAATCCAAGCAGTTGTCTCTGAGGAGGAATTTTAACCGGTTGGCCAATGATGGAGAACCTAGGTAGGAGTTTACATCAGATAGATTAAGTTTTATTAATGTCAGGTTGGATTTTCAATGTAAACAATTGTTGAATGATTCATTAGAAGAGTATGGGGTTTGCTTTATTTGGGATTATATAGAGATACTTGGTTTGGATTGAAATAGTCAAACGACGTTCACTTGTTAATTTGTTTCCAACTACATCGGTAATAAATACACCGATGTAATCTTGATGTGTTGATTGATTTTGAATAAAGCTTCATGGTCGGGTCAAAAAAAATTTGGAGGCCCTCGGAGGGGTTGCATTTCCCGGAGCAATCAATGGTGAATATTTGAAGAAATATTGTTCTAAGTATCTGGATGGACGCACAAAGTGATACAGATATAAAGTACCGATGACGAAACCAAACATTGGTAGAAAAGGTATTAATGTTATAATACAAAGGATCAGTCGTCAAGTTCACAGTTGCCGACACAATAAATTACAACAGGGATTGGATGGATGAGATCGCACGTAGGCGAATTTGATTCGTCTCCTCTATTTCCCTAGCGTCGTCATTGGCGGAACCCTCAACTGTCTTTATCTTCCTTCTTAACAGGAGAGCTTCACGAGCATTGGCATCTCTTTCTTGTTGAAGAGCTTTAGCAGCATCGGGCAGTTGAGTCTTCTTCTGGTTGGCCGAATTGAGAGCTTCATCTACCTTGTTCAGCTCGGTGAGCAGTGTCTCTCTTTGTGCCGATAAGCGGGCGATTTCTTGTTCAAGCTCAATACTAGAAGCTTCCAAGCGGCCGATGTCCTTGTGCTTTTCATCGGCTAATTGATTGAATTGGAGCATCTCTTGTTCAAGTTTTGATTGAGCGGCCCTATCAGCAATGCGGCGTGAAGCTCGTTGATATTGAAGTTGTCGGCTCTCGAGGAACGCTGCTTGGAATAGAATTTCTTTGACATTGGTAGGCAGATGACCTTGAACTTCCTTGAAGGCTATCCTTACTGTGTTAGAGTCTTGAACTAGTTCGAAGGTGTTTTGCTACAGTAAAGATAGCAGTGTTTTAAGCTTGGATTTCATTTCTGCCGATATAGCAGCTGATGGTGGGGCAGAACTTTCTTCTTCTTCGTTGTCATCTGAGAGGTTGATAGTGAAGGAAAATAGGCTATTTGGAGAATCTTGGGCCTGAAAAGAAGCAAATTAGAGTTCGCCAAATCATAAGTTGTGCGAGTTTATGATAGTTAGTTTACCATCTTCAGGTGGATCTCTTGCCTCGGACTTGGCGGAGCGGATGGCATAGTTGTATCTTGAAGATCGGTAACAGTTGCCGATGCACTTGCTTCAACAGGAGAAGAAGTTGGCGCTTGTGCTGGTGTTGCTTCTGTTGTTGTAGCCGGTTCTTGTAGCAATTATGATGACCCTTGGTCAGGGATTTCGTCCGATGCTAAAGTTGGTACAGATGCCGATGTTGTTACAGCTGGCTCTGGCTGAGATAGTACTGTCTCCTGGATAGGGATTTCAGCCTGCGACTGATCAGGGATAGTCGTCGATGCTGGTTTTGTTGGTACATCGCTAGAGGGTGGAAGAGTTGCAGCCGTCGATGTCGATGGAGTCGACGTTTTCTTACGTTTCGGTCGAGGGAGATTACTTGAACAGCCTTGACGCTTCAACTTTCGTGATTGGAAGGCATCAACAGTTTGAGAAGCTCGTGTGTTTGAAATAGCTGCCAATACGTTTGCTGGCTATAGAGAAGAACGGTTGACGTAAGTTGAAAGTAAAATAAGTATTACCGATGAATATTTGTAATCGGTGAATGAAGGTATTACTACAAAAGCCTGTGCCAGGATAGAGGCAGCGATCGATGGGGTAGCAGCAGTCCTAGTAGTTGACTTGGAGTTAAAGTTAACCTTGGTTGTCTTTGGATACATGGCAGCAACGAATGAAGGAGCCTTGCTGCCAATTACCGATATAGGGTTCATCGGTCGCAAGTGGAAGTGTTGGCCACTCCTGCTCTTTTTGGGGATTAGATCGTTAACATGTTGGCAAAGGAATTGGTTACGAAGTACATTATAGAGAAATAATGAGAAAATTACTGAAAATAGAACTTACCGCATCATTGGGAATTACATAGTCATCATCAATCTGGTGTCGATAATAATGTGATGATATTGCGAATAGTTGATCTTTCCATTCTTGCCACCAGGACTTGTATGTTTCAATCGTGAAAGATATCGGTCCCCAAGAAGATAGGTCAATATTCGTTATATCAGCATGAGGAAGAAGATTGACGATGTTGTTCCAGTCTATGGCACTGGAGAAAGTCTCTCTCGGCTTTATCACCCTGCAATAGCTGAATTTGATCGGCAATTGACCGAATGCTAGTTGTCTTGCTGCTGCCGATGCATAGTAAAATTCATAAGTCGGGGAAGTGTTCTTTCCAGTCCCGAAGATGTTGACTGGGATGGCTCGAGGAGTGATTACAGCCTTCATAAGTCCGTTATTCTGAGGTATATTCCCATCGTTAATGTTGAAGGAAAGAGGGAATCGGTTATCCTCATCGATGTAAGGCCACCAAGCTCGCTCTGCGGCAGGGATTCCACAGTAAAATCTTTGGAAAAACAAACCGAATTGACCTATATTGGCATCGGTTCCTGGCCAAACTATCAAAGCTTCCCCAAAGTTGAGTGGAGAACGGGTTGCCAGTTCATCCTCGGGAAGCACGTAATCTTCGGATAATTCTCTCGGGAATTGCTGACTGAATAAGTCAAAGTGAAGACACTTGTGCATATGGGCGTTTAGCCATAAATTGACAAACCACCAAGGACCTTCGAGGTTGCCGATAGGTTCATTCAATAGCAGTTTTTTGGATACTTGATGCAGAAGGTGATAGACCGAGCCAAGGAGATATCGGCCAAGAGGAAGATTCCCATGGGTCAAGATTTCTGTTGCGGAGAGATACATGCTTGTAGGTCCAACTGTTTTGCCGCAAAAGACAAATTTCTCCAGCCACATGTTCAAGAAAATGGCGTGTTCCCTTTGGTTTACCGGTACAGTTTGTTGGTATTCCTTGATATACCCAGTCCAACCACCGATGTTGCGGGTGTTTACCCGATGTTCGGCCTTCCTCTGGAAAGGAGCGATATTATCGGCAGAAGAAACATCAAGGTCGGTAAGCATGTATACGTTGGCAAGTGTTGGAGTGGCTAGTCCATGTCTGAATATGGATGCATTCATTGTATCAAACCAGAAGTAAGAAGCAGCTATCATCATATTTTCATTTTTGCCATATCGGCAAGTGACAGCCTGATGCAATGGTCTATACTGTGTTCTGACCAGTAGACCTGCTGTGACCTAACCATTCTGAGATACCAGTTCTTCCATCCTTTGGTGGGTTTGGGCCATGAGCGGAAGGTATCTGTCCATAACCCTAGGTTGAAGCATTCAGATCTGAAAGGGATGCGATTGGTTTCTACGTTGATAAGATCGGTCGGATCGGGATCACCCATCGGACCCAAACAGCAAAGGTGTGCTTGGTTAGTTGGGATTACTACTCTGTCACGTATTTCCTAGATTCAGAGATAGAAAGAGGAAAAAGAAATTATGAGGCGGATGCGGAAAGAGGTTGCGAAGCAGTATAAGAAAGGAATTACGAAAGGTGAAACGAAGAAGGAAGAAATTACCGTCGGGACATCAACATTGATTGCCATCGGGAATTTCTTGTAAAGATTGTGCTTTCTGATAGAGAAAGAAGACCGTCGCTGCAATAGTGCTCTGAAATGTGCTTGCTGATGGAGGAGGAAGACCGTCGCTGAATAATGCTCTGAGAGGAAGACGAAAGTGTGGATTCAGAGTAAAAAGGGAAGCGGATGGTGATCTTTATAAGCCTAGTCAAGGGGCATTTTCGAGTTTTACTGGACAGAGGTCAAGAAGGATATCGCAGTGAATTTGCGTGGTGAACGAAGAGTTCCTACTACAGTTGCGGGAGCTGTTGGTAATTTGCAGAGATAGTGTGCGGTAATCAAGATGATGATATAAACGTTGTTGGAGGGAAAGATTACAACAGAATAAATTTTGGCGCATAAGATATTTTATACTTCGAAATTGGGGGGCATGTGTTGACACTGTTTTTTGTACGGGTCAATATTGAACCAAGTGTATTGATCGGGAAAAGGGTTTCTCGTCAGCATCAAAGGGCTATCGGTTTCATTACCGATGGAAGCAGAAGAATCTGCCGATAGTGAATATGATAGAAGAAACGTCAAGGGAGAAAAGGAAAGATATTTGCCGATGAGAAAATTTTGCCGATGAAAGTAGAGGAATATTGCCGATGGGAGGGTGTTGCTGATGGACAAAAGATGTGACTGATGTCAGCAGAAAGCTGCCGATGTCAATAAGAGGAAGGTTGCAGATTAGAAAGAATCTGCCGATGGAAAGTTTTCATCGTAAAGGAAATGAATAAGGAAACTGGTGATTTTATACCAGTATTATTATCGTTGTTTGAGTCCGACCCTTGTACGAGTCGCTTTATTTCCTTAGAAGTAGGAGTTCTGTTTAGGTATGAGTCGTGTCCATGTATAACTGTTGACACAAAAAGCGTCAGGATCTGCGAACACCTCGGGCTATTACCCGAATTCGATATCCAAAGGTGTGTCAGTCGATTTGACCAGTTAATCGACAAGGACGATAACTAGAACAAAATCTGAACAAGACAACGCCGATACGCTCGGATGTCAAGACTAAGACTTGATCAGGATAACTAGAGCAGAGCTGAACGAGACAACAGCGATGCGCCCGGATGTTAAAGCTCAGATTACTCCCACGCGGAACTTGCAAGGGTTTGACGGAGATCAAGGTGATGCAACCCGTCGAAGCTTGAAGAACTCGTAGATAAACTAAGACTAATGCGATAAAAGGGTAAATTGCATTGAAAGTAAATAAGAGTAATTGATTTGTTTGATAGATGATTGTTTTTTCTCACGACCCCGAGGTACATATTTATACTCCGGCAATAGGAGTTGTAAACAGACACGACTCGTACCTTTCCTAAACAAAACAAACTCCTATTTTAAAGGAATAACTGACCCGCGCAGGAGTCAGACCCAAATAACAATATTATTTTCCTAAACAGACACCTCTATTTTTAAGAAAACAAACGTCTCGTGCAAGAGTCGGACTCAAACTGCCATAATAATACTGGTATGAGATCACCAGTTCCCTAATGTCTTCTCTTCGATGAAACTTTCCATCGACAGACTCTTCAATCCGCAACTTCCTTTTATTGCCATCGGCAATCCCCTGCTGATGTCAACCGCCACATCACCCTGTGCCCATCGGCATCATCTCCTTATCGGTAATATCCCCAATCGGCCATCCTTCACACCCATCGGCAAAATCTTTATCGGCAATACCCTTATCGGCAACCACTACGTTACCCTGTGCCCATTGGCACTCCATGCCCATCGACATCCGCAATACTTCCCAATCGGCAACCTTGCACTTCTGGTAACTTGTCTTCACCAATTAATTCTTATCGGCAAGAGTCGTCCAACTCCCATCGGCAATAAACTTATTTTTCTTGCAGCATTCATTCTCATCGGTAAATTTGACCGATGACTTCCCGATGCCAATAGAAAACGGCTACCGATCAATGCAAGTCTTAGTTCATTTGACACATGCCGAAAAATGGTGTCAACACATGCCCCCCAATTTCGGAGTGTGAATATTTTACGCGCTGAAATTTTCTCTACTGTAAGTGCTCTCTCCAAGATAACTGCACAACTTCCTCGATTACCGCGCACAAAACCGCAATTTATTAATAAAATCCCGTGACCACAGCGCGAACAGTTGCAAACCTAATCATATCTCCTCGATTTCTGCGCATACCTATTGCATACCTCTCTACATTCCTGCTCAATGTGAAGAAAATTCCAAAATACCCCTGACCAAGCTTATAAAAGTTACCACCATCCAATCTATTTTTACCCTGAGCCTACTTTTACTTTCACCTGCCCTCGTCTTCAACCTCGGCGGCGACTCCAGTGGCGACTCCGAAGAACAGCTCTGTGAACTCAAGCAACAGTAATTTCTTCAAGTAGAGAACAAATCGCAAGGATTCCCCCAGCTCCAATGGCGATCCACTTCGATGTCCCCAAGGTAAATCTGTCCCCTTCTCACTTCATCTTCTGCAAGTTCCTTTTTCGTATCAATTTCATAATCCTCTTTTCCCCTTTCTTTCTTTGATTTTTTCCGAAACCTAGGAACTGTACAACAAATTAGTAATCCCGATTAAGCAATCCAATTTCAACTGCCTAGGTCCAATGGGAAACCCTGACCCCATCAATCTGATTAATGCGGAGACCAACCGCATCCCTTTCAGATCCGAGTGCTTTAGCTTAGGGTTATGGAAAGATGCCTTCTGTTCATGGCCTAAACCCACCAAGGGATGGAAGAACTGGTACCTTAGAATAATCAGAACACAGCAAGTTTACTGGTCAGAGCGTAACCTAGATCAGTGTATCAGGCTCTCCATTGCCGATATGGAGAAGAATGAGAATATGATGATGGCGGCTTCGTATTTCTGGTCCGATACAATGAATGTCTTTTTATTCAGACATGGACCAGCTACTCCCACTCTTGCCGATGTGCACATGCTTACCGGCTTCGATGTCTCCTTTGTCGATACCCCCGCCCTATTCAATAGGAAGGCTAAGTATAAGGTGAACACACGCAATGTCGGCGGCTGGACTGGTTACATCCGGGAATATCAAAAAACTAGATCGGTAAGTCAGAGGGAGCACGCCATCTTTTTGAACATGTGGCTAGAAAAGTTTATCTTCTGTGGCAGAACCGTCGGACCTACTACCATGTACCTCCCTGCAGCAGAGCTCCTGGCCGGTGGAACAAGACTCCCTCTTGGCCGATACCTCCTTGGATCGGTATACCATCTCCTACACCAAGTGTCCAGGAAGTTATTATTAGGCGAGTCCATCGGCAACCTTGGAGGTCCTTGGTGGTTTGTAAATATGTGGTTGAACACACACATGTACAAGGTCCTCCAATTCAATCTATTCAGTTAGCAATTTCCAAGGGATATATGAGAGGACTACGTATATGATGATGACGAATCGGCAACCCGTCCCCCGCTCAATTTTGGGGAGGCTATCATAGTGCTACCAGGAACCGATGCCAATGTAGATCAATTCGGTAGGTTCTTCCAAAAGCTTTACTGTGGAATCCCCATCGCAGAACGGCTTTGGTGGCCTTATGTCGATGAGAACAACCAATTCCCATTGTTATTCAACCTTACCGATTGGAACGTGCCACAGAACGAAACAATCATGAAGGCCAACATTGTTCCCCGAGCCATTCCAGTCAACATCTTTGGAACCGGGAAGAACTCTCCTCCATCTTATGAGTTTTATTATCCATCGGCAGCAGCAAGGCAGCTGGCATTCGGCTAATTACCGATCAAACTCAGCTTTGCCAATGTGATAAAGCCAAGAGAAATTATCTCTAGTGTCATGGATTGGAATAGGATTGTCAACCTCTCTCCCCATGCCGATACATCAAACATTGATCTATCCTCCTGCGCACCAACATCTTTTATGACAGAGTTATATAAATCTTGGTGGCAAGAATGGAGAAGTCAACTATTCGCCAAGTCATCGCACTACTATCGGCATTTGATTGATGCCGATCACGTCATTCCCAATGATGCAGTAAGTTTTTTCATCCCAATGCATTTCTTATTACTTATCCCTATCGGCATCTGACCTTCTTTTGCTTACCGGGTTGACGATCCAATTCCCAAAATGAGCAAGAGTGGCAAGCCTTTTCATCTTCGAATAATGAGCCCTGTATCGATCATCGGCAACAAGGCTCCTACATTGGCTGCCTTCACACCTCAAACGGTACCTAAGGTCACCCTCAAGCCCAAGCCGACGCCTGCAAAGACCATTGCTACTCCATCGGCGGCTGCTGCCATCTTGGCATGGGCTTTTGCAGTAAGTTTTATTTTTACTTATACCGATCACAAACTGCTCATCGGCAATATTTACTTTATGTAACTTCACCAAATATTTCCTTCAGGCAACGAGACCATCGGTAGCTGCTCCAAATGTACAAGCTTCTACACCTCATGCTGCCGATGCCCCCCAAGCTTCGCAGCCGAAACGCGTCGGCTCACCAACTGCTGCCCCGAGGAAAAAGATACGTCTGAGGCTAGCCACCCCATCTACGCCAACAACTCCAGTCGCATCACCAACCGCTGACGCACCAACGATAGAACCATTGTCGGCGTCCATTCCTGGGCAGCCGATGGACGAAACTCCCGACCAGGGAACAACACCACCACTGCAGGAACCAGCTACAACAGTATCGGCATCGGTACCAGCATCTGCACCGAATGAAACTCCCAGCCCGAAGACGGCAACACGGTCGCAGGAACCAGCCACCATGGCAGAAGAAGCACCAGCAACACCAACACCAATCGTCCCTCCAAATGAGGCAAGTGCATTGACAACTATTGTTGATCCTCAAGATTATGCTATGCCGACCGACTTCCCAAGTCCCAGGCAAGAAATCCGTTTCAAAATGGTAAGCCGATTGTCAAAACCCATAACATAAACTTATGATCGGCAAGCTCTAATCTTCTTCTTTTCAGGCCCAAGACTCTACCGATAGCTTGTTCTCCTTCGGCATCAACCTCCCTGATGAAGACGAAGATAAAGAGGGTTCTGCTCCAACAAATAGCTTGTTCTCTTTCGCCGTCAACCTTCCCGATGAAGACGAAGACGAAGAAAGCTCCGCTCCAGCTTTATCGGCAGATGTCAAACTCAAGCTTGAAACATTGCTATCTTTACTGTAACAAGACACATCCCATCTCGTCCAAGACTCCACTGCAGTAAAGACAGCTTTTAAAGACATCCAAGGCCACCTGTCTGCCGATACAGAAGAAACACTCTTCCAGGCAGCGTTTCTTGAGAGCAAGCAACTCCAATATCAAAGACTCTCTCGTCGCATAGCCGATAGGACTGCTCGATCAAAGCTTGAAGAAGAAATGCTTAAGTTCAAACAAGTTGCCGATGATAAGCACAAGGGCATCGGCCAAGTAGAAGCTTCCAACGCCAATCTTGAGCAAGAGATCGTTCAGCTATCGGCAAGGAGGGAAGAGTTGCAGACCGAACTAAAAAGGGTTGAAGAAGCCCTGAACGCAGCCAGCCAAAAGAAAGCTCAACTGCCCGACGCCATTAAGGCCCTACGACAAGAAAGAGACACAAATGCCCGACAAGCTATCCTTCTGAAGAAGAAAATCAAGCCAGTTGAAGGATCTGCCGATGATGATGCCAGGGAGATGGAAGAAATAGAACAAATTCGCCTACGTGCAATATCAGCCATTCAATCCTTGTAATTCATCATATCGGCAAGTGTAACAGTGATACTTGATTTTGCTTTGTAATATAATGCCAGTACGCTTTTTACCGATGTCACATAACTTATTCTCTCATCGGTATTCGAACGGGTACTCTATGCGTCTACCCAAATACTAGGGTAATATTTCTTCAAGTATTTACCGTTGATTGCTCTAGAGAATGCAACTCCTTCGAGAGTTTCTAAAATATAAGCATTGCCAGGAGCAGACTGTTTTATCCGATAAGGACCTTTCCAATTAGGAGACCATTTTCCAAACTTAGAATTCTTAGTCCCAATCGGTAAAATTAACTTCCATACCAGATCGCCATCGGCAAATTGCTTCACCTTCACCTTCTTATCATACCATCTGGCAACCCTTTTCTTATTTTCTTCAATGCTGATCAAAGCCCTCAACCGATGACTTGCTAAGTCTTCTAATTCATCCTTCATAAGAGTATCATACTCATCGGCTGTCAATTGATCCTGAGAAAACAATCGTCTAGAACCAGTTTTAATTTCCCAATGCAGGACAGCATCATGCCCATAGACCAACTGATACGGCGAAATTTTGGTTGCACCATGACACGCCATCCGAAACGACCATAGGGCTTCACTCAACACTATATGCCACCTTCTAGGGTTTTCCTCAATTTTGCGTTTGATAAGTTTAATGACTCCTTTATTACTCGCCTCAGCCTGACCGTTAGCTTGGGCATAATAAGGAGAAGAATTCAATACCTTGAACCCCATACCAGCAGCAAACGCATCAAACTCTCCCGATGTGAACATGGTTCCTTGATCGGTGGTAATAGTTTGAGGAATACCAAATCGGTAAACAATATGTTCCTTCACAAAATCTATCATGTTTGCCGATGTCACCTTTTTCAAAGGAATCGCCTCTACCCATTTCGTGAAGTAGTCGGTAGCAACGAGTATAAACTTATGCCCCTTGCTCGATGGTGGATAAATTTGGCCGATGAGATCAATAGCCCATCCTCTAAACGGCCAAGGCTTGATTATAGGATTCATTGTCGATGCAGGTGCCCTCTGGACATTACCAAACTTCTAACAATCCTGGCACCCTTTAAAATAGTTGAAGCAGTCTTCAAGAATTGTCGGCCAATAATATCCATTCCGCCTAATCATCCATTTCATCTTGAATGCCAATTGATGTGCTCCACACACACCTTCATGGATCTCGCCCATCAACTCCTTTGATTCCTCTCTACCAAGGCATCTGAGCAAAACTCCATCAATCGTCCGATAATACAATTCATTGTCGAGGAGCACATACTTAGTAGCCTGGAACCTTAGACGCCTTTCAACCTTCTTAGACGGATCTCTTAAGTAATCGGCGATTTCCTTTTTCCAGTCATCGGCAACCATTACCGATGTCAGGACTTCTTGAATCGGCTGATATCCTGAAGCATTCTGTGCTAACCGATTGGCCTCTTCATTATGCAACCTAGGAATATGCTCAAGGAGGTACTCTTTGAATTCTTTCAATAACTATAAACATCTCTCATGGTGTGCAATCAACACTTCACTTCGGCATTCATAAACCACAATCAATTGATTGATCACCAACATAGAATCGCCAAAGATTTCAACGGCATCGGCATGCACTTCCCTGAGTAATTCCAATCCTTTTATTAACGCTTGGTACTCAGCCTGATTGTTTGTCGATGTAGCAACAATCGGCAATGAAATCTCATATCTCCGTCCCCGGGGTGAAATTAAGAGAACACCGATGTCTGCCCCTTCTTTGCACGTAGATCCATCAAAGAACAAAGTCCAAGGACCAATATCTACAGAGCTTACCATATTGCAATGCTGAGTAACAAAATCGGCCATTACTTGACCCTTAACTGCTTTAGCCGATTCATACACCAAAAGCACACTTGTTAGGATTCATCTTCAACCCATGCTCCCTTGTGCATTCCAGGATTTTCCGCAAATCGGCAAGATGCTTTTCAAAATTTCCAGATTTAACCACCACATCATCAATATAGATTTCGACTATCGTGCCAATGTATTTATGAAAGATAAAATTCATTGCTCTTTGATAAGTAGCACCGGCATTCTTCAAGCCAAAAGTCATGACAACCCACTCAAATAAACCAAAATGACCTGGACATCTAAAAGCAGTCTTGGATATGTCTTCTTCAACCATGAATATTTGATTATATCCAGCATTGCCATCCATGAAGCTAATGATCTGATGTCCAGCAGCAGCATCAATCAGCAGATCGGCAACGGGCATCGGGTAACCATCCATCGGTGTAGCCTTGTTGAGATTCCTGAAATCAATACAAACACGAAGTTTCCCATTCTTCTTATACACAGGAACCACATTAGAAATCCAATCGGCATATCGACACTGCCGAATAAACCCAGCTTCGATTAATTTTGTAATTTCAGCTTTAATGTCAGGCAACACCATAGGATTGCATCGGCGCGCAGGTTGCTGATGTGGTTGGAAACCAGACTTAATAGGCAAACGATGTTCAACTATTGATCGGTCTAAACCAGGCATCTCTTTATAATCCCAAGCAAAACAATCTTTGTATTTCTTTAACAAATCGGTCAACTGTTGTTTACATTGGGAATCTAACTTAGCGCTAACAAAAGTAGGCCTATGCTTACTACCGTCGCCGATATCTACTTCTAATAAATCATCAGCCGATGTGAACCCCTGTCCCAGTTTTCCATCATCGGCGAATCGATCCATTAAAACTCTTCTTCAAGACCGACTGCTTGGATCGGTGTAATGCGGTAATCGGTAACTTTGAGGAACTCCGTGTCCCAAGCTTCACCTGATATGCACCTGGTTTTCTCATAAGTTTCCGATTCTGCCGATGCAACAATTGATGGGTCCTCACTTCGGATGACTTCAATCTTGTCTCCAACCCATTGCACAAGGCTTTGGTGCATTGTAGAAGGAATACAACAATTAGCATGGATCCAATCCCTTCCTAGGAGCAAGTTGTAGGTGCCTTTGCCACTGATCACAAAAAATGTTGTCGGCAAAGTTTTACTGCCGATGGTTAGTTCAACACATACGACTCCCATAGCTGGCGACACATTGCCCTCAAAATCTTTAAGTTTCATGTCCGTCTTGACTAAGTCTTGGTCGCCTTTTCCAAGCTTCCTGAACATGACATATGGCATTATGTTTATTGACGCTCCACCATCCACTAGCATCTTCGTTATAGGTTGTCCATCTACTTTGCCCTTAACGAACAGAGCCCTTAGGTGTTGCCTTTCATCATCGGCAGGTTTCTCAAAGACAGCTGCCATCAGATCCAACACCAATTGTGCCATTTCAGCAGCTTCTTCCGCGTCACTGACAGGTGCCATGAACTCCATCAGCAATATGACGACCATATTGATTTCTGTCGATGGATCCCTATCTTTGCGCTTCGGCCTCCACTGCTTTTCCCTTGAAGGATTTTCACTGTCATATAAGTCGCTTTGGCGTTCGCGCTGGATTCTCCTTTTCTCAGTCTTTGTTAGACCCTTAGGGCACCATTGAGGAAGCTTGGTTTTCCAAACAGGCTGGCGCTGCCTCTCACTGCTTGCATCGGCACCACTCCTTATGTTTGGATCTCTAGAGAATACTTCTTCGTCGGGCACTCTTGCATTGGCCATCTCCTCTAGTTCCTCTGACTAACACGCCTGCCAAGCCTGTTATGCGCGCTGAGCTTGCCCCCCAGTCGGTCATGTGCCGATTTCTTTTCTCTGAGTGGCCTAGCATACCTGGATGTCTGATCATCAAAGCAAGGCTTCTTTTCTGACCGATCGGCAAAGTAATACCCATTGCATTCGGGACAATTATTGGCAGTAGGTAGCTTGATGCCTTCTTCCCAACAGTGAACGAAGAAGGGACACTTCCAGTGGTCCTTATGCCGAAGACACTCTTGGTACTCTTCTTCTTCCTGCCGATGTCGCTCCTCTTGCGATTGCCGATACTCTCACCTTGGCTGCTTATACATGATTACAACACCAGGAGCCCTCTTGGCACTGCTACCTTCATCGGTAACTTTCTTGCCCTTTCTGTCATCGGCAAACCTCCTCTCATCACGCTCAGCTACTTGATGGTCAGGATCTACCGATGCATTCTTCCTAGCATCTTCTGATGTCAGCACTTTAGTTTTTCCACTAGTTTCTACCATATTATTTGGAAACGGGTGCTGATCAATCTTCATCGGTTTCTGGACTTTAGAATTTTCAAATTTGATTCGTCCAGAATCAATTTCTGACTGCAACTGCTGTTTGAATACCTTACAGTCGTCGGTACTGTGTGAAGTTGCATTGTGCCACTTGCAATACCTGATCTTTCTGAGCTCTTTGGCCGACGAAATTACTTGATTAGGCGCCAGCTTGATTCGCCCTTCTTGAAGTAATAAGTCAAACATCCTGTCGGCCTTGGTGATATCAAAGTTGAAACTTTCAGCTTCCTTCTGGCCAAACGGACAAGACATAGATTTCTTATCCTTCACCCATTCGGCAGCGCTGATATCCAGCTCCTCATCGGAATCCTCTTCTTGCTCAATGAAGGTCACCTTCTTGTTCCAAGTCTTCCTGGGCTCAAAAGTCTTAACATCCTGATCGGCAATTCTCTGCACCAGGTGGCTCAGACTTTCAAACTCTTGAGATGCATACTTGTCCTTGATGTGCGGTAGTAATCCTTGGAAGGCCAAATCTGCCAATTGTCGATCATCAAGCACCAAGTTGTAGCACTTGTTCTTCGTATCTCGCAATCTCTGGACAAAGCTCTCCACCGATTCGTCATTACGCTGCTTCAATTTAACCAAATCGGTAAGCTTCTTTTCGTGTACGCCCGCGAAGAAATACTTGTGAAATTGTTTTTCCAGATCGGCCCAAGTAATCACAGAGTTTGGAGGCAATGAAATAAACCATGTGAATGCCGATCCCGATAATGACGATGAGAACAATCTCACCCTTAATTCTTCTCTACTGGCAGCTTCTCCACATTGGATAATGAAGCGGTTAATGTGCTCCATTGTTGACGTGTCATCTTGGCCAGAGAATTTGGTAAAATTAGGCACCTTGTACCGATTTGGGAGAGGAATTAAGTCATATGCCGGAGGATACGGTGTCCGATAAGAATATGTATTAATCTTGGGTTTAATGCCGAATTGTTCCTTCATCACTTCGGCGATCTTATCGGTCCAATATGCATCCTGATCTTGCCGACTCATTGGCTGGTTGTTGACTGGTGGAGTCAGCAGATGCGCCCCTTCAGGTCTTGGTTCAAGATGATGCGGAGTAATTGTCACGGGCGCAACACAAGTCATCTGGACGTTTTGCATCGGCTGATTTACCGATGGATAGTTTTGCACACTTACTGGATTAGGTTGAGTCATTATATTCATCGGTTGCTGTACCGATGGTCCACTCTGAGTGTTTGCTGGACTTCCATACTGATACATTAGTACGCCAGGTTGTTGAACCGGCGGCTGACTAGTCCATCCAGGATTATAAATCATCGGCATGTGACTTACCGATGGCTGATAGCTGACTGGCACCTGCTGCTCCTGCACCTTAGAGTAATCAATAAATTGGTTACCTTGATGTGCTAGTACTCTGGTTTGAGGATTTACAACCACAGGTTGACTTCCAGTTGCTATAATGTGTTGCATCGGCACAGAATTCGCCGATGGTGGCATCAGAGGTACTTTAGGAATCACCACCTAGAAATCTTCTGCTGGCACTTGTACAGTTAGAGAAGACGTAGAGTAATGCATCATAGGGATCATCGGCTGTGATTGTGTTGCCGATGCCATGGAGCCCTTCCAAGCTGAACTGTCTCCCTACACCAGATTGGAACCAGCAGATGGATTCAAAGACATACCGTATCCCCACCAGTTGGCAGGAGCTGGATGATTCTGGATAGTAGGTCCCGACATTGCTGACGCCACTGGATCTGCACTAAGCTTAGTGATGCTTTCAGGACTTGGCCTTGGTGGTCTAGCCACATCGGCAGACGGATCCACAGGAGTGGAAGACGCCATTGGGGCTGCCGATGGGTTTATAGATGCCGATCCAGGTTGATGATACGCTGGACCAACATATTGAGGTGCTTGTCCTTCTTTGAAAGATTGCATGATAGCATTGTATACAGTATTGGACAGCACATTGGAGTGGCTAATTAATGCTTGATTTAAGGTAGAATTAACCATCTCTTGCAACTTACCAGGATTGGCATCATACGTGACCTGCCGCGGCAACGGTGGATCTTGCTTCTGGATGGCTTCGCCGTTCTTGCTTAGGCTGAAGGACTTCAGATACAATTGCTTGTACTCCTCCATAGCCCGCTCCATAGCCAGCCTCTGATCGTCTTTTAGATCGGCTTCGGAGACTTCAATGACATTCCTCTGGTTAACGTCGGAGTTATCACCCATGATAGATGTATAATTGGTCCCACCGGGTGTGCCAAAAGAGGTGTTGACACAAAAAGCGTTAGGATCTGCGAACACCTTGGGCTATTACCCGAATTCAATATCCAAAGGTGTGCCAGTCGATTTGACCAGTTAATCGACAAGGACGATAACTAGAACAAAATCTGAACAAGACAACGGCGATACGCCCGGATGTCAAGACTCAGACTTGATCAGGATAACTAGAGCAGAGCTGAACGAGACAACAGCAATGCGCTCGGATCTCAAAGCTCAGATTACTCCCACGCGGAACTTGCAAGGATTTGATGGAGATCAAGGTGATGCAGCCCGTCGAAGCTTGAAGAACTCGTAGATAAACTATGACTAATGCGATAAAAGGGTAAATTGCATTGAGAGTAAATAAGAGTAATTGATTTGGTTGACAGATGATTGTTTTTTCTCACGACCCCCAGGTACACATTTATACTCCGGCAATAGGAGTTGTAAACAGACACGACTCGTACCTTTCCTAAACAAAACAAACTCCTATTTTAAAGGAATAACTGACCCACGCAGGAGTCGGACCCAAATAACAATATTATTTTCCTAAACAGACACCTCTATTTTTAAGGAAACAAACGACTCGTGGAAGAGTCGGACTCAAACTGCCATAATAATACTGGTATGAGATCACCAGTTCCCTTATGTCTTCTCTTCGATGAAACTTTCCATCGACAGACTCTTCAATCCGCAACTTCCTTTTATTGCCATCGGCAATCCCCTGCTGACGTCAACCGCCACATCACCCTGTGCCCATCGGCATCATCTCTTTATCGATAATATCCCCAATCGGCCATCCTTAACTCCCATCGGCAACATCTTTATCAGCAATACCCTTATCGGCAACCAATACGTTACCGTGTGCCCATTGGCACTCCATGCCCATCGGCATCGGCAATACTTCCCAATCGGCAACCTTGCACTTCTGGTAACTTGTCTTCACCAATTAATTCATATTGGCAAGAGTCATCCAACTCCCATCGGCAATAAACTTATTTTTCTTGCAGCATTCATTCTCATCGGTAAATTTGACCGATGACTTCCCGATGCCGATAGAAAACGGCTACCGATCAACGCAAGTCTTAGTTCATTTGACACATGCCGAAAAATGGTGTCAACAATAACTCCTTTTCACCGGAGTATAAATATGTACCCAGGGGCGGTGTAGAAGATATACAATCAATCAAATGCATCTATTACTTTTTATCTACTTTTCCAGCATCTACTTTTTTGCATTAGCTATAGTTTATCAACGAGTTCTTACGATCTCGACGGGCTACATCTACAAGATCTCCATCTACCTCGCGAGTTCCGCTTTTTGAACAATCTAAGCTTTGACATCCGGGCGCATCGTTGTTGTCTCGTTCATCATTGTTCTAGTTATCGTCCTTGTCGATTAACTGGTCAAATCGACTGGCACACCTATGGATTTCAAGTTCGGGTATAAGCCCGAGGTGTTCACAGGTTAGACCCTGACGCTTTTTGTGTCAACACTAGGTCACTATGACTAACGTGTGTTTTGCAGAGGCAAAGTCATTAGAGTTAGGTCAATAGTGATGCTAGATGAATGGGTTTAATGGATATTCATGCCCCCAAGATGGAAATCAATTCGGTTGAAAGGATTAAGCTTCAAGGTGAAGACTAGGCTAGCTCTTAGTGCCATAAGGTGTGAGAAGGGCACTAAGTATAGACTAGGGCTTTGTTTTTCGTTTGACCGTACTATAAAGGGGGGTATGAGGTTAGTAGCTTGACCTAGGAAAGTTTGGGAATGTAGGTGTATGCACACTTGTCACAACTAGTCCTAGAGATCCTGCTAATAGCCCTTGAGATGGTAGGAGCAAAACCCCTAGAGAAGTCTTAGTGAAAAGAGTTGAAACAGGGGGAGAAAGAGGCTCCGGACCAGTCTGCCTAGGAGGCGTCGGACCAAGGAGAGTGGTCCGACGGTCCCAGACTTAGGCAAGTTTCAGAGGCAAGAGCTCCGGACCACCTGTCCTAAGGAGCACCGGACCATAGACGAGTGCTCCGGAGGTCCCTGCCTGTGGAAGTGAGCCTCAGAGGAGGCTCTGGACTAGTCCGATGGTGTGGCCGTCCTCTAGTCCGATGCTTCGAGTCAGAGAGGCCGGTGGATCCAGTAAGTACCTCCACTCCGGACCTCTGCGTCGGACCAGGGCACGGGACCAAGGCGAGTGGTCCAGTGGTGCATTGCTCGGCTGGATTTGTGAGTCCAGTGAGCACCCTGGCTTCGGACCAGAGCGTCAGACCAGGGTGTCGGACCATTGCGAGTGGTCCAACGGTGCCTGCTTTTCGCTGAAGTTTGAATTTCTGTGAGCTCCGGACCAGTTTCCTTCGTCCGGTGGTATGACCTCCGGACTAGTCCGGTGCCTTCGACGAAAGTGGAAAAAGTAAGAAACGGCTAGTTTCGAAGGTGAGGACTATTTATAGTTTCCCTCTTCGTCCTTAAGAGCTCTCTTGGCCAGTGTTTCACCTGAAGGAAGCTAGAGAGATTTCTTGGAGAGCCAAGTGCCTAGTGAGGGAGAGATTTGAGAGAGTTCATCTTGTTCTTCCCTCCTAGGGTGATTAGGAGTGACTTGTGTGCATCCATTCACCTTCCTAGCCTTGAGTTGGTCAAGTGAAGGTCTTGTGCTTGTTACTCTTGGTGTTCGACAGCACCTAGACGGTTCGGTGGTGTTCGGAGGAAGTGATCGTCGGAAGATTGTTGGCGGCTCTTCTCCAAGCTTTTGTGATCGGTTGTGGGCGATTCACCGAGCCGAAGTGGCGAAGAATCAGCCCGTAGAGAGCACTCTATCCTTGCGCGGGTAGAGAGGGAGCTATACCTTGCGAGGTGCTCCAACGAGGACTAGGGGGGTGTGTCGACACCTCGATACCTCGGGAAAACATCGTTGCGTCAAGAATTCCTTTCCCTAGCTCTTTACTTTCTTGCATTACTTTCCGCCTTGTTCTTTCATTTCCTACTAGAATTGCGTAGGTTGTCTTTTAATTCCTTGGCTTTCTATTGCCTTCTAGTGAGGATACACATTGCGGTAGGCACTAAGGGGTGATTGGCATTAATAGGTTTTAATATTGCTTTAGAAATTTAAAAGAAGCCCAATTCACCCCCCCCCCTTCTTGGGCATTTAGATCCTTTCAATTGGTATCAGAGCTTGGTTGCTCTCAAATTAGGTTTTACCGCCTAGAGCAAGATGTCTCATGGGGATGGACCGCCACCCATGTTTGATGGGGATGATTTTCCGTATTGGAAAGTGCGGATGGAGGCCTACCTTGAGGCCGTGGATCTCGGTGTGCACAAAGCTGCCACCATAGGTGGCACCGTGTTTGCCGATGATCCCTTCTTTGAGAAGAACAATGCCAAGGCAAAGAACATTCTTTTCCGTGGCATTGGCAAGAATGTGTTCAACCGTGTGTGGAATTGCAAAACCGCTAACGAAGTTTGGACAACCATTTGTGCGCTACACGAAGGGCCAAGTGTGAGTGTGAGGAACGCTACCATTTGGTCATGGACAAGTTGAACTCCTTTACTATGCTTGCTCATGAAAATGCTAATGAAATGTACTCACGTCTCAATATTCTTGTAGAGGAGTTGAATGGACTTGGGCTCAACCAAATGGCGCCGGCCGATGTGGTACGCAAGATCTTGTGTGTCTTGCCAATTGAGAAGTATGGCCACATCGTCACGGTGCTTCACCAAGGAGACCTCTCCGGCGCCACACCAACTCAAGTCTTGGGCAAAATCAATGCTCACGAGATGTACATGAAGATTGGTGATGGTAGTTCTTCTACTTCCAAGAAGAAAGAAAAGGAAGAGAAGAAAGACTTGGCTCTCAAGGCATCCTCCAAGGAGAAGTGCAAGATTCAATATGTTATTGAGAGCGCAAGTGAAGAAGAGGATGATGAAGACCACATTACACTCATGGTGAGGAAGACCACCAAGATGTTAAAGAGGCTTAACAAGAGTGGAGTCAAATTTGACTCAAAGAAGAAGAAATTCTTCACAAGCACCTCAAGGAAGCCAATCTCCCAAATGAAGTGCTATAATTGCGGCACTCTTGGTCATCTAGCTCATGCTTTCCCCGAAGAGAAGAAAGACAAGTTCAAGAACTTCAAGAACAAGAACAAGTTCAAGAAGAACAAGGATGGCAATGATGACTCAAGTGATGATGACAAGAAGCAAGACAAACCATACAAGAAGAAGAAAAACTTCAACTTTCACAAGAAGAAGAAAGATGGCAAGGCTTACATTGTGGGTGATTGGCTCACCGACATTGAGGACTCTAGTTCTTCCTCCGATGACGAGAGTGAAGATGAGAAGGTGGCCGCTTTGGTGATTGGCTCTTCTCTTCCACCGCCACCTCCTCCTTCATCACCAGGCTCATCCTCTACACACCTATGCCTCATGGCCAAGGGTGAAAAGAAGGTACAAATAGAGGATGATGATAGTGGTGACTCTAGTGGTAATGATAGTGACAATGAAGAAGCACCTTCCTATGATGAGCTAATTAAAATTTGCAACAAGTATGCTAGCATCATAAGGAAGTACAAAGGTAAAAATGACAAGCTACTTGAGATCAAAGGAAACTTGCATGATAAGCTTGACACCTTGACTAGTGCTAATGATGATTTGAAGCTTGAGATTAATTCTCTCACATCTAGCACTAGGGAGCTCAAAGCCTCTCTTAAGCAAGCTAATGAGAAACATGATAATCTTGAGAGGTCAACACAAGAGCTCCACACAAGGTATAACTTGCTAAAAGATGACTACCAAAATGTCAAGCAAGAACATGGCACACTAGTGGTAGCAAATGAATTGCTTAATCAAGATCTTGCTACACATGTTGCTACTAACCTATGTGCTAAGTGTGATAGTGCTACCTCTTGTGATATCTTGATTGATGATGTGGCTCTTGAGCAAAGTACTAAGTACAAGGGCAAGAAGGTTGTCGAAGCCGACAAGTATGATGATTATATCAAGATGAGAGAAGAAAACTCAAAGCTCAAGGAAGAGCTAATCACTCTCAAGTCTAACAAGCCCATAGTCATCAAGCCGTCTCAAGAAGAAGACAAGGATGCTATTACCTTGATCACATCTCTAAGAGAAGAAATTGCCAAGCTCAAGAGTGACAAGACCAAGCTTACAAGTGTCCTTGAGAAGTTCACCAAGGGTCATAATCTTCAAAGTGAGCTTTTGATGAGCACCATCATGAAGAATGACAATATCGGCATTGGGTTCAAGGAGAACCAAATCATAAAGGCAAAGGTTGAGATTGAGGCCAAGAATTATTACAAGAACAAGTACAATGGCTACAATCAAGAATACTCAAAGCCCAAGCCAAGAAGATGCTTTGAGTGTGGTCAAGTGGGTCATTTCTCTTATGATTGCAAGACTCAACCACCCAAGACCTTACCCAAGAACACAAGGCCATTTGCTCATGATGCTCACTATGTCATCAAGAAGGACCACAAGGGTAGACCACTAGTAGTGTTCCTGGGTCCACCAATGAAGAACAAACCTAGAGTTCTTTGGGTTACAAAGGAGATGGTTACCAAGGAAATGGGGTCCCGCTTTGAGTGGGTTCCCAAACAACAAGCTTAACTCCATGTTGCTTGTGTGTAGGTGAACTACAAGACCGGTGGAAGTCATTGGGTGATTGATAGTGGTTGCACTCAACATATGACCGGTGACTCCCGGATGTTCACCACACTTGATGAAGAATGTGAAGCGCAAGACAAAATTACCTTTGGGGACAATTCAAAAGCTAAATTTCAAGGTCTAGGCAAAGTGGCAATCTCAAATGATCAATCAATATCAAATGTCTTGCTAGTTCAATCTCTTAGCTTCAACTTGCTTTCCATGGGTCAACTTTGTGATCTTGGATTCCATTGTATATTCACTCCAACTGAGGTGATTGTGACCAAGATTGAAGATTCATCAATGATATTCAAAGGGTTTCGGCACAAAAACCTCTACTTAGTGGATTTCACCTCAAATAAAGCCAAGTTGCAAACATGTCTATTCTCCAAGAGTTCTTTGGGTTGGCTTTGGCATAGAAGATTAGCTCATGTGGGCATGTCAACTTTGAAGAAACTTGTCAAGAAGGAGATGGTTAGAGGTGTGAAGGATGTGGTGTTTGAGAAGGACAAGTTGTGTAGTGCATGCCAAGCCAGCAAGCAAGTTGCCAACACCCATCCCACTAAAGCATTCATGTCAACCTCAAGAGTACTTGAATTACTTCACATGGATCTTTTCGGCCCCACTACATATGCTAGTCTTGGAGGAAATCTCTTTTGCCTAGTGGTGGTTGATGATTATTCAAGGTACACTTGGGTGTTCTTTCTTCAAGACAAGAGTGAAACTCAAGCTATCTTCAAGAAGTTTGCAACAAGGGCACAAAATGATTTTTAAGTGAAGATCAAGAAGATAAGAAGTGACAATGGCACCGAGTTTGTCAACACAAAGATTGAGGACTATTGTGATGAAGTGGGGATCAAGCATGAGGTATCCGCCACATATACTCCACAACAAAATGGTGTTGTAGAGAGGAAGAACCGGACGCTCATAACTCTAGCAAGGTCTATGCTTGATGAGTACAACACTCCGGAGAAGTTTTGGGCGGAGGCCATCAACACGCTTGCTATGCGGCAAACCGCCTCTTCATCCAAAGGCTATTGAAGAAGACCCCCTATGAGCTTGTCAATGGGAAGAAGCCGGATATTTTATTCTTCTGGGTGTTTGGATGCAAAGTTTACATCTACAAGAAGTGCCAACACTTGGGTAAATTCCAACGGTGGTGTGATCTTGGTTTCCTTGTTGGATATTTGCTTAAGTCCAAGGCATACCGTGTATTTAACAAAGCCACCGGCTTAGTTGAAGAAACGTATGACTTGGAATTTGATGAAACTAATGGCTCCCAAGGAGCGCTTGAGGATATTGATGTAGGTGATGAACCATTGAGGGAGGTAATGAAGAATATGCCAATTGGTGCTATCAACCCTCAAGAGGTGGAAGAAGTAGAAGATGATGATAATCAAGATCCTTCTCCACCTCGCACGCCTCAAGTTGAAGAAGATCAAGTGAGGTAAGCTCAAGAAGATACCTTCATCCCTCAAGATCAAGCCGAGGCCGAAGCAAGCAATGTTGAAGCACCACGTCCTCCTCCTCAAGTTCATGATAGAAGATCAACACCTATCCTTCAAGCACACTCCCATGATCAAATCATAGGAAGTCCATCAAAGGGAGTAATGACTCGTTCTAGACTTGCATCTTATGTTGAACATCACTCGTTTGTTTCCTTTGTTGAGCCTACTAGTGTTGAGGACGCGTTTGCGGATCCGGATTGGGTGAATGCCATGCATGAAGAACTCAACAACTCCACCCGGAACCAAGTGTGGACACTTGAAGAAAGGCCAAAGGGAGCAAGAATCATTGGCACCAAGTGGGTGTTTAGGAACAAGCAATATGATCAAGGCGTGGTTGTGAGGAACAAGGCAAGATTGGTGGCAAAGGGGTTCTCCCAAGTTGAAGGCTTGAATTTTGGGGAAAACTTTGCACCAGTTGCAAGACTAGAAGCCATACGTATCCTTTTGGCATATGCTTCACATCACAAAATGAAACTTTTTCAAATGGATGTGAAGAGTGCCTTTCTAAATGGTTTCATCAATGAACTTGTCTATGTCTCACAACCTCCCGGGTTTGAAGATCCAAACTTGCCTAATCATGTTTATAGGTTGTCCAACGCTCTCTATGGATTGAAGCAAGCTCCAAGAGCTTGGTACGAGAGGCTAAGGGACTTCCTACTCAATAAGGGCTTGAAGATCAGGATCGTTGACACAACACTATTCACCAAGAAGCTTAATGGAGAGATCTTTGTTTGCCAAGTATATGTCGATGACATTATATTTGGGTCAACAAACCAAGACCATTGCAAAGAGTTTGGTGCATTGATGTCCAAAGAGTTCGAGATGTCAATGATTGGCGAGCTAACCTTCTTCCTTGGCTTTCAAGTGAAGCAATTGAGGGAGGGCGCCTTCATATCTCAAGAGAAGTACACTTATGATGTGCTCAAGAAATTCAAGATGGAGGATTGCAAGCCAATCAAGACACCAATGCCTACTAATGGGCATCTCGATCTCGATGAGGGAGGTAAACCGATTGACCAAACTCTCTATCGTTCAATGATCGGTAGTTTACTTTATCTCACCGCATCTAGGCCGGATATCATGTTTAGTGTGTGTATGTGTGCTAGGTTTCAAGAAAACCCTAAGGGGTCGCATCTATGTGCGGTCAAAAGAATCCTTAGGTACATAAGGCACACCCTTAGCATTGGCCTTTGGTATCCCAAAGGACCTCCCTTCCTACTTTGTGGCTATTCCGATTCGGATTATGCCGGGTGTAAAGTTGATAGGAAGAGTACCTCCGGCGGTTGCCATTTGCTAGGAAGATCACTTGTCTCTTGGTCTTCCAAGAAGCAAAACAGTGTGGCATTGTCTACCGCCAAGGCGGAATACATTGCCATGGGAGCAAGTTGTGCACAAATCTTATACATGACCCAAACACTTCTTGATTACGACGTTGTTTTAAAAGATGTTCCACTTTTGTGTGATAATGAAAGCGCCGTAAAGCTTGCTAACAACCCGGTTCAACACTCTCGCACCAAGCACATTGATATTTGCCATCACTTTCTTAGAGATCATGTGGCTAGGAAAGACATCATACTAGTTGGAGTTAAGAGCGAAGATCAATTGGTAGATATCTTCACTAAACCACTTGATGAAACAACCTTTTGTAGGTTGAGAAGCGAGTTGAATGTGCTTGATCACTCAAACTTCACTAAAAAATGAGATTGTGTGAATCATGCATTCATTTGTAATATAATCATGTTTAATCTATAGTAATGCACATAGGCTTGGCTAACGCGGTCGGGATAACCGCCCTCAAGCGTGTGACAAATCCTTACCGCAGTTTAAACTTGCAAGCAACCTAGATTCAACTTTTGTAATTGCATTGCATATGCATGTGTGTTTCTTGTTGCTTCCTTTTCGGTTAAGTTTGGTCATCCTCTAGGTTCGTCACTTAGGGGGAGCAATTCAAAGCTCTAGCTTCAGCTAATACTCCTCTTGTGCCCCTATGGTGACCCTTGGAGCTTTATTGAACAATTTTCCTATGAAAACTAATTCTAGCCTAGGGCAAACTATTTCCAAAACGAGGGTTTGAGAGATGGTTCTTATGCTAAGTCCAACAAGTGCTTCTTTCTGCTCTTTTGTGTTGGTACTTGGCTAAGAGAAAAGTTGAGAGAGAAAAACCGGAAAAATCAAAGTTTCTCAAGCTCCGGACCACCCTCCGGACCACTCGGCGTGGTCCGGTGCTAAGTGGTCCGACGCTCGGTGTGTCTCTAGATTCCAAAGTTCATATCACCGAAACCGTCAGACCTCCCGACTATCGACACTCCGGACCATTGACGAGAGGTCCGGAGCTTCAGTCAGCGCTATCCCTTCCGGTCAACTAACCTCCGGACCACCCTGCTTAGTCCGGAGGCTCGTCCGACGCCTCTGGTCCGGTGGTCGGACCCTTACTATGTTGGTTTGTTTTTTCCTCCTCAATCCGTCGGACCACCCCGTCGGACCACCCTCTGGACCAAGGCGAGTGGTCCGGAGCTTTGATTTTTTGTGGATAACCCCCCGCGTTGGCATTTCTGTTCGGCAAGCTTTTTACTCCTCCTCCGTACATCGCGCCGCCCAACCGCCACCGCCCTCTCCACCGCCGCCTTCCCCCGTGCCTCACCTGCGACACACCCGCCACCGGTGAAGCTCCTCGCCGGTGCACACCACCCCAGCCTGCTCTACCCTGTGCTTCCTCAAGCTTCCCGCAGAGCAGAGCCACCTCCTGCAGCCTCCACTGCCACTCGCCGTCGAAGCTCCACTCGCCGGCGACCAAGCTCCACTCCTATCTTGCCAAGGCCTCATCCTCCTAAGGTTTTCAACCCTCCCCTCATTGCCATTGCTAGCCAAAGGTTGTTTCCACCTAGGGTTTCCAAAACCTAGGGTTTGGAACTTCAAATCGTCGATTCATCTTCGTCGATCCTTCAACTTTGCTTCATTCATCTCTAGGGTATGACTTCTGATCATAGTTTTAGCGTTTTGTCTAGCTATTGATCATCCCCATGCCTTAGTTATTTTTTCAATTCACTAAATCCTATTGCTAATTGTAATTCTCAGATGGCAAGCCCCCTTGTGGAGTGTAGTTTGGAACTTTAGTTGCTTTGATTAGATACGCTTGCTTACCTCAGGTACCATGGCAGATTTTCATTCTACTCTTACCTAGTTGCTTGCTTCCATATGATATCTTATCTCTAGCTCTTATATATGCTTATATACTTCTATCTATTCTATCTAGCAGCAGCAGTGGCAGTATAAACTTGAGGCAAAGCTCGCGAGTATGGATTGAGGCAAAGCCTCAGAAGGGTCAGTCTAGTGGCTTGGCAAGCCTTTCTTGACAGTTGTGGTTGTTTATTGTGTCAGAGACTTGCAGTTGGCTTGTGGCAGTGATTCTGGTAGTGGTACTTGCAGCTGACAGTGATTCTTTGTTGATCAGCTATGCCTCACAGTTCACGTGCTCGTGTCAGTGGTTCTAGTGATGATCCACCTCCTCCTCCACGTCCTTTGAGGGACAAGGGGAAGAAGAAGGTGGTAGAGAAGCCTAAAAAGAAGAAGCGAAAGCTCTCAGAGGCCGAGCAGGCCGAGGCAGTGGCAGATGCAGCAGACCGCGCACAACGAGGTGGTCGCCGAGGCTCAGTTCGTATCGGCACTCCTCCGCGGGTTCTACCCTCTCCACCCCCAGCTCAGTCCGAGACACTTCTAGAGGAGCAAGAGCTAGTCACAGAAGTTCTTGCAGTTCCTTTGGCACCTACTCCATGGGGATGTGTCACTCGCTCCCAGGCCACTTCGTCACCTCAGAGCGCCTCAGCAGCTCCCACTTCAATGTCTGCTTCTATTCACCTTGACTTGAGGGAGCTCATAGCTAAGCAAGTGAAGAAGCTTCGTTTTGTTCAGCTAGAGAAGTGGTGCCCGGATCAGCGTGACCCTAGAGCTTCCCGTGGCTGGCACACTACCCTCATGGAGGACTTCTACAGGGCAGCATAGCTATCTTGCATTCAGATACACCCTCATAGAGTTTGCTCCTTGGAGAGCATTGTTGAGATAGCTGGTGAGGAGATCCGCCCTTACATTGAGTATCTTCCAGGATTCGCAGATCTTCTTGGACATTCTGGGAACTACATTGAGCGATGGGTCCGGAAATTCTATGCTTTAGCATGGATTGAGCCAGATCACCAGTTCCTCCAGTACACTTTCAGAGGCAAGCGACATAGGCTTTACTTGACATAGCTCAGAGAGGTACTTCGCTTGACTGGGACAGCCGATCAGCTCAGTCTTCACTATGACTGCTATGGAGGAGTCTCTCTACCTCGCCGAGCTCGAGGTGGTCGCACTTTGTCAGTTCAGGAGGTTGCTCCTCTCTTCCGGCCACCCTTCACAGAGGGTTCTCGACGTACCCCAGCCGAGCTACACTCTACCGTTCACCGCTTGAACGATGTTCTCCGGTGTACACTATTGCCACGCACCGGGTACAAGGATGGGTTGACCAATTTGTAGCAGTTCCTTCTATAGGCCCTCGTCTCACAGACACCATTTGATATAGCCAACTTCCTTGTGTCAGAGATTGAGGATGTGATTTCAGATGGGATGCGCGCTCGTCGCCAGTTTCCTTATGCTCATTGGATATGCGCTATCATTGCCATCATGCATGAGAGGACCGAGCCTAGAATCCGTGCTCTGCTCGATGCATCCTAGACTTCGTTTCCACCTTACAGAGCTCTAGCTTCGATTGATCAAAGGTTTGGGAACCAAGTGCTTTAGCTTGTGAAGCAAAGGATTGCACCAGCAGATAGAGATGTTGTGGATGAAGAGGACAATTTCATCTGAGGCATTGAGCAGCAGGAGCTCCATGAGTTAAACACCGGGGTAGCTGCTACACTTGAGGATACTACTTCTGACAGCTCAGATGCAGAGTACCATCCCATTCCTGAGATGCCTCCATAGACACACGATGCCGAGGCTAGTGGCTCTGGTACTGCCTCCACCACAGAGACTCTCATTCTGAAGGTCCTAGATCGGATTCTGGAGCAGCAGGGATCTCTTGTGACGACTGTCACCCAGATTCAGCAGAGACAAGATGAGCTACAGAGACAGTCTGAGGACAGGCACTATGAAGTGCAGCGTCAGATGCTCCAGATGCAGCTTGAGTCCCAGCGTATGCAGCTACAGTCCCAGCAGATCCAGCAGCAGAACATGGCCTTTATGGCCCATATGATGAAGTGGACCGGTGCTCCTCCCATTGAGTTTCCTGCTCCGCCACAGATCCAAATGATGAGTCAGACACAGCCATCACAGTCAGCTGGTCCGTCAGTGGTTTTTCCAGCACTTGGACCCATATTCGGCTCTCAGCAGTCAGTGACCCCTTCATTGGCACCGCCCGTGTCAGCCGGTCCGTCTGTCACACCACCCCCGCCGTACAATCTAGTGGACTTCAGGGTGCCGGCGTGACCACCCCGTTCCAGTCACCGGCTATACAGGTCACTCAGTGGTTGGATACTGTAGGCCCGACTCAGTAGTTCACCCCACTCACTACCGGATTCACTCCGATGTCAGCTCATTTGGGTGTCACTGCTAGAGACCTCTCCGCGTCGTTCAGCGACATCACTGGGCAACCGTCTCCTACAGGTCAGCAGGTGGCAACTGATATTGAGGCCGAGCTCATTTCGCTTACCGCAGGTCAGCATCGCTCTTCAGTTGCCTCTTCTGAGGCTACACTTGACACCTGGGCACCTGATGTATCCACTCCGCCCGGGGCCATTGTGACAGATGCCACCGTTGTCTCCACCACTCCAGTTCTGCCTGAGCAGCCACCGGTTCTCCAGACTCCAGTAGAGTCCGTGCCAGAGGCACAACCGGATCCCGTAGATCCAGAGGCTCCTACAAAGACAGTGGCAGGTATTACTCCTACTCCTGCTCCAGCTACAGCTCCAAACTCTACAGCAGCAGAGGTAGCCGGCACGTCAGCTCCTATTCCCCAGATCGCTCCACTTCCAATGACAGACACTCAGGGGAGGACTCCTCGGATGACGACGATGCTCTCGATGACTTTCGCATCCTTGATCGTGTTGCGACTACTTCCACTCCGCCTCCAGATGCTTAGCTTTGGTGTTTTGACGCCAAAGGGGGAGAGGGAGAGTCGAGTAGATGGGCTAGCTTCAGGGGGAGCTAGTAGGACTCGTTCTTTTGGTGTGTAATATACTCTATCGCATCATGCATCACGTTTACCATCTTTATGCATTTGTGAGATATGTGTGTGTTGTTTGAAGACTTGATGGTTGTTGTGTGACATGTAAGTGAACCTTATATTTATATCATGTCACTTGGTTATGCTAATGCTTCCGCGCTAATCTCTGATCTTTTGGTATAGCATATCCTTTTGAAATCAAGTACTACGCTTAATTCATATCTTTTGTGCTTGTCATGGATTGAATGGTTTAGGCATGTTCATGTCTTTCTTATTTCTAAGGATTAAGTCCATTTTTGGCCCCTCAACTATAGCTCGTGTCTGATTTTAGCCCCCAACTCCAAAACCGTCTAGTCCAGGCACCCCAATAAGCAAAACCACGCAAGAAAGACCCTTATGCTCGATTGAAGTTGTTTGTGCTGAACACGTGTCGTTGACCGTCACGTTGGCATGCCACGTTGGCATCCAACTAGTGCAAATGAAGCACGGCCCGCTCTCCTCTGTCTCTCCCTCCCATTCCCCTCACCCGAACCCTAGCGCCATGCAGCGCCGCCGACAGCTCTTGCGCCGTGTCCGCCGTCAGCTCAAGCGCCGTCGCCGCCAGGTCCTCCAGCATCCTCCTCCTCCTCCTCCTCCTCCGCCTCCGCATCTACAAGGCCGTACTGTCCAGCGCATGGGATTGAAGGATTGAGACGAAAGAGGACCGAGCGAAGAGGTACGATCCATTTCCATCCTTTGTCGTAGCTCTAGTTGAGACAGATCCGCATCCGCATCTCGGATCTCTATTACATTTGGGAATGATTGGGTAGCAGTGGCTCTATTAGCTTCATTTGAACATTTGTTGGAATAGTTCATCCATAGTCGTAGCCCTGAGTGTCCTTTTTATGTTGTAGGAATGGACCCTTTGGAATTTCTTGCTGTTAGATTTCACTTTGGCGGTGAGTTTTTGAATGATGGGAAGAAGCTTAATTATCTGGGTGGAAAAGAGGAGATGTCATTCATCGACCGTGACAAAATGTCTTTGCCTGAAGTAATGGGACATCTAAAAGATCACTACAATGCACCAGATCCTGTTATTTTGCACTGGTTGTTCCCTGGCAAGGATTTACATACTGGGCTTAGAGCTTTGGTAGCTGACCAATCTTGTATGGAGATGTGTGACTCGATTATTGATGCAGGCATTGCAGATATCTTTGTTGAGAATATTGTGTTGAGTCCTGATGCTCAGTGTAGTGTATTGGAACTCTCATCTCCAGAACAAGTGAGTAAGGACTTAGTAGGAGCTTCTAAGTACTTCAATTGGGTTAGAGAGAAGGAGGGTTCTGGTAAGGTCGTTAAGGCAAAGAGGTCGGTTATGCAAGAAGAAATGTTAGTTCAGCAGTCAGCTCCTATGGTGGAGGAAGAGTATAATTCAGATACAAGTGACAGTGAGTACTTGCCTGGTGATGAAGACAACAGTGAAGATGATGAGGAGGTAGTTCAAATTAGAGCTACTTTGAAGGATTTAAAGACCAAATTGACAACTGGTGACATGGTGGTGACTGATGAAGAAGGGAATGAAGTCAATGTGGACAACCTGATGGCATCCAACCCATTTGGTATTGATGAAGATGATGTACATAGTGATGAAGATGATGATTCATTTGATGAAACATCTGAGGGTGAGCTGGTTAGGAAGGAGAGGAAGTATCCCAAGTTTGATTCCAATGCCAATGTGCCAAGTTTCAGTATTGGCATGGCATTTGCTGACAAGACAACATTCAGGGAAGCTGTCATTAAGTATGGGCTTGCACAAAGGAGGCTCATTAAGTTTGTGAAGAATGAGGCTACTAAGTGTAGAGCAGTTTGTTCATGGACAAACTGTCCATGGGTTCTGCATCTATCAAAGACTACAAGGTCACTGAGTTGGCAAATAGCCACATGCAATGATGTGCACACATGCCCAGCCAGGAGGGACAACTCTCTAGTGACATCAAGGAGGATAGCAGATAAGTATGAGAAGTTCATTAAGGCTAACCCACAGTGGTCAATTCAGAGTATGAGAGAAACAATTCAAGAGGAAATGTTTGCAGATGTCAGTATCTCCAAGATTAAAAGAGCCAAGTCAATTGTGATGCAAAGGATGTATGATGCCACCAAGGGAGAGTATGCTATGGTTTTTTACTACCAACTGGAGCTGCTAAGAAGCAATCCTGGTAGTACTATTATAGTCAAGCTAGACACTAATGAACCAGAACCAACCTTCATGAGGTTCTATGTGTGCTTTGATGCATGTAAGAAGGGTTTCCTTAGTGGTTGTAGAAAGATTGTTGGACTGGATGGGTGTTTCTTCAAGGGTTTGACCAATGGAGAACTGCTCTGTGCACTAGGCAGAGATGTCAACAACCAAATGTACCCAATAGCCTAGGCAGTTGTAGAAAGGGAGACAAATGAGTCATGGGATTTTTTCTTGGGCTTGTTAAGCAATGATCTGAAGTTTGGTGATGGTGATGGATGGGTGTTCATATCTGATCAGCAAAAGGGCCTTATCAATGTTGTGAACAAGTGGGCACCAAAGGTGGAGCACAGAATGTGTGCTAGGCATATTTATGCAAATTGGAGGAAAAAGTTTACCAATAAGAAGTATCAGAAAATGTTTTGGAGGTGTGCTAAGTCTTCTTCAATGAATCTTTTCAACTACAACCTAAACAAGCTGAGGGCAGAGACACCCCAAGGGGCTGATGCAGTTTTGAGAACTGCTCATGAGCATTGGAGTAGAGCCTGGTTCAAACTTGGGTCCTATTGTGATTCAGTTGACAATAACATGTGTGAGTGCTTCAACCACTGGATTCTGAAAGCCAGGTTCCTTCCAATTATAAGTATGCTTGAAGGTATCAGGCGACAAGTCATGGTTAGAATCCAAGAAAATAGAACAAAGGCAGAGAGGTGGACAAGTTCAATCTGTCCAAACACATACAAAAAGCTGATGACATACATCACAGCTAGTGGTTTCTGTCATGCCATAAGCAATGGAAACAATTGCTATGAAGTCACCTACTAGGATCATAGGTTCACTGTCAATTTGGAAGACAATACTTGCTCATGTAGGTTCTGGCAGTTGTCAGGTCTGCCCTGCCCTCATGCTATTTCTTGCATCTACTATGCAGGAAGGTCAGTAGAAGATTATGTAGCCAGGTGTTACTTTGTTGAGGAGTACAATAATACTTATGCACACTGCATGCAGCCTGCTGAAGGTAGAACTTTCTGGCCACAATCTGAAAGAGACAAGCCATTGCCACCTAAGTATGTGAGGATGCCTGGAAGACCAAAGAAAGAGAGGAACAGGTAGGATGGAGAGAAAAAAAAGGCAACTAAGGGTAGGCTCTCCAAAACAGGGACTATTATAAGGTGCAGAGTTTGTAAAGGAATTGGACACAACAGGTCCACTTGCAATAGGAGGACAGGTTCTGGAGAACAAGGTGCTGGTGCATCACAACCACAAAGTGATGGTGCATCACAGCCACAAAGTGCAAGTGGTGCAGCTGGGTCTCATTCTCAAAGACCAAGTGGTGCAGCTGGGTCTCATTCACACAGAGCAAGTGGTGTAGCTGGTTCAAAGAGGAAGAGATGCCCTTCATCTAGTGCTGGAAGTAGCAAAAGACAGTGCTCTCAGTTGTTAGTTGACTGTAATGTAAGTACTAGCACACAACACTTATCTATCATATTTGTTTCTCTATATCTTATCCTATCTCTTATTCTATCAGGATGGGAACAAATCCATGAATTCAACTGCTAGAGTTCAGACAAGACTGAAGGGTGGGGCTGAAGCTAAGGTTAGCCTAGAGGCAACTGCACCAAGGATGTCTGGAAGCCATTCTAAAGCAACTGTGCACATTTTTGGACCATCAAACTCAAAGATTGTTGTGTCGGCAACAGGAGCACCAAAGAAGAAAGGACAGTCAAGCAATGTCAAGAGTGCAACTTCTTCACAGTTGCTACTGCCAGGCCCAAGCCATTGATCCTGAATTTGAGTTATGTGTAATGAGTTATCTGTACTGAATTTGAGTGTGTCTGCAACATGAACTGATGTTATATTTGTCCAATCTGTACTGAGTTAAGTGTGTGTGTATGTAAGTTGAACTGTTGTCCAATTTACCCAACCTGTATTGAACTATGTGTGTGGTTGTTATCAATCCAGTTCTGTTATGACATATATGTTATCAGTTCTGTTATCAATTGCACTCTGAATACATTGGTCCAGAAAAACAGATGTGTTAAGCCTCAGAGCAGTAAGCTTTGGACATTGCATTGCAAGCATCAACATATCGAAACCATAAATCCTGAGCAGTAAGCTCTGCATTAAACCAATTCACCAACACTTACAACAACACAGATAGATAGTAGGATCCTAGATAAGACTGAGTTCAACTAATACTACAACACTGATAGTAGAATGGTTGTTCATGCATTACCAGTCCTAACAACTAAACCATAATGGTTACATACTCCATGGCATCCAACTAGCAACCACTAAACCAACACACACAACTAGAGCAGTGCATAAAAACTTCTGATGCTTCTCCAATGTCCCAATCTTCACCTCTAGTTGAACCCTAGCTTCAGTAGCAATCTGCAAATCAGCTTGGGCAGTGTTTGCCTGTGCCCTAGCTTCAACAAACATGGTGCGCCTGTCTTCAGTGAACTTGACAGCAGCTTCCAGCTCTGTCTGCAGTCTCTGATTGTCAGTATAAGCAGCTTTCAAGCCTCTAGCAGTCTCGGTTCTTGTTTCTTCCAAACGTCGTTCACCTTCTCTACTTTGCCTCTTCCAGTACTTCACTGCATCCTTCAAATCAAGCAACAGCTGCTTCAAAAACCCACTGATCGGCAGATCAACAAATCTATAGAAGTCACAACCACCCTCCTATGAATAAAACCATTCGCAAACAACTCAGATCAAATATGAAGACCACCATTCGAGCAATGGAAACTACAAATCAGAACAAATCAACTTACCCGAGCCCGTGCACACTTCAGATAGCGCAAACCTGGGTTCAGGTCACTCCAAGAGATGAACTGAGCAGCTTTTGCACCGCACTTGCATAGAACTGCCGGGGTATACTCTAGTGGTGCTTCACGGTACGGGATTGGTGAGGTTCCATCGCAATGGAGACGCCAATAGTCTTGGCTGCCCTGACTGCAGCTGGATCCACTTGAGTTAGCCATTGCCGCGCGCGATGGAGGACGAGGTGGAGGACGAGAAGGAGGAGGAGGACGGGGACGAGGACGAGGACGAGGAGGAGGATAGGAGGCGACGGCGGTGGGGGAGGAGGCGACGGCGGCTAGGGTTCGGCAGATAGGAATGGGAGAGAGGAATGCGAGAGGCACAGTGGGTCGCGTGGTTTAAGAGTCCACCGTGGCGGTCAATGCCATCATGGATGGTCAAAACCACGCACACGTCAGCACAAACCACTTCAATCGAGCACAGGGGTCTTTCTTGCGTGGTTTTGCTTATTGGGGTGCCTGGACTAGACGGTTTTGGAGTTGGGGGCTAAAATCAGACACGGACTATAGTTGAGGGGCTAAAAATGGACTTAATCCTATTTCTAACCCATGCCTATCTTATGTCAAGTCATGTTTCACTAATCAAAATTCACTCTTATTCTCTACTCGAGCTTGTATTGTCGTCAATCACCTAAAAGGGGGAGATTGAAGAATCATGGTCCCTTGTGTTTAGGCGATTAACGACAATGCTAGGTCACTATGACTAACGTGTGTTTTGCAGAGGCAAAGTCATTAGAGTTAGGTCAATAGTGATGCTAGATGAATGGGCTTAATGGATATTCATGCCCCAAGATGGAAATCGATTCAGTTGAAAGGATTAAACTTCAAGGTGAAGACTAGGCTAGCTCTTAGTGCCATAAGGTGTGAGAAGGGCACTAAGTATAGACTAGGGCTTTGTTTTTCGTTTGACCGTACTATAAAGGGGGGTATGAGGTTAGTAGCTTGACCTAGGAAAGTTTGGGAATGTAGGTGTATGCACACTTGTCACAACTAGTCCTAGAGATCCTGCTAATAGCCCTTGAGATGGTAGGAGCAAAACCCCTAGAGAAGTCTTAGTGAAAAGAGTTGAAACAGGGAGAGAAAGAGGCTCCGGACCAGTCTGCCTAGGAGGCGTCGGACCAAGGAGAGTGGTCCGACGGTCCCTGACTTAGGCAAGTTTCAGAGGCAAGAGCTTCGGACCACCTGTTCTAAGGAGCACCGGACCATAGACGAGTGGTCCGGAGGTCCCTGCCTGTGGAAGTGAGCCTCAGAGGAGGCTCCGGACTAGTACGACGCTTCGAGTCAGAGAGGCTGGTGGATCCAGTAAGTACCTCAGCTCCAGACCTCTGCGTCGGACCAGGGCACCGGACCAAGGCGAGTGGTCCGGTGGTGCATTGCTCGGCTGGATTTGTGAGTCCAGTGAGCACCCTGGCTCCGGACTAGAGCGTCGGACCAGGGCGTCGGATCATTGCGAGTGGTCCGATGGTGCCTGCTTTTCGCTGAAGTTTGAATTTCTGTGAGCTCCGGACCAGTTTCCTTAGTCCGGTGGTATAACCTCCGGACTAGTCCGGTGCCTTCGCAGAAAGTGGAAAAAGTAAGAAACGGCTAGTTTCGAAGGTGGGGACTATTTATAGTTTCCCTCTTCGTTCTTGAGAGCTCTTTTGGCCAGTGTTTCACCTTAAGGAAGCTAGAGAGATTTCTTGGAGAGCCAAGTGCCTAGTGAGGGAGAGATTTGAGAGAGTTCATCTTGTTCTTCCCTCCTAGGGTGATTAGGAGTGACTGGTGTGCATCCATCCACCTTCCTAGCCTTGAGTTGGTCAAGTGAAGGTCTTGTGCTTGTTACTCTTGGTGTTCGACAGCACCTAGACGGTTCGGTGGTGTTCGGAGGAAGTGATCGCCGGAAAATTGTTGGCGGCTCTTCTCCAAGCTTTTGTGATCGGTTGTGGGCGATTCACCAAGCCGGAGTGGCGAAGAATCAGCCCGTAGAGAGCACTCTATCCTTGCGCGGGTAGAGGGGGAGCTATACCTTGCGAGGTGCTCCAACGAGGACTAGGGGGTGTGTCGACACCTCGATACCTCGGGAAAACATCGCTGCGTCAAGAATTCCTTTCCCTAGCTCTTTACTTTCTTGCATTACTTTCCGCCTTGTTCTTTCGTTTGCTACTAGAATTGCTTAAGTTGTCTTTCAATTCCTTGGCTTGCTATTGCTTTCTAGTTAGGATACACATTGCGGTAGGCACTAGGGGGTGATTGGCATTAATAGGTTTTAATATTGCTTTAGAAATTTAAAAGAAGCCCAATTCAATCTCATTTTTGGACATCTAGATCCTTTCAATGCGCATGCACATGCTCGATCCCGGTAATTCCGTGCACCCATTGTAAATTACTAAATTTATTGCTAAAAAGGAGCGGATCGGGTCTATTAATTAATTACTACTATGTGAGGAGAGCGAGCCTTTTTAGTACATATAAATTTCATCAGCCGAGATCCTAAAATACCGTGGCATGCATGCATGCACTCCTAGCTGCATGTGTATCGTAAATGCTGATGCTAAAATATAGTGCACACATATATATACCTCTCGTGTGCGTGCGTGCATTTACTACTTTCCATCGTTGAAGAAGAAATATTTAGGAAACTTCCCATGAATACATATTTACCAGAAATCACGCTAAAAAATATTTACGAGAATTCACACCGAGAAATATTTACGAGAATCTGCACTAAAACATATTTACGAGAATCTACACTAACAAATATTTATGAAATTTACGAGAATATGCATTAGAAGTATCTACGAGAATGTGCACTATAATTAGAAAGGGAATTACGGCAACTTACAAGAATCACTAATCCATGTGAAAGTAAGAAAATTTTCAATAGTAACCAGCAAGGAGAATAACAAAATCAAATACTAACTTGTCGCCGTTCATTGGTAATACATCACACATGAACTTTTAGATGAATTCAAACTAATTTGTGTTTTTTTAAAAATAAATCCAACAAAAATTAAATAAAAAAAATCGTGCTGCATCAGAAAGGGGGCCCGCCGCCACGCCATCGTGAGGGCCATCGAGAGGGAGGAATGCCAACGACACCATGTTGCTACGCCGTCGCGGAGGGGCGTTGTTGGCACGGGTGAGCCGCGCCACCGCTGAGGCCACCATATGTACGACGCAATTAGGGGATGCCATCTGATTGGGGGCGGTCCGCGTTGCCGTCGGAGCCGACATTCGTGTGACGCAAGCAGCTCAGTCACCGGGGCCACCGATTGCGTCGCCCTCACAGAGCGCCATCTAGTGGAAGGTCACCATCCACGCGAAACGAGGTCACAGAGTGAAAGGCCGCACCACCGCCTCCTAGGGCCGCGTCGTGTGATGGAGCATTGTTGTGGGTGTGGGTGTCGTTCGTGCGTGATCCACCACCATAGGGTGGGAGCAGCCGTATGGATCCATCATCTGCAAAAATGGTTGGGAAGAAAATGAGAATAAGAAATATTTTGGATGCAAAGATCGTAGGAAGATATTTTGTAGTTGCTCACCATGAGAGTTGCAAACTTTCGCTAGCTTGTATGTTGATGGCCTGGTGACACACAAGACCTGCCGCTGCACGGCGGATGGAAGCATGTGGCAATGGCTCCGCCGTGGATGGAACCAGGACGAGATGCGGTAGCGGCGATGCCATTGCTCTCGCCGTCGTCGAAGATTGGGACTTCCAGTCACGTAATAAAGTGACGTGATTTTTGATATAAAGCCACGTAATTAGGGGATCCGGTGATTAAATAGTCTGAGCCACGATAGGATTAGTCAAGCCAAGCGGTGGGAGAGAGGCTGTCTGGTTACGCCGGTTTGGCTGAGTCGGACATGAACGTTGGGTCTGGCTACAGAATAAATTATTTTGTAGCCAGCTACTTTCTCTATTCTAAATTATAAGTCGCTTTGACTCTTTTGGTTCATCCATTTTGCTATGCACCTAAAAAGTCAAAGTGACTTATAATTTGGAACGGAGAGAGTATAAAGTAATAGTTTATATATATATATATATATATATATATATTCTATTTGGACGAGTACATGGACGTCGATATTTGTGTATCGATCGGTTTCAATCTACATGGAAGAGTGAAACCGCAACCGCTACACAAGAACAAGTTAATTTGGACTCAAGCTGGACGCCGCGGCTGCGCGCCAAAGCGAAGAGCCATCAGGAATGCAGGATGCATGTCACATCATGGTTGATGCCCTTTTACTCGTGGGGTCATCCGAGGGCCAGGATCGAATGAATGTCGTCTGGTGTTGTGGCATAGGACAACAAAACATTTGGGCAGGGCCACGCTACCGCTGTGCCTCGTAGTGTCACTGCTATCCCTCTACTCACTTGGACAATCCACAGTGGCCACACAACGCCGTGTCCTGCCCTACCACGCAACACAGCACACTATATAGTGCCAGAATGCCAATGCAGCACAAACACACTCCTATAAACAACAACAGTGCGAGCCTCCAATACAACATCTGTGAGAGCGAGCACTACTAGAAAACCCCTGTAGCTACGCTAACGCCAACAAAAGCGTCTCTACATTGAGATGGCGGCGATCTGGGTTGGTGCTCGTATTCACGGAATAAGAAATCTGAACGGTGGGTTTATATATCGTTTACTCCCTCTGTCTTTTATTATATGTTGTTTAGAAAATGTGGCAGATATTAAGGTTAAGCGTAAAAGACTCTGCTAACCCTATAAACATTCATGTCACACTGTTTATTTTGGGGGACGGGCTTATTAATCATCTCCTCTCTAGTACTCCGTATTCTCCATGCCCACTCACCGCAACGCTTACTTTTTGCATAAATAAATGATCAAGCACATCAACTTTTCACTTTTTCACATGTACTCAGTAGTACTCCCACCCACCGTCTATTTTTTCTTTTTTTTCATCTGTGTACTGGCCGTAGAGAGATGACGGATAGACGGGAGCTATACTTTGGTCTAGAGTCATATAGCCAACTAAAATGACATCTATTTTGAAACTTTTTTTGAACGTTTGGTCGTTGTATTGTGAGACGGAGGGAGTATGTTTTATTAGTGGGAAAAAAAAGTTTTTATCTTCTTGGATCAAGCTCAAATCTAACCCTTCATGTTATATTTATTTGAAGAGTTCACGCCTCAGCAGGCGCAAGACGCAGCTGCAGCTTCGTGGCTTACTGACAAACAGTACTACGCCATTATGGCAAATCCCCACCGATACCCTAATTTCCAGGTTCAAGGAAATATATTTGTAGATTCTCAACAAATCTTGGCCGGAAACGCTCGTACGTACCCAACACTTACTACTCTCTCTCTCTCTATAGAAAATATATTGATTTCATTATTAATATGCATACATGTGATATGACCTAAAAAGATATATACTATTTTTATTTGTACCTCAGAATGCTTGTTCCTTGCTGACTTCAATGCGGGTGATAACGTTGGGTACACCATCGTCGAAAACCCAGAAGAAGTCGAGGTAATCACATAAACTTATATATATATATAAGAAAAAAACGAGCAATCTATTGAACAAATAAATTAGATATAAATTGCGATATGCCAACTTCAACCCAAAAAGAAACATGAGCTGATGACTTGTCTTTAGCTTGTCTTAATTAATAATTAAAGAGCATCCTCAACCCTTACTGTATAGTAATGTGTTAGTGGCGCATGACTTATTAGTTATTGTATATACTCTTTTTTTGCCGTAGATTCGTGGTACGGCGTACATGACGCTATGACGTTCGTACACCTCATCGTTTGAGAGGAGGGAGTACTGCCCACGGTACATGCTCTGACCATCTCGATTTGATTTTATTTATACAAAACATCAATAGTAATGTCCGTTGAGAGTTTTGTTACAGCGCTGCTGGACAGAAGATTGTCCACTACAGCAACAACGATAATCCATATCGTAGGGACATGGCGCTTGCTAAGGAGGCCGGAGATCATTTGATCAACGACATCAATGATCAGAGCCAAACTGCTGCTGCGGACCGACAAGGGCTAGCACATCAGGTATGGAATCATATATGATGTAGCAAGCGTCGCTCTCTTCATGCTCAGTGGCGCTGCAGAGGACCAGGAGAAGAAGCGCCGTGCCTATCGTCGTCAAGTTGCTGTGAGCCCTGCGCGGCTAATGAGGTGCTTAAATGCACTTGTTGTCTCTCGAACCTTTAAATATCATGTTGATGTGCGCCTGCTGGCCTACGAGCCTTCGGCGCGCAGAGAACTTGTAAGCTCTGAAACTAGTGCGCCTGGGGGAGGACTCTGGCCTGCTGGCTATGTTGCCTTCGGCCATCCCCCATTGCGATTATGGATTGTTTGCTCAACATTTGGTTTTCCATAATCAAGTAGCTGGAACCGGTCATTATGGTGATGAACATAGGCTCGTTTTTTGTAAATCTATAATTCTGTTCTTTTTCTATTTTCCTCGTCTAATAAAAAAAAACTAGCAATAACGTAACCAGTTGTCACCTTTGGTAAAAAAAAAAAGAAGCGCCGTGTGCTCAGGAAGGCCAAGCTACATCTATTATCAGTTGCTGATCTGCGCAGTGGTGTACTCGTGTAGTCTCAACATTGCCTTCGCTCCATCACTGTTGGTAATCGTGTATGCTGCTGTCTGGTTGGGCAGCTCAGTGGCCGAGTGCTACAACACAAACCCCTGTCTTGCATCGGATGTCTAGCAACGCTAAGAAGATGTGTTACAGCCCAGTTTCCACCTCCCCGCTTCCTACGCGAGAAGTTACCATTAACCGCGTTCCAGACTCCTATCCCCACCTCCGTAACCCTTTCCTCTCCCCCACGTGTACCCCATCTCTGATCTCTCGCACTCCGGATCTAATTTCCATCATGCGTGCAGATAGGAATCCATAGGCATAGCGACCATCTTGATTGGCAGGTGACGACGTTGAGCATACAAGGTTGTGCAGCAGGTGCGTGGTCAAGTTCGTCTCGCCCTCGCCGTGTGTCTGTCGTCTCGGCGCGAGCACAGATGAGCACTCATTCAGAGTTGACACAAATCAGATATGAGGGTCCATGCGGGAAGCGATCCGGCGGCGGTGCGTGCTGGCCAACATCAGGGCTTAAACAGTCTGTGTCCAGATCGCCATCTCTTCGATCTGATGTTCAGGTTCTAATCTTCTCTGGTCTTTGCGTCCTGCATTTGATCTATCCTGTTGCTCCCTTTTGATTGGATCTAGTGAGTACTGCTCCACTCCCTCTGGTGAAATTCCCATTAACTCTTTCTTATCCTAGATCTCTATTTCAATCCTAAGAGCATCCACAGTGGACGGTTCGAAGCTGGTCCGATGCAGTAAATGCGAAGATAGACCCTGCTCCTATACACTGTGAGGCCGATTCTATGAAGGACCCGCTCCCTTGAATCGAACCCGCGTCGAAGGAATAAAGAATTCTGGCTCAGTTGATCGTTGTGAGAGGAAGAGGGAATTTTCTATTAATGTGGGGCCCATGTATCAAGTCGACCCCCGGTTCAATACATTGTGGGTGGCAAAACAGATGACGTCTAATCAATTGTAGGACCCAGCCAAGACGCAGGTCGGGTCGACACACTGCGGATGCTCTAAGTGATTAATCCGTTCACAGAAAGGCTCTGCACGTGTGGTAACTGTCAGGCATCTTGCAGGGGAGGTCACGGTGGAGTAACTGATTAGAAGCACCACTAACTGTACATGGAGAGATCACGTACGGATGTTTTGGTAAGTCACACCTCTATACATCCCCTATCAAAACAAGTTGACCAAATTTCAATTTATTTCTATTCAATAATAATTTTTCCTTCTCCTAAAATCTATTTTTCTCTAGATTGTTTTTTTTTCATGAATTGTGTTATTTTTGTGTGATTATTATTAGTACCTTGATATGTAATAACTATCTTCATTTCTTTGAACTTTTGCAGACAAAGGCGTATCTTCTAAACCTTGGTGCTTTGATATAGACATACAAGGTAATTTAACAATTAAGGTTTAAGAAAATAGTGTCTAGCAAGATCAGCCTCCCTTCTTCCTGTTTATACACTGTTATGGCCGGGCAGACCTACCACAGGAAGCGTCGCCACGGTGGCTAGAGCACCGTGCGCCTAGGAGGAGTTTTAGGCCCATAAGTCTGGTTTGTTAGCATATGAGAGTTTATAGGAGATTCGGTTAATTAGAGTCCATCTAGGATACGGGTAATCAGAGTCCATCTAGGATAATTGGTTAATTAGAGTCCATCTAGGATAATTGGTTATTAAGCTGTAAACAGTCGGTCTATAAAGACCAAGCTTTGGGAATAAGAAAGGATCAGCCTGGGATTGAGATTTAATCTCCCTAAGGGCCCCCGGGCGTACCTTCTCTCTGCCGAGCAGCACGGCGCCCGCACGCCGCCATTCTGTTCGTCCTCGGCTCGCCTCTTCCCCACCGTACTTCCTCCGCAGTAAAGCGAGCCGTACCAACCTGGTATCAGAGATGTCCTCTGGTCCTGGAACTCCGGTGGTCACCGCTCCCTTGGCCTCCTCCGCTCCGTCCGCCTCCAGTCCAGCGCCGGCGGCCACCAGTCCTGCGCCGGCGGCCACCTCAACCACCACCGCCCTTGTGTCGTCCACACCACCAAGCTTCCACCCTCCCCCACCCTCGCCCACCTCCACAGATGCAATCGCCGCTGCCCTCTACTCCATCCAGCAGCAGATGCACCTCCAATTCACCGCCATCAACGCGCGCCTCGCGTCCCTGGAGGGTCAATCCTCCTTGCCACCACCCATGTCGCTGCCGTTCGGCCTCCCTGGCTACGGCGGCCTTCCACAGCTGATGGCCCCAACGGCCAGCGGCGCCCCCATCGCCAGTGCCACAAACGCGATCGTGTCGACGCAGCCTGCACCGCAGCCGCCCCTATTCCCGTCTGTGCCGCCGCGCACAGCCGCCATAAAACCACGCCCAATTCCTATCACGCAAATCAGCTTTCCCCACTCCCCTTCCCCAATCCCATCGTTTTCCGCCATCATGCAAGCCCCCAATTCCACCTATCCCAGAGCCAGTCACCCACCACCCCCACCGCAGCCGGACAGCCACACCGCGCCGCGATTCCAGAAGCTCACGTTCCCGACCTATGACGGCGAGGGGGAACCACTGGAGTGGCTGAATAAATGCGACCAGTTCTTCCACGCGCAACGTACTCCGGAGGACCAGCGTGTCTGGTATGCATCCTATCACCTGACTGGAACAACACGATAGTGGTACGTCATCCACGAACGTGATGCCGGCGAGCCGTCATGGGCGGAGTTCATGACCCTTTGCCATCAGCGGTTTGGGCCGCCCATCAGCACCAATCACCTTGCCGATTTGGCGCGCCTGCCGTTCACCTCGACGGTCGAGGCATACCTGAAGGCGTTCCAGGCTCGCCTCGCGCACGCCGGCTCCCTGGCGCCCCTGCAACAGGCACAGCTCTTCATGGGGGGGCTGCCCGAAGCCCTCCGCGTCGACGTGGAGCTACACGACCCTACGGACCTACACCGCACTGTACGGCTGGCCCGAGCGTACGAGCGCCGGCACGCCACCACGACGTTGGCGCTGCCCGCACCACCCTCGCGACCACCTCGTAGAGCACTCCCAGCACCACCGGGGGGCGCGCCCGCGCCACAGGCAGCCCCGGCAGCAGCTACCTCGACGCCGCGCATCCTCAAGAAGCTCACTCCGGATGAGATGGCGACTCGCCGCCAGCAGGGGCTATGTTATAATTGCGACGAACCATATGTTCGCGGCCACAAGTGCGTACGACTGTTTTTCCTGGAGGTGGCCGACTCCACGGTGGACGAGCCGGACGACGTCGACAATATGGCTGCCAACGCCGCGGCCACGCCCGCGACATATGACCTGGACGCCCCGTTGATCTCCCTCTCAGCAATCACGGGGGTCCGCAGGGAAGACACGATGCAACTTCGCATCCACCTTGGGGCGCACGAGTTCACAGCACTGCTCGATAGTGGCTCCACCCACAACTTCGTCAGTACCGCAGCAGCGCGCCGCGCGGGTCTCCACACCGTGGACGCAGCGGGCGCCCATGTCGTCGTGGTGAACGGCGATCGCGTCGCGTGCCAGGGCCTCACCCGCGACATCGACCTACGGATCGGCACGGAACGGTTCACGGTGGACGGCTTCTCCATCCCGCTGGAGTGCTACGACGTGGTCTTGGGGGTTGCCTGGTTGCGCACCCTGGGCCCCGTCCTCTGGGACTTTGCAGCACTCAGCATGGCGTTCACACGACACGGCCGCCGGGTCGTGTGGCAGGGCATCGAGGCAGGGCGCGCCGAACCCCCTCTGACGGGCCGGCTGCATACAGGCAGCATCTACCGCGACAAAGGCAGCGAGGCGGCGCTGCTGGACCGCCTGCTGGACACCTACGCGGACGTCTTCGCTACTCCGACCGGTCTACCGCCAGCCCGCCCATGTGATCACCGCATCCACCTGAAGCCGGCCATTGATCTGATAGCTGTCCGGCCTTACCGTTACCCTCAATTGCAAAAAGATGAACTCGAGAAGCAGTGCGACGACATGCTGCAACAGGGGATCATTCGCCCCAGCACATCGCCGTTCTCAGCACCCGTCCTCCTCGTCAAGAAGCAGGACAACACATGGTGGTTCTGTGTGGACTACCGGGCTCTCAATGCCGCCACCGTGAAGGACAAGTTCCCCATCCCGGTGGTCGAGGAGCTTCTCGACGAGCTCCACAGCGCGTCTCTATTCACCAAACTGGACCTGCGGTCGGGATATCATCAAGTGCGGGTCCACCCGGAAGACGTGGCCAAGACGGCGTTCCGCACCCATCATGGCCACTTCGAGTTCTTGGTCATGCCGTTCGGCCTCTCCAACGCGCCGTCGACCTTTCAGGCACTAATGAACTTTGTGCTTAAGCCTTTCCTCCGCAGGGGCGTCTTGGTGTTCTTCGACGACATCCTCATCTACAGCGACTCATGGACTGGGCACCTGCAACTGCTCCGGGCGGTCCTCAGCGTCCTTCGCGAGCACAACCTCCACATCAAGCGCTCCAAGTGCTCCTTCGCCGCGACCGCCGTCCAGTACTTGGGCCATGTCATCACGGCGGCCGGCGTGGCCATGGATGACTCCAAGGTGTCTGCCGTGCAGTCCTGGCCGCAACCTCGGTCGGTGCGGGGGCTACGCGGTTTCCTCGGCCTCGCGGGGTACTACCGCCGCTTCATCAACAACTACGGCTCCATCGCGGCCCCGCTAACTCAACTGCTTCGCAAGGAGGCCTTTGCCTGGACGGAGGCCGCCGCGACGGCGTTCGCAGCTCTCAAGAAGGTGCTGTCCGCAGCGCCCGTACTGCACCTGCCTGACTTCGCCGCAGAGTTCGTCGTCGATTGTGACGCGTCAGGCTCCAGATTCGGGGCAGTCCTCCACCAGGGAGCCGGCCCCATCGCGTTCTTCAGCCGACCGTTCGCCGCCCGACACCTCAAGGTCGCAGCGTACGAGCGCGAGTTGATCGACCTCGCCCAAGCTGTCCGACATTGGCGCCCATATCTTTGGGGTCGCGCCTTTGTGGTGCGGACGGACCACTACGCCTTGAAGTTCATGCTTGATCAACGGCTGTCCACCATCCCGCAGCACCACTGGGCCAGCAAGTTGATGGGCTTCGACTTCCGGGTGGAGTATCGCCAGGGCCGCCTCAACGTCGTCGCCGATGCACTCTCGCGGCGCGACGGCGACACCCCGCTACTGGCCCCGCTGGCGCTGACGGACCCGCAGGCCCTGCAGGTAGCCCGGCCGACCTTCCAGCTCTTCGACGAACTACGCCAGGAGATCAACGCTTCACCTGAGCTGTGTGCGCGCCGCGACACGGTGGCTGCCGGCAACCCGGAGGCGCTCGTGGCCGAGGACCAGGGCGCCGAGTGGCGTGTCCACGATGGCCTGCTACTCCGCGACAAGCGCGTCTTCATTCCCGCATCGTCGCCCGTCCTGGACGACGTCCTACAGCTGGCCCACACGGGTGGCCACGAAGGCATCCAGAAAACTCTGCAGCGGCTGCGCTCGGAGTTCTACGTCGCCCATGATCGGCAGGTCGTCCGAGATTTCGTCCGCTCATGCGCGACATGCCAGCGCAACAAGACGGAGACACTTCACCCGGCCGGTCTTCTCCAGCCCCTGCCGGTACCGTCCCGCATTTGGGCGGACATCTCCATGGACTTCGTGGAAGCACTCCCTAAGGTACACGACAAATCCGTCCTCCTCACTGTGGTTGACAGGTTCTCCAAGTTCGCCCACTTCATCCCGTTGGGCCACCCGTACACGGCGTCGTCTGTGGCTCGAGCCTTCTTCGCGGAGGTGGTCCGCCTGCATGGCTTCCCGGAGTCTATCGTCAGTGATAGGGACCCAGTGTTCACGGGCCACGTCTGGCGCGACCTCTTTCGCCACGCCGGTGTGAAGTTGCGAATGAGCACCGCGTTCCATACGCAAACGGACGGACAATCGGAGGCGGTCAACAAGACCATCGCCATGTATCTTCGGTGTCTCACTGGCGATCGTCCACGCGACTGGCTGGAGTGGCTGCCGTGGGCCGAGTACTGCTACAACACGTCCTACCACTCGGCCCTACGTACGTCGCCCTTCACGGTGGTCTACGGGCGGGAACCCCCGGAGTTACTGCCGCACGCGCCGGGACGGGCGCGTACAGAGGCCGTCGACACCCTGCTCGCTGACAGGGACGAGTTCCTGGCTGAGGTGCGCGCACGCCTTCTTCAAGCTCAGGAGTATGCTCGCCGCCACTACGACGCCAAGCATCGGGCACTGTCCTTCGCGGTGGGCGATTGGGTGTGGCTTCGTCTTCTCCACCGGCCAGCCCAATCCCTGGAACCGCTCAGCCGCAGCAAGCTGGGACCCAAGTACGCTGGGCCGTACAAGGTCCTCGAGCGCATTGGAGAGGTGGCCTATCGTCTACAGCTGCCGGAGGGGGCTCGCATACACGACGTGTTCCACGTGGGGGTTCTTAAGCCCCTACGCGGGCCACTGCCGGCATCTACAACAGCTCCGCCGACGCTGCCTCCTCTTCGCCACGGCCGTCCCCTACTTCAGCCTGAACGTGTGCTGCGCGCCAGCCTGCGCCGTGGCGTGTGGCATGTGCTGGTGCAATGGGCCGATACTCCCCGGCGGACGCCACCTGGGAGCAAGCTGACGAGTTCCGCGAGGCGTACCCTTCATTTCAGCTCGAGGACGAGCTGTTCTCCGAGGGAGGGGGAGATGTTATGGTCGGGCAGACCTACCACAGGAAGCGTCGCCACGGTGGCTAGAGCACCGTGCGCCTAGGAGGAGTTTTAGGCCCATAAGTCTGGTTTGTTAGTATATGAGAGTTTATAGGAGATTCGGTTAATTAGAGTCCATCTAGGATATGGGTAATCAGAGTCCATCTAGGATAATTGGTTAATTAGAGTCCATCTAGGATAATTGGTTATTAAGCTGTAAACAGTCGGTCTATAAAGACCAAGGTTTGGGAATAAGAAAGGATCAGCCTGGGATTGAGATTTAATCTCCCTAAGGGCCCCCGGGCGTACCTTCTCTCTGCCGAGCAGCACGGCGCCCGCACGCCACCGTTCTGTTCGTCCTCGGCTCGCCTCTTCCCCACCGTACTTCCTCCGCAGTAAAGCGAGCCGTACCATACACTCTCCTGCATTTCTGCTTTCTATGATTGGATCTATATGAATATACCGGTGCCTAATTTTATATAGCTTCTATATATTGCATTATGTACCGCAAGAACATCTATTTTCAGTTGTCATGTATCATAGTATATGAAAATAACACTGTCAATCTTGAAGATCAATGGTCGTAATCATGGGTACTTCAAGCAGTTTGTTGTTTTAAACATAATTTTTTTGGTTGAAACTCTACAAGATTCTGTTCCATCTGGTAGCACAATATCTGTTATTTATAGCCTAATATTGCTAAAGTATTGTGTAGCAGACATACTGCTCCTTCACATCCATGGTTTGTCAACAAGGATCAAGGATGTGAAGTATCAACTATTTACTAGATTTCGTATGACTTTTTTTTTCACTAATGTATAGCAACATCAGCCAATTCCTTTTCCCAGTATATACACACTTGCCTGCATTTTAAAATTGGATCTATATAAATATATATTGATAGACCTGCATGCAATTTAATCTAGCTTAGATAATGCATTATTCTATGAGAGAGCACAGTTATCGTGTATCATAGTACATGAAACTAACACAGTATCGGTTTTCTAGATCAACAATCATAGGTGGAGCCAAGGGGCTTATAATTTGTTGCTATGGTGCCTTGCAGTGGGATCGATCTACTCAGTGTATTGGATGATTTTCCTTGATATCCCTACTTTGACTGATTCATAATTAAATAGTTTTTCTCCCGGATGAGACTCTTCCTGCACTTGCTGAACATGTGAAAATAAACAAGCCACGGATCTTCTGAACCTTCTGCGCTCGTGCAAATATGGCATGGACCTTTTGCACTATATGCACATTTTCCAAATCACCAAATTACAGAGAAGGTAATCACATTACATACTGTTGACACAAAAAGCATCAGGATCTGCGAACACCTCGGGCTTATACCCGAAATTCGATATCCGGAAGCGTGCCAGTCGATTTGACCAGTTAATCGACAAGGACGATAACTAGAACAAGATCCAATCCAGACAACGGCGATGCGTCCGGATGCTGGGATTGAGGCTTGATCAGGATAACTAGAGCAGAGCTGAACGAGGCAACAGCGATGCGCCCGGATGCCAAAGCTCAGAGATACTCCCACGCGGAACTTACAAGGATTTGACGGAGATCAAGTTGATGCAGCCCGTCGAAGCTTGAAGAACTCGTTGATAATCTATAACTAATGCAATAAAGATAAATTGCGATAAAAAGTAGAATAAGAATAAAATTGGTTTGTTTGATATTGGATTCATATTTACACGCAGCCCTTGGGCACATATTTATACTCCCGCATGGAGAGTTGTACAAAGACACGACTCGTATCCTTCCTAAAACGAAATACTAACTTTAAGGAAACTGACTCGCGCAGGAGTTGGATCTAAAATAACGATATTATTTTCCTAAACAAACACACTCTATTTTAAAGGAAAATAAACGACTCATGCAAGAGCCGGACTCAAACTACTATAATAATACTGGTATAAAGTCACCAGTTTCCTTATGCCTCTCCCTCGATGAAAACTTTCCATCGGCAGATCCCTTCAATCCGCGGCTTCCTTCTTTGGCCACCGGTAATCCTCTGCTGACATCAAGCGCTAAGTCACCCTGTACTCATCGGCATCCCATGCCCATCGGCATCGGCAATGCTTCCCGATCGGTAAGCTTGTACTGGTAACTTGTCTTCACCATTCAACTCTCATCGGCAATCGGCATCAGCTTCTCATCGGCAATCGGCATCAACAACTTTATAGCTTAGGCCACTCGACTTCTTCCATCAGCAGCACACTGTCTTCCCACAACACACTTCCATTGGCAATACTGACTAATGACTTCCCGATGCCGATGGAAAACGATTGCCGATTGACATAAGCCTTAGCTCATTTGACACGTGCTGAAAAACGGTGTCAACACATGCCCCCCAGTTTCGGAGTGTATAATACTTTACGCGCCGAAATTCTCTCTACTGTAGCCGTTACATTCGAGATAACTGCACAACTTCCTCGATCTCCGTGCGCAGAACCGCAATTTATTAATAAAATCCCTCGATTGTAGCACAAACAGTTGCAAATCTCCTTGATTATCGCGCACATCCACTGCAGGCCTCTCCACATTCCTGTATAGTGTGAACCGAAATCCCAAAATACCCCTGAGTAAGCTTATAAAAGTTACCAGGATCCAATCTGCCTTTTTACCCCGAGTTCACTTTTACTTTCACACCTGCCTTCGTCTTCAACCTCCAGCGCCTCCGAAGAACCTGAGCTCAAGCAACAGTGCTTTCCCCAATCCAAGGACGAACCACAAGAACTCAGTTCCAATGGCGATCCAAGTTGACATCCCCAAGGTAAGATCTACTCTCCTCCTCATCCAACCTCCTGCTAGTCTTTTTCCCGCACGAATCCAAAATCTTCCCCTTTCCTTTTATGATTCTTTCCTTTCTTTTCTTTTCGAACCCTAGGAACTGTACAACAAGGTAGTGATCCCTCTTGAGCAGTCCAGCTTCACTTGCCTAGGTCCCATGGGGAATCCTGACCCTAGCTATCTGATTAATGCGGAAACCAACCGGATCCCATTCAGGTCCGAATGCTTTGGTTTAGGATTGTGGAAGGACGCTTTCCGATCATGGCCTAAGACCACCAAAGGGTGGAAGAACTCGTACCTTAGGGTCGCTAGGTCGCAACAAGTCTATTGGCAAGAGCGCAATTTGGACCAGTGCATCAGGCTTTTCATTGCCGATATGGAAAAGAACGAGAACATGCTGATGGCGGCTTCCTACTTCTGGTCTGACAGCATGAACGCCTTCTTATTTAGGCATGGACCAGCCACCCCTACCCTTGTCGATGTCCATATGTTGACCGGCTTGGACGTCTCTTCTGCCGATACCTTTACCTTGTTCAACAGGAAAGCCGAGTACAAAGTGAATACTCAGAATATCGGTGGCTGGACCGGCTATATACAGGAGTATCGGAAGACTAGATCGATAAACCAGAGAGAGCATGCCACCTTCCTGAATATGTGGCTGGAAAAATTCATCTTCTGTGGCAGGGAAGTCGGACCCACCATTATGCACCTTCCAGCAGCTGAACTCCTTATCGATGGAACAAGACTTCCCCTAGGCAGATACCTTCTCGGATCGGTATACCGTCTTTTACATCAAGTATCCCAGAAGTTACTGCTAGGTGAACCCATCGGCAATCTTGGGGGTCCCTGGTGGTTTATCAACATGTGGCTGAACGCACACATGCACAAGGCCCTTCAGTTTGACCTGTTCGCCCAACAATTCCCAAGAGACGTATCGGAAGATTACAAATGTAGGGATGATGAATCGGCAACTCGCCCTCCACTCAACTTCGGAGAGGCCATCATCGTGTTGCCAGGGACCGATGTCGATGCAGAACAGTTCGACTTATTCTTTCAGAAATTTTACAACGGAATTCCTGCCACAGAACGCCTCTGGTGGCCATACGTTGACGAGAATGTGCCACAGAACGCCTCTGGTGGCCATACGTTGACGAGAATGTGCCACAGAACGCCTCTGGTGGCCATACGCTGCTGTTCAATCTTACCGATGGGAATGTGCCTCAAAATCAAACAATCCTGAAGGCCAGTATTGTGCCCCGGGCCATCCCAGTCAATATTTTCGGATCCGGGAAGAATACCCCTCCATCTTACGAATTCTACTACCCATCGGCAGCGGCAAGACAACTGACATTTGGTCAACTGCCGATCAAGCTTTGCTACTCCAAGGTAGTGAAGCCTAGGCAGACTTTCTCCAGTGCTCTAGACTGGAACAAGGTTGTCAATCTTCCTCCCAGCACCGATATGTCAGACATTGATCTTTCTTCCTGGTCACCAACCTCCTTTATCACAAATGAATATAAGTCTTGGTGGCAAGAATGGAGGTATCAACTGTTTGCCATGTCGTTGCACTATTATCGGAATATAATTGACGTCGATCACGTCATTCCCGACGATGCGGTAAGTTTCATTCCGATGCACTTCTCGTTACTTTATTCTTATCATCGGCATCTGACCCCTTTACACTCAACAGGTTGACGACCCGATTCCCTCGATGAGCAGGAGTGGCAAGCCCTTCAATCTCCGGATGATGAACCCCATCTCACTCATCGGCAATAAGGCCCCCACGCTAGCTGCCTTCACCCCTCAGCAGGTACCTACACCGAGGCCTGCAAAAGCCAAGACTACATTGGCCGCTGCTGCTGCCCTGACGCGGGTGTTTGCAGTAAACTCATCTTCACTCATACCGATTACATACTGTTTCATCGGCAACAAGTTACTTTGTATAACTTATACTAATATTTTCAGGCAATGAGGTCATCGGCAGCTGCTTCAAACACTCAAGCATCTCCAAGTCCCGCTGCCGATGCTCCCCAGTCTTCGTCGAAACGGGTTGGATCTCCCGCTGCCGCGCCAAGGAAGAAAAGGCGCTTGATGCTGGCTACCCCATCTTCACCATCGGCTTCAACTGCATCACCAACTACCAACGCACCATTGGCAGGACCATCAATGGCTCCTACTCCTGATCACCCATTGGACGACGTCCCTGATCAGGAGGTAACACCACCCGCTGCAGCAGCGGAGGCGACATCGGCATCGGCACCACCAGCCGAAATCCCCGATGAAGGAACGGTGTCGCCACCAGCACCAACGGCGTCAACTGCTTCCCCAGCTCAGTCATCGGCAACTGCTGTCGATCTCAGGACGAAGCCAGACCATCCAACATACCCAGTCCTCGGCAAGAGATTCGCTTTAAGATGGTAAGTTGGCTACTTAAAAATCCATAGTATAACCTTATGATCGACACATTTTAACTTCTTCTTTTTCAGGCCCAAGATTCTCCAGATAGCCTATTCTCCTTTGGCATCAACCCCCGGGACGATGAGGAGCACCAAAAAGGCCCCGTTCGAGCCGACAGCTTATTCTCCTTCGCTATCGACATTCCCGATGACGGTGAGGATGAAGAAAGCTCTGCTCCAGCTCTATCGGCAGAGGTTAAGTCCAAGCTTGAAGCACTGCTTTCCTTGCTGCAACAAGACACATCCCAGCTCATCCAGGATTCAACCGCAGCAAGGATAGCTTTCAAGGATATCCAAGGCCACCTCTCTGCCGATACTGAAGAAACCCTTTTCCAGGCAACCTTCCTCGATAGCAAGCAGATCCAATACCAGAGGCTCTCCCGTCGCATTGCCGATAGGGCTGCGCAATCTCAGGCTGAGGAAGAGAAGCTCAAGTTCAAAAGTATTGCCGATGAAAAGCACAAGAGCATCGGCCAAGTAGAAGTCTCCAGCGTCAACCTTGATCAAGAAATCACTCAGCTATCGGCAAAGAAGGACGAGCTATTGGCTGAGCTACAAAGGGTTGAGGAAGCCCTGAACATAGCCAATCAGCAGAAAACCCAATTGTCCGACACCATCAGGGTTCTGCGGCAAGAAAGAGACCAGAATGCCCGACAAGCCATCCTACTGAAGAAAAAGATCAAGCCAGTCGAGGGCTCCACCGATGCCGATGCCAAGGAGATGGATGAGATAGAGCAAATTCACCTGCGTGCGATATCAACCACCCACTCCTTGTTGTAACTTATTTATTGTATCGGCAAATGTAACATTGATGCTTGATTTTGGCCCTTGTAGTATAATGTCAGTACATTTTCGCCGATGCTTATATAACTTTTTCTTTCATCGGCATTCAACTGAGCACTACGCGTCTACCCATATGCTAGGGTAATATCTCTTCAAGTATTTACCGTTGATTGCTCTGGAGAATGCAACTCCTTCGAGAGTTTCCAAAATATAAGCATTGCCAGGAGCAGACTGTTTTATCCGATAAGGACCTTCCCAATTAGGAGACCATTTTACAAACTTAGAACTCTTAGTCCCAATCGGTAAAATCAACTTCCAAACTAAATCACCATTGGCAAACTCTTTTACCTTTACTTTCTTGTCATACCATCTCGCAACCCTCTTCTTATTCTCCTCAATGCTGATCAATGCCCTCAACCGATGACCTGCTAAATCCTCTAACTCATCCTTCATCAGAGTAACATAATCATCGATCGTCAATTGATCTTGAAAAGATAATCGCCTAGAGCCAGTTTTAATCTTCCAGGGCAGGACAACATCGTGTCCATAGACCAACTGATACGGCGAGACTTTGGTTGCACCATGACAAGCCATCCGATATGACCATAAGGCTCCATTTAACACCACATGCCACATTCTAGGGTTTTCTTCAATCCTGCGCTTGATAAGCTTGATAACTCCTTTATTAGTAGCTTCAGCCTGACCATTAGCTTGAGCATAGTAAGGAGAAGAGTTTAACACCTTGAACCCTATACTAGCAGCAAATTCATCAAACACTCCGATGTGAACATTGTTCCTTGATCGGTAGTAATAGTTTGAGGAATACCGAACCGGTAAACAATGTGTTCTTTAACAAAATCCACCATGTTTGCCGATGTCACCTTCTTCAAAGGAATTGCTTCAACCCATTTAGTGAAGTAATCGGTAGCGACAAGTATAAACTTATGCCCCTTACCCGATGGCGGATAAATCTGTCCAATGAGATCAATAGCCCATTCTCTAAATGGCCAAGGCTTGATTATAGGATTCATTACCGATGCAGGTGCCCTCTGGACATTACCAAATTTCTGACAATCTTGGCACCCTTTGAAATAGTTAAAACAATCTTCAAGGATTGTCGGCCAATAATATCCATTCCGCCTAATCATCCACTTCATCTTGAATGCCGATTGATGCGCTCCACACACACCCTCATGGATTTCGCCCATCAACTCTTTTGATTTCTCTTTACCAAGGCACCTGAGCAAAATTCCATCAATCGTCCGATAATACAGCTCATTGTCAAGGAGCACATACTTGGTGGCTTGGAACCTTAGACGCCTTTCAACCTTCTTAGACGGGTTCATTAAGTAATCGGCAATCTCACTTTTCCAGTCATCGGCAACTGTTACCGATGTCATGACTTCTTGAATCGGCTGATATCCTGAAGCATTCTGTGCTAACCGATTGGCCTCTTTATTATGTAATCTAGGAATATGCTCAAGGTGGTACTCTCTGAATTCTTTTAATAACTGCAGGCACCTTTCATGGGCTGCAATTAAAGCTTCACTCCGGCATTCATATGTCCCAATCAATTGGTTAATTACTAACATAGAATCACCGAAGATTTCAACAGCATCGGCACGCACTCCCCTGAGTAATTCTAACCCTTAAGTAAAGCCTGGTACTCAGCCTGATTGTTTGTTGAAGTAGCAACAATCGGCAACGACACTTCATACTTCCGCCCTTGGGATGAAATTAAGAGAATACCGACACCTGCTCCATCTTTGCACGTAGATCCATCAAAAAACAAAGTCCAAGGAGCAATCTCCACAGAGCTCACCATACTGCAATGCTGAGTAACAAAATCAGCCATTATCTAACCGTTAACTGCTTTAGCCGATTCATACCTTAGGTCAAACTCTGAAAGTGCCAAAATCCACTTACCGATTCGTCCACTTAATATCGGCATTGACAACATGTACTTAACCACACCATCTTTGCAGATAACCGTGCATTCAGCCGACAATAAATAATGCCTCAATTTAATGCAAGAGAAATATAAACATAAGCATAATCTCTCTATGGCCGAATACCTGGTTTCAGCATCCACCAACCTTCTGCTCAGGTAATATATTACACGTTCCTTCTCTTCAAATTCTTGAATTAAGGCTGATCCGATAACACCGTCATCGGCAGACAAATATAACCTGAAAGGCTTCCCGTGCTGAGGTGGAACCAAGACTGGAGGGTTTACCAAATATTTCTTAATCTCCTCCAAGGCTAATTACTGCTCTTCTTTCCATGTAAACTCTTGATCGGCTTTCAACTTTAACAATGGGCTAAAGGACTTAATCTTACTAGATAAGTTAGATATAAACCTCCTGATGAAATTAATCTTGCCGATTAAAGATTGCAGCTCAGTCTTGTTCGTAGGAGCAACCACTTTGTTAATTGCATCGATGGATTTCCTGCCGATCTCGATGCCTCTTTGATGCACCATAAAGCCCAAAAACTATCCTGCCGATACACCAAATGCACACTTGTTAGGATTCATCTTCAATCCATGCGCCCTTGTGCATTCCAATATTTTTTGCAAATCGGCAAGATGCTTCTCAAAATTTCCAAACTTAACCACCACGTCATCAATATAGATTTCGACTATCATGCCGATATACTTATGAAAGATGAAATTCATTGCTCTCTGATAAGTAGCACCGGCATTTTTCAAACCAAAAGTCATGACAACCCATTCAAATAAACCGACGTGACCTAGACATCTGAAAGCAGTCTTGGATATGTCCTCTTCAGCCATGAATATTTGATTATACCCAGCATTGCCATCCATGAAGCTAATGATTTGATGTCTAGCAACAGCATCAATCAGCAAATCGACAACGGGCATCGGGTAGCCATCCATCGGCGTAGCCTTGTTAAGACTCCTGAAATCAATACAAACACGAAGTTTTCCATTCTTTTTATACACAGGAACCACATTAGAAATCCATTCGGCGTATCGGCATTGCCAAATAAATCCAGCTTCGATTAACTTTGTAATCTCAGCCTTGATGTCGGGCAGAATAGTAGAATTGTATCGGTGCGCAGGTTGCCGATGTGGCTGGAAACCAAACTTGATGGGTAACCGATGTTCAACTATTGATCGGTCTAAACCAGACATCTCTGTATAATCCCAAGCTGTTGACACAAAAAGCGTCAGGATCTGCGAACACCTTGGGCTTATACCCGAAATTCGATATCCGGAGGCGTGCCAGTCGATTTGACCAGTTAATCGACAAGGACGATAACTAGAACAAGATTCAATCCAGACAAGGGCGATGCACCCGGATGCTGGGATTGAGGCTTGATCAGGATAACTAGAGCAGAGCTGAACGAGGCAACAGCGATGCGCCCGGATGCCAAAGCTCAGAGGTACTCCCACGCGGAACTTGCAAGGATTTGACGGAGATCAAGCTGATGCAGCCCGTCGAAGCTTGAAGAACTCGTTGATAAACTATAGCTAATGCGATAAAGGGTAAATTGCGATAAAAGTAGAATAAGAATAAAATTGGTTTGTTTGATATTGGATTGACTGTCATACACGTAACCCTCGGGTACATATTTATACTCCCGCATGGAGAGTTGTACAAAGACACGACTCGTATCCTTCCTAAAACGAACTCCTAACTTTAAGGAAACTAACTCGCGCAGGAGTCAGATCTAAAACAATAATATTATTTTGCTAAACAAACACACCTATTTTAAAGGAAAACAAACGACTCATGCAAGAGTCGGACTCAAACTGTTATAATAATACTGGTATAAAATCACCAGTTTCCCTATGTCTTCCCTTTGATGGAAACTTTCCATCGCAGATCCCTTCAATCCGCGACTTCTTTGACCACCGGCAACCTTCTGCTGACATCGAGCGCTAAGTCACTCTATCGGCACCTCATGCCCATCGGCATCGGCAATATTTCCCGATCGGCAACCTTGTACTGATAACTGTCTTCACCAACCTATCGGCAATCGACAACCACTCTTCATCGGCAATTGGCAACGTCTACTTATCGACAATCGGCATTTATAACTTAAGCTATTCGACTTCACCAACTAACCTTATCCGCAAGGACCATCCAGCCTCCATCGGCAATACACTTAGTCTTCCCGCAGCATTCTCATCGGCAAATACTGGCTCACGATTTCCTGATCCGATGGAGAACGGCCGCTGACCAGTCAAGCCTTAGCTCATTTGACACGTGCTGAAAAACTGTGTCAACGCATGCCCCCCAGTTTCGGAGCGTATAATACTTTACGTGCCGAAATTCTCTCTACTGTAGCCGTTGCTGTAGCCGTTACCTTCGAGATAAACGCACAGTTTCCTCGATCCCCGCACGCGGAACCACAATTTAATAATAAAATCCCTCGATTGTAGCACAAACAGTTGCAAATTCCCTCGATCATCGCGCGTATCTACCGCGGACCTCTCCATATTCCTGCACAATGTGAACCAAAACTCCAAAATACCCCTGAGTAAACTTATAAAAGTTATCGGGATCCAATCTGCCTTTTACCCCGAGTCCATTTTCACTTTCACACCTTCTGTCTTCGTCTTCAACCTCCGGCAGCGCCTCCGAAGAACACAAACCCAAGCAACAGTTCCTTCCTCAATCCAACGACGAATCGCAAGATCTCTTCCTGCTTCAATGGCGATCCAAGTTGACATCCCCAAGGTAAGACCTAATCCAACCTCCTGCTAGTTCCTTTTCGCACGAATCCATAACTATCCCCGTTCCTTTTCTGATTCTTCCCCTTTTCCTCTTTTTCGAACCCTAGGAACTGTACAACAAGGTAGTGATCCCACTTGCTCAATCTAACTTCAGCTGCCTAGGCCCCATGGGGAATCTGGATCCCACCTTCATAATCAACGGAGAAACCAACCGAATCCCTTTTAGATCCGAACGTTTTGGTTTAGGACTGTGGAAAGATGCTTTCCGGTCTTGGCCCAATCCTACCAAGGGGTGGAAAAACTAGTACCTCAGGGTTGCTAGGGCGCAGCAAGTATACTGGCAAGAGCGCAACTTGGACCAGTGCATTAGGCTCTCGATTGCCGATATGGAGAAGAATGAGAATATGTTGATGGCTGCCTCCTATTTCTGGTTGGATACCATGAATGCTTTTCTTTTCCGACACGGACCAGCCACCCCTACCCTTGCCGATGTTCATATGTTGACCGGCTTGGACGTCTCCTCTGCCGATACCTTTACTTTATTCAACAGAAAAGTTGAGTACAATGTGAACACCCGGAACATCGGCGGCTAGATAGGCTATATTCATGAGTACCAGAAGACCGGATCAGTAAACCAACGGGAGCACGCCACTTTCCTGAATATGTGGCTAGAGAAATTTATCTTCTGCGGTTAGAGCGGTCGGACCGACCATTATGCATCTTCCAGCAGCCGAGCTACTTGCCGATGGGACAAGACTTCCCTTGGGCAGATACCTTCTTGGAGTAGTATACCGCCTTTTACATCAAGTATCCCAGAAGTTACTGCTAGGTGAACCCATCGACAATCTAGGGGGTCCCTGGTGGTTCATCAACATGTGGCTGAACGCACATATGCAGAAAGCGCTTCAGTTCGACTTGTTCGCCCAACAATTCCCGAGGGATATATCGGAAGATTACCAGTATGAGGTTGATGAATCGGCAACTCGCCCTCCACTCAACTTCGGAGAGGCCATTATAGTGCTGCCAGGGATCGATGCCGATGTGGAGCAGTTCGGCGCATTTTTTCAGAAGTTTTATAATGGACTTCCGCCACGGAACGGCTCTGGTGGCCATATGTCGACGAAAACAATCAGTTCCCGCTGCTATTCAACCTTACTGATGGGAACGTGCCTGAGAACCAAGTAATCATGAAGGCCAACATCACTCCCCGAGCTATTCCAGTGAACATCTTTGGATCTAGGAAGAATGCCCCTCCATCTTACGAGTTCTACTACCCATCGACAGCAGCGAGACAACTGACATTTGGCCAACTGCCGATTAAACTCTGCTACTCTAAAGTAGTGAAGCCCAGGCAGACAATCTCTAGTGCTCTAGACTACAACAAGGTCGTCAATCTTCCTCCCGATGCCGATAATCAGACATTGACCTGTCCCCCTGGTCACCAACCTCCTTCATCACGAATGAGTACAAGTCCTGGTGGCAAGAATGGAGGCGCCAATTATTTGCTAAGTCATCGCACTACTATCGGCACATGATTGACGCCGATCACATCATCCCCGATGACGCGGTAAGTCTTTATCCCGATGCGTTCTTTATTACTTTGCTTCCATCATCGGTACTTAACCTTTTTACACTTGACAGGCCGATGATCCGATCCCCATGATGAGCAACAGTGGCAAGCCCTTCAACCTTCGGATAATGGGTCCCATATCACTCATCGGCAACAAAGCCCCCACGCTAGCTGCCTTCACTCCTCAACAGGTACCTACGCTGACACCTGCAAGAGCCAAGGCTACATCGGCCGCTGCTGCTGCCCTGACGCAGGTTCATGCAGTAAACTCATCTTTACCCGTACCGATTACATACTGTTTTATCGGCAACATTTTATTTTGTATAACTTGCTTTATATTCTCAGGCAATGTGGTCATCGACAGCTGCTTCAAGTAGACAAGCACCTCCCAGTCCTGCTGCCAATGCCCTCCAATCTTCATCAAAACAGGCCGGATCTCCTGCTGCCGCGCCAAAGAAGAAAAGGCGTCTGAGGCTGGCCAGCCCATCTTCGCCATCGGCTCCAACTGCACCATCTACTGCCGATGCGCCACCAGCAGGACTGTCATCGGCTCCAGTTGCACCACCAACCGCCGGCGCGCCATCGGCAGAACCCTCATCGACTCCTATCCCTGATCGCCCGTTGGACGATGCTCCTGATCAGGAGATAGTGCCGCCCGCTGCAACAACGGAGGCGACATCGGCATCGGCACCACTAGCCGAAATTCCCGATGAGAGGACGGTGTTGCCACCACGAGAACCAGCCACTACATCGGAAGCGACGCCGGCGACAACACCACCAGTACCAACAGCGTCGACCGCTTCCCCAGCAGAGGCTCAATCATCGGCAACTGCTGCCGATTTCCAAGACGAGGCCGGACCATCCAGTATGCCAAGTCCCCGACAAGAAATTCACTTCAAGATGGTAAGTCGGTTACCTAAAAATTCCAGCATAACTTTATGATCGGCATATTTTGACTTCTTTGTTCTCAGGCCCAAGACTCCCCGGATAGCCTATTCTCCTTCGGCATCAACCCTCAGGACGAGGAGGAGCACCAAGAAGGCCCTGCTCAAGCAGACAGCTTATTCTCCTTCGCCATCGACATTCCTGATGATGATAAGGATGAAGAAAGCTCTGTTCCAGCCCTATCGGCAGAGGTCAAGCTCAAACTGGAAGAATTGCTCTCCTTGTTGCTACAAGACACGTCCCAGCTTATCCAAGACTCAACCGCAGCAAGGATAGCTTTCAAAGATATCCACGGCCACCTCCCTGCCGATATGGAGGAAATTCTTTTCCAGGCCACCTTCCTCGACAACAAGCAAATCCAATACCAGAGGCTCTCCCGTCGCATTGCCGATAGGGCTGCCCAATTCAAGACCGAGGAAGAGAAGCTTAAGTTCAAAAGTATTGCCGATGAAAAGCACAAGGGCATCGGCCAAGCAGAAGTCTCCAGCACCAACCTTGATCAAGAAATCACCCAGCTATCGGCAAAGAAGGAGGAGCTACTGGCTGAGTTACAAAAGGTTGAGAAGGCTTTGACTGCAGCCAACCAGCAGAAAGCCCAACTGTCTGATACCATCAGGGTTCTGCGGCAAGAAAGGGACCAGAATGCCCGACAAGCTATTATGCTGAAGAAAAAGATCAAGCCAGTCGAGGGCTCTGCCGATGCCGATGCCAAGGAAATGGACGAGATAGAACAAATTCGCCTACGTGCGATATCAGCCATCCACTCCTTGTTGTGATTTATTTGTTATATTGGCAAATGTAACTTTGATACTTGATTTTGGCTTCTGTAATATGATGTTTATACGCTTTTACCGATGTATTATAATTTTCTCCTTCATCGACCTTCAAACGAACACGCTATGCGTCTACCCATATGCTAGGATAATATTTCTTCAAGTATTTGCCGTTGATTGCTCTGGAGAATGCAACTCCTTCAAGATTTTCCAAAATATAGGCATTACCAGGAGCAGACTGCTTTATCCGATAAGGACCCTCCCAATTAGGTGACCACTTTCCAAATTCAGAGCTCTTAGTCCCGATCGGTAAAATCAACTTCCAAACCAAATCACCATCGGCAAATTCCTTTACCTTTACTTTCTTGTCATACCATTTGGCAACCCTCTTCTTATTCTCTTCAATGCTAATCAATGCCCTCAACCGATGACCTGCTAAATCCTCTAACTCATCTTTCATCAGAGTAGCGTAATCATCGGTCGTCAATTGATCCTGGAAAGATAATCGCTTAGAACCAGTTTTAATTTCCCAAGGCAGGATAGCATCGTGTCTATAGACCAACTGATATGGCGAGACTTTGGTTGAACCATGACAAGCCATCCGATATGACCACAAGGCCTCGTTTAACACTACCTGCCACCTTCTAGGGTTTTCTTCAATCTTGCGTTTCATAAGCTTAATAACTCCTTTATTAGTCGCTTCAGCCTGACCATTAGCTTCAGCATAATAAGGAGAAGAATTCAACACCTTGAACCCCATACTAGCAGCAAACTCATCAAACTCTCCCGATGTAAACATGATCCCTTGATCGGTAGTAATAGTCTGAGGAATACCGAATCGGTAAACAATGTGCTCTTTAACAAAATCCACCATGTTTGCCGATATCACCTTCTTCAAAGGGATTGCCTCAACCCACTTAGTGAAGTAATCGGTAGCAACAAGTATAAACTTATGCCCCTTACTCGATGGTGCATAAATTTGACCGATGAGATCAATAGCCCATCCTCTGAACGGCCATGGCTTAATTATAGGATTCATTGCCGATGTAGGTGCCCTCTGCACATTACCAAACTTCTGACAGTCCTGGCACCCTTTAAAATAGTTGAAGCAATCTTCAAGGATTGTCGGCCAATAATATCCATTCCGCCTAATCATCCACTTCATTTTGAATGCCGATTGATGTGCTCCACACACACCTTCATGGATTTCGCCCATCAACTCTTTTGATTCCTCTTTGCCAAGGCATCTAAGCAAAACTCCATCAATCGTCCGATAATACAATTCATCGTTGAGGAGCACATACTTAGTAGCTTGGAACCTTAGACGCCTCTCAACTTTCTTAGATGAGTCCTTTAAGTAATCGGCAATCTCCTTTTTCCAGTAATCGGCAACTGTTGCCGATGTTATAACTTCTTGAATCGGCTGATGTCCTGAAGCATTCTGTGCCAACCGATTGGCCTCTTCATTACGCAACCTAGGAATATGCTCAAGGCGATACTCTTTGAATTCTCTTAACAACTGCAAACACCTTTCATAAGGTGCAATCAAAACTTCACTTCGGCATTCATATGTCCCGATCAATTGGTTAATCACTAACATGGAATCACCGAAGATTTCAACAGCATCGGCACGTACTTCCCTGAGTAATTCTAACCCCTTAAGTAAGACCCGGTACTCAACCTGATTGTTTGTTGAAGTAGCAACAATCGGCAACGAAATTTCATACCTCTGTCCTTGGGGTGAAATCAAGAGAATACCGATACCTGCTCCATCTTTGCACGTAGACCCATCAAAGAATAAAGTCCAAGGAGCAATTTCCACAGAGCTCACCTCATTACAATGTTGAGTAACAAAATCGGCCATTACTTGACCCTTAACTGCCTTAGCCGATCCATACCTTAGGTCAAACTCTGAAAGTGCCAGAATCCACTTACCGATTCGTCCACTCAAAATCGGCATTGACAACATGTACTTAACCACATCATCTTTGCAGATAACAGTGCATTCAGCCGACAGTAAATAATGCCTCAATTTAATGCAAGAGAAATAAAACATAAGCATAATCTCTCTATGGCCGAATACCTGGTTTCAGCATCCACCAACCTTCTGCTCAGGTAATATATTACACGTTCCTTCCCTTCAAATTCTTGAATTAAGGCTAATCCGATAACACCGTCATCGGCAGACAGATATAATCTGAAAGGCTTCCCATGTTGAGGTGGAACCAAGACTGGAGGATTTACTAAATATTTCTTAATCTCCTCTAAAGCTGACTGTTGCTCTTCTTTCCATGTAAACTCTTGATCGGCTTTCAGCTTCAACAATGGACTAAAAGATTTAATCTTACCAGACAGATTGGATATAAACCTTCTAATGAAATTAATCTTGCCGATCAAGGACTACAACTCAGTCTTGTTTGTAGGAGCAACCATCTTGTTAATTGCATCAATAGATTTTCTGCCGATTTCAATGCCTCTCTGATGCACCATGAAACCCAGGAACTGCCCTGCTGATACACCAAATGCACACTTGTTAGGATTCATCTTTAACCCATGCTCCCTCGTGCATTCCAATATTTTTCGTAGATCGGCAAGATGCTTCTTGAAATCTCCAGACTTAACCACCACGTCATCAATGTAGATTTCAACTACCGTGTCGATGTACTTATGAAAGATGAAATTCATTGCTCTCTGATAAGTAGCACCGGCATTTTTCAAGCCAAAAGTCATGACTACCCATTCAAATAAGCCAACGTGACCTGGACATCGGAAAGCAGTCTTGGATATGTCTTCTTCAGCCATGAATATTTGATTATACCCAGCATTACCATCCATGAAGCTAATAATTTGATGCCCAGCAGCGGCATCGATCAGCAGATCGGCAACAGGCATCGGATAGCCATCCATCGGCGTGGCCTTGTTAAGATTCCTGAAATCAATGCAAACACGAAGTTTTCCATTCTTTTTATACACAGGAACCACATTAGAAATCCATTCGGCATATCGGCACTGCCGAATAAATCCAGCTTCGATTAACTTGGTAATCTCAGCCTTGATGTCGGGTAAAATGGTAGGATTGCATCGGCACACAGGTTGCCGATGTGGTTGGAAACCAGACTTGATGGGTAACCGATGTTCAACTATCGATCGGTCTAAACCAGGCATTTATGTATAATCCCAAGCAAAATAATCTTTATTTTCTTTCAATAACTCGGTTAACTGCTGTTTACATTGGGAATCTAACTTAGCACTAATAAAAGTAGGCCTAGGTTTACTACCATCGCCGATGTCGATCTCGAGAAAGTCATCGGCAGATGTGAAACCCTGCCCCAGTTTTCCGTTGTCAGCGAACCGATCCATTAAAACTCTTCTTCAGGACCGACTGCTTGGATCGGTTTGATGCGGTAATCGGCAACTTTAAGGAACTCTTTGTCCCAGGCTTCGCCAGATATGCACCTGGTCTGCTCATAAGTTTCCGATTCTGCCGATGCCACAGTCAATGGGGCTTCACTACGGACAACTTCAATCTTGTCTCTGATCCACTGTACAAGACTCTGATGCATAGTAGAAGGAATGCAGCAATTGGCGTGGATCCAATCCCTTTCAAGGAGCAAGTTGTAAGTCCCTTTACCACTGATTACAAAAAACGTTGTCAGCAAAGTTTTACTGCCGATGGTTAAGTCAACACACACGGCTCTCATAGCTGTCGACACGTTGCCTTCAAAATCCTTGAGCTTCATGTCGGTCTTGACTAAGTCTTGGTCGCCTTTCCCAAGCTTTCTGAACACAACGTACGGCATTATGTTTATTGATGCTCCACTATCCACCAGCATCTTTGTCATCGGCTGTCCATCTACCTTGCCCCTAACAAACAGAGCCCTCAGGTGTTGCCTTTCGCCATCGGCAGGCTTTTCAAAGACAGCTGTCATCGGATCTAGCACCAATTGTGCCATCTCAGCAGGCTCCTTGTCATCACTGACAGGTGCCATGAACTCCATCAGCAACATGACGACCATGTTTATGTCTGCCGATGGATCCCTGTCCTTGCGCTTTGGCCTCCATTGCTTCTCCCTCGAGGGTTCTTCATCATCATACAGGTTGTCACGGCATTGGCGCTGAATCCTTCTTTTTTGAGTCTTAGTCAGACCTTTGGGGCACCACTGAGGAAGCTTGGTCTTCCAGACAGGCTGGTGCTGCTTTCCACTGCTTGCATCGGTACTCCTTCCGATGTTGGGATCTCTGGAGAATATTTCCTGATCAGGCACTCTTGCGTTAGCCATCTCCTCCAGCTCCCCTTGATCAACACGTCTGCCAAGCCTGTCATGGGAACTGAGCTTGCCCCCCAGTCGGTCATGTGCCGACCTGTTCTCCCTGAGCGGCTTGGCGTACCTGGGTGCCTGATCATCAAAACAAGGTCTCTTACCTGACGGATCGGCAGTGTAATACCCATTGCACTATGGACAATTATCGGTCGTGGGCAATTTGATGCCTTCTTCCCAGCAGTGAATGAAGAAGGGGCACTTCCAGTGGTTTTTATGTCGAAGCCATTCCCGGTGCTCTTCTTCTTGCCGATATCACTCTTCACGTGATTGCCGATGATCTCGCCTTGGCTGCTTGTGTGTGATTACAACACCAGGAGCCCTGTCGGCACTGCTACCTTCATCGGCAACCTTCTTGCCCTTTCTGTCATCGGCAAACCTCCTAGCGTCACGTTCAGCTACTTGGTGGTTAGGATCTACCGATGAATTCTTCCTGGCAGCTTCCGATGTCAGCACTTTCGTTTTCCCGCTAGCTTCCACCTTGTTGTTTGGAAACGGGTGCTGATCAATCTTCATCGGTTTCTAGACTTTGGAAATTTCAAACTTAATACGTCTAGATTCAATTTCTGACTGCAACTGTTGCCTGAACACTTTGCAATCATTGGTATTGTGTGAGGTTGCATTATGCCACTTGCAGTACCTAATTTTCTTAAGCTCCTCGGCCGATGGAATTACTTGGTTAGGTGCTAACTTAATTCTCCCTTCTTGAAGTAATAAGTCAAACATCCTATCGGCTTTGGTGATGTCAAAGGTGAACCTTTCGGTCTCTTTCTGGCCGAACAGACAAGACACAGGCCTCTTATCCTTCACCCATTCGGCCGCATCGATGCTCAGCTCCTCATCTGACCCAGAGTCCTCTTGCCCGATGAAGGTCACCTTCTTGTTCCAAGTTTTCCTGGGTTCCAAGGTTTTGATACCTTGATCGGCAATCCTTTGCACCAGATGACTTAGGCTTTCAAATTCTTGGGACGCATACTTGTCCTTGATGTGCGGCAGTAATCCTTGGAAGGCCAAATCTGCCAGTTGCCGATCATCAAGCACCCAGCTGTAACACTTGTTCTTCACGTCCCGTAGCCTCTGGACAAAGCTTTCTACCGATTCGTCATTACGTTGCCTCATCTTGACCAAATCGGTAAGCTTCTTCTCATGTATGCCAGCGAAGAAGTATTTATGAAACTGTCTCTCTAGATCGGCCCATGTGATTACAGAGTTTGGAGGCAATGATATGAACCATGTAAACGCCGATCCAGACAATGACGAAGAGAACAATGAAGCGATTAATGTGCTCCATCGTTGACGTGTCATCTTGGCCGGAGAACTTGGTAAAATCGGGCACTTTGTACCGATTTGGCAGAGGAATCAGGTCATACGCAGGGGGATACGGAGTCCGATAAGACTATGTATTGACTTTAGGTTTGATGCCAAACTGTTCTTTCATAACTTCGGCGATCTTATCGGCCCAATACGCATCCTGCTCTTGCCGGCTCATTGGCTGGTTGTTGACTGGCGGAGTCGGCTGATGCGCCTCTTGAAGATGATGCGGAGTGGTCACGGGCGCAGCACCAGTCATCTAAGCACTATGCATCGGTTGATGTACCGATGGATAATTTAGTACACTTGGCAGATTAGGTTGAGTCATTGTATTCATCGGCTGCTGTACCGATGGTTCGCTTTGAGTGTACACTGGGCCTCCATAATGATGCATCGACAAGCCAGGTTGTTGAGCTGGCGGCTGGTTGGCCCATCCAGGATTATAAATCATCGGCATATGACTTACCGATGGCTGATAGCTGACTGGAGCATGTGGCTCTTGTATTCTGGAGAAATCAATCACCAGATTACCTTGGGGAACTAGCACCCCAGCTTGAGGATTCGCCACTAGAGGTTGACTGCCAGCTGTTATAATGTGTTGCATCGGCACAGAGCTTGCTGATGGTGGCATCAGAGGTATCTTAGGAATTACTTGAAGATCTTCTGATGGCACTTGCATAGTTGGAGAAGGCGCAGAGTTATGCATCATAGGGGCCACCGGCTGTGATTGTGTTGCCGATGCCATGGAACTCCTCCAAGCGGAGCTATCTCCCTGCACCAGATTAGAACCAGCATATAGATTCGGAGGCATACCGTATCCCCACCAGTTAGCAGGGGCTGGCTGACTTTGGATAGCAGGTCTTGAAATTGCCGACACCACTGGGTCTGTGTTGAGCTTGGTGACGCTGCCAGGGTTCGGTCTTGGCGATGTAGCCACATCGGCAGACGGTTCTACAGGAGTGGAAGACGCCATTGGGGCTGGCGATGGGCTTATAGATGCCGATCCAGGTTGATGGTACGATGGACCAACATATTGCGGTGCACGCCCTTCTTTGAATGATTGCGTAACAACATTGTAGACAGTATTGGATAGCACGTTGGAATGGCTAATTAATGCTTGACTTACAGCAGCATTAACCATCTCTTGTAGCTTACCAGGATTGGCGTCGTACGTGACCTGCCGTGGCAACGGCGGATCCTACTTCTGGATTGCTTCGCCGCTCCTGCTGAGGCTGAAGGATTTAAGATACAATTGTTTGTACTCCTTCATAGCCCGCTCCATGACCAACTTCTGATCATCTATCAGATTGGCCTCGGAGACTTCAATGATGTTCCTCTAGTTAACGTCGGCGGTATCACCCATGATAGATGTGTAGATTTGTATAATCGTGTCCCACCGAGCGTGCCAAAAGAGGTGTTGACACAAAAAGCGTCAGGATCTGCGAACACCTTGGGCTTATCCCCGAAATTCGATATCCGGAGGCGTGCCAGTCGATTTGAACAGTTAATCGACAAGGACGATAACTAGAACAAGATTCAATCCAGACAACGGCGATGCACCCGGATGCTGGGATTGAGGCTTGATCAGGATAACTAGAGCAGAGCTGAACGAGGCAACAGCGATGCGCCCGGATGCCAAAGCTCAGAGGTACTCCCACGCGGAACTTGCAAGGATTTGACGGAGATCAAGCTGATGCAGCCCGTCGAAGCTTGAAGAACTCGTTGATAAACTATAGCTAATGCGATAAAGGGTAAATTGCGATAAAAGTAGAATAAGAATAAAATTGGTTTGTTTGATATTGGATTGACTGTCATACACGTAACCCTCGGGTACATATTTATACTCCCGCATGGAGAGTTGTACAAAGACACGACTCGTATCCTTCCTAAAACGAACTCCTAACTTTAAGGAAACTGACTCGCGCAGGAGTCGGATCTAAAATAACAATATTATTTTCCTAAACAAACACACTCTATTTTAAAGGAAAATAAACGACTCATGCAAGAGCCGGACTCAAACTACTATAATAATACTGGTATAAAATCACCAGTTTCCTTATGCCTCTCCCTCGATGAAAACTTTCCATCGGCAGATCCCTTCAATCCGCGGCTTCCTTCTTTGGCCACCGGTAATCCTCTGCTGACATCAAGCGCTAAGTCACCCTGTACTCATCGGCATCCCATGCCCATCGGCATCGGCAATGCTTCCCGATCGGCAAGCTTGTACTGGTAACTTGTCTTCACCATTCAACTCTCATCGGCAATCGGTATCAGCTTCTCATCGGCAATCGGCATCAACAACTTTATAGCTTAGGCCACTCGACTTCACCAATTAATCCTTGTCGGCAAGGATCATCCAGCCTCTATCGGCAACATCTGAGACTTCTAGCTTCCATCAGCAGCACACTGTCTTCCCACAGTACACTTTCATCGGCAATACTGACTCACGACTTCCCGATGCCGATGGAAAACGGCTGCCGATTGACATAAGCCTTAGCTCATTTGACACGTGCCGAAAAACGGTGTCAACACATACTATTTGCAATGTACATCGTTTACGGTACGTATCTATTTATGCAAGGGTTCATGAAAATCTAGAGACTAGAGATGATGCAAGTACTAGCAGACTACTGAATGACAAAACAAGTTTATAAATAGAATTTTTTTAGTTTTTTTCTTACTGCTTGTCCCTTGAACACCCTACTAGTTAGCTGTTCCACAGTTTTGGCCTAGCAACTATGTCGTGGCATATAGATGCAGATATCATGATAGCTATTAATATTAAGTAATCTAATGGACTAAATCCTTTTCTTTTTCAGTGGATCAATAATATGAACCTCTATAGAACTAACTCTATGTGTGAACTAGTATGGCTTTCATTCTTTCCATCCTCACAACTGTACGTAGTTGCTGAAATACAGAATCAGCTCTCCTAAGTGCTAATGTATAATCTATATAGTCCAATATCACCATCTTGGTTATTCTAGCATCCTGGCAAAATGAAGCTATGCTTCCTTCTCCATATACTGAAGCTGATTTCAGTTTTTTCCTAGTCTGAGAAGACAAATATAATTGATGAACTATCTTAAAACGACCATTGAGAGGTCTCAGTACTTTCCATCTATTTTCCTCATTCAGTAATTCAATTGTACTTATCATCAGTTACAACAAGGATTTTTACATGAACAATACTCTTAAAGTGCAATTGTTGAGAAAGATCTTCAAATTGCTCAAATCATGAAGCATCTTAAAGAGTAGGTAAATACTTTCTTACCAATATATTTTATTATATGTAATTAAATTTCAAAATATTTACTAACCTGTTTTGACCTCTAATATTCTCCAGAACATAAAGTTCTCGACAGGAGCTACTGCAGTCATAATTACTAGTGTATAAGATATCTCTTCTAAAATGCACTTATAATCTCCTAAATGTCCCATACTAATGTACTCTATTTTTTTCCCTAGGTTCTCGGATGAGATAGCCTAAAGCTGGGATCAAGAAAAAAATGTATGAGATACCCTGGACCTGATAAAGAAGGGCTATGTAGATCGAGAAGAACAAATGGATGAAATGTAGGGCTGGCACTGAGAGGACTTATTTGTGTTTTTTTTATATTTAACCCCCATATGAACATGTTGTGAATACGAAAATACATGAATCATGCAGATGTTCTCATTGTAATTCAACAATTATTTTTTAATATATGGCTGAGTGTTGTTATTTCTTATGTGTGAGATGATATCTGATTTCCAATTATTGTTTGGATAAGTTGAAATAATTGTTAATATTGTATATTAGATGGTTTATTCCTAGCTACACATTTATGCGCTGCAATAATCAAGATCTAAATGTTGCAACAAACTATAGAAGTAATTCGTACGCGGTCAGTAGAAACACATGTAAGCGTTGCCACAACATGTTAATATCCGTTGCAAGGTGTTACCAACGTATAAATAAGTGTTGTAATAGACCCTTGCAACGCCACTTTTAGCAACACATAGTAATTGCGTTGGTATAGACCCCACCAACGCATATATGGACCTTTAGCAACACATATATGTGTTGCAAAAGGGGATGTCATTTTGTAGTCGACTGTATCGAGAGGTTGTTTCCTTTGTTTCTGTTTCCTTTGTTTCAGTGTTCTTCTCCATACTCCGTACTTCTGGTTGTCTTGCGGCCTGGCCAACCGCCTATCGTAGGTGTCCCCTCCGGTCTGTAAGAGCATCTCCAAGAGTTTGCCAGACTCACTTGCTATATCCTTCATTTTTTGATAAAACTAGAAAAATCACCCCTCCAACAGTTTGTCATTCAACTTATAGCAAAATTTAGCAACTTAGAGCATCTCCAACGGTTTGCTAAATGAGTTTGTCATCCTACAAAATTTAGTAAAACAAGAAAATCTACTCTCCAACAGTTTGCTAAATGGGTTTGCTATTTTTATCAACTTGTATTCCTCCCCTCGGCGGGCGCATATTTCCGCGCGCGGAAACAACTTCTCATCGCGAACCCGCCCGTCGCCGCTGATCTTCCCGCACACGCGTGGAGAATTCCGCACCTTCTCTCCTCCCTCGCGAGCACGTAGCCTGACTTCTCTCCTCCCGCGGCGCGACCAGATCGCCCTCCGCCGCCGCCGTCAGGAAGGGAAAAAATCCCGCTCCAAGGTTGGCCACTCGATCCATCTCTTCCTTCGCTCCTGCGCTCAATCACGGCTTTTCTCCTTCTGCCCTCGATCTCTTCCTTCCAAGTTCCAAGGCTCCAATGCCCAAAGGATAGAATAGATGACGCCACTAGTAGCACGGCCGGCGGCGGCGGCCACCACGGGCGCCCTGGCCGCGACCGCGACGCCGCACCTGAAGCTCAACAAGGGCCTGCGCGTGCGCCTGACGCACGTTGACGCGCACGGCAACTACTCGAGGCTGCACCTGCTGCAGCGCACGGCGCGCCGGACGGCCGGAGCCACCACCGCATGTCACCGGCGTGCATCATCCGACCGCGTGGTCAAGCAGCAGCAGCAAGGCGGCGGCCGGGGGAGACCTCCAGGTGCCCGTCCACGCGGGGAACGGTGAGTTCTTGATGGACCTGGCGATCAGCACACCGGCGCTAGCGTACACAGCCATCGTGGACACCAGCAGCAACCAGGTGTGGACGCAGTGCAAGCCGTGCGTCGACTGCTTCAAGCAGAGCACGCTGGTGTTCGACCCATCGTCGTTCTCCACCTACGCGACGCTGCCGTGCTCCAACTCCCTGGGCAGCGACCTGCCCACCTCCATCTGCACGTCGTCGCCAGGGTCTAGCTCCAAGTGCGGCTACACCTACACCTACGGCGATGCGTCGTCGTCGCAGGGTGTGCTGGCTAGCGAGACGTTCGCGCTGGGAAGGAGAAGCTGCCCGGCGTCGCGTTCGAGTGCGGCGACACGAACGAGGAGACCGTGGCGGCGGCGTGATAACGGAAGGATGTTGTTCCACTTCATACGGCCACGACGCAGTCGCCAGACGGCCACGACACAGTCATAGCTGCGCAGAGCGCACTCGACGTAGTCACAGCATGCGCAGGATGCGCGTAGAGTGCGGCCACGATGCACGCGAAGAGTGCGGCCACGCCGCACAAACGCTAGGAAGAGCCGGCTTGGTCTTCCCTGTAATTAGGAACACAAGACCATTAGCTGAGCTGACATTGTGTATAAATGTACATGCCATTGAATCAATACAAGTCAAGTGTTGAGTCTATTCTTCTATATGGTATCAGCTTGCTTCGTCTGATCCCCTGTTCATCTTCCTCTTCCGCCGCTCGCCATGGACAACAACCCTCTGTTCGAGTTTGATCGGCCCTCTTTCCATGGCTCTCCCTCCTCTTCTTCTGTCTCCTACAGCGCCTCGTTCGACAACACGGCACCTCCACCACCCCGACCACAACCTCCTTCCGCCACTGCTCTCATGATGGTGAACATCAAGTCCCATGTGCCGGTCATCCTTGACATCATCAACTCCAACTATCAAGAATGGAGTTGCTTCCTCGACTCCGTCATCGGCAAATTCGGTCTTCTTCCCCACATCCACGCTGCCCCGACTGACGCTCAACTCACTGATCCGGAGTGGGCGATGAAGCACCAGTGCCTGGTGAACTGGCTCTTCAACACCATGTCCCGCGATGTCATGTGCATCGTCCGCGTCCCCGACGCCTCTGCCTTCACCATCTATAGCGTCGTCGTGGCCTAATTCCGCAACCACCAACTCCACCGCGCCGTTTATCTGGAGGCCGAGTACCGCAGCCTGCTCTAGGGCGACCTCAGCGTCACCGACTACACCGCCAAGCTGAAGGAGCTCACCGACGCCATCGGCGATCTGGGCCAGCCAGTCTCTGACCCCTCCCAGGTCCTCAACATGTTGCGTGGCCTCAATGACAAATACCGCCACTGCATCGCCACCATCACCTCCAAGCAGCCTCCTCACGACTTCCTCTCTGCTCGTTCCTTCATCCTGCTAGAGGAGCTCTATGCCACTCAACATGGCAAAATGGCGACACAGCAGGCTATGGTCGCCCAGGGCAGCTGCACGCCTCCCACCGGCGGATCTTCATCGACTCGCACTCCCACTCCTGCCTCTGGTGGCTCCGCTCCTCCATCTAAAGGGAACCGCAACCGTCGTCGTGGACGCGGCTGCGGCAACGGCACCAGCAATGGAGCCCCCACCAAAACCACTATCGCTGGCGGCGACCCCTCTGCACCGCCACGCCCTGCTTCCTTTCCCAATACGCCTTGGGCCGCAGGGTACAACCCATGGCAGGGCATGGTCCAGGCGTGGCCCATGCCCCTCCGTCCTCCGACTGTTGGCGTCCTCGGGCCACGGCCTGGTACTCCAGCGCAGCAGGCCTTCTACGTCGGGTATCCACCACCCGGCCCATACGACGGCTATGGCCAGGCGCCTGCCTACTCGATCGCGCCTGCCGAGCCGAATGTCGTGCTCGCCACCCTCGCCAATGTCGGCGTTCCTCCCACGGGTACCTCCAGCTCCGACTGGCACTATGTCAAAACCGATTAATGGTGTCGGTCAAAAATAGTTTATCGCAGCGGGCAAAGGCGTCCGCTGCGATGATAAGGCCACGGTTAATCAAGTATTAACCGTGGCGGTCACCAGCGCCCGCTGCGGTAAATAGCATTAACCGCAGCGGGCACCCTACAATGTCCGCTACGGTTAATGCTATTTACCGCAGCGGACGCTTAAGCCGACCGCTACGGTTAATGTATTAACCGTAGCGGGCAAGTTACAATGCCCGCCACAATTACAATTTTTAATTAAAAAAATAAAAATGCAGTTTCAGAATCTGGATCAATATTTACAGATTTCATGCAATAACCAGAATTCATAGAAATCATAGCAAAGATAAACATCATATATATACATTGAACATCCATACACAAATTCAAATTCACATACCCAAGTATCCATACACAAGCACATATAAGTTGTTGGCATCCACCATATACACAAAAGAAACACAGGATTACATTTCAAATTCAAATTTCCACTTGGTGTTGGTAATCCGTGGGACGGAGCATGGTGTCCCACTTCCTGAACTTCTCGAACTCAGGTAGAACCGCCAGGTCACCCTCATCGTCGAAGAATTCTTGCCCTTCTAGCACACAGTTCTCTAGTAGGAACTTACAGATGTTGGCCTTGAGTTGCTTGAAAGCAAGTTTGTCTCTCGTAATGCATTCCCAATCTTTGATTCCCGCCTTGAGCTTCTTCCAGCTGTTGGTGTACTCCTTGCACTGCCTTAGGTGTGCGCAGGTGTACAAGCCACATGCCTTTGATCCATATGGTTGTTTAGCGCACTGCACGATCGAAACAGAAATGTTAGAACAATACATATATATATGAAAACATTACTGAATCTTTGGAATACTTTCGGGGAATTCACGCCAGATCTTTAAGTGGTATGAATGTTTCTTCTTGAACTTTTCACTTCTTCGATCCCAGCATTGGGGCTCCTTTAAGTATTCCCTGTAAGCACTATATGAAATGCATTAGTGTTAGTTAGCAACAATTTGAATACGTACGAGAAAACCTTAAATGATCAATAAGCTAGGTGACTTACGTTTTCAAGCAATCTTCGAAGGCCTTGTACCCTTTTCTATTCACTTCCCTCAACGAGTCAAATATTACTGCCCTACCATCTTGAGGATAGATGAGAAATGCAACTCAATATCCATCGACTTGGCCCTTACTACACTATTCAAACAAAATACAGGTTACGACGACGATGTAAGTTTATGATCCTAGCCACTTAGCTCTATGTACAATTTTGACTTACCCAAAGTGGTAAGCCGCCTTGATACAGTGCGGCCCATCCGGGTGAATCTTCTTCATCACTCCATTTATGTACCTTGACAAATTCTTCTTCTCCTCTTTCATATTCTCGCCGTATTTCTATTGCCTCTGCCGTGCTGTCAACTTTGGATCCGTTATCTCGTACCCTTTGATGACTCTCTCAGCAATATGCATTGGAGAGAGGTAGAGAGCAGGATGTCTCTTTTTGTTGCTTACTATCACCGGCGTCCTGCACGGAGAATTCATCGAGCCATACTAAGTATATAGTTGACCATTAGTATTGCTGAAATCTGTGAAACTGACAATTAGACTTACAGAGTGAATAGGGTGACGTGGACAACATCTAGTTCTTCTTCCCGGAATAGATGCCACATGTCGCGGAAGTCTATGGGGAGAGTAATAGTTTCGTGCAAGTGGAAGTACTTCGGGGAATCTTGATTGTAAAGCCTGACATCCCGACTTTTGCAGCTTCCATATACCACCTATGAAATCTCCTTGTTTTCCATAGTTCCTCATCTATGAGTTGTGCCTTAGGAATCAAGAACTTCCCACACTCATAGATGTTAGGACAGTCTTCGTCCTACGGAAATAGCTGTCGGCTAGTATTTGGAGGCCTAGAGAACGGTTAAGAGAGTATAGTAAAGGTTACTACCATCTTATAGCTAGGATAGAAAGTTGAACATGATATTATGCATCACAATACCGTACCTTTCGAATGTAGTAGTGTACGACAGCGATTTGGCGCTCATGTCTGGATCCTTCCTTGGTGGGCTCCTTGGTGCCTCCTCCGTGCCTTGTTGCCCCGCTGGCCCTTCCTTGTCCCCCGTTGGTGCCTCAGCACTTTCCGGTGGGTCCACAGGTGGCTCCACAGGTGGGTCCCCCATAGGTGCCTCTGCATTTCTTGGTTGGTCCGGAGGTTGGTCCGGAGGTGGGTCCGTAAGTGGGTCCTCAAGTGGGTCCACATGTGGACTATTTGGAGGAGGGGTTGAGCTTGTGCCCATGTCCATGCCCTTGTCCCTGTCATCACCATCTGGTTTTTCCTTGCCCTTGTCCCCGCCATCGTCCTTGTCACCATCTCCGCTGTCATTCGAATCTTCCTGTTCAGGGGGACAAGATCCGGCAATTGATGGTTGTGATCCGCCGGTGGTCGGCGTTCCAGTTGGTGTCTCCAGGACGATCTCAACGTCTTCTTGATTCCACGAGATTTCTGTTCCCAATGTTGTTCCTAGAATTCGGTGTCGTTGTAAGCTAGGATGATCCAATTCATAATCTTCGTGATTTGGTGCAATCTAGGCGGGTCTCACGACAACATAGTTCTCAGGGATGTCATCTATGTTGAATTCCACAATTTCGTTCACGGTGAGTACAACTCCCTCTGCGATAAACAGCTTCTTGCCTGACCGCCCGATCGGGATATGGAGCTGGACATGTAGGGTTTGCTGGATGTCTTGTAGCCTTTGCACCAATCGTATTTCTAGAACTGGACTCGGAGGCGCGGGAAGACCAGCCTGACGAAACATATGTGACCTCATAGCCACCATCTCGGGGTCGTTGCTGGTGAAGGCCTTCTTTATTCCTTGGCTAATCATTTCGGACACGCCTTCCTCGTATCCTTTCTGAAAGATTTCTTTCTTGTACCTTTCCCTTGATTGGTACTTGGTAGAGTCGGTTTTCCAGGTCTCAACGGACAACCAACTCATCTTGGACTGCATTCCTCGAATGCGACCACGGTGCTCAGGGGTTCCAAGGACCTCGGTCAGCATGTCGTGTCCTCTGCGGACCTCGATGGAGTCCTTGGATTTGCTGGCCTCGATGACAGCCTGCTCCACCTCCTTGAAGTGAGGCTATTGAACCTGGTCGCGCCTGGCTTGAGCCTCTTCGGAATACGGGCAAAAATGAAGTCTTTTGCCCTACCATCAACCCCTTCGTAGGGATCGAGGATTCCTGCCTCCTGTCTAGCTTGTTCTTGTGCCCGCCACCGGGGCCTATGACCAGCAAAGCCAATCATGCCCAAGTGGTGGGGATGCTTGTTCTTCTTCGCCAACGCGCTAAACTTGGCGCTATTTTCCTCTGCTTCAGGTGTACTCCTCAACCTAACAAATTTGTCCCATACGTGCGCCTTCACCATGGTGTATTTGTGTATGGGTGACTTTTCCTTCTTAAAGAAATCCCTAGCAAGCATGGACTTGAAGTTGCACCATGAATAGGACGCCACGTGCAGTGCCCACTCCTTGCATTTGGCCATGTTGGCGCCTTCTGGATAGGTGAATTTCCTAGTCACCTCGCCCCAGACATTCTCCTTGATATCGTCTGGGACAGCGTGCCAGGTTGGCCAAGTAATGAGAACCTTCTCCCTGACTATGCAACCCACCTGGTTGTTGTATCGGCCGATGACCTGAAGAGGCTGCAATGGGTTTCCCTCTGGCCCCACCTCAAGGATCTTGTGGACATCGTCAGTCAAATCCCCCTGGTGCCTCCCATGTTCCCCCCTCCTTCGTTTCTCCCCCTTAGATTTCGCTGAGGATGATGTCGTCGAGGGAGCGGGAGCGGGAGTGGGATCGGTAGTGGGAGCCACTCCTTCTGCCTCATTGACCTCCAACTGAAGAGGCGTAATTGGGATCTGTTCAGGGGTATGAGCATTAATTTTGTCACACACTGATTTGTACATGCCAAAAATGTAGCTAGAACAGGCTTCTACCTCACATCTGGAGTTGGCAGTTGCTCCTTCAATCCATGGAACTCTTCTTTTATACTCATATGTGTTCCCTTTCATGCAGTAATCACCCTCACCATCGGCAGAGTCAGCATCACCTTTAACCTCTGCATCATAGGTAGGATCATCGTCCTCAGCGGTACGGGGCTTCTTTGGTCGTGGTGGTGTAATGGACACCTGGCTCTCGTATTCAGTTGAAGTAGGTGGACTAGGGGTAGGGTCCCTCCATTCGTTGAACGGGTCCTCTGCCGCCATTTGAAGTCAAACTAGAGGTAACAAGTAGTATAAGTAGAGTAGACAAGTAGTATAAGTAGAGTAGACAAGTAGTATAAGTAGAGTAGACAAGTAGTATAAATAGAGTAGACAAGTAGTATAGTAGTATAAGTAGAGTACACAAGTAGTAAGTAGTAGAAGTAGAGTACAAAGAAGTACTAGAGTACAAGTGGAGTAATAGAAGTAGTAAATCACAACACATTAGTGGAAAATAAAAAGTTGGCTCAGATTGAACCCATGGCCATCCGAGTTTAGGATTGGGGGTATTCGATCATCATAGCCGTTGCCTCAGCATATATAGGGTTTTTTCACATCATTGCATATGCCACTGCCTCAGAACAAGTATAAAAGTACAATTTCACATCATTGCATATGCCACTGCCTTAGTACAAGTAGAAAAGTAAAATTTCACATCCTTGCATATGCCACTGCGTAAGTAGAAATAGTAAGTAGGTAGAGTAGTAGTAGAAGTAGTAGAGTACAAGTAGTAAGTAGCTAGAGTAGGAGTAGTACTAGTGCTCACAGAAATAGTGCACACAGAAGGAGACCACAGTAATAGCATCATTCCTAGTAATAGCATCAAAAGAGAAACCACAGTAATAGCATCCCAGGCAATGACATATATATGCTCAGTGTATATCAAAAGAGAAACCACAATAATAGCATCATAGGCAGGGACTATATGCTAAGTGTAGTAGAGTGAGAAACCACAGTAATAGCATCATAGGCAGGGACTATATGCTCAGTGTAGTAGAGTGAGAAACCACAGTAATAGCATCACAGGCAATGGCATATATATGCTCAGTGTATATCAAAAGAGAAACCACAGTAATAGCATCACATGCAATGACATATATATGCTCAGTGTATATCAAAAGAGAAACCACAGTAATAGCATCATAGGCACGAATTCAAAAACAAACCAAGCACCGAGGAGAACCAAGGGGGTGGATCATAAGAAACCCGAGGGGGTGGATAAACGAGGGGGAGAGGAGCACCAAGAACCGAGCACCAGCGAGATGACCACTGAGGGCACCAAGCACCAAGCACCGAGAGCACGGTGGCGACGCTAGTGTACCAAGCACCGGCGGCGAGGAGCACGGCGGAGAGGAGACGAGCACCGGGGGCGGCGCAAGGGCACCGAGCATGGCGGCGACGGTCGGGCACCGAGCACGGCGGCGGAGAGGAGCACAGGGAGCGCTAGGGCACCAGGGGAGCACCGAGGCGGCGGCGCTAGGGCACCGCGGCGGCGCTAGGAAACCGAGGAGGCACTAGGGCACCGAGGCGGCGACGCTAGGGGACGAGGGGACCGGTGGCGGGATGGCGAGGACGGAGGCGAGGTGGCTCAACGGCGACGGCGGACTTGGGCAGCCCTTCGGGGAGAGAAGAGAGAGTGCTGCGATGAAGAAGAACCCGTGGTTCAAACCTGAAGTTATATAGCATCTGGTTTACCGCAGTGGGCGTTATAAGGTGCCCGCTGCGATAAATATTAACCGCAGCGGGCACCTTACACTGCCCTCTGCGGTATACCAATTTCTGCATACTCTCCAGTTTTCAACTTAAATTTTTATAGAATAGCATATATACTCTCCAGTTTACACCACATGTCATTTGATAAATTGCACTAAAGTAGCTAAATTGTTGTAAATGCTATCCTTGAATAATGTATTACATGTCATTTTGATAAATATAAATACAAGCTTGTCCACTAGTTTATAAGTATATAAATTTAGTATACTTGATATATATTCATATAAGTATATTCATATATGAGATGTAAATTACAAAAATGACTTGTCCACTAGTTTATTCATACTTGTCCACTGGTTTGTTACAAAAATTACTTGTCCACTACTTTATTACATCTCATTTTGGTACTGCCGCTTTCACGGATCGCACCTCACCATCGGGCCAGGCCTAGGGCTTTAGACCGCTCTTGTTGAAACGATCTTCAACGGCCTTGACCTTCTGTGGTAGATCGGGGAAAAGTTGGAGCTCTTCGTAGTTGTTGTATTGTTCTGGACTCTGGACACCATCAGCTCCCACGATCCTCTGCTTTCCAGACAAGACCACGTGCTTCTTTGTGTCCTCTGGATAGATATAGTAAGCCACTTGCGCGACGTCTGTAGCAAGTACCCACTGATTATCTTTATATCTGGTACTTTTGAGGTTCACTGTGGTTAACCCTAATCTGTCGACAACAACTGTTTTCGAGTTAACCCAGTCGACACGAAAGACACCTAGGCGAAGGTCTTTTCCATAGTCAAGCTCCCATATTTCGCCAACCTCTCCATAGCATTGTGTCCTCTTGTTTGTGGCCCTGTCGATTCCTTCGTATCGAACACCGCTATTCTATGACGCGCTCTTCTTGTCCTTGTCTTTCGTGTGGAACCTGTACCCCTTCACGTCGTACCCTTGCCAAGTCGTAACTTGAGTGGACGGCCCTTGTATCAACTTCTTAACGATATCCGTATCTTCATCAGGGCTTCCTTCCAGTGGGATGCATTGTTGTTTAAGCCACTCTATGAAACTGCTCTTGTGATGTTTTTGGACTCATTCCTCCGTGCGTTGTCGGTCATGTGCGGCGCGAATCTCATCTAGGTGCTTTTCAACATATTTGTCCATGCTCACCAACTGATGAAGGATGTTGTAATGAGCTTCTTCCACATCTTTGTATGGTATATCGGTGCGTACTTGCCATCCTGTGCACCCCTTCCCAGAGGTTTTTCCCTCGTGCTGATGAACAGGCAATCCTATCGCCCTCCCATCCTTTATGTACCTCATACACCAATTGACCGACTCCTCGGTTGTGTATGCCTCGATCATAGAGCCCTCTAGGTAAGCACGGTTATGAACATATCTGTTCAGGGTCGACATGAACCGCTCATATGTCCACATCTGGTGCAGGTACACGGGGCCTAGTTGCTCGATCTGATCAACCATATGTATCATTAGGTGAGTCATAATGTCAAAGAAAGAAGGGGGAAAGCACATCTCGAGCTGGCAAAGGGTTTCCACGATGAACTCCTTCAGGGCAACCAGTTCAGCTTTGCTGATGACCTTCTGTGTGATGCGGTTAAAAAAGTACGACATCCGAGTGATTACCATCTTCACGTACTCTGGACCAATAGCCCTGATAACGATGGGAAGGAACACCGTCAGCATGACGTGGCAGTCATGTGAGTTGAAGCCAGACATTGTGAGGTCTTTCATGCAGACAAGGCTCTTGATGTTTGAGGAGAAACCGGTCGGTACCTTGATACCCCTCAACAAGTTGAGCATAGATATCTTCTCATCGCGTCTTAGGTTATATGCTGCACCTGGTATGTCAACTTTACCATTATGAGGCGGTCCCGGATGAAGGTCATGCTTGATGCCCTGATGGAGAACATCCATCTGTGATTTGAGACCATCCTTCGTCTTGTTCTTGATGTCGAGCAATACACCGATCGTGCTTTCGAAGACATTCTTCTCGAGATGCATGCAGTCGATGGCATGGGGTGTGTTTAGTGTTTTCCAATATGACAAGTAGTCGAAGAAGATCGACTTCTTCTTGAAAGGAACATGTGGTGTTTCCTCCTCCTCCTCCTCTGTCTTCTTGTCCCTCTTTCGCTTTCTTGTTTGTTTTGTCCCCTCCTCTGATGGCTTCTTCTTCTTGCCAAACTCGATGTCAGCCATATACTTTACCATCTCATACACCTTTGGACCCCAGCAAATCGATGCCGGTGGTTCACCCTGCAGCTCTACCTAATTGTCAAAGTATTGATTCATACCAAGTCTTCTATACATGTGACTTTTGCTAAGGAACCACCTATGCTTCATGTAAACTGTCTTGTAGGATGCCTTTAGGTAAGTGTGGCATGTCCCATCAATGCACTTTACGCATCCAGTCTTCCCTTTGATCTGCCCTGACAGTGAGAAGAGACCAGGGTAATCAGTGATCGTGACAAAGATGATGGCCCTTAGGGTGAACTTCTCCTTGCAGTACGCATTAGTCATCTCGACCCCAACATCAAATAGCTCTTGCATTTCCTCCATTAACGGTTCTAGGAAAACATCAATATCGTTATCGGGTTGCCTTGGTCCTAAGATCAGCATGGTCAGCATGAGATACCTGCGCTTCTGACAAAGATGGGGAGGTAGGTTGTACATGGTGAGTATGACGGGTCAGGTGCTATGCGAGCTGCTAAGCTCACCGAAAGGGTTCATCCCATCAATACTGAGCGTGAACCGAATGTTCCTTGACTCATTGCCGAATTCCGGATGGGTGCCGCAACATGCCATCATCCTTCTTGCAGTCATCTGATACATGCCACGACATCAGCTTGGCATCCTCTGGGTTCCCGAATAGTGCACGCAGGCGGTCGATCATAGGCAGATACCATACCGACATTGCCGGGCTTCTCCGTTGCGTGTAGCCCTCTTCCTCCTCGTCCTGCTGAGCCACGATGCGATTCTCTGCAGCAGTGCTCTTCTTGCCCCCCTTCTTCTTCTTCGGACCACCTCGCAACGACTCGTCTTCGTCTGCATCCACACGACAGCCAACATTCTTCTTGTAACGACTTGTGTTGCAGTGCGGACAGCTCATCATCGTCTCATACTTAGTGCCGGCCGATACATGATGCAGTGGTTAGGGCAGGCATCGAACTTTCGAACTTTCATCGACACTGGACGAATCAACTTCTTTGTCCGATAAGTATTCACGGGAAACTTGTTACCCTTCGGGTATGTTGTAGCAAGGTAACTTAATAGCTCATTGAAGCTATTGTCAGACCAACCATGTCGGGCCTTCATCATCAACATGTGGAGGATAAAACGGAGCACGGTGCACTCTTTCGGACATTCGCCACCATCCGGATACAGAGGATCAAATGACGCCTACTTCATCTCTCTGAAATTTTCCAACCACTTCGGGGAACCATACACAACGTCGTCCTCATCGATGTGCTTCACTAAATCATCAAAAAGTTGCACATCCTCGGGTTCCTGCACGGTGGCCTCCTGACCACCATGATCATCTTCCATGTCCTCGAGTAGATCCTCCACCGTGATATAATCACCATCGGTGTTGTATCGGAACATGAGACGTGTGGCGCTTGTGGCTCTTGGTGCGCCGTTGTCGATGCCGAGCTCACTCCAAATGCACCACCACCAGTGGGGTCGACACTTTTGCCATGCTGAGTCCAGACCGTGTAATTCTCTACGAAACCAAACCGAATCAAATGAGATTGCACCTGGCCATCGTTGGTGAAGGTTGTCAGATTCTTGCAGTGAGAACACGGACACACGATTGTCCTCCACTTCGATCGGTCACGGTGAGCTCTCGCAGCGGCAATAAACTTCCTCACTTTGCTGAGATACCGCGGATCAAGTGCCCTACTAATCTTGTACATCCATTCTGACCTATCCATATTGGCTGCAAACCGTACACATCAACAACAAAAGCTTTTAGGCATATAAAATTATAAAACTAGATAAAAAAGACAAGCTTTTCTCTTTCCTCCCTTAATCTAATCTAGATGTAGATCTATAGCTAGAGAGATCAAAAAGCAAGGAAAAAGAGAGAGAAAAGAGCATGGGAACCCTCTAAAAGCTTTTAGTCACCTAATATTATGATTCTAGATAAAAAAACACAAGCTTTCTCTCCTTCCTCCATGAAACTAGATCTAGATCATCCAAAGAGGTCAAAAAGCAAGGAAAATAGAGAAAGTAGACCATGGGAACCTTTTAAATACCTCTTATGATGTCCTCCTCCAAAACAACACTCAAAACCTCAATCCAATGGTTTGGTTAAAAAATCGGGCAAAGCCTCCCCCCCCCCCCCACGAGTTTGGAAGAGAGAAGACTTGATGAAGAAGAAGGTCGAACTGTAGCTATATAGAAAAGAAATAACCGCTGCGGACATTGTAATTTGACCACTGCGGTTAATAGCGAGTAACCGCAGCGGGCGGCATAACATGACCGCTGCGGTAAACACATTAAATGTGGTGGTCACGTTATGCCGTCCGCTGCGGTTAATCGCTATTAACCGCAGCGAGCAACTTAAGTCGCCCGCTGCGGTAAATGGTTAACTACAACGGGCGCTTAGGCTGCCGGTCGAGCACAACCGGTGCAGGGAATAACCGCAGCGGGCAGGAAGGGTGTCCGCCACTAAGGCCATTTTTGCAACGCTGCGCAAAATCCATTTGGACATAGTGTGGTTCTTGGACACCGGCGTCTCTTCCCACATGGCTTCCGGAACGGTAACCTTCATAGTCTGCGTCCCCTCTATCCTCCTTCATCTGTCACAGTGGGCAATGGTGCTCTCATGTCCATCACCCATCTCGTTGCATCGTCTATTCCCACCACCTCCACTCCTCTCTCCCTCAACAATGTCCTCATTACTCCTTCCTTGGTTAAGAATTTGATTTTTGTTCACTCTCTAACTCGTGACAATAATGTGTCGGTTGAATTTGACCCCCATGGTTTCTCAATTAAGGATCTGCACACTCACAAGGAGAAGCTCCGATGTGATAGTCGCAGCGACCTCTACCCACTGCGGCCACCCCGTTGTTGATGGTCCTTAAGTACCAATTTTAACCATCAACTAAACAAGGAAAAGGATCTAAACGAAACCAATAGCTAGAATTAGGGTTTATACTGACAGAATTCCACGAGTTTTGGTGAATGTCTATTTCTGCAGGGGGTTATCATGAAATACCAAGGAAAGGACCACATGTCATGTTTACATAGAGATAATTATCAACCACATAATTTTATGTACTCTAGAGGGTTCCAAAAGACACGAGAACGAACGAGAGGTGAAACGGGCCCGAAACCAGGGCGCTCGCCCTACTTTTCTGGCCAATCAATGTCAACTTCGCGGATCATGCTCCACCGCCTTTGAGGATGAATCTAATCCCTTCATATAGGTCGGTTTGATCCAACGGCCCACGTTCATTTGAGGAGGCTATATAAGCAAGGCCCCTCACCCGCTGAGGAGCATCTCATCTCATTATTCTTCTCTAGAGCAAAAGCTAGGGTTTCAATTAGAAGTAGAGAAATAGAGAGGTCCCTCTAGTTGTCTAGATCTAGTTCTTCTAGTTCTAGTTCATCTAGTTGTAATTAGAGGTGAGAGAGAGAGGAGGAGAGAGCTAGGAGGAGCCGGATCTGTTGGATCTTCCTCAACATTGTACCTTTGCAGCATCTAGTTCTGAGCAATCTCTAGGTTCTTCATTTATTTCTAAGTATCTTATTTCAGTCTTACTTTATTCTATTTTACGGGATCTCCGCTCGTATTGAGTGCTCTAGTTTTCACGTGGAATTAGAGTAGTAAGTGATAGTGTAGACGTGATGTATAGACTAGAGTTTACCTGAGTTTGCGCCCAATCCTATGAATAGTTGTGGTAGCCCCAGATGTGATAGCTCTGTAAGGCCTTTGTAGTCCACGTTCGGGTTGGTGTTTCGTAGAACTTTTGGCAGCCTCCCCCCGACTACCTTTTTCCCAATCTTTGTCGAGAGTCGGGAAGGTACTGTTGCTCCAAAGTAAGTAGAGTACAGTGGGCCTTTGCTTAGATAGAACCCCTTAGAAAACTCTAAAATCTCTCTTTACCCAGTTATCATTCTTTCATAGGGTGTTATTAGTTTTTCTCTAGTACACTTCGCGTTCCCCATGGAAATCCTTACACCCACCTTAGAGAATTTGAACAATTGTGTTCTTGCCTCATAATTGCTGGCATGACACAAGAGACCTTAAAATGGAAATTGTTTCCATTCTCACTTTTGGGAACAGCAAAACAGTGGTATATATGCTCATTCCGTAGGAGGCGTAAATGGGAATTGGGATGAACTTCGAGACAAATTTTGTCTTGCTTTCTTCCCTCTTTCTAAAATTGCAGCCCTTAGAATTGAAGTTCTTCTATTCAAACAAAAACAGAAAGAGACACTAGGTGCAGCTTGGGCTAGGTTCATAAGCCTTATCAATTCCGGACATCTGAGAAAAGGCACTCAGTACATCTGGACATCTGAAACAGAAACAACATTTCAGACACTTCAAAAGAAATTAATGTCAGCACCTGTACTTGCTCTACCAAACTTCAACCTCCAGTTCATAGTCGAAATTGATGCTTCATCTAATGGCATTGGGGCAGTACTTCAGCAACAGGGTCACCCAATTGCTTATGTGAGCAAAGCCTTGGGTGTTAAGGCCAAGTGCCTTTCCACATATGAAAAAGAATGCTTGGCCATACTTATGGCAGTAGAGCACTGGTACCATTATTTGCAATCCACACCTTTTACCATTCTGACAGACCAGCAGAGTTTGACACATCTTGATGACCAGTGACTCAGTACCCCCTGGCAACATAAAGCCTTGACCAAGTTGATGGGTTTAAAATACAAGATTGTGTACAAAAAATGTGTGGACAACAGAGTGGTTGATGCTTTATCTCGAGTTCCAACTAGTGCTACTTATGATATTGCCGCAATATCAGTTGTAAAACCCATTTGGTTACAAGAGATTCAATCCTCTTATACTGATATCCAGTCCAGTAAGCTCTTAGCTGAATTATCAATCTCTCCTACTCAAGGACTATACACTCTCAAGGATGGGCTCATCAGATACAAGAACCGCATTTGGGTGGGCACTGATCCTTCCATACAACACAAGATTTTGACAACCCTTCACTCCAGTGCTATCGGCGGTCACTCCAGTTATGAAGTCACATACAAAAGAGTCCAACATCTGTTTGCCTGGTCTCACATGACCCAGTCGGTCAAAGACTTTGTTGCTCAGTGTACGGTTTGTCAACAAACTAAGTCTGAGAGAGTAGCCTATCCAGGTCTCTTAGCTCCTTTACCGATTCCTGATGGTGCTTGGCATACTGTCACCTTGGACTTCATTGAAGGGTTACCCAAGTCAGTCGGTTATAATTGCATCCTGGTGGTTGTAGATAAGTTCTCCAAGTATGGTCACTTCATCCCTCTATCCCACCCCTTTACGGCCTTTCAAATTGCATTGCAGTATATGAACCATGTCTTCAAGTTACATGGTATGCCCACAGCCATAGTCTCCGACAGAGATCGTGTCTTCACTAGCAATCTGTGGCAAGAATTGTTCAAATTAGTGGGCACTGAATTGAGAATGAGCAGTGCTTATCATCCTCAAACGGATGGCCAGACGGAGCGTGTTAATCAATGCCTGGAAACTTATCTCCGATGTTTTGTTCATGCCTGTCCCACTAAATGGTCTCACTGGTTACCTCTCGCAGAATATTGGTACAACACCTCCTTTCATTCTTCCATTGGCAAGAGTCCTTTCCTGGTTCTTTATGGTCATGAGCCTCGACACTTTGGTATCGATATATCTCAGTCATGTGAGAATATGGACTTGCAAAACTGGTTGGAAGAACGAGAACTTATGCAAAATCTGGTCCGACAACATTTGGTCCGAGCTCAGAATAAGATGAAAGTACAAGCTGACAAACACAGGACTCCTCGGTCTTTCTGGTGGGTGATCTGGTTTATCTAAAGGCTCAACCATATGTCCAGACATCTCTAGCAACAAGATCTTCCAACAAACTATCGTTCAAATACTTCGGGCCCTTCCAAGTGCTGGCAAAGATTGGACCTTCGGCTTATCGCTTACAGTTACCCACTAACTGTCTCATTCATCCAGTGTTCCATGTCTCCCTACTGAAAAAGGCTATTCCTCCACATGTTTCAGTGTGTTTTACTTTGCCAGACAACACTGATGCCTTGCAGGTCCCTCTAGTTGTCTTGGATCGACGTCTCTGTCAACAACAGGATGCGGCGGTTCCTCAAGTGCTAATTCGCTGGTCCTGTTTACCTGACGATCTCTGCACCTGAGAGGATGAACTACCCTACGTCAACAGTTCCCGAGGGCACCAGCTTGGGGTCAAGCTGGTTCTAAAGGGGGAGGGAATGTTACCATAACTACTACTGCTACTGGTCGTCAAGCTATTGCCGGAACTGAAGGAGGGAGCACGGGAAGTCTGAAGCATGCTGAGCCCAGAGCAAGAAGGCCCAACCTGCGTGTTTCCGGCCCAGAGTGGTCCAAGTAAGACTTCCAGCCCTGCGTGGCCCAAACCGGGAGAATGCCCATGCGGTGTCTTCTTGTAACAGCTGTGAGGAATAGGGGAACTCGAACTTGGTCATTGTAAGGAACCGTGACCAGAGGGAGAGGGCGACGGCCACGGCGGCTCCCTCTGGCGATTTGCCGAGATCCGAGACCTAGCTCCACCGAATACTATCCTATCTAGGCATATACTGATTAGTGTTCGGTAACAGATGACGACGGTGGCGAACTCGAGCGTGCTAGCGGCGGCGGGCGCGCTGGGGTACCGCGCGCCGGAGCTGTCGAAGCTGAAGAAAGGCAGCGCCAAGACGGACGTGTACAGCCTGGGCGTCATCATCCTGGAGCTGCTCACGGGTAAGTCTCCCGCCGACAGCACCAACGGCATGGACCTGCCGCAGTGGGTGGCCTCCATCGTCAAGGAGGAGTGGACCAGCGAGGTGTTCGACCTGGAGCTCATGCGCGATGCCGCCGCCGCGGGGACAGCTGGGGACGAGCTCATGGACACGCTCAAGCTCGCGCTGCAGTACTGCGTTGACCCGGCGCCGGCGGTCAGGCCTGAGGCACGCGAGGTGCTAAGGCAGCTCGAGCAGATCAAGCCCGGCCCTGAGGAGGGCGGCGCTGGGACGAGTGAGGAAGCTGGCGCCGCGCATGTTCCGGTTTTTGCCGGAGGAGATGACGAGTAGAGCAGCCACCGCCGCCGCATCATTGCAGGCAGAAATTTCGAGAAGAGAAAGAATGGTTCCAAGTAGAAAGCGAGATATCTAGGAATTCTTTGATTCTTTGTTCCACTGGGGATGGGATTACCCCCACCCCTTCATCACTTCTTGCGTTTCTAGGTAATTTTCAGTTTGTATAGGCAAATATTATTTGCACTAGAATGAATCATCGCTGTAGCAGGTAGCCTATGACGAAGGCTTGAAAAGATGAGAATACTACTAGTATTAATAATGCAAGAAAACAAAATCTATTTGATGATTTACTTGTCACTGTTAGCATGAGTAGCTTCTGAACCTGCCACTGTTAGCTGATCTATTTCTGTCGTACAGCAATCAGCAATAGCATCAATTCACAAAGTGACCGTTACAGGTTACAGTAGTACTGAATTTGTGTCCTGTGACTGTGAGGTCACATGAACAACAAGGCAAACGGCGCCTATTAGCTAGGTACTACTAATCAACTGACGATTTGAGTGAATGTATATGCATGTAAACATTTCACTGCAACATAATCCATTTCAGTTAGATGCAAACAACACCAGTAACTTCTGAAAAATGTAACTCTATGTGTCAACATATGTTCACATTCTACCAAAAAAAAGGCTCATTGGGTGGAAACTGAAACTAAATACTGAAAATCAAGCATCATCAGTTCACTCATGTCAGTCCTTTTATAGCACGGACTGCTTGCACGACTCTGCACAAACAGCATTTTGTGCACGCTGATCAACTCAAACTACCTATACCAATACGCTAGTGCCCAACCAATACGCTACCTATACCAATAATAAACACACACTACTTGCTTGTTTGCATGCCTAACCAATACGCTTGTACCTTTTCTAACTAACCTTTTTCATGACTGGTTACTATACTAGTCTGCATGCCTGAAAATAGGAAGACTACCAAATGTCCCAAGTAGTGTGTGTCTGAACTGCTACAAGCATGCACATAGTTGTTGTGCAATCCTTTCAGATAAAGACGAAGCATTGACTAATGACTACTCAATCGCTCATGATCTAACGGTATACTTATAATGTTATAAACAAGAGTATGACTATGACGTAGGCAGTTGCTCCAAGATGAAACACCGAGCCTCTTTCCTTTGCAGCTGCCGTGTTCAGGCTGATTTTGACTGACAGACAGAAAAACACTGCATCATCTTTATCCATTTCATCAAAGCACAGAGGGACAAGGTAGGTTGTTACAGCTGTTCTGCGCAGGATGGAAACTCAATAAACCTACCTAACCTATCCATGCAGTCAGATTAATCAGTTTTTGTTTGGTGCTGCAACTAGAAATTAAACAAGCATGGCCGGACCAGAACATGTTTACATAACAACCTTTTCAACAACTATTTATTTCCTTAGCTAACTATTATTGTTTTTTTTTTGGCTCACCTTCTCCTGCTAACCCTCAAGTAGTAGATATTATTTCTGTCACATTATTTTTTTCATGCAAAATCAGTTCTTAATTCTTAGACTGATCAATAAGGGTAATACCAGTTTTTTTTTAACAAGGGTAATACCTTGCGTTCCATATCTCCATGTTTAAGTCAGTGGTTCATTACACAAATGAGCTCTCTGTCATTTATATTGTCATGGAAACCGGCTCATGATTGTACTCGGTTCTGAATTTTCATCACTTAACATTGATGCAAGTTGAAGAAAAGTTGTGTCGACATGTGAATATATCTTCGTTTTTTGAAGGACAAGTAGTGGAGCACAAGAGTTGTTAGATGCCTTCAAATTGGCTTCAAGCTACATTTCAGGCTTGGTTCAATTAGGATATTTCTTTTAGTCTTTCGCCACCAGGCAAATATCACCATTTTGTGCTGAATATCATCTTTCTTTCTTGTTAAGATTCTTGCTGTTCTGTCCATTTGACTTTTGGTTGCCTTGAGTTGTAAGAAACAATCTGAGCTAAACAGATTGGACACTTGCCTACTGAATCGATGAACAGTCCTTCCCTTTGCATATGTGGTGGTTAGAACGTAGCACACACCACGCATGTTGCTGTACTTTTGCCAACCACCACAGCTCGTGGACATGAATCATTTGATGGAACATGCATTTGACAATCTTTACATTCATTTCCAAAATCTGTCAAAAATATATGTCTAACCAAATAATTTGTTTTCCTTGTAATGACTAAAAGAGGTTTGTACTACACGAGCAAAATTATGAAGGAAGTATTTGGGTGTAAAAAAAATGAAACAAAAGCTAAGGATCCTTTGTGGAAAGTGGAAACCTTAGGCTATACATGCTATGATTCCTTAATTTGTGCACAATGATTCTCCTAATGGAAACATACCAAGCATAATTTAATAAGATAAAGAATCATGTGATGCAAAATGATCATGACGTTCGTTGAAGAGAGATGTACGATACTCAGTTTCATCCTACTTAATAAAATACACGTGAAGTCGTGTTTTAGAAAAAAAAATACTCAGTTTCAGCTAGGATATATTTTTGGTGGACTGAAATGGTTAAAACGTACTTGTCGATGAACTGAAATGAACATGAGATGGCTATCTATACATGTATATCCAATTAGTTTGGATTGACCTCCTTCCCTTCTCTGTTCCTGGGAAAATTATTTACTGATGTAGCTAGCCTGTTACTACTTTCTATCAGTCATCAGAGAAGTGGATAACGCGTCCATTTGATATGAGAAAAGGATATCCAAAATGCAGTACATACATAATGTATAGATGCGTGTTGATTTTCAGTTGATTCAGATGGCTACTAAACAAGCATAGTGCTCTCTCTGTTGATCATGACAAGGAAATGGGCGTAAATAAAATATTATAAATGTGCATGTAGTACTACACAATGAGCCCATTCAGGCCAAGCCATGATGCAACACACAACAAATGTTCAAGTATGTCCTTAGCTTCCTTTTAGGATATAAGATCTCGTAGCCAATGCCATACTCATTAATCTTGACATCTTGTTAAAGAAGGCTCTATCCTATGAGCTACGGTATGATGGTGTTTAGTAGTTAGATTCATTCAATAGGAAAACTAAACTTGTGATGGAAGCATGATCACAGAAGTTACATGGCTAGCTAGCTGACCAAAAGGCAAAAGGATGAGTTGGCCAAAATTACTAGTTTGGAAATTGGAACTCTGATCTCTGTACTATGTTTGAGAAGATGTGCAGTGCAGTGCAGTGGGTGTACCAACTGGAGTGCTTGTTACTGTCATTGGCATGCATGCATGGTATGGATGAAGTCAAGTGACTAGCCAAGGAAGGAAAGTTGTAAAAGCAAATTTTAAGAGGAAGCCAAGCAGAATGTGAGTGCAACTATGCTACGCATGCATTGGTTCCCCGAGAGAACCAATTCAGGAGCTAACGACGCCAACCACAAGACCGCCGCTGCCTATGACTTTGCAGCTAGTACTATGCAACATCTTTTCCCTTGATTTGTACGTGATCTGTTTATATGCTGGTTTCCTGCCCTGCACATTCAGGCATTCAGCAGTCAGCACCTTCACCTATATAAACATACAGAGCCTGCTTCAGCCTTGGCCTCTTGCATTGCATATAAGCAATTCGTCTCAAGGCCTTGCAAAGAGTTAGGCAGCTCACTAGCATAGACAGGCAGCAGAGTCAGTAGTTACAGCAGAAATGCAAGCATCACTCGGCATGTCAAGCTCAAGCAGCAGCTCGTCGTCGTCGTACTCCTCCTCCCGGCTCTTCACTACCCTTGCTCTAGTTCTCCTCTGCTCCCAGATCGCCATTGCCAAGGAGCAGTACCATGAGTTCGTGGTAATGTAACTAACCAAACCAACTGACTGACTGACTAACTACTGCACTGAATACTGATCGATCGATCGAACTGCATGCATGCCAACTAAGAAGGATCAATGCGTATTCGTTCCATGCAGGTGAAGGAGGCGACAGTGACGCGGCTGTGCAGGACGCAGGCCAACAAAGCCCTCCTCCCTCGGCGTCTCGCTCGGTGGGTGGAGTCTGTGTTGTCTGCCATTTTTGTTGTTGTTCACAGTCTCCCAGGGAGGAGCAGCAACATTGACCCTGCACACTGCACTGCACCGGGAGTCCTGTATCCTCTTCTCTCCGGCAAGCTCGATCTTCTCCCGCGCGCCATCAGCTACAGCACTCTGCAGGCTGCAGCACTCCTGACTCCTGCCACCGCCGCTTTGCTTCGGTTGGTCCTCTGCCTCTGAAGCTCAAAGCTGGGCGTGCCGTTAAGGTGCTTCAGGAACCAAACTTGAGACATCGAATGAATGCCCTCGGCTCAAGTTTGAATTCGAAAACGTACTACAGTACTACACCACCGTTGGACGCCATGCCATGCCAGTGTGCGTGCGTGTGTTCCTGACTTCCTGCATCATCAGTTCATGGCCATCGCGTGCACGGCGAGGCCCCACTGCAGGTCACCACCGTTGTACTTACAACAACTAATGTGATTAAAAATATATAATTTATGTACACACCTGACTTACACGGTCTTTTCTTTTTGTTGCAGTGCGTGCATGGCCATCGCACTAGAGGGCGCCCACTGCATTTCTGGCCCACTGTGTTGTGTTGTGTTGTGTTGTGTTGTGTTGTGCAGGTCAGGTGTGGTCCGGTCCATGGTCAGTGCCAAAGGCGGCTCAAAGCTGAAATCTTGCGAGCGTGACCACCGCAGACCATCACGACGGTCCAGCCGGTAAAATAATACTACTGTACTACAATATAATGCTGAGACAAATCCCCAGCATAAAATGCTTTACAGTGAATGCAATGTCCATGATCAATAGTGGCTTTTCTTCCTTTCTTTTGGAAAAATAATCGATTTCTCTTGGCACTGTTCAGCAAGAATTATTGAGTCTATGTTCTTTCTATAACTGAAAAGTAGAACCGAAGCGAAGATCAGTCGACAAGATCAACTTATTCAGTCAACAGATAAAACTTATTCGAACACACACACACAAAGTTTGCTTATCAGAGCGTTCTGATCGACATACTACAGGTGAACGAACACAGCAGGCAGAGATAGAGAGAGGAAGAAAACAAGCTCGCAAGCCTTTCTTTGACTTTTGAGAGAGGAAAAACGCCTTGATACACCAGACAACCAAAAGACTAAAACTGAAACTGAAACGGTCAGCTATGGTTTTGGGTTCAGTATATACGATACGGTTCTGCTGTCAAGCAACTGCGCTCTGTTGCTGAAGCACCTGCGGCGTCCACTCGGCTGGCCACCAGTCCGGTTTGATCGCCTGGACCTTCACAACGTCCCTGTTATCGCTGACGCGGAGGGCCGAGCCTGGTTTCAATGATTCTTCTAGTCTCAACAGGCCCATTCCACGGGAGCCCAGAGCCATGTTTACTGTCCCGATTTTCGTCCACGACTTCTGAACCTGGAGCCACAGCCCGCTTGATGAGACAGAGATTGCAGGATTAGAAATTTAGAATCCAGCAACAGAAATGGTGGTACACTGTTTTCACCACGGAAAGTCATTATACCTTTCCCATTTTCATCAACAAACTTCTGCCCGATGTAGCAACCCTTCTCAAAGGAAATAGCATCCAAGCCAGCAAGATCGTACTCTAGCGGGATTGCTTCACCTGAATCAAAAGAATACTGCTTCATGAAAAAAGGGAGGGAAAGAGAACAATCTAAGCCATGCGGCATTTGATCGGAAAAAGAACCTCACCCAATAGTTGGATAATATGCTGATTTGTAAAGATATGAGATAACAAATCCTATAAAGGAACTGAATATTTTCAAGAAATGTACCAAGCAGAAAAACATTTTTTTTATCGACACAAAAATTATGAAAAACCAAATATGTATATATCAGTCATGGCTCATGACCAACCAGCTCGGAAAAAAAACCCTTACCTTTTGGGATCTCAGTTGAACCTTCTGCAACTCCATTTTCTATCCGCCAAAGCTGATAATGTCAGACTCAACTAGTGGCGCTATGAATACAGAAACAAGTTCAGATGTTGAAAGGGGTCATTGTCCATGTCAGATAATGAACATCATATCAGAGAAGAGAAGCTTAGAAAACGGCAAAAATAAAATGACTTACGTATTGTGTCCCTTCACTAAATCTAAGCATTACTGCATCTAAGGTCAGGCCATATATGCATGAAGTAAAAAGAAGCCCACATACCGAAGACATACTTACGCTCATACACAGATTCGCGGGCTCCACTAGCCCATCTCGTCAGTCGCCGCAGCATCATCGCTAGGTCCCCGTCCCCGAAGAGGCGAGGACCCCACACCCTCCCGCGCGACAGCTTGCACCC